>JASUAB010000010.1:31257500-32507500 GCA_037013595.1 Dicorynia guianensis
TCCAAGACGAAGGCATTATTCCAGGTTTGTCTCTACTTGCCGTTGTGAATTGTGATTTCTAAGATATGTAATGTTTCGTTCTTAGAAGAGCCTCTTCTATTTGCGATTCAGGTCAATCTCACCTAGAGATCGAAGGTATAGGGAGCAATCATACTCCAGATCACCTTATGGATCAAGAAGCCCTAGCCGAAGCAGGAGCTTCAGCAGGAGCAGGAGTCGAAGCTTAGATTATTCTAGGTGACAAATTTAGTAGAGCTCCGAGACTGCTCTAAGTGACTAAATTGAACAACATCATGAATGGGCCAAAGTTAGGGAAGGGAAATTACGGTGGAAGATGCTTTAGTTTTTTAATTGAATGTGGTGCCGTGTCCTGACGCCTCCTATTCTTATTATTTTGTTAACTTTTGGAAGGATCTGTTAAGCGGCACTTTTTCTTTCTACCCATTGCAGATGATTTGGATCTTTTTTATTTTAGTATTTTTTTAAATTTAATATTGGAGATTTAATTTTGTTTCACTTGTTTTCTTTATTTTTTTTCTCTCACTTACTCCTATATATACAGTAGGTGATCTGGATCCCATTGCAGATATTTCCTGTTATTTGAGAGCATATTAGTACAAAGAAAATGAGTGCACTTAGTATGTAATTGAACAAAAAAAAAATTGTGGGAAACCCATACAAAATTTTACCGTCTTTTGCGTTTAATTGTACACTAAGTGTATTATTTTTTCTTTGTACATTAAGCATTTCACTTTGAGTTTTTTTTTTTTTGGGTTGCTTGTAACTTCGTATTTGGTTAACTTTTTGGAAGGATCTGGCAGCACTTTTTCTTTGTTCTCACACTGATAATTAGTACTTTATTGTGAACTACTTTCGTTATTTGTGCCCTATGTTTCAGGTTAGTTCTTGTTTAACTGTCAGACTACGATTTAGTTGTATACTTTTTTGTTGGATTTGATAAATAATTTTTTTTTATTTTAGTTATTTTTTATTTTTTTTAAATTTAATAAATATAATTTTTTAAATTTTTAATTTTATATCCATCGCATTAAAATTCTTATGCTTTAACCGGAAATGATACTCATCCCCTGTCTGCCACTGTTTTTGTTGTAGTGATCAGGGTTTCTAGCAACACGGGCATAGGAAATTACTACGCATTTGGGTCTATGTTTATTATGCAAATAAAGTTTATTATCTCAAAACAAAACGTTTTAGAAGGATAAATGAAATTTAATATACAGTAACTTAGTAAACATAGTCAAAATTATAATTTTAAGAAAGTAAAAATAGCAAGACTTCCGACATACTGCGGACAATAAGTTCAGAAGTAATTATAGAACTATGTTTTTACACATACAATCGGTTCACAACTCTTAAAGAAACAGTAAGTTAATCAGTACATCTCATTTGAAGTTGTATCCCGTTGTATGTGTAAAAACGGAGCTCATCTCATTTGTATCCGGTTGTGTGTGTAAAAACGTAGCCCATTTTATTTGAAGTTGTTTCCATTGTATGAGTAAAAACGTATCCCTAACAGGATTCTAAATTCAGTCTAGTCTAGCCTAGCCCACGAATGCTGCATGTCTGGCATATCTAGCTGTAAAAGATACGGACGCAGAATTAGTAAGATTGACATGATTTACTAAACACAATCATGCAGCTTCCCATGTTCAACCCTTACTTACACATAGCCGGGCTTATACTGCTTACATAGATACGTATGCATCTCATATTCAATGCAACTAATAATTCTTACGTTAAGCAGGGTTTAAAAATCAAATCTCAATACAGCAGCCAGATTGCACAAACCCCATGAAACCATCCGGCACTTCGTTCCTCTCCAATTTTCCACTCTGTCCGCCTACGATGTAGAATCCTTGTGGTTCACCTTGGTAAGCTGATCCAAATACCAGAGTCCTTCCATTCATGTCCACCGCACAGGTTCCTATTCGCACAGCCGTCTCATTTTCTGCCCAACTGAACAGCTTCCCATCCTTACCCAGCCCAGTGCAAGACCTTGGACACTGAGTCCTTTTCCAGACATTCTCCACTCGCTTCCATTTACCCGTCTCAAGGCTGTATGAATCAGCGCTCGTCTCAAAATTTCCCTGGTTATCAGTTCCATATCCACTCACGACCCAGAATTCGGAGCCCATTACAAGCGCTTGGCATTCGTCTCTGTCTTCACTCATTCGAGGTAACTCGGTCCACTCATTGCTCCTTGCATTGTAAGCCAATGCAGAGTTCAGAGCGTTCTTGTTCTCGTCATGGCCACCGGCGATGACGATTCGTCCTGCGAATTCACCGGCGGCGAAGAAAGACCGGGTGTCAGGCATTTCCTCCCCCTGTTTCCACTTCTTAGTAATAAAATCATACACGAACACATCTTTCACGGGGTCGTAACTAGCCGGGTCCCACCCACCCATGGCCACCAGCTTCCCCTCCGAGCTCGTCAACTGACAGAAAAGCGGAATTCCATCTGGGTATTTCGGAATCGGGCTAAGCCAGTCCCATTTCTCACTAATCGGGTCGAACATCGAAACCCCATACGAAGGGTTTCCCACCGTCTTAGACCCTTCCGTTCCGGATCGAACCTGTAGTGCGTGAACAAAGCAAACCACTTTATCAGTGTGTCCACTTTGCTTCCTCTGCAAATAGAAGTCCCTGTTACGGAGGAGCTCTCGCCAGCGGCGGCAGACGCCGGCGGCGGCGTGGTGAGTGGAGTAGTGCAAACGGGTCAAGCACTCTAGTGCGATTTCTTCCGGTAAACCCGGAATCAATTCCTTAGCTTCACGCATCACTATGATGAAAAGTCAAAAGTGTTCCTAGGCAAATGTGAGAGTGTAGGCTTCAATGGTTCTAGTGAGAAATTTATAGTGGGTTTGTGGATTACTCCAAAGCCAGTAACCCAATAGTTTATGGATTAGTACTAAGAAAACAGAGCAATCAGCTGCTGCCACGCACAGCGGATGAGGGACAGAGAAAAGGCAGCACGGATTGACTGGCCGTTTGTTTTGATCGGATATCGATAGATTGGTCGGCGCTCTCGGTTTTAGCTACTGACGTGTTTGTGAAAGTGATAATTTGCGAAGGTGAAATAGGATGCACTGACTTTTTTATTTATTGAATTTAATAATTTTTTATTTTATATTTAAATTTAAATTATAAATCTTATTCTTTATTTTTTGTTATTAATTCCTCATTTATTTTATTCCTCATTTTTAAAACTAAAAAATCTCAATCCCTACGCTATACGTTCATTGTTGTGCCATTTGCAAATAAAGATGAAGTTGTGCTATTGAATAATAATGATATTAGGAATAATAATATAAGTATAAATAAGTTTTATATATAATTTTTATATATTTTTACATTTTTTTATTATTTTCTTTTATATTTATTTTTATTGTTTCATAGTGTACCCAAAATATAAGCTCTAGATACTTATTCCTAATATTTTTCGTATTATGCAGTGATATGGGGGTTTAAATTAGATTGTAAATTGAAGAAAATCATTTTGTAAGAAAATAAGAAAATTATTCTTTTACTATAAAATGTGATTAGAGTAAATCTTATATGCACACTCTTTATTGCATTGGCTCACCCCCTTTGCACCACTTATTTTGTATCATTAATTTAATGTAAATAAAGGTCGGATGGGATTTTTTGTGATAAAATATAGTATGTAAGAGATATAATTGTTGTGTGGAAAAGGTAGTGTGCAAATTGATTGCTTTTTTTATAATTAAAATAACTACATGATTGTTTTGATATATATCTGAAAGATAGTCATTGATCATGTTAGGAAAAGAATCATTAACTTACATTTAACAAGAATTAATTGCATTTTCCACGAGGATAACAACTAACTGGGGAAGGAGGAACAGATAGAGAGCCTCTCAGGAGTGGATAAGAACATGACCTAATTCAGATACTCTGAACATGACATTCTATTAAGCATGTTTTATCCAACTAATTGTATCACTTGTTGGAATCCCAAATGGGCATGTTTTATCCATCTCTGTTTCTAGTCATGACAAATTGCGGAATATTATTATAATACTATACTATCTTAAACATATCTGCTTCAATAATTACATTGAGATACATATTTGGCTAGGAAAAGGACATTTTGAGCACTGACAAACAAGGCCAGCCATGGTGTCTGTGGAATACTATTGTGTAAATTGAGTTGGATTTGGCAAAAGAGGAGTGTGCTTTTACGTTTCATCATTTATGGATTGACTTTCCGCAACTAGTTTAAAAAAGCAATGTTATTTTTAAGTTATTTTTATGTCTCTGTATTTATGTTTTATTTATATTTTTATTTTTAATTTACCTATGTCATAAAATAAGAGTGAAATGTGAATATAAAAATATAAACTAAATATTTTTGGTTTAGAAAGATAGTCCAAAGTTGTAATTTAAACTTGCAGCTGGGTCTGAAAATGTGATCTTTTCAGTTCTAATGGTTTTAGGGTCGATTATATCAGTTGAGCAGTTTTGTGGAGATGAACTTTTGGAACAGTTCTAATGGTTTTAGATATAAAACGTTATAACTTACATGTACTTGGGGCAGTGTAGAGTGTCACTTACTTTTTACTTGCATTTTCTCCTTAATTATTTCATTTCTTATATCTTTATATCTATAAATAAAATGAGGTCAAAGTTGTTGTCTATCTTCTTTTAGATTAAAATCTTTTGTCGTTAAGAAAGAATTTTAAGATTGAAAGAGAACAAAAAATAAGTTAAGAAAAAAAAATTAAAAAATTAAATTATATTTATTAAATTTTTTAAAAATAAAAAATTTATCAAAATAAAAAAAAAATCAAAGAATTCAAATTCCTGTTCCTCCGGTACTTTCTTTCTTTTGAACATTCTACCAATTACTACCATCCTGCATTTAACATTACCGCATACTCAGCAGTGCAGATCACATGGGTTGGTTTCCCTGAGTTTGTGTTTTCATATGCATTCATCACATCAAGAAATGGGCATGTTGTCTTGCTTGAGTACCTTGTATATGGATCTTTCTTGCAAGAGACTCTTGTAGCAACTTATGAGATTTTACATGGAAAAGTTACTTTTCACATTTTACTTTGGAAATTGTTAAGTGTAGTACATTTAGTGTATAATCTTTTATCACTGAAAGGCAATGTTATAATTTTAATTGTCACTAAGGTCCAAATTTAAACCTTTCTATGAGAAGATGTTTAATAATTAGATTTGAATTCTTTGCTTTTTTTTCTTTAATTTTATTCACTTATTTTTATCTTTTTTCAAAATTTAATAAATAAAATTTATTTTTTTTCTTTCACTATTTTTTTTTTCATCGTAATTTTTTTTCTCTTTACTAAAGATACGGCCGAGGATCCTAATCCTCAATAATTACATCGTCCTCTCAGATATGTTTAACAATGCTCTTTTGCTTTTTTGCATCTGCAAGTGTGTAGTGTCATAAAAAAATGATAAATTTACACAGCTGCAACTACAACTAAAGGCAGAAACCAATCAAAGTTGAATGCTTTCTTTCTGGTTGTAATGTAGAAATAACGCTTCTAGTGTCATATAATGATTAGTCTCCATGCTTCTGCTGGATCCTTCAATGTTCAAGAAGGACATCAATTAAGCATTAAGAAAGTCATTCTAACTTTTCACATTAGTGATTCATAATTTTTTTTTAAATAAGTATTACACGAATTACATAATGTGAGAAAAAATCAAGTTGATTTTTTTAATAAAAGGTCGAGTGATCCCTATCTAACCTAGAATAACGGTATTTTCTTGGCTTTTAACTTATGCATTAGCTAAATATGTAATTAGTTAGAATCAAAAATTGGATAAGTAGTAGAGTACTAGAGAGAGAATCATGTGTGAGTGAATTGATGAATGAAGAATACACTTTTCTAGATTCGAGTCTCCTTCCTTCCTATGATTCTAGGTATTATTCAGATTTGAGTTTCCTCCCTTTTCTTGTCATATATATTGCATTTAGTATTCGAGTTGCTTGGATTGTTACAGGAGGTTATTAATCCTCAATGTTTGCTTAGTGGAAACAGGGTGTTTTCATAGAATTTGAGTCGACCATCAAACTAGTCAAAGTAGAAATGGGCTGTTGTATTGGATCAATTTCTCTCCTTTTAGCTTTATTTAGTGAAATGCAGGTGCTCAGAGTTCCCATGCTCCTCGTCTGTGTTCTGGTACTTACATTTGGAACATTAGTGGTTAACTACAGAGATATATCCAATGAGCGGTAGCCATACATGCTTGGCCTTTCTTATAACTCCATTTTTATAAATAATTATGATAGTAAAATTGAAGTAGGTAACTTGTACTTAATTTTTTATTAATTATACAATTATGTAATGTTAGATTAAGATTTTTTTTATATGTATTAAAATATATTTATTAATAAATCGAGCATAGCAATTGGTTGAGAAATAAAAGTAGACAAGGGTTGAATTTCTACCTTGCTACTGCTACTGGATGTTCATGGGTCTGAATTATTATGTTTCCTCCCTCACCTTCCCATACGTTTTGTCAGACTGATTGAGACATCTTTTTGTCAGGATCATGTGCTTGTTAACTTGACTTATTTTTTTATTTTTATTTTTAATTTTTTATAAACTAAAAAAATTGTATTATAAACAAAATTTTTAAACACTACAAAACAGGAAGTCTCGTATGTATTTAATTGTACTCTTTTTTTTTTTTTTGAATATTTCACTTCGTTTATGTACCTGTTTTTCACGGTCGCCTCTCCGATCAACGCAGCAAACAAAGGGACTGTGATTTGAAATTTAGGGTCACTCTGTATGAAAATGGTGGGGGGCGAAGGCACAATTATGAAAGGGAGATAGTCAAACTACCCATAGGCAGTGGACCGGAGAGTGCAGTGCAGCGGGGGAGATCAAAGGTGGACATCACACGCCTCTTATGATTTTACCATTTTTTATCCTTCCATCACTCCATGACCTTTTTTCTCAATTCTCCTGCCGTATCGTGAATTCAGATCTTTTATTTTTATTAATTCTTAATTTTATTTCATTTTATAATTAAGTTTAATTTACAAATTTTTTTAATTTTATATACAATGATGTTTTTACTTTTTGGTTGTGTATGTTTTTATTTTTATTTTCATTTACAAATCATAGTAAAATTGTCATTATTTTTAGAAAAATACATTTTTTTATAATTTATAAATAAATGATCATGTAACAATATTTGGATTGAATGGTCTGCTGGGTCTGGGACACGATTGAATTATCGATGATGGTGTAATTAGTGTAATAAATTATACAACCATTACATTTGTGCGGGAGTTGAAGAGGGCTCCAATGTCTGCCAGAAATTTCCTAACAAAACCTGGCGCAACAGACCTTATGTCCCCAAATTTGTACCGAACTACCAGAAAAGGCATTATTGCAAATAGGGGAGGATGTGGACGCGTCACCTACGCTGCGTTGCCTCCCTTAAAAGCTCCTCCTCCGTATTCTTAAGTTCTCGAGAGACGACATACACAGCGGGCCCACTTCCACGCGCCCCTTAATGCACGTGACCACTATATACGTTGCGTATTTATTAATTCATTAAATTAAATTATAATTATATCCAAAAGATATTGATGGTGGCCCATTAACTACTTCTTTTCCTTAAGATTGTGATAGACCATACAAACATTACTTACTAACTTAGTGAACTTTTACCAATAAATTCATATAAATAAAATGTTTTTATTATACTACCTCTTACATTTTATGTTACGAATAGATGAATTTCATATGAAAACTTGTTTTATAATAAAAATTAAATTAGTTAACTAAAAAAAATTCATAAAAATATTGATATTTATATCAAATTATAAATACATTATATTTGATAAAAAGAATGTAAAAAGGTGATTATCGAAATTAACTCAACCTTAATTATATTTTTGTTTACGAGAAATGACAATGCAGTATGAAAATTATATCTTTTAACTTGTATTTGAGTGCGATTCTAGCGAAAATAAGAAATATAAGTCTGTCATATATATATATATATATATATATATAGAGAAAAAAAGTTATTGTATAAATTGGATGGCCAACTTAGCGGTGAATGAAGCGGAGGGACAAACCTTTGACTCCATGCGGCTTGGGATCAGCATCCTCTTCTTGGCTGACATTACAGGGATTAGTAGATTTAGACGTTTTAATTTTGTGTAGTTTATTTTTGTTTTTCTTTGGAGCTTTTTAGCCCCTTTCTATTTACTAAAAAATAGAGTTATAAATACAACATTAATTAATACTGGCAACGAGCCTAAAAGGAAACCTCGTTGTTTAAAACTTTTAATAATTTTTATAATTGAAAGTAAAGATATAAAAGAGGTTTAAATATGACTTATATATATTTCGCATTTTTTTGCAATGATCACCTTTTTAGAGTTCGTGGCGACTTTAAGAAAAGATGCACAACACGTGACATCCAAGGTTGTTGCAATGTCTAATGTTGCATGTGGTTGGCCATTTTCCAAAATAATGTTGATAAAAATTATTATAATAGGTAACGACTAAGGAATCCAGCATGCTGATATGAGACTTTTACCTCCGTCCAAGCTAAAGATAAAGGAAGTATGGACCAACTTTGGAACAACTGGAAACAAAAGCTGTTAACCCAACAAGGCGACCCTCGCTGCAATGCTTTTTGAAGAACCAGTGTGTGATCACTAAGATTTTCAAGAATCATATATATATAATAATGTAATCTAGAAGCTCAAAGGGTGGTCCTATTTATTTTCTCATTTTTCTCTAATCTTTTGTTCAGTGCTTAGCTATGTGGGTGACCTCTAACAATGTTTTTGATGGTCCAGCAATTATTTTCTTTTGTCATAGATAATAGATTAAAAAATATTATTACATAATTTTATTTCATAAATTTCAAATGCAGCCACACTGATAATTGATATGCTTGATAGAAAATTTATTTTTCTTTTTTTAAACTATTTACAAATTATTATTATTACTACTATTTTTATAAAAAGCAGCATTATTCCGAACTATGGGTCCTACGTATTTTCTAGTTTTTATGATGATTAATTTTGATTAACTCTTTAATCCACTTTTTTCAACTTAATCCACATAATTTGCAAATAAAAAGTTAATCCACATAATTTGAGTTTTCTTAATGAAACTTTTTCTTTTCATGCCTTTTTCCATCGTGATGCACACGCACTTTGCCTGCGTTTGCTCAAACCACAAAGAGCAGGGAGTCTTCCCCTTTATTAGTGACTTTCCACACCTTTTCTTCTGCTGCCTTCATTGCAGTCTCTTTTCTCTCTCTGTTTTCATTTTCAACAAGCGTGTAGCTCGGATGGGAAGGCTTGCGCCTCTTTCAGAGGAACCCATCAATGAAGAAGACGATGGAACCAACGGCTCCAAGAAAGGTCGACAGCCATGGCGGAACTGGAACTGGATCAAGACACACTTCTCTCTCGTCTTCAATAAGAAGCCTGACCTCAAGATCCTCCTCAGCGTTTTGGGTTGCCCTCTCTTCCCCGTCCCTGTCCACCCCAAACAGTCCCTCAATGAGGCAAGCGATTATGTCCATTTTCGCTTTCTTTTTGGATACATAAAATCTCCTACATGTATCTATTTCCTGACTTTCTGTTCAAATCTCTAAGGCCCCAGAAATGTTACTTTACTGCTGTTTGGATCCTCTGCTACTTCACGGGCACAAATTCACAATTACTCATAACATTAATTCTCATAGCAAATCTTTACTATAATTATCAGAAGTATTTTATCTGTCTTCCTTTCTTTACAGAAGCACATGCTAATTGATATGCTTTAGCAAAAAATCACTGGTCTTGTAAGATAGCAAAAAGTGTCTTTGTGATGGGTTTTCTTTCGATCACTTTATTTATACTCGGGATCTCTTTGCTTACGCCACTAATCACTTGTTGTCATTCCCACCCCACAAATGGTTTGGTCCTTTTTATTTTGTTCAGAAAAGGATATGCATGCGTCCCGCAATGTCACTATACACTTTTAACTTTTTTATTTTGGTTATATGTCGAAAACATGTAATAGGTGTCATCGTCGGCTCAGTATATTATACAACACTTCACGGCGGCGACAGGGTGCCGGAAGTTGGAGGGGAAAGTAAAGAATGTCTTTGCGACGGGGAAGTTGGCAATGGGAGTGGTAGATGAGCTGGGATCCGGCGGCGGAGCCAACGGCGTTTCGGAAAGAGGGTGTTTTGTGATGTGGCAAATGGTTCCTGACAAGTGGCAAATAGAGCTCGTGGTGGGTAGACATAAAGTTGTGGCTGGTAGCGATGGCACTGTTGCTTGGCGCCACACTCCATGGCTGGGCGCGCACGCCGCCAAAGGTGGCGTCCGCCCTCTCCGCCGAACCCTTCAGGCAAGTTTTAAAAGTTTCTGACCAACCGGGGGTTGCTTTTTTATTGGTTACATCAGGAGGGTTTGAACCCTTGTGTGGGGGGTTGTTTGTTTTCCTGTTTATGTTATTGTTTCGGCAATAAAAGGGTTTTGGCTGGTCTTTTAATGCGGCATCACCATCTCTTTACATTCCTGACTTAATTTCTCAAAATTGTTGGTCATGTCTTTAACCATTTCTTAATTCTTTTGGGATCTAATCTAAGTCTCAACCTATTGTGGGACAGCTAAATGCGATTATTAAATTCTAATGACCTCTGAGAATATTATGGGCACCCCACTGTAAGAAAAATTGAAGGGTACGTTAAAGATCTAACCTTAGCTAGAATGTATTTTATTCATAAATGGTTGGATTGGTGATACTATTAAGGATATTATTTGTTTAAAACTCATAATTATTATCTATCTATTAAAGATCATGGAAATAAAAATATAAAAAATAGTGGACGGTCGTGTAAACATGCACATTGATGTATACATTTAATCAAATATCTATACTTTTTTAATATTCATGAATGCTGATTGATGTCTGTTCTTGTTCAATTTAATTCATATTAAGTTTGCATATCTAAATGCTACCGGCCAATATGATGGATCTTTGTTTCCCTACTAAATTCCCTTTATTTGTTCGATCTAACCAAATTCTCCTGTTCCCCTTTATTTATTCGGAGGCTCGCATGAATATGATCATCGTATATATTTTGGATTAATTAATATATTAAATTAACATTAATTAATTTCTTAAGCCAAAAAGTTTGCCTCTGAAAATGATTCTGTAAAATTAAGAATGACATAATTTTGGTTCTATGTCCTTCTGGGCCCACTCTGAGACTATGCAGAATAGTGCAACGACTTGACGAGCATCATCCAAAATGGTACCTCTGCTTTGACACTGCTTTTTTGTGTGATGCCCTGTAAAATTAAGGACATTGTTGTTGTACCTTTGTTTTGTAGGGACTGGATCCTTTGGCAGTGTCTGCTGTATTCTCTGCAGCGCAGTACATGGGAGAAAAGCAAATCTCAGGCGTTGATTGTTTTGTGCTAAAGCTGTCAGCTGATCAGAAGGATCTCATTGATCGAAGCGACAACACTGCCGAGATGATCAAGCATGTTGCATATGGTTACTTCAGCCAAAGGAGTGGGCTGCTAGTGTACCTCGAGGATTCTTACCTCACCAGGATTCAATCCCCTGGGGTGCACCCCACGTACTGGGAGACCACAATGTCAACCCAAATTGAGGATTACCGGATAGTGGAGGGCGTGATGATCGCTCATGCTGGGCGATCAGCGGTGATCATCACGAGGTTTGGGGACAACTTGAAGGCGGGCCCCGCAATCACTCGGCTCGAAGAATCATGGACCATTGATGATGTTGCTTTCAATGTGCCAGGGCTTTCCATGGACTGCTTCATACCACCCAAGGAACTACAGAAAGATTACCCAGAAGAGGATCTAGATTGGAGATCACCCTTGCATGGATGATGGAAGCTTTTAACTGTTTGTTGCTAATCTTTTTTTGCTAAACTAATTTTGGACAAAATAGATGTCACCTGTTAACTGTGTATACATGCTGCATATATGGAAATTGATTGAGTTCCTCATAAGCTTTGGAGCCATTGATTTTGTGCCTTTAGGCTGATAGGAAATCAAACTATGTGAAAAATGTCAACCTACTTGTGACCGGCCTGCAAACTGTGGGAAAGATATCAACTCTTGCCATTCTCCTTTTCCACCATCACTGGCACGAACTCGGCAGAGTATTATTATGTACACAAAACAAAATGCATGGGCAATGCATTTCTGTGAAAAATTATGGATTTTATCTTTATATTATTCTTGGTTTGACTTGCTACTTCTTTTCACTTCACATTCAAAAGTGCATGTTATTCTTTTGTGAAAAATGACTTCTTCACTAGAAACTAAGATTGTAAGAAAATAAATAGCATATATGCTGATTTAAAATTACACAAATAAAATTAATTAATCAAGAATTAAGAATGAAAGATTTACCTTTTCTATTTACCTCTTCTATGACAGGAGCATAATTTTTACAATCAACTCTTACCAAGCAGTTTTTGTTAGAAGAAGATATTCAAGCAAGCGTAATAGGTTATGTTGAGTTATTGAGTCTTTCCCTTCCTCTTCTAATCTACATAGTAATTAATTAACTCTAATGGGAAAGTTATTAATATATGGACAAGTTTAGGGCAAGAAAAGGGACTTTGCCTCATCACAAGGTAACAGCAACAGGCTTTACACGTATAATTAACTTTCATATGCTTAATAACTAAGTTTAAGCTCAAAAAATGAAATAATCTATTCGATTAGTTTTAATATAATAGGTATTAATTAATTGTACTGTACATTTTACCAATTTTTATAAATCAAAAATGCAGTAAATGACATTCCACAATTTAAAATTTTTCTTACAAAGACATTTCAAAAATTAGAATAATTATTCCATTTAACACAATGATCACATTTTTAGTGTGATTATTTCGTTATAGAATATGGCATTTCTTTTGTCATTTTACTATTTTTAAAAAGAAAGCAAAGTACCTTCAACAGTGAATTTTTTACATATTACTCTTAATGTTGACCTACGAACTAGTGACTACTGTTAGAAACTCATCACCATCAAAGTCAACGTCGTCTAGGTTGCTAACCTGTATGTATCACAGTATCAGCTAACAATGGCTAACCCCAAGTTCAGCTCGTAAAATCCAGTCTCCCACACTCTTTTCTTCCTCTACATTCGCTACTAAACAATATATATATATATATATATATATATATATATATATATATATATAATCGCTATTACAGCTAAGACTAATGAAAGAAGTGCATGAAAGAGAGCTCCCCCCATGTTAGCATTGGGAGCCGTTATGGGAGGTGTGACAAGGCGGCAAAAAGAGAGCCGTTGTTTATATAAACTCTTACATTTCTTATAACAGTATTTTAAATGTACGGTACCTAACACTCATCTCCTTCATGCTTAAATGTACCCCACTTGCCTTTGCCTTCCAAACTCCCTCTCTCATTCTCTTTAAATCAAAACCAAACCAAACCCATCTCTTATTCTTATAGAGCTGGGTTTGTTTACTTGCTTCTTTTTGTTCAGAAAGAAATTAGCTGATGTTTTAAGTCAACCAATTTTAACTGCTTTATTTTGTAGCTAGTGCCCCTCCCCTTGAACTGGGTTTCTCATTTTTCCTGTGAGTCATGGGGGTTCTGTCCCTTAGTTCTTCCTCAACTTTACCTAGTAAACTCCTTAAAGTGCCTGAAAATAATGAATGGTGCCCTGCAAGAAAGAAGTCAAATGTTGTATATTGTCAGGAAGGTGGTAATGTGATCAAGTCCAGTGGGGTTTCTTCTGTTTTAACAGAAAGATCAAGCTTGGTTAGCACAGATCACACTGCAATAATGGATGCAGGAAGCTTGGTCCTGTCCCAAAGTGGGAAAAGCCAGGCAAAGATTGTAGTAAAGGATTTGATGCCTTATGGGGGACCAAAGTCCACCACTGTAATTGGATTGGAAGATGGCATAGGAATTGCCAAATTCCTTAAAGGGAGGAAGTTTTTTATTACTGGTGCAACTGGGTTTCTTGCAAAAGGTATTGTCTAAGGGTATAAAGCATATATCAATTCAGCACAACTCTGCATCTTGTTTTTCCTAAATGCTTCAACTGCTTTTAGAGCAATATCTGTTAACATTTTACTTCTTATTAATATTCCAGTTCTTATTGAGAAGATATTAAGGACAGAACCAGATGTGAGTACAATGTATCTTCTGATAAAGGAAAAAAATAAGCAAGCTGCAATGGAGAGATTGCAGAATGAAGTATGGATTTTATGATTTACATTTTCTTCTGCGAGCATTTCAATTTTAACTATTGATATCAAACTTATCATATTTATTCTTACTCTCTCGTCTCACAGTTTAGCATTTTAGATTATGATATAAAAATATTATACATTAAGTTTTAAATTACTTAGTGATATACCACAAATTGACTTTAGCATCCTGAATTGTGAAACATTATGGTTGTACTTGTTGGTCTCACACAGTTTTTTTATTTATTTGTGGTTTAGATCATAAATACGGAACTTTTCAAAAGCCTTCGACAAGCTCATGGAAAATCCTACCTAGCCTTCATGTTAAGCAAGCTAGTACCCGTTGAAGGAAATATCTGTGAATCCAATCTTGGACTAGATGAAAATTTGGCTAATGTTATTGCAGACGAGGTAGATGTAATTATAAATTCTGCAGCTAATACAACATTTGATGAAAGGTTACGCACTTGCTCTTCAAAAGTTCCTGCATCAATGATGCTGTTCCTATATTTTCTACAGTTTTTAGTTTTGAATTTGACTTTGTGTGGAATCCCAGATATGATATTGCTATCAACATAAACACCAGAGGACCTACCCGCCTTATGGGTTTTGCAAAAAAGTGCAAGAAGCTTAAGCTCTTTCTGCAAGTTTCAACAGGTAAAAAGGAGAGATGTGGGGTAAATCAGAAATCCATGAACAATTTATAATGTATTCCTTGACAATCAATTCTTAACTGAAGCAGGTTTAGATTGTTACCCAAAAATCTTGTTTCTAATGTGCAGCTTATATTAATGGACAAAGGCAAGGTAGAATCATGGAAAGACCATTTAGCATTGGAGATAGCATAACAAGAGAAAAATTTATAACTGAAGTTCCACCAAAATTGCTCCCAGAGTTGGACATTGATGGGGAAATGAAGCTGGTTTCAAATTACAATGGAAAAGTTAAAGACAACTTGTTAGCCCAAAAGATGAGGGAATTGGGTCTAGAGAGGTATTGAGCGTCCCTATTTTTCAATGATTCATCATTTCTTTTTCTTCCCGTCTTTTCTTAGAAGAGTATGAACATTAATGGATATTGGATATTAAAATCTTAATCCTTTCAAAAAGACTTTGATCTCAAATTCTTAAGGAGTCTTGAATTTGTATTCTACTTTGAAATGAGTTCTTGTCTGAACAGAGCCAGAAAATATGGGTGGCAGGATACTTACGTGTTCACAAAGGCTATGGGAGAGATGATGATTGACAAACTGAGAAATGATACTCCAGTTGTTATAATTAGACCTAGTGTTATTGAAAGCACTTTCAGAGAGCCATTTCCCGGATGGATGGAAGGAAATAGGTATAACTTTTCCTTCAAAAAGAAAAAGAACTTATTGATTAAACGAAATTAAATGTAAGATTAATTAGGTCTCATAGTTTAGTTTATAGGGCTAATAAATATAATAATTTAGAATTTTTTAAGTGAGAATTTAATAAGGTTTAGTTTATAAGAATAAGAGGACTGAATGAAATTTGTATGACAGAACTAAATGATTTCTTTTGTACCCACCAGGATGATGGATCCTATAATTCTCTGCTATGGAAAAGGGCAGCTAACTGGTTTCTTGGTAGATTCAAATGGGGTTCTTGATGTGGTTAGTGACTCCATAATCTATGACAGCATATTTAGATAAGAGAAGTATACAATCTCACAGCCTGGTTATAAATCTCAGACTAAAACTGGCTCTCTTAATTTGAGTGGTTACAGGTCCCAGCTGACATGGTTGTCAATGCAACCTTGGCAGCAATGGCAAGGCATGGGATGGCCCAAAAACCAGATATCAATGTATACCAAATTGCTTCGTCTGTAGTGAACCCTCTAGGTTTCCAAGACCTGGCAAGGCTGCTATATGAACATTACAGCTCCTCACCATGCTTTGACTCAAAGGGCAGGCCAATCCAAGTTCCATTGATGAAGTTATTCAGCTCATCAGAGGAATTCTCTTCTCACATTTGGAGAGATGCTATTCAGAAAAGTGGCCTCACAGATATGACCTCCTCAGAAGAGGTAGTGTCTCAAAAACTTGAAAACATATACAGAAAATCAGTGGAGCAAGCAAAGTACCTGGCCAACATTTATGAGCCATACACATTTTATGGTGGGAGGTTAGATACTAATTAACTTCACACTCTTCAACTAGTGCACCAGTGACTCTTGTTTGTAGGAAGCAAAAATGATTTTACATTAGAAATTATTTAATAACTTTATTTTCACACCTTTATTTTATCATAATCCTCATTTTATAAAATTCAGATCATTAAATTTATTAAATCTCATAAACTTAATTGTAAGACTCATAAAAATCAAGACTTTGTAACCATAATAAAGAAAGTATTGCCCTCCCATTCCGTAAATCATTTCAAAAATAAATTGCTGATTTGGAATCAACAATCAACTGTTAATGCAGGTTTGATAACAGTAATACTCAGAGATTGATGGAAAGCATGTCCGAGGAAGAAAAGAGAGAGTTTGGGTTTGATGTAAAGGGCATAGATTGGAGAGATTACATCACCAAGGTCCATATACCGGGTCTAAGGAGACATGTCATGAAGGGAAGAGGAATGGATAGTTAGTGACTTGAATCTTGTGCAATGTAACCACCAGTCAATTTCTGCAACCGTGTACATCTTTTTTTCCTTCTTTTCTTAGAATCTGTTGACTGTGGCAACAAGGTAGCCTTTAGTATCATGGTGTAATTTATTAAGAGTCATATTTCTGTGTTCACTTACTAATTTTCGCCAATATAACTGACAATTATTCTGTTGAAAATTCACTTGGTCAAGCACTTCTTTTAGCACAAAGTTTGATAGTTCTTTGAATTATTCATCAAAATATTATCATCACAAAATATTCATATTTAATAACATGAACCTTTGAATTATTGTGAACTGCTTATCAATTTTATATCCATACAAGATTGCTTCCTAATGAAAACTATGTTATAATGTCACGTCAAAATTTATATTATAATTTCGAATATTAATTATTTCAAGAATATATATATATATATGTAGCTTACAAATTAACTAATTTTATATACTTAAATTTTTTTATACTTCTACAGCATTTATTGAATCCCATGTGAACTGTTTTGGACACTAATCAAGAATAGATAATTATGTTTGGATATATAGTCTTAATTATCATGCTAGCTACACCCATGATTTTTTTTCCCTATTATTAACTTCTTTCAGTGTTACTAAATAAAGGTGCATCTTTGTTTGTAAGAAAACAACAGACAAAGTTGCATGTAGTAATATTTTTGTTATGTTTCAACTTTCAAGAAATTTTGCTTCTTTGGAGATTGTGACATTTCTTTTTATGTTTACTTAAAATTTTTATTATTTTATCACACAGTGTTGATTTATGACATATTTATCTTTAGCAATAAAATTATGGTATTACTTTACTATTTATTTGATTCTAAAATTATATCTATTAATTAATTGATTACAAATTTGCGTGGTTCAAATTTCAAATTTTATATTGCATAAAAAAATCTTGACATTTGTTGGTAGAAACACACATGCTTGCATGTTATCAAAGCTTAAAACAGATGCATGGAAAGATGTATGTGTTGCATCTGAGTTACTCCCACTTAATCACTTTTTAACTTCACATGATTTGACCTGAAATGTTAGCTCACCAATGAATGGAGCTTATGAACTAAATGAAATAATTGAAATTGCCAATCTTTTTTTCAGGCATTATATATATATATATATATATATATATATATATATATATATATCTGTAGTAGTAATTCTTTTGGTGCAAGTGCAAAAATAAAAAACTTATTTTGTTTATACAATTACTTTTGAAATAGAATATAATCTATTCCATTATCATTATAATTTTTTTATTTTTATATATTAAATTTTACAACAATTGTATTTAAAAAATTATATTATTATATTTATTAAATCTCATATTTTAAAATGTGTCTTAAGAGATTTAATACTCCACAGCTAATCCTGTGAGTAGAGTAGTTGTCAATTCACTTGCAAGCCAAATTCTATTTAAGTAAAAAAAAAAAAAAAAACTTTTTAAACAGAAAATATGAACCTATCTCTAATCTTGTGAAATACAAATTAAAAGAAGTTGACTCTACTTGTTGATTTTGAACTTAAGCTTAAACTTAATTTTAAATTGAATTACATAATATACATACAAATATAACATATTTACGCTAATTCAATTACTATAACTTAATAATTACATACTAATAATTCAATTATTAAAAATATAATTGAATATGATTTACAAAGTTTAATTAAAATAAATATTAAAAGCTAAAATATACAAAAACTCCCTAAACTTAAGGTCAATTTTAAAAAATACTCCTGAACTTTAAAAATTTTCAAATGACCCTTTTGAATTATAAAAAATTTTTAAATAACTCATTCCATCAAATTTTCCATTAAAATTTAAAAAAATGACGAAAAACCTTCATTATAAAGCTGAAAAATTGAAGGATGTGAATAGTAAAATTTTAGAGTTTTAACATTGAACCTTAACCCTAAATCCTAAATCTTAAACTCTAAATCCTAAACCTTAAAACCCTAAATCCTAAATCCTAAATTCTAAAACCCTAAACCCTAAATTACAAATCTATACTAAGTTTTCTTCTTTTACATTTATGGCAAATTTTAAAAATTTATGTGCATTTAAAGGGTATTTTTGTCTTTTTATCAGGTCAAATTAGAGGTTGACTAAAAAATATTTAAATCCTGACGAAAAATTTGACGAAATAAGGTATTTTTCATAGTTCAAAAAGGTTATTTAAAAATTTTTAAAATTTATAAAAGTTTTTAAAAATCGACTTAAAGTTTAAGAGATTCTGTATATTTTAGCATATTAAATTAATATCATTAAAATAAATTCAATATCATTAAATTAAAATAATTAAAAATTATAATTGACCTACATTGAATCCAAATTGATTCTTGTCAAATTTAGTCCGAGTCCAAAAAAAAATTTTAATAAAAAATTAAATGTGAGGTGAGTGAAACTAGCTTTCTCCTTATCAATTATTATTATTATTATTATTTTGGTTGAGTTCCCTTATCAATTTTTTTTTTTTTGGGTGATGTACATATCAATTCTTTATACATGCAGCAAGGGGAACTTAATGGAAATTGACACTTTCTAGAATGCCCAACTGCCTAATAAAATACAGGTAGAAATAAAAAGAGAGGAAAAAGTAGAAGCTTTACTCTTGTTTACCTCTCAATCAATGGGCGCAGAAAGTTGTTGGTGTTGAGGCCATTAACATCCGCCAGCAGGATCCAACGAATTGGAGGACCAACTCCAAACATTTATAAATATCGTTATTTAATAAGATTATGAACTTAGTACTATATTAAAATAAAAATAAAAAATTGAATATTCAATTCGCTTTCTTCTAAGGTCCAACCGTCCCTAGTTTTCAGGTTCCAATCTGTTCATCTTTCCCAAGAGGGAACACACACAGAGAAGAATGGAGGGGGCAGCACTGTGGCAAGGTGCAGCTCTTGGTGGAATACTCTTCTGGATTCTCTCTGCTTCATACCTCGATGTGACTCCAAAGCTTAGATCTTTTCTGCAACCGTGGGTGTCCCGCCATGTCGAGACTGGAACCCCTATTATCCTTCAGATCCAGGTAACTAGCAAATTCTGATCAAGAAAAGCGAAGACTCAGAATTTAATTGTTTCAACATTCAATTTTTTTTTTTTTTTTTTTTTTCTGGTGAATGCTGAAACTTTTTGGTCATTTTGTGGCTGTTATTTGGCGGGATCGTGCAGAATTACCGGCTTGGATTCCTGGATGCTCTTTTCTCTGGATTGTCTTGTATTGTTTCTGTGCCATTCTACACTGCTTTTCTTCCTCTGCTATTCTGGGTACGAGCGTCTCTCATCTATTCATACTTTTACTATACTCATGAATATGTGAGGTTTTTTTTTAATACTGTCTGTTTTACAATTATCATATTATAAATTCAAATTCAGTATCTTTTGGTGTTTATATAGAGTGGGCATGGCAAATTGGCGAGGCAGATGACCTTGTTGATGGCGTTTTGTGATTATATAGGTAACTGTATAAAGGTACGTACTTAGTATTATCTAAGTTAGATTCAATGTTATTATCGATCTGTAAGTGTATCCCTTACTTATTAAGTTCCACCTGCGGTGTTTGTTGTTAAATAGGATGTGGTATCAGCTCCAAGACCCTCTTCTCCACCTGTTCGGAGAGTAACAGCTACAAAAGATGAGAAAGAGAATGCATTAGAATATGGATTTCCTTCATCTCACACTCTTAACACAGTTTGCTTATTGGGGTACTCATAATGTTTTCTCATTTGCTTTTATTTTTATCCATCTTATTTGGGTGTGGTGCAAATTTAGCTGGCATGGTAACAGACAAGGATTCTGAGGCATGTCTTTAGGGCAAGTATTGTCTAGCGGTTTATGGTTTTCATTGTAGACACTACATATACTCTGAGGATTGAGCAAATGACTTGCCATACAAGTCAAGTCACATGGACTAAACTTCTCTAACAAAGTGTAGTAATATATATTTGTTAATTATCTTTTCTATCTATTGTTCGGACCAATCAAGGAGCTGGAATTAAAAAGTTGATGATGTATTTACCATGTTTTATCTATTTCCTATCATCAGTTTAATGCTTTAATGTCAATTAACAAACTGTTGATTAGAAGGCATATAATAGTTTTTTTTTTTTTTTGGTCACAGACTATCCTTTGAGAGACATGAAATCTTTGCCTTTCACTTTTGCTTTTGTCATTAATGGGTGTTTCTTCTTGGAATGGATGTTTTATCAGCTATCTGTTGCACTACGCGCTTACTCATACTCAAATTCAAGGTTTCCATGTTTATTTTCTTGGAGTAGCCCTTCTTGGCTTCCTTGTGGCTCTAATTGGTTTGGGTAAGTTTATTATTTACTGTTACAAAAATTAGCAGTTTTCTTATGTTAGCTTATTGCATACCAACAGGGACAATTATTTGGTCTCTTTTGCAGGAAGAATTTATCTTGGCATGCACAGTCTGATTGATGTCTTTGGTGGGCTTTTTATTGGACTTGCGGTCCTTGCATTATGGCTCAGAATTGATGAATTCTTAGACAGTTTTGTGGTCTCAGGGCAAAATGGTAATGCTACTTCTAAATTCTAATTATCATACTCATCATGATTCATGAACTTTATTCTTTTTCAAGTGCTCGGAGCACATTCTGGCACACAATTAAAAGGCATAGAGGAAGACATAAGAAATTATGTGAAACTATTAAAAAGTACCTTCTTTTAAACGTTATGAAGATTTTTTATCTTAATTGAATGCAATGTCTTCATTTGATTCATGTAATAGACCCCATTTATTGGGATAAGATTTAGTTTGTTGTTGTTTTTGTAATTTTGTTTAAAAAGAGTCAGAAAATAAAAAACTACTAGACATGTGATATAGATGTTTGTTTTAGTTGCAGTAAACTTGGCAAAATTTCCTTATGTTTTACCTCATGATAATCTGTCTTTGTTGTAGTCACATCTTTTTCAAAAAAACTTTGCAAAAAAGAAGGCTTAGTCTGTTGTTGTTTTTGTAATTTTGTTTGTAAAAAGTCAGAAAATAAGAAACTACTGGATATGTGATATACTTGTTTCTTTAATTGCAGCAAACTTGTCAAATTTTCCTTGTGTTTATGTGATATACTTGTTTCTTTTAATTGCGGTAAGCTTGTCAAATTTTCCTTGTGTTTTACCTTTTGATAATCTGTCTCTGTTGCAGTCACATCTTTCTGGGCTGTACTGAGCTTCCTCTTACTCTTTGCTTATCCATCTCCTGAATTTCCGACTCCAAGCTTTGAGTATCACACAGCTTTCAATGGTGTTGCGTTGGGAATTGTAAGTAAATTTTAGCCCTTTAATGTCATCTTCCTGCTGCTATAATGTGAATGTGAATAATTTCAACTTATTTATGAGGTGTAGATATAATGAGTAAGTGTAAAATCCAGGAAATATAACCCTTAAGTAGAGGTATATACAAAAAGAAGAGGTCATGGGCTGCTTTAATAAATGGTAATTGCCTCATCAAGTGGCTGAACTAAAACTTTTTAATGTCAATTTTGTCATGTATGGTACCAAAATGATATCATCTACTACATTGCTCAGAGCATTTTGGCAAGCAATTTTTAGCTCCGAATATTGAAGGCTCTGAAACAACCAAAATGCTGAATGTTTCTTGAACTATTTCTAGTTAATTATAATTCTAATGAATGGTGACTTCTCTTACTTGGATTCAAATATGCATTAAGCAGTTGAACGATAATAGTTTTGCAGCCCATTGCATAGAATACCTAATTTTTGGAGGTAAATTTCTTAAATAAATAATTCAGAACTGCTGTACATACATCAGGTACTATCTGACATCAGCAACGGAATTCTAATGTCCATAGTATAAATATAGTAGAAGATGTTCATTTTGATTGGAGATTGTCCTGGATAATGATCAAGCTAAGTGTGTAGCGGTGAAGCAACTGACATCATTGCAAATTTGTAAAGTAGCAATTTGATTAGATCTAAGAATTCCCCAAAGTTGTGTTTTGGCAGTCATCCAATATAACCTAGCAGACCAAGTGATAGAGCTATTTTCAGTTTGTAGTTTTTTGAGTTTCTATTCTTTTGTTTAATTGTTAATATTATTCTGATAGAACTTTTGCAGTACCAGGCAGAACTGTGGTGATGATTGTCATATAATATATGTTAGAATTGCTTATATGAAAGATTTACTAGTATTCAGACTACAAATTAGAACCCTGTTGTTCAAATTAAAGGAAACCATGCTCTTAAGTGAGACACTTGTTTAGAATATTGTTTAATGCTATGAGAATTTTATAAGTTTATCTGTTTAATACAACACATGAAAAGATTGGAATCTCCTTTGAAAATTGCAAAAGGCATCCAGGATGCCAGTATTTAATTAGTTATTAGATCTGATGTGGGGTGGATGAAGATAGGGAAATAGAAACAAAGCTAATTGAAGTCAGAAGCTGTTAGCTGGGTTTGAAAAGCATGGTTATTGTAATTATATAGCAAATTTAATGCCATCACTTCAAGATCAGATGCAGGAAGAGAATATGTTGGTCCTTTGGCTCATAGGCAATAGGATTTAGAAGACTCGAATATTGGTGGCATATCCAGCAGCAGTCCATTTCAAACCAATATGAGTGATGCTAGTTTTTTTCCCAGAATATGTACAGAATGATATATTAATCAATCATAGATCAAGTTATATTCAAAGTGCTAGGACCCATAAATAGTTAAAATAAAGGATGCTGAACTACTGAAGTAACCATGGCTTTGCTTGCGTGCATCTGGAACGATGAAATCCTCTTCTGGGCATGTTCCCGAGACTATACTATTCACATGACCATTCTGTATCCTTAGCATTTCTAGAACCAATATTCCATTTCAAAATGAGAAATCATTTGCCTCAAGCATAATTCTGAGATGCAGACATTTATGTTTGAGTGGAAGGGACTTGAAGTACTGCCTGCCTCTAACTGGTTGCAGACCATGAATTTCTCAGTCATCTTCCATATTGACATGAGAATCCCCCGTGCCTGGCGTAGTTGCTACAATGATGCTGTCGCATGTCTAGAATATTGTAGTATTATATTGTGCTGTGGTTTGCACAGCAGCAAAAAGCATGGCTCTTTGTTTTTTTCATTTTACACTTGCTAGGGAACACTATTAGTTATGACTTCTTTGTAAGGATAACTTTAGTCCTGCGTTCTTGTTTCATACCCCTTCCCAATAAACGCGCCCCCCCCCCCCCCCCCCCCCAAAAAAAAAAAAAAAAACCGAAAGAGTAAAATATTGAATAAAATCTGAGAGATTATTCACTTGATGGCATTGCTTTCAGAACTGATTGCGTATTTGTTTAGATGATTATTTCTCTGGTGTCAGCATAGACAAGTTAACATCACTTATAAGGACACACACACAAATTTGTACCTTTATACTTGTATTTCCATCTCGGTGCTGTGCTTCCCTTGTACTGATAGTAATGTAAATGATCATGTTCTTCAGGTCGCTGGGGTACAGCAAACATTCCTTCAATTTCACCATGACTCTGTTCCTCGTTTGTTCTCTGCTCAACTCACAGTACCTATGTTTGTAGGAAGAATGCTTTTGGGGATACCTACAATACTGATAGTGAAATTCTGTAGCAAGGCTCTTGCAAAATGGACACTTCCTGTATTGTCAAGCACCTTGGGCATCCCAATAAAATCAACCGGCTATATTCCCACATTAAATGTATCTATCAAAGGAAAGAAGTCTGATAAGCTTAAGCAAGGAGGTTATTTGCAAAAGCTTCTTTCCCAGCATGAGGCATTTGATGTTGATACAGGAATTAGATTTCTTCAGTATGCAGGCCTAGCGTGGTCTGTAGTCGACCTTGTGCCATCTCTATTTTCATGCTTGAGCTTGTAGTGCTGAGATATGCTTATCAACTCCGTCCAAAGGAACACCTCTGTATGTAAAAAATTTTTGTAACGCACGGGTTAATCCCATTTTGGTCATATCCAATGGAAAATATTCAACGTTATATAATAACAGATTAAATCATTTTTATTTTTTTTATTTTATTAATGAATTTTTAACCGTCTGTCCAAAAAAATAATAAAATTATAAAATAACATATATAGGCTCATGCATGTATAGCTTCAGCTGAAAATTATTTTTGAAACATAGTGCTAGCTGGACAACTCTAAGAGCAGATGGACAGACATATCAAACCCTAAGAGTCATCAACAAATACAAAAAATTGAATCGTGATCTTTTTAAGGGAAGAGTATATTTATTAAATAAATGTAAATAAATAATTATTAATAATATAAATTATTTTTAAATTATAAATTATTATGTATGTATATTTTATAATGAATTTTTATTAATTTTTTAATTAATAATTATTTATTTATATTTTATTTTATAAAATGTACCCAAAAATCTAAATCACTAAAAATTCTACAATGAACGTACAAAATAACTTGTGAAAAGAACTTCTGTTCTACTCACACTAGTGTTTATGCACGTGCTTAATTATGGCTGCGGGTTAACTGGGAAATTCTCCTAAGCCATGACACAAACTAACAACTTTACAGTGAGCCGTGCCAGACAAAGGGAGGCCATGGCTTTATTGAACATGACCAACTTCAAATGCCAGATTAGTAACCATAAAGCAATTTCCTGCAATTCCTTAAAATAAATGTATTAGCTGAGGCTATTACACGATGCCAGCTAAAGCAAAGAAAATTTAGTTAGATAGTATTAAAAAACTTAAGCGAACCAAGAAAAAGTCTAAGTATATAGAAAGATATTTACTCTAAGAGAGAAGCAAGCAGTTTAGGTAAAAATTTAATAGTTTAAATTTTTTAAATAAATATTTAATAAAATTTAATTTATAAAAAATATAAGATTGATTATGATAGGAAAGCCAGTTTGAAGTTTGAGCCAAGGGGCTGAGGCCCTTGTAACTATGTTTTCAAAACCGGATGGACTAACAACCGGTCAATAAACTGGTGAAGTTTACTATCTATAATTGGTATTCGTTAAAATCAATCAAAAATTAGTTGAAATTGGTTAAAATTGATGAATTGATTAAATCGGTAACACTTTTGAAAATTATAAAAATTATTTATAATTATAAATGTTATTGTCCTAATTACATATAATTTTTGAATTGATAACAAAAGAAAAAATAATTTTTAAAATAATCAAAAAATTTATATTTTTATGAATTATATATTTTATTAAATTAAAATTCATATTAATTTAATAAAAATATAGCTCGTTAAATGATCTAATTTTTTATACACTGCTTGAAAGGACAGAAAAGGGGTGGTGGGTTGCAACTTTCGCGTATATATAAAACTGTTCCCATAACTTTTTACGACACAAAGAATCCTATAATTCAGTGTATTACTCAATAATCCTATAGTATAAATTTTATATTATAAAATTAAGAAATTGTGAAACTATGTTGAGATTAAACTTTATAGCTATATGTAAGCTTTATACAGTCTATGCATATATATATATATATATATATATATAAATTTAGATTATCTAACTCTTATTCTTTAACACTTTTATTCTCTAACATTAATAATTTTTTTTATCTTTTTATAATTTAATATTAATTTCATTTTTTAATTATTTTTTAATTTTATACCTATCCTCTGTATTAAGAGCAAAAGAATCCCGTCCATTCACAAACAAAAAGAAACACAGAAGAATTCACCACAAAAAAAAAAAAAAAGAAACACAGAAGCAAACCGAGAGCAGCACGTGCCTGGACAGCTGGTGTGAGAAAATAGGTTGACAATCATCATCAAATACCTGGCCGATAATTTTAAAGAGTAGATATACCCAGACTATAATACTGCAATTCATTTGATTAATCGACAGAAAAGAAATACTTCTATTCCCTTATTTTTCCCTAATCTTCAACCGCTACAAATTGACATTCAATTATATTATTCCAGGAAGGTTTAAGGCCAAGGAAAAGTCCTCAACTGGATGAGATCCAAAAACTCAAAAATAATTAGAACAAAACTGAAACAACTTTCAAAGTGCAACATTTTTTAACATTAATTGAACAAAGCAAAAGCATCCACAAAATATAAAAAGCCCAGTCATTGCTTCTAAATCCTGAGAAGGGGGTATGGAACAAGAAAGAAAATAAAAACAGGAAAAAGAAAACAGAATATCCACATTTAGCTGGAATGATACATATTCTGACAGCCGTCATCTAGGCACTTCTCCGATGGGACGTCCAGCAAGTTCTTGAGCGTAGCAAACCAGTGGAACGTTACCTGCCTATTATACATCATAGCTGTCTTCCACAACCATCACAGGAGGTGTATATCGAGGGGTTTAAATGCTTACAGCAATCTCACAAACAAGGATGCACAACTACCTTAGATTAGTGCATGAGCAGACGTAGCCATAATACTAGACTGACATTCAGCAGCTACATTATAGGAAGTAATCAGGCGTTCTACGGGTAACATCCGGTTCTCCTCTCCTAGGAGCAGGTTCAAACTGCAAGATAAATTTCAAATTTATGCATAAACAATCCAAGGCACAGGACCAATGTCAACAATATTGTACCAAGCAGAACAAACATAAATTATATTAGAGAGACCTGGATAAACGTGTGACCATTGCAATCATCAACCTCCAATATGGAAGCCATATTCCCACATCGGTAACAATAGTTAGGTGCACTAAATATGGTAACCACCTTTTGTTCCTGTTTAAACAAAATAATGGACAGATCTTAAACTTTTAAATCCTTAAATTTTAAAGCAGGTAGAAGACGAGATCATTCCATCAAAAGGAAATTTACATGAGCCCAGTTGAATCCATCCATAACCAGCTGATGAGCTCTAGCGATCAACTTAAGGTTGTTCATGTGATTAAATTGTTCAGATATGTCCTGAAAGAAATTAAATGTTTATAGAAAGTGTAAAAGTTAAAAGTAAGTAATTTACCTCTCAAATTTTTTTTTTAAATAATAAATACCAACAATGTGGAGTTGAGCAATTAAATATAAAGTTACCTGGCCAAAAGTATATCCAGCACCACGAGGAGAAATTCCCCAGCCACATCGGTCATCTGGGTCGGACCATAACAGATCACACATGGGCCCCTCATGAGGAACCTCTTGAACACGATCGAAGTTCCTAATGTTATCCAGGGTTTCAATCGAAGGTGACAACCCACCATGCAGACAAAATATTTCTGATTCAACCTAAAATAGAGGATACTAATTTATAAGCTGAAGGATTATAACCCAGTGATAAAGGCTTCAACTAGCAAGTGGTCATTCAGTTCACTTATTGTGGCGCACACAACTGCACAAGGAAGTTGTTCACTGGTCAATCTAACATCTTAATGTGCGTCATCATAAATACTATGAATCTTAGTTGAACTACTCTTGCAAGAAACAGACTAACTAAAAGAAACTCGAGTAAATTGTATATATTACTCCTGAAGCTAAGTTAAAAAGTCCATTTCTCTAAAAACCACAAAAACCTCCTTCAAAAGACAGAAACCAATAGAATTAAGTTCATAACAGACAATACTAACCTAGTTATGCTCATGCAAGCAGAATTCTTAAAACTTTTCCCACTTAGCATCGCCCAATTTCCCACTCTCTCACCTACCCCAACTGTTTTACTCTCTCAGCCAAACAAAAACCAGTGCAAGCTAGTTTACAATTTATGCAATGAATAACATTCAACTAAGAAATATAAGGGCTGACAACCTGACCTAGGTATTTTAAAAAAGATATTAAAAATTAAAAATAAATAAAGTTAAAATTTATTGACATTAAATCCTTTAAAATAAATAGAAAGCAAAAAAAAGAAACAATTTAAATTTGAATAATATTAGCTAAATTTATAACATTATAATTGCATCATTAAATGATCCATATATAAAATAAAGTTACTGCCAAATTTTTTATATTAGAATTGAAAGTTTAAAATAATCACTGATTGATTGCTAAAAAGTATTGCTTACTGCAATAAATATTAAACATGAAGTTATCACAAAATACTGTAACTAAAAAACTAGGAGTTAAATAACTAAAACATAATAAAAAAAAGAAAACAAAATTAAAATTTGTTGACATCAAATGTTTTAAAATAAATGAAAAACAGAAAAGGAAACAATGCTCAAATTCGAATAATGTTAGCTAAATTTATATAAATTAAAATTGTCTATTAGAAACACAAACAAGGTTATTGTCATCTATGCAGCACACGAGTATTAACTAGTTATGTTTAAGATTAAAACAATAACAACAACAACAATATAATCCAAAAAAGATTTCTCCCATAAAATATTGAACAAAGGTGGTACTTTCAATCTCCAAACCCAAAAGGAAACTGTTCATAATTCTAGAAAACCTTTGAAGAGGATTACGTAATTTACTCAAGAAACCTCTTTAACTTCCCCTCTTCAATTTATATAAATAAATAGAATATAATTTATTCTCCATATTAATTGTGCTTTCTACTACTTAAGATCACAAATGCAAGGCAATAATAAAATAAACATGTACTAACCAATGCAGTCAATGGAAAGTAATCAAAAAGGTCTGTAAAGATCTTCCATACATTAGCATTGCCATACCTGCAAAATCAAAGAAATAACTATTACTGACTTGATAAAAGAAATAAAAAATTATATCATTTAGGCCGTAAGTAAACAGAACATCCAAGAATCAGTAAACCAGAAACTCATGCAACCAGGCCTACCCAAGGGTGGGATCCACTGCAGACCAAGGTGCATGTAAACCAAGATCCGACTTTAGTATGTAACATTAATCAATGCATTGAAAACTAATGAGTGCATTTTATAACCCAAACTCAATCTCAAACCTGAATATTAATGTCTCCATTGAATATAAAAGCCCTTAATCAGAGTTCATACTTTATATAACAAACCACCAGAGGTAATCAGCATCACAAGAACCTCAGATCATGTCATCTGTCAACAGATCCACTTTCTTCCATATAGAAAATGACATTTAAAATCTCTGCATCATCAAAACATGGACAAGTGGCCAATGGTTGTAGATAATTGGATAGTAATACTAAATAATATAAACACACTATGAGAGTGGTAACCAACCCATACCCTCAACTTCTCAACTTATAAACTTTAAGGATTCTTCTTAGCCAATAAGTCTATTACCATGTGGTTCAAGGTCATGAAAGATCCAACAAAGATAGTGTCACATGTGTCCTCAACTCCCTTCCCCAGCCAAAAAACAGCACTTCCATGTTTGCATTATTTTGAACAGCATTCCTTTTGACAGAATAATTTATTTGAACATACAATTTCCCACATCCAAAATAGACAGGCATACCGGTGCTAATAGTTTGTCTAGGTGTTGAGTTTTTAATAATAAATCATATATCAATGCCAATATCTTTATGATTTATACATGATGAAGTTTCTGCATTAAATTAATTTCTACACTCTATCTATCTCTAGCATATGTTAAAAATTTTCTTTATTGTGTGAGTATGCATGCAAAACTTGCATAACACGATCAATGATAGTAAAAGGAATGTCAATATGCCACATATCAGTATCAAAAATGGAAAATATAGAAGCCAAGAATCTCCGATGAAAAGGCCATATGAATTCTACAGCAGTGTCCCAAAAAAAAAAAAGTCTCAACTCAACAGCATTAAAAGCTAATGTTAAAATTCTACAAATGCATAGTACAGAAGAAAAAGAAAAAGGAGTTTTCAAACAGCTTATAGTTCATTTCTGAACAGAAAAGTCTGTGACACCACCTCAGTAACATTCATAATACCAAATTTGTACATGTGTAGTTAAAAAAATAAAAATAAAAACAATTACAAGAGTATAAGCACAAAGAACTTCTCTGGACAAAGTATCTCCTGTTTTCCCCACTAGGGAATCTATATGAAGGTGTTGAAAACTCACTTTCTTAAGCATTCATCATAAAATCCATATACTTGAGTAATCTGCACAAAGGAAAATGATAAAACAAAAATCAGCTCAATAAAATTATATGTAAGTCTGCAAATCTCAGAGTAGTCAACTGAAATTTTATTATTTGTTACAACAAAAAGGACACCATGACTAGCTTATTATTGCACCTTTATACTTAGAGAGAACAAAACTTACCAAACAACAATGGAAAGTACCATAGACAACCTGAGGGTAAACAAAAAAAAGTTCATAGTTTGGAAACAAAAGCACACCTGACGGCTTTCATGGTTTCCTCGAAGAATAGTTACTCGCTGAGGATACCGCACTTTCAGTGCCACAAGAAGCTGGATAGAATAACTAATTAGTATTTCTCTAACATATACCAATGTCAGTCTGAAGAAAAATAAGATTCCAAAAATACTAAACAAGCAAATAATCATCTATGTAACTTCACAACCAATCCCCATTCCAATAAACTAAAAGTCCTTCTAAGCATTTAAAGGAACAATCATAAGGAATAGCTAGCAAAACATTTAACCCCACCTCCAGCTAAAGCAGTTGCTACTAACTGAAAAGGTATTCACTATAAATGATGAAGAGTTATTTAGTACACTCATATTTCAACCCTCAATGATATAAATAAAAGGCCAATTCCAAGGTCCTGCCAGTTTTCCATCCAACCAGATCACTGCAAGCACGAGAAACAGCTCGCAAAGATGTACCTAATCAAAATTTATTGAATGTTTGAGATTCTATCAGATGATGACTTGCGTAAATTCCAGAGAACTGCCCAAAAATCTCGGCAATTACCTTTTCTTGGGACTCACAAGTTGAAAAGTTGATGCTCACAAACTTAAGTTTCATATATGATTGTAAGATCATACAAACTTTAATATATTTCAAACAAATGCAATCCACCTTTGTAATCAGCAAGCCTTCTAAAGCTAAGCATACCAGAAAGTCGCTCATAATGCTGCAGATTATAATGTAAGATGGAATTATCAAAAGGTCGGGTCCCATTTTCATTTTTACCCTATTGACCTATTAAGGACACCTGATGCTCACCCACATTTCATAGACTACCACTTCTGAATAATTTTCTGGTCAAGACTATGCTCACCCTAAGGAATAAATGCCATCAGAAACTTCATGAAATGCATGAAAACTGCCCCCAGAAGGGAAACAATAAAACTAGAAAAAGTAGCAATTAAAAAGTTCAGAAAAATAATATCAGTTGATATTGGTTGAACTTACTGTTACAGTTTCAACTGAATAATAACCACGGTCCACATAATCTCCCATAAACAAGTAGTTAGTATCTGGACACTGTCAAATAAGCAGGTATTCTCAGATTTCAGATCTAAACTTAGTAAAGACATTTTCACCAAATAATCATAAAATACAAATATATGTAGCAGAACTGGATAATATGAAAAAATCATATCATGAAATGTAATTGAAATAAATAAAATGATAATGGAAATTCAAAATAAGAATATTTGGGTTGCAGTGAATTCAGTGAGCAGTGTTCCTTGATTTTACAGTTTTACTCCACAATACCTCTGATGCACTTCAATCTTCAAAAGCTTTTTCTTTGGCAGGTCTCAATTAGTTAGTTAAGATATTCCCCAGCTGAAACAGAAGAATTGAATACAAAAAGAAAGTCATAGTCAGAACTGATACCTTCCCTCCAATTCGAAATAGTTCAGCAAGATCATGAAACTGCCCATGAATATCACCACAAATTGTCACAGGGCTTTTCACAGGCTGTGGTACAGGAGACATACAAAAAAATTAATGCTTTCTCTCTCTATGATAAAACTTTGCCATATAAGTTGCACTGAAATATTATGATGTGATTGGCACTGGCAAACAGCTAAACAGCGCAAGAAATTCAAGTATTTAAGAATAGAAAATTGACAGAATTACTTCATGCTTCCTCAAAAAAGTATATCACTCCCAAAAAAAATGAATCTAAAGTAACTGACCTCACAGTAACAGGCAGAAATGAAAAGAATAAATAAATAAAGAGTATGATAAGTTTTTCTGAGTTAGCAAAGGAAATGCAAAGCACACAACATTAGAATTAGCTGTAAAGTAAGCAAGGCCAACAACTTTAGAGACAGAAATGTCATCATTGAGAAGCAAGGCAACATGTTAAAAGACAATAACAAGGGAATGCACCTGGACATTGCTTTCTTCCATTAAAATCTCCTTAGCCTTCTCACATAGAACTCTCACCTAAATGCAAGACAGAAATATTAATATATTTTGCCCAATATTACCGCAGCAAGAGGAGTAAACAATGTCAGAAGTAGCTCTGAAAAGAAAGAGCATGACTGCTCAAATCAAGCAACATTAAAACAATCAATACAAAATAATGATATTTTTAAGGTCGATACGTGCTAAAGGACAGACCCTTTTATCAGATAGATCACTCAGGTAGTAACAATCCATTCATTATACCATCTCAATCAATTTTAAATAAAGGAACCTGGTAAGATAAGAAGACTATTTGCGTGGAAAAAAAAATGAAGAAGCAGAATATTGCGATTGGGTACAAGGCCACATTAAAAATTATAATTTAAAAAAATAGATGGAATCACATACGCTATTAAGAAACCTTTCCTTTTTTGATCAATCCATATGTTAAGATCAAAATCAGAATTCGACAACACCAGCTCCACCAAGATGCGAACTAAGAGAGGAATTTCTGCGGTTAACCAGATTTCCATGTGACAGAATACCAGAAATTACCTTATCTAGCGAAATCCCTTCGGACACTAGAAATTCTGATTCTTAGAATTAGACAGTTTCAAATACAGATTATCCTACAACGTAAAAGTGTCAAAACAGCCGATAAGTACTTTTCTGTAACATTAAGGGGTGTTCCAATCAATTACATATCAGACTCCATGATTTGCCCTCATCGAAAACTGTATCAAACTTCTCCGACCCAAGAACGCATCATTACCTTAAAGCTGAAAAGCGTTTCTTGCAAACAAACGAAGACCTTTAGTAAGAATTTTTTTTCCCACATTCGTTATCGTGAGGTCGAGGCTAATACTTATCACATCTGTGTCGTCATTCTATGAAATAAAAAATACTTTCACATAATTTTCACTTTCCTCCTTAAAATAGTCCTATTGCCGCCATTAGGCGCAAAAATAATAAACACTTTTAGAGCTGTGAATTAATTAACATATAAATCAATTTAAATCCCACATCCATGCGCTATGTTTCTTCAGGAACGAAGCAGATCCCGACCATTGAGATGAAACAAATCAAACCTGTTGCTCGGACAGTGGCTTGCACTGCATGAGCTGTGAGATCTGCTCGTCGAGATCGTGGCTCGACTCCGATGGCAACGAATTTGCGCCCATCTTGCTCCTTTGCTCAATCAAAATCAGGTGAGCAATATCCCGATTAGGGCTAACCCTAACCCTAGGCGAAAAATCTCCTGTGTCCTTCTCGCGCTGTTCTCAGTGTGCAGACTGTGAAGTGGACGAAAGGGGAGGTCGAAAAGGGAGATGGCGCGTGAAGTTAATAGGCAAATGAGTCTACAGCGGTTGCATTGCACGGCTGCCAATAATTGTTTTTCTTTTTAACCTTTTCCGCATTCGTATGCGGTTAGACCGAGGGACGCTCTGCTCCCTCCAATGGCACCTGACCACGTAGGTACTTGGTCTAGTGAAAATTCTGAGAGTTTTTAAAAATTTCATGTTCGTCTCAGACCTAAAAAAAAAAAAAAATCTGTTGGGAAGAGTTTGAAGACTACGTTTCGCATTTGTTTGCATGAAAGAGCTAAATAAGATCAGCATCTCACTCACTCGTTTTATGACTAATTAATGCCTAACCCCACTTGAGAAAATGCCGTTTCTTGGCTTGTTATGTTATAATTAGGCAAGCCAATAATCCACGTATTAGACTAATTATTGGTTGTGGTGCCCTGCACTAAGACCTCTTCCCTCCTTCAAAAGAAGGAGATATAATTATACTTAAGAATACAAAACCGGGTCAATCAAGTTGTTAGAAAGATTTAGGAATGTTTAATTGCTATGACATAAGATTCATTGATTTATGGATATATCACATATCTTGATTTTGCAATTATGCTTTGAAGTTTGTTTCTTTGGTAGGGGACATTTTGAAAGTTTAATATCGTTACATTCAAACTAAATAATGTGCCAAAATTGAATGGACGCAATATTTTAATATTAACTAAGGATATAATTATACTTAATATGTAATAAATATTTTCCTCCTAAAAATTAAGTCAATAATGCCTCTGTGTCTTAAAGTTTTCAAAAAATATACTTCTAGTTCCACTTAGGCAAAAACATTATGTGCACCAAATATAAATTATTTCTATTTATATATCTATAATACATAAAAATACAAAAATCCGAAAAATTGTTTGCCTATAATATTACTTTTAAAATTTTATTTATCAGAATTAGATTTTGCTATTAAGTTTGAATTATATTAAAACTGACATTAACAAATATACAAAATTATATAAGTTAGAAACACTTATTGCCTATAATAGTATATTTCTTAAAAATTTCATTTACTAAACTATTATTTAATATATTACATATTATCCTAATTAAAAATATTTTGTTGTTATAAAAATTAAAATCTATCTTCTTAAGTTGTTGTCTTTTTTCATTAAAACTTTTATTGTCATGTCCAATTAGAAATCAAACTATAATTTTATAACTATTTGTAGAGTTTATAATATTTATTTTTTTGTTAATTATTTAATACATTAATTATTTTATCTGTATAAAACCTATAATAATTTTCTTAGCAAATTTTTTAATATAATTATCTCAAGAATTATAAAGTATTTTTTATTAAATATTGAATTATTTATTTCTGTATTCAGTTAGAAATCAAAGTCTTGTTAGATATTTGATATAATACTATTTATTTTATGTACATAAAATATATAATAATTTTTAAAAATTATTTGTTAACATATCATTTTTAGAAAAATAAAAATTATTCCAAATTAAAAGAATATATTATTAAAAAGTGAACCATACTTTCCTAATTGTTGTATTCCTCCATTATAATTTTTTTTTATAACCGATGAGAAATCAAATACTAATATTAATTTTTATAAAGCTAATATTATTCTTTTATTGGATAATAATATAATATGAATACTTTATCTACATTAAAAGAAGTTATGCTACTAGAGTTAATTTTTCTTTTTAATTTTATATTCAATACAAGTGCTAAGTTAGTACTATATAATAAATAAAAATAAAAAAGTTGGATACATTCTTTAGCTATAATATCCCCTTTAAAATGTCTTATTTTTTAAAATATTATTTTATTATAAATTTTTTATTTTAAAATATTTTTAAATGAAATTTATTTTCTTAAATTATTGTATTTAATCTCATTATAAATATTACATCATATTGAAATTGAAACTCTGTTTTTAAAATTTTGTAATACTCTTTTTAAAACTTCTCCAAGAAGTTAGGAAAATGAAGATAATAAGTAGCTTTTTTGGTACTTAATGAGTAGTTAATTTTAGTTAAGACTTCTCACTTCCCATTTCCCTAAAAAATGGACAAGTGAATTGACGGATGTGCCAAAAGACTACTAAAAAAAAAAGAATTGTGCACAAATTTGATCTGAAATTTCTTGTTTGGTATACTTTAGCAATTTAAAATGTAATAGTAATTTCCAAAAATATAAACTCTAATAAAAGGTATAAAAGCACCATCAGATCACATAGAATATGGCCAAAGAAAAGTTAGAATGATTAATTTTAAAATAGAAAGACCCAGAATTCTATTTTCCAATATTTACGATTTATTATTATAAAAAGAAAAAGAAAAGGAATACTATTTTTGCCACGAGAACAGAAAAGCATGGGTTATGGTAATTGCACACGCAAGCCCAATTTTCGCCAGGCCGAAGGCGTACGGAGCTTGTGGATTGAGATATTTTTTTTAGAGTAATATGTGTTTGGTAACGAAGAAAAAGAACAGAAAAGTAATAGTTTTGATACCAGTTGGAAAACGCTGAGAAATCTGAAAAATCTCTGTTGACAAAGAGAAAGAGAGCGATATCTTCGTCCGGTGTCCGACCAGATATTCTTTCCCAGTTTTACTGCAATTGAAGCTCGTCTCATCTCCCATTCATTAAGGTTTGCTTGTTTAAATTATGTATTTACTTTGGAACATTACTGAAGTTCTGTTGGGTTTCTCTTTTTTATTGCTCTGAAGCTCAATGATATATCTTTTCCATTGGATCGATCACCTGGTGCTGATTGCATATTTGCATATACCTTGCTGCTGTCAGAAATCTGATTCGCTTAGATTTTTGCTAACCCAGTTCGGTTGCATTCTCTTCGAACTAAGATGTTTGATTTGATCTGTTTGCTTAGAGACCTATAAATTTTCTGACCTATTGGTTTGATGCGTTCTTCAACCATCTGATATTTCCTTTTCTTAGTTGTTTCAAATTTTACTTTAATGAATTCCCCTTCTAATTTTAATGTCGGAACTTGATTTTTCTACCCTTAATTACGCTCCTTGTCGGTACTTTTTTCCCTGGTGGTAGTACGTAATAGTTCATCATTCATTACCGTTAATTTTTTTTGTTTATATTTTTTTTATATGCCCATTTAAACTTTGTTTCAATTTAGATTGATCGCACTTGTATGATGATTAATGAGGGTTTTACTTTATGTATTAATCACAGGCTTAAAAGGGTTGTCTATTGGGAAGCAGAGTAATATTTAAACATTTGCTAGTTTTCACCAAAGTCAAATTCCTGTAGCTATGAGAACTTCATGGGCAGATTCTGTTGACAATTCGGTCAATGGTTCTCCTGATACCAATGCCATAGCTCGCCGGTCCCGCTCAACTTATGTTCCTCCACATCTTCGAAATAAGTCAACTTCTTCAGAAACTCCTGTAACATCACACTCATCTTCTTTACCAGCTAATGATCGGGCTAATTATGGTGGGCCAGCTGCTGTTTCTCGTGGGGGCAGTTCCTCCAAGCCTGATCTTGGACGGCAGGGATATAGCTCTGGTGGTAGAGCTGGTGGTGGCTGGAACAGCAGAGGTGGAGGCTGGGACCGTGGAAGGGAGCGTGAAGTGAACCCCTTCGGGGATGATGAAGCTGCAGATAATGCCTTTAGTGAGCAGGAAAACACAGGCATTAACTTTGATGCTTATGATGATATCCCTGTGGAGACTAGTGGTGATAATGTGCCTCCACCTGTAAACACATTTGCCGAAATTGACCTGGGTGAGGCATTGAATCAAAATATTCGTAGGTGCAAGTATGTCAAACCAACTCCAGTTCAGAGGTATGCCATACCAATTTCGCTTTCAGGGCGAGATTTGATGGCTTGTGCTCAAACAGGATCGGGAAAGACTGCGGCGTTTTGCTTTCCAATCATTAGTGGAATCATGATGCAGCAGTATGTTCAAAGACCACGTGTAGCACGGACTGGTTTCCCCCTGGCACTTATTCTTTCCCCTACCAGAGAGCTTTCATGTCAGGTGGGATGCTTATTTACTTTCCACTGTTTGCATAACATGAGTGTGTATCCTCAAAGACTGCAATTTTCATTTTAATTTTTAGTTTTGTTTTCTTGCAGATACATGATGAGGCCAGGAAGTTTTCCTATCAAACTGGAGTTAAAGTGGTAGTTGCTTATGGAGGAGCACCAATCAATCAACAGGTTGTTTCAACCTGCTGATGTTCAAGGAACATTTTTTTTTTTAACCTTACTACAGAATTGGTTGTGCTGGTTTTATTAATTATGAATCTATGACCTGCTCAACATTGGAGAGTACACATTGCATGCATTGTGTATGTATGCAAAGAAATTATTATTTTTTTGGAGTTTTAGAGACGAAAGAAAGGTCATAATCTTGGAACTTTGTTATTAAAGGTCAAATCACTTTGAAATTCAAGAATGGCCAGGGTTGGGGGAAGTGAACAGTATGGACCTGGAAATGGAGGAGAGGCTGTTGTTTGTTCTGCTTTTTGTGTATATTATAGATATGTGTAGTTAAAGGATTAACTTATAGATGATGGTTAGAAACTTCTTTCATAATATTGAAGATCCAGTGACCCAATATAGTTGGTGCTTCAATGGTAATATTATTGTGTTGTTGAGGATAACTGCATTAATTTGTTTTGTTAAATAAATTATCTCCTATCAGCTATCATGAATAAGTGGAGGACTCACTTCTGAATGTGTACTACCGCGTGCTCATCTCCTTTCATAAAGACTTTCATTTCTTGTTTTTAATTGTTCCTTGCATCTGCTGATGCCATGCGGTATTCTCGGCATCCCTCGTTCTCAGTTTTTGTGAAATACATCTTATGCTAATTGGATTAGTTTGCATATATATCACTTTGGCATTTATTTCAATGTTACAATGGGCAAGGTCTCGTGTGTGAGTGAGTGAGTGAGTGAGTGTGTGTGTGTGTGTGTGTGTGTGTGTGAGAGAGAGAGAGAGAGAGAGAGAGAGAGACTTTCACTGTTGGCCATTCCAGTTATGTCTTGATTCTTGACCTTGAAAGAAGATCACTGCTTGTCAGTATAAGTGAAAACTAGTGGCACCAGAGGAAATGGAGTGAATCACAAGTTACTTATAGTAAAGATACCCTTTGACCGGGTTATATACTGGAGGGTGGTTGTTATAAACTGAGGCTCCACTTCGGTCTGCTTCTTTCTTCTTTTTCTTCTCTTCTATATGTTTCATTCTGAACATTGAAGACATTAAACGTCTTTCCTTCATGTTTAAAATAAGCCTTACTCTCTACTCTCTAGCTAAGTTTTTGAATGATTGATCATGTTTAAAATAAGCCTTGCTCTCTACTCTCTAGCTAAGTTTTTGAATGATTGATTAGGGACTATCTGCAAAGTGGTCCTTAGCTTTGCTGAGAACAGTTTATTTGAATAAAAAAGGAGAAAAGAAAAAAGAACACTGTTTGAAAGCTTTCCAGGGAACTTTCTTGGCTTGTATTTCTAATTGCATGTTGTGATACTTCTTTACATAGATGCATTAACGAGGAATGAGAATGGTTTTAAATGTATTCACTTCTCAAACAAGCAGTGTCATTAGGAAGTAGCTTGTAATCCTAGGGAATTATAAATGGGGGCAAAGCTACTGAAATGGAATAATTGTCCTGGATCAATGTTAGCAATCTTCTGAGGACTAAAAATCTTCTTACTTCTAGGGTGTAATGGCTAGTTCTTGGTGCTCTATAGCTATTGTTTGACTTGGGGTTGAGCTTCATTTATTTCATAGTGGGTGGTAAGGGTGGTTTTAGTATGATTTGAATACATCTGGTTTCATTGTTGCATTGTATTGTAATTGAACAAGCTATAGCATTATCCTGGATAGTTTCATAATTATACCAAAGAGACGGTAAATTTGTTTCTGTAGTTGTTAATTGGTTGTGATATGATTCTATAAACTATGAATTATTTTGTTAATGCTTATGTGTCTCTGCAGTGCTCCTTTTTCATCTTTTGTATTACTAGTTTTGCAGTTTGAATATTTGCATCTATATTATTATATAACAATGTTATATCACATTCAGTTGCGGGAGCTTGAGAGAGGAGTTGATATTCTTGTGGCAACTCCTGGACGATTGGTGGATTTGCTTGAGAGGGCCAGAGTGTCATTGCAGATGATCAGATATTTGGCTCTTGATGAGGCAGATCGAATGCTGGATATGGGTTTTGAGCCTCAAATAAGAAAAATAGTTGAACAAATGGACATGCCTCCTAGAGGTGTGAGGCAGACAATGCTTTTTAGTGCCACATTCCCCAAAGAGATACAGGTATCTTTTGACTGTTAAACAGATTCTCTCGTCTGTTCTTTTCTGTTTTATTTTATTTTTAATTTTACTCTTGACTCATGAAAATATTCTATGTTGACTAAGTTATCTTGTAATGATCATGATGATGTTAAAAGTAGTGGGACAAATTCCTAGTTTGTCAATTTTGGGTCATTTTAAAATGGCAGTGGAAGTGATTTCTACATTGTTTTTGTGCTCCCAATAATTGTGACTATCTCAGTTGAGGTGGTTGAGCTACTGTTTCAAAGTTTTTCAATTACAGAAGGCTACCCCATATCTATAAAATCCTTAGAAATGGGGAAATATGACACTGCCTGTTTGAGCAATAAGAGCTAATTTTTTATCTTATCACATTTTCTCTTCCACATAATTGAAATAAAAATATCATGAACTGCTGAAAGTCCTGCATTGACAGGGATGCTGGCATGGAACAAATGCTTTCAGCCTTTAAAGTAACTTATTCTAAGTCTCTACTTGACAATTTTGAATGAATGGCTTCACTATTTGTATTTTAAATATTGACTGGAGCTGACTCAGTAAAATCTCTATTGCTGAATCTACCCTTGACTTTATCTTCCACCTAGAGTTTCAGCCTCTAATTAGACACCAGGAAGAGTATAGGCACCTATTTAGCATTTCTTTCCTTTGCAGATACTCCGTAACCTTCTCAATTTCTTGAGCTGGCTATCCATAAAGTAGTGCATTACAAAACTGGCAATTTAATTCTCAGGAAGTTCTAGAATTCTTTCCATTGTTGTTAAATGACGTTTGGGGTTTGATTCTCTGCTGATAAGAATGAATCCATGGATTTGAAGCTATGGTTCTTGGAGCAGTCTCCAAATTTGTCTCATTGTGGTCAAATTTCAATAAAAGCCCAACTGCCTCTCGTGCTGGATGGTTATATTAGCCAATGGTTAATATGTTTCTGTTTTTGCTTTCTGTATTTTTTTTTTTAAAAAAATATCCTTGTTGGTGGTGTTAGATTTGGGAAGATGGAAGTGTTGCAGTTGCAGTCAGAAGCTGCATTAGCTTGACAGAGAGAAGTACTTAGTTTGTTGCTTGTTGACAGTAAATTGTAAGGAGAATTATGAAAAAGGAATTCTTTGCAAAAGTTTATCCAGTTTGGAAACAATTAACCAATTAGTGGTTGATTAAGTCATGACATGGTTAAGCCAATAACTTCTGTATGAAGATTGTTAACATGTTTTTGGTTTATTGCTCTTAAACTGAAAATATTCTAACCAGCTATTCCTTTTTTTATTTGTAATTCTCCCTAAATAATATTGGCAGCTACCATATTGATGATGATGGCAACAATTATTGAGGTTTAAGTGATGGTAATGTAATTATGAATGTGAGATCTCATTTTGGCTGACATACCTATGTTTGGCTGTGACATGGTTCATTTATTTTTTGCTGAGGGTAACATTGACTAGTAAGTGATATAAAAAGCTCTAATTGATAGAGCTTGGATTATTGACAATTGTGCTGCAATCAAGGAGCTAGACGTAATTTTATTTTTGGTGCATGATACAATGATGATTATAATGAGTCTATTGAAAAGGGGTTTGAGCTCCACATCTCTTTTCCAACTTTCAATTGTATGCAGAGACTTGCGTCAGATTTTCTTTCAAATTATGTGTTTCTGGCTGTTGGAAGGGTTGGTTCAAGTACTGATCTGATTGCTCAGAGAGTAGAATATGTCCTTGAGTCTGACAAGAGAAGCCACCTCATGGACCTTCTTCATGCTCAGAAGGAAAATGGAATTTATGGCAAGGTAATCTGTCAATCTTGTGTACTTAAATGCAGACTTATCTGTGTGTTTGCCAAAATATCTTTGTTATTATTTATTTTTTGTGTTAGTGGACTTCACTATTTTTAACATTGTGCTGCATTGATTATGCTTGTTTACAAATTTTAGTTTATGGATATACTGTATTCAGCTCTCTGTTAAGGCAATTTGGGTGGTTTTGCAGCAAGGTCTGACTTTAGTTTTCGTCGAAACAAAGAAAGGAGCTGATGCATTGGAACACTGGTTATGTATCAACGGGTTTCCTGCTACTAGCATTCATGGAGACAGAACACAGCAGGTAAGTCTGTTTAGTTAATTGAAATCTATCACCAAGTATCAAACATGTCAGTATTATGGTTCTCCAGAAACCTACTTTTCTTTTATTTTTTTATATGTTTATTGGCTGTTCGGTGGCCATTTAAGCAGAGTTAATCAGAATTAATTCATGGTATGAAGTTCTAAAGTCTCCAGGAGGCTTTAAGGGCTTATAAATTCAAGCATGTCAGGGATCAGAATTCGATGCTTTCAATTGGAAATTTTGAACCATTAGGTTGTATCAAAGCTCTGGACTTACTGATTATAGTTGGCAACCATGACATTGTGCTCCATTCCTTTCTGGAAAATTGAATATGGTTTTTCGTGGTAGCATCTAACTGAAGCCTAGACTTTAATTTGTTTTGTAGGGGATTTTCTCTCTCCCCAAGTCTATTCAAATCTACAATTTTAAATCGGTTTAACAGTTTCGGAAGGAATTTCCCGGATATAGGATTAGGCTTCTGAACTAAAAATTCTCCCTGGATACCTATCATTGTGTCCTGTGGTTTGTATTGGTCAAGTCTTCATTCACCATAATTTTATGTGTATAATATATTGGTTCTGTACGCAGGAAAGAGAACTAGCTTTGAGGTCGTTTAAGAGTGGGAACACACCAATTCTAGTGGCAACAGATGTTGCAGCCCGTGGTCTAGATATCCCACGTGTAGCTCACGTGGTAAATTTTGATCTCCCCAATGACATTGATGATTATGTGCACCGGATAGGAAGAACAGGGAGAGCCGGTAAAATGGGATTAGCAACAGCCTTCTTTAATGACAATAATATGTCATTGGCTAGGCCATTGGCTGATCTGATGCAGGAGGCAAATCAGGAAGTACCTGCCTGGCTTACACGTTATGCAGCAAGGGCTTCTTTTGGTGGTGGCAGCAGAAACAGGCGGTCTGGGGGAGCTCGTTTTGGTGGCCGCGATTTCAGGAGGGAAAACTCATTTAATAGAGGAGCAGAATATTATGGTGGAACAGGTGGATACGGGGTCCCTGGTAGTTATAGTGGAGGGTATGGTCCAGGTGTGACAAGTGCTTGGGATTAGTATTCAGTCATTGATTCATTATCATGTTTACGTTGAGTGTATATAAATTTCAAATTTCAAGGATGATAGTTTCATCTTCTCAACCCGTAGTTTACCTGGATTCGTGCATCCCACACTGCAGGAAAATCTTTTGTCTAATTTTAGACGGCTAAAGGTTACCTGCGAGATTAACTTGCTGGTATTGGGGAGATTTACAATTAACTAGGCTTTTCAGGTTAAGTAACCGAGGTTGGGAAAATAAGCGCTGCTAAATAGATGACATGAATATAATCCTATCCCAAATCAAGTTTATGGATAAAGATTTTACCTTAAAGATCTGGGCCTTATTGTGAGAAGTGCAGTATCTATCGATCGAAACAAGGTACAGTAGGCCGACGAGTGTGTGGAAACTCCTCAGAGAGTTGGGTACCCAGTGATGAAAACGCATAGAATTTGCCAAGGAAAACAGAAAATTTTGTTTGGGTGATTAGAAAACAGAAAGTGTTTGTTCATACTTGCAGCAATATATATAACAGTTTTGCTATTTTATAATTTTATTTTTATTTAAATTATTAAATTTTGTGCTTAACAAATTGTTATACCATAACACCTAATTATAAATACTGTGTGAGAAATGTGAAATTAAAGTAATATTTTTCGATAGAAGTAACATACCCAGCGAAAGGTTTAGGTTGTGGACAACAATACACATGAAATGATAGCTTGGTAATTTTCTTTTCCCTTTTGTAGTTGTTTCTTTTCCCTTGCAGTATAAAAAAAATATAATCATAGTTACAAATTATGTAATACTTTATATTAAATTTATTTTTATTGAAAATAATTAAATTATTTCATAATCTAACTTAAACAAATCAACACTTTTAATTAAGAAATTAATTTTAAACTTCTCCTAAAGAATAAAAAAAATAAAATCGTTATGATATTACAACCTCAAAGTTTCAGCTGCACGTCTAAAAAAAACTGTTAAAGTGAGTAATTTCAATTGACAAACTTTGTAATTAAATTATCATAATTATAATTTTAATATTTAGAGTAAATTATATTAACCTCTCTTGAGGTATTTGATTATGATACTCCACCTCATTTTTACTCAAATATGACACTCCAACCCATTTATTCAAATATTAATTAAAAAATATACTTAATATTAATAAAATATTTATAAAAAGAATATTAAATCAATATTTTAATCTAATTTTATTTAAAAATTATATTTTAACTCAATTAATTATTTTAAATAATTAATATTTTGATAAATTATATTTTTTAATCAAATAATTATATTTATTATAAGATATAAATTTAATAATATGTATAATTATGAAAAAAAATTTAATACAAATATAAAGATATCTTAAGATAAGTTTAGTTAGCAAAAAATAAGACCAATTATGCTCTACATTTTTTTCCTAATTAAACTTAACCCCAAGATACTTGTACTAAATTTTTTTTCTCATAATCACACACATAATAAAATTTACACCTTACCATAAATATAATTATTTAATTAAAAAAATATAATTTATTAAGGTGTTCGTTATTTAAAATAATTAACTAAATCAAAATATAATTTTAAATAAAATTAGAATAAAATTGTATTTAATATATTTTTTAAATATTTTATTAATATTTAAATAAATAAAATAAAATATCATAATTAAATCTTTCAAAAAATATTAATATAATTTACTCTAATATTTAAATTCCTTTCTTACAAGTCAAAAGCTCTCGGATCTAAACGCGGAGCTAGCCCAATTCTCGCAAAAATGGAAGAAACAACAGTTGCAGCAGCCGCAGAAGCAAAGGAAGTGATTTGGTGCAGAGAATCCATTCCCGAGGTCTTCAAACTTGTTTGCGGTAGATTATCTCAGAGAGACCTTATTTCTCTCTTGCTAGTCAGTCCATGGATGCATCGCACCCTTGTCTCCTGCCCATCGATTTGGCAGGTCCTTTTCTCAATCCTTTCTTTTTTCTTTTTATCTTTCAATTGCTTGATAAGTTTTCGCAGGAGATGGACTTTTTGTATTCATGATGCAGTGATTTGGTTGTTTGGTCAGGAGCTTAATTTTCGGGAGCTCAATAATGCTGGGAATCGGCTTATAGCTGCTCTTTCTCTGGTTAGCTTCCCTTTCAAGCTTGATAGCATTGCCGATACTAAACAGATTTTTATTCAGTATTCTATAGCGCGCAATGAATGATGTCCATTTTAGAGTTGTAGCGCTAGAAAGAACTTTGCGCATTTGGTTATTTCAGTGTTTTTGTTTTATATACTTTTAACATTTTGTTGATAATTATGTTTCGGGCTTCCATGTGATTGCTTTTTGTAGCCTAGATATCGACTTATAAAGCAGATTAACCTTGAATTTGCACGAGATGTTGAAGACGCACATCTCATCCTTCTTAAGAGTAAGGTAAGCTATTTTATTATCGCTATCCTGCTTTCTCAAATGGCCTTCAAATGCTTTTAACACATCTAGAATCTGGGATTTTGTCTTAATGTTTGAGTTCATAGACTTATTATCTTTCAATCAACGGTAAAAGCTATAAATTGCTCAGAGGTATGAGAATTAAACTAGAGTTTGAATTTTTCTGTTTTGAGGGAGTAGAGATCTCTGCTTCTCATGACATCTAAAGTTAGTTATTCTGGGTAATGTTTTCTGCTGTGCTGTTTAAGTTGACGGATAGCCAGATTGTAGGTAGTATTATTTTGAGACACAGAATGTTATAATAATAGGATATGCTAAAATTTCAATTTAAAAGCTCAAGAAAGTGGCAAACCTTGCATGTTTTTTGCTTTAAATTGTTAACAAAATAAGAAAGAATATGAAAATACCTTTTTCACCAGGTCTTGAGAAATCCTAGTATGTCAGCACTTCATTACCTTGGTTTCTGTCAGACTTATGTCATCCAAGAGCAAAATATTCACTTGTCGGTCAAATGAATTTTAAATGATTTGCATTATTATTATGAACTGCAGAACAAGATTTCACTGTACTAAAAATTGAATCAAACACCATAGATAAAGAATAGGCACATTAAAGCTGGTTGTGGACTGATGGGCTTAATTGAACTGCCTGCAGTCCAAACTTAGGGGTCTTTTTGAGTACTCTGTCGTAAATTCTTGGCAACCCTGAATATTTTTAATTATTGCTGGCTGGACTACTTATGGATTTGAAATTACATGAGACAATGTTTGCTTGGAAATTGTTGACTTGTATTTTATGATGCATATGATATATAATGATACAGTGATTCTGACCAAAGATTTTTAAGCATCTTCTAGTGTTTGGATTCTCTTAGAAGCCTGGAGTCTTTGAATCTGAATGGCTGCCAAAAAATTTCGGATATTGGAATTGAAGCCATAACTAGTTGTTGCCCTCAGCTGAAAATCTTTTCCATCTACTGGAATGTGAGGTGCTTTGACTTTGTTTTCTCAGTCTGTGAAGTTTAAATTAGTAGTTAAAAATCTTATTTTGGATTAAAACTTCACGCCTTAGTGGCAATACTAAGTATGAATTACATTCTAGGGTCACTGATGCAGGGCTAATACATTTAATGAAGAACTGCAAATGCATACTAGATTTGAACTTAAGTGGCTGTAAGGTACGTGATGCATTAGATTTCATTACTATTAATTTTCTAAGCTGTGTTATAAGCAAATAAGATTATGCATAAGTAAGTCATAAGTGTATACTGTGTATATGCATATCTTCTTTCTAACGGTAGATGATTCTGCTCAAGTTGTGCTTCATTAGGTTAAAAGTATGCACTACAAATATGTGTGCCATAATTCTATGTAACTAGTCAGACAATAATGACTCTTGGTTTTTCATCTTCACAAGCCTGCTTTGCTTGTAGTAAGATGGTTACCATGATGTTAAACTTGGAAGTAGTCTGTAATCAGCTATTTTTTTATGGTCATGAGCATGTATAATATGCTCCTAGTCTATCGCTACCATTCAGTTCTAATTTACAGTTCTGTCAATTGTTACTCCACATTGTTTGCTTATATATTACTCCACTCTGCATGCACTTAAATGTACAAATAAAAGTAAGACAGAAATTTCACAGTAAATTGCATATATGCCCTGAAGAATATGTCTGTGATTTAGTGGCTTCATCATGTCTTTCCAATCCTCACAATTACCAGTGAAGACAATAATCAGTCTCTGTAACATGCCTTCTAGTATTAGTTAAATATGCTCTAGAGTTTTTATATGACTCGATACAATTGATATGCAGGTAGTTGTTTTCTTGTTGTGCTTTGTAGTTACAGTTGTTTGTCAACTTAAAATTTGGCTATTAAGATTTGGTAGTTTTGTCTTAAAGTATTGCTTCTGAATAGAGTATTTTAATTTGGTGACTGCAGAATATTTCAGACCAAAGTTTGCTATATGTTGCTGAGAACTATCCGGAACTAGAATCATTGAATCTAACTAGGTATCTACAATGGTTAATAACAGATTCTCTGAGATCTAGTACATTATGGAGTTATAACTATCATGTCTTATTGTCATTACGATATATAAATTATACCAACTTTTGTCAAAATATCAACTATTCTGCATTAACATTTTGAAAATATTATATTAGGTTAAACTTTTTTCTTCTGAAATATATTGTACACAGAGCATCTGGTGAAATGATGAAATTGAACATTAGGATGAGTTATACTTTTTATGTGACACTTGACATCTTAATTTGGTGCTTAGGTGCATTAAATTAACGGATATTGGCCTGAAGCAGTTATTGCACAAATGTCTATCTCTTCAGAGTCTCAACCTCTACGCACTATCTAAGTAGGCATTAAATTTCTATTATAATTTAGTTGATTTTATTATCAATCTCAAGAAAACTTCACAGCATTGTGTTTGTTTAGTTTTACAGATGAAGCATACAAAAAAATTTCCCTTCTGAGTCACCTCGAATTTTTGGATCTCTGTGGTGCCCAGGTAAAATCTTTGGTTTCTGAAGAGATTTCTCTGCACTACCTTATCTAATGCAGATTGGTAATAGTTAGAAGCATGGCTTGCAGAATCTTTCAGATGAAGGGCTTTCCTACATTTCTAACTGCGAGAACCTTGTATCCCTAAATCTGACATGGTAACTGAAGCTTTCGGCTATCTATCTTGATATGCGAAAGTAAAGGAGTTTTTCTAGATTATCTGCAACTCGTTTTATGTGATAGGTGTGTGCGTGTGACTGATGAAGGGGTCATATCCATTGCACAGGGCTGCACCTCTCTTGAATTTCTCAGGTATATAATGATTTGAAAAGTTCATAGAACTTTCATATACAGTAGCAGGGGGTCCACCCTTAACTCGAGAAATATCTTATCAGACCCCTCATATATCACGTAAGAGGTGCTTCTCTTGAGATGAAGGAAGGTATCTGAATGTGCCTTTTATTTTTTACGTAAGGACCATTTAAATGTGCCTTTACAAGTTTGCATATAATGCAACTACACAGCCTTCATTTTCTAGAGCGCTCGTGTTTCTTTAAAATAACTTCCGAGTAGCTGGTATTTAAAAGCTACGGAGTAGCTTATCTTTTAGCTCGGCTGAGCACTGGATACTTAATTAGCATGCTGCAATAATGAGGGAGTGGCCAGGCCTGCACCAGGATAGAACCTGTTTAATCACTTATTTAAGCCAAGCTGAGGCTTGGAGACAGGAGACATGTTAACTTTGATAAATGTACCTAGTTCAGACCTCATTAATGTTAAAGTAATATATTTATATAGTCTCAGTTCCAAGGGCAGTATGAAGTGACCTGTTGTGTATTTATTGTTCTCTTAAAGTTGCTTCTCTTACTGATTGTTTGGAAGGACATATTTGCAGCTTGTTTGGAATAACTGGTGTGACTGATAAATGTCTGGAGGCACTCTCAAAGTCCTGTTCCAATATGATCTCAACCCTCGATGTGAACGGATGTATCGGCATTAAGGTAATACTTTAACTCTGTAGCTCCGTACATGTGACAAATTGAAGGCATTTACTAGACCTGTTTAATCTAATAGTTTGTTTACTCCTTTGCAGAAACGGAGCCGCAAGGAATTGCTTCAGTTGTTCCCCCATCTGAAATGCTTTAAGGTTCACAGTTAATTTGGTTCTTTCCGGAAGTTTGGATTTTATTTTTGGCCAGAATGAAGTTTGGAAATGAAAGCAATCGATTTTAAAAACTAGGCATATAACCTGTTAGCCCATTAAAGTTGCAAATCCACTCCTTCATTGTTTTATGGTTAAATATTTCTGTCTACCGTATAATCTTTCCTGTACCAATTTCGCAGTCAAATATAAACTTGTTTCTTAATTTCTATTTTAACACATGCTTTGCTTGCATATGGCATATCCCAAAGTCTCCTTGGATGGTATTTCAAAACCGAGTGATTTATGGGAACGAATTGATTGACGATGTTAAATTGGAAGTTTCATGGTGTATACATTCTGGAAGTTATGATACTAGTGGTCCCTTAAAGGATTACTAAGAAGATATGTTTGTCTGCTTCGCTATAGAAATTGAATAGAATAAAGGAAAATAAAGAGTAGCATAGCAATTCCCACATAAAATTCTCCGTCATCTTAGGCATAGTTGATATTGTTATATATGTCTACCATAAGTCCATCAGTTTGTTTGGTTTGAGTTCTAAGTCTTCTGTGTCCTATTTTCAATATTTAGATGGCATGAGTTGGTGTATTTATTTGATACAATAGTGAGAATTCTTTTTGAACCGCAGTTCAAAAGAACAAGGTATACTGGTCTGATTATGGGGTATTTAGTTTAACTTTCTACTCGCTTAAGGAAAAACGAATGCCTGTGTAGATTTTGGTTCCCAAGAATACTCTGTACGGAGTGAGTTAGACTCATCAAGCCTTTAAAAAGATGCAGTGTTTGACCTTGGCCTTCGAACGCCAGAAAAGTAGGTTATGTTGAACCAACACAGTGTATCCAAAAATATTCCTTGGATCTTGCCTGCGGACATTTTCCGGGGATAAAGCTATCAAATAAGCACATTGTTTTCGTTTTCTTTCTAATACATTCCACTAGATTAATATGGAAAAATTCTGTCCACTAGAATAATATGAAGGAATAACAAAGCTATTTCTTTAAAACGGTGACATCAAAATGCCAAAATACCTAACAAATCGTCCCACAAAACATTCGCTTTACATTTTATACATCATTGGCAACGATGCTGATGTTACAAAACATTGATTGAATGCTCATTTGCGACCAATATCCTCATTTCAAAAGGTACGAAGTTGACGAATCAAGTATTCCACTTGTCCCTCACTTAATGTAGATATTAAGAATCTCTTCGTCCTTACATACTGTAATTACAATTCAAATCACAAGGACAGGTCAACCCTCCTCATATTGGCAGGACTCATACTTTGTTATCAACATCATACCATTCCAAAATTGACACGTTTCTTATGAACAATGAGCAACTACAACCTAAGTTCCAAATATTATCTCCACAGTAACGGAAGAGTTAGAGCCCTAGTTTCAGTGGCCACTAGATCGGCAGGACTTTGATGAACAAGATAATTAGTTAATTGCTAAGGCGAATTTGACCAACGGGCATCTTTAGAAATAATTTTCACTTGGAATGAAAATGCAAGAGAGGAAAGGAGGCAATTCCATAAGGCATTATCATAATTTTCTATAAGAGAAAGGTGACATAATACAATGCAGATCCTTGCAAGGATCCCACACCGAGATACCTGGGAAAGACAAAGGCATGATCTACCATTCTTACAATAATTTATCCACCATATGCTTCTTTCGGCCGTTTTCTTGTTCCTGGATCTGATCTACAAACATCAAATACCCCATTATTATTAAAGAATTCAAGCTTCCAGACATATGAAGACACACAAACTGACTCAATCCCTATCCAATGCAGCTCGGTCCAAATGATACGGTAAATCAAAGACATGAGAATATAATCTGACAACATACACAAAGGGTAAATCTTGTATGCAGCTTCACATCATGACAATCTCCATCAAGTGTTCCTGTCATTTAATCTTCCCAGTAAAGACTACAGTCTTTGGTACTCTAGTGAATACCCTTATCTGTTTTACCCTTTAGCAAAATAATTCTAAGATGCCAAAAATGTCCAGTTTTAGAAGAACCGACCTTCCCAAAAAAGTTATAAAAATTACAGAACTTCAGTATAAAAGCCCCAGTACTATATAAGCCTTAACCATCCATCCACTTTGAGAGTATACAAGTTAATATGCGCACAAAAATGGAAAGGGGAGGAAAGGTGGGAGATTGTTCCTACCTTCAAATGTCAACGTCTGGATCTATTCTTGCAGCAGCGAAATTCAGCTAAGAGAGCTATATGATCCGATGACCATTCAGGAGAAGGAAGCGCCGTGTCTTTCCTCAAACTCTCCTCATCTAATAGCTCCAATAATGACTCCACCACCAATGAATCCGCTGAAGTCACAAACAATATCACATCATATGTATGTGACCTGCACGCTAACATACAATAAATGATACAACACAGCAAATACTCACCCGTGTAAAATATGTAATCTAAAGTGCCAATAAAATCTCTAGTAACATGTGTGAATAAAGGTTCATTTGTTCCATTGTCCAGTCTCCTTTTATGCTGCTCAAATCCAAGACCTACTGTTCTTGCAAAGGATGAGTAAGCACTAACCTGTTTTTGCAATTCATCCAAAAAAATGAAAAATATAAGTAAAAAACTCTAAGGGGGATTAACAATATTAAATACAACTAAATAAGCCATTCCTTTCAGAGTTGCATTTTAATGAATATTTTACCAGTGGCAACTGATGGACCAACTTGCCATGAGGGCGCAAGATATTAAGTGGATCAACTGCTAAGTCTGGATGCAATGGATCTACCTTCCCCATTGCAAGAAGTGCATGAGGAGCACTGCAACAACGTTCACATCAACTTTAGACACAACCATGATGCCAATGTAGGACCGACACAAAATCAAAATGAGATCATCTAGAACATAAGATAAAGGTTGAACCTTCCAGGAACTGAGCTAAAATCTCCACAAACCAACATTGGAATGTCTGCACTTGCAGCTATTTTTTCCAACCCTTTCAAAAGAGTATGCACCTGGAACAAACGGATAAAACTTATAACTGCTATGTTCAGAATAAAAAACTGATCAATATTAATGAAAAATAAATAAATGACTTACCTGCCAAAGTTTGACATCCTTCAAATCTTGGTGGACATTTACATGAGTATTTGCCTGAAGATCAAAAACAATAATAGAGTTAATCACCGATAACACTGAAAATTGTTTCAAACAAAACCCAAAGAAAGGAAGAAGGGGAAGAAACAGCATATCCTAGAAAGTTATTAAATTTTATAAAAATGGAACCAAATTCCAAGTGTTGTCCTACTTCTTTGTATGTAAAACTTTATGGTTTATTTAAGAATAAGCCAGACACCACAGGACCTGCACTAGACGGATTTCTTATACCAGATAAACAACCACCAGTAACAACAGTCAACACAGAAAAACTCCACAACCTAGTCCCACCTACAGAAAATAAGAGCCCTCAGCTAAATTTAGGCAATAACCAACCTTCATAATAAACAACTAAGGAATTACTATCCACAAAATATGATGCAAGAAAGGATCTAAAACTCAACACATGATGCAATTAGAAAGGCACATAAACCAAATAAAAAATTTAAATAATAAAATATACATCATGCACTGTAAGGCACAACTCAAACATACAAGGCCACCTAAGGGTCACTAGAAATAGCAACATAGAAGAGCTTACCACACAAAGAAGTTGTCTTTTCCCAGGATTATCAACTGGCTGATTGTTAACTTTTGCTTCTAGAACTACAATTAGTGCAACATTATCCTAAAACCAAAACAGAAGTAGGTAAGTACCACTTCTATAAGAGACAGCCATTTTCTTTTCTTTCTTTTTTTTTTTCTTTTTAAAGAAACAAAAGTATGATGCAATCTCTGGTACAATAAGCTACCTTAACCAGCCGATTTAAAGCAGTTTTCTTCTGAGTTGTTGGAATCATAGCATCTGTCAAAGACTGTGCAGCCTTATTAAATTCAACCTGCATGCAAGCAGATATTATTTTAATTTGTGTGCAAACTTAAGAGAGTTACCAGTCTATCACACACACACACACACACACAAAATACTTCCCAACCTCATATTTCTTCACATGAGAAAATCTGTCTCTACGGAAAAATGTTGCACAACCATCAATTGTATTGGCGTTGCCACTGTATACCTGTAAATCAGTGATAAACAGGTTAACACCAAAAGGAATTTTAGAGCTATCCTACCACCATAAACCAGAACATCTCAACAACCTCATTTGTTTTTCTCTTGTATAGCCCATAATAGCCATGTTTGTCCAATTCAGGAGCAAAAAATTCTTCATAATGATCACTCTGAACCTGGAAAACATAAAAAGCTGCCTCTTAGCTAATAAAGACATCCTCAAAATATATGATACAACCATCCACTTCTCAGTGCACAGGTACAAGATCCCAAGACAACTGGGTCACACTACACACCCTCTCCCGATCCCAACGCAGACATATGGAATCAAAATTTTAAATGATTGAAAATAAATGTAAACGAGCACAAAGAATACATGAAACTCAAGATAAAGCTTGTTTAAGCAATCCGTATGAAAATCTCAAACAAATATATCTCTTAGGCGTTCAAGTAATATAAAATTATAATAGTGTATTTTTTCAAAAACTAACAGCAATTGACCATTAGACATGATTACATCATTGTGACATCATAGAATTTTTATTTAACACTGATGTTAATATAATGGATTGCTGTTTCATTAAAAATAGAAAAATTAAAAAGAAATGAATCAAAGATCAGTCTAGTTATTAAAATAGTTAATCAACTGTCAAAATCATAATAGCAGGCATGTTCACATACCTCCTGAAGACAGATAATATCTGCACGGTAACCAACTATTTCTCTCAACAAATTTTGCCTGCGATATGGCCAAGACAGAGCCCATGAAGGGCAGTAATTGTATAAATCATTTGAGGCATATGCATCAGACAATATGTTATACGATAGAACAGTAAAAGTTCCCGAAGATGTGATACGTCCCTCTGCATCTAAATGGCCCATTCCATCAACAGGAACCAAGTGGCGTGGACTGGGCGAGGGAGCAGGAATGACACGAGAGGTTAGTATAGTGTTAACATGCCCCACAGGAAGTTTTGTCTCTGCATCAACTACAACACACTCAAATTTAAGGACATGCCCAATGTCATCAGCTGTTGGTGTATAAGTTTTAGACCGTCCAACTTCGAACAAAGTTTCACCACCATTTCGTTGTGTAACTGCTGCTGGATACAAAGGTGCTGATCCATTTGTCAAGCTAGCGCTTGGTGCAGAGCCAGATAAGCTGGAATTGATTACCCCAGACCCAGTGCCATTAAAGCGCCCAAATACTTCCTCCTCTTCATTTCCATTTTCGTTAACTGCACTTGCAGCACGGTCATGTAAAACACGATGATGCTGCCATGCATCTGAAAAACACTTTGGGTTGCAATGATAACTTTTGGTAACAGGTATTTTGGCCTTAACACAACCTAGGCACTGCAACGTGGCCTGCTCAGACGGATGTACACTACAGACAGCAACCTTTCTATCACTTTGCACTCGATACCTGCCAAAAAGGAGTGCCAGTTAATATAAAGTCAAATGATTCAAGCAAAAGTTCAATTTTATAATCAGTTCATTACAGTTAGAAATAAGAAAATAACTGACAAAGTGATGGCAGTATATTTAATATCAAAATGATATTTAATCAACTAAAATAGCCACAAAGCATCAATTTATTGATTTAATCATTATAAGACCATGCTAATGGATGTAAAATAACATAACTAAAATGCTCTATATTATATTATGATATTTAGGCATATATTTCTTGGGTTAAAAACACAGGAAACAGTTGACACTTACTATTCAGATTTAGCCTGTTCATATTTTGTTCTTATGCATCTGCAGTGCTTAATGGAAATAATTTTCTTGTTGACCGTACTTGATATTTAGGGACTATATGCAACCGCCTCTCTCATAGAACTAAATTTGCATCCTAGTACATATTCGGGTTATTTCATAGTACTGTTCTGCACAATGTGAACTTCAGAGGACACTATTCATCAGCACAAGATAGCAATTGAGTTGTACAGTCCCTGACACATAATTTGGGTTCTTGTTAAGCATGATCTTTTATAGACCCAGCTTATTATCTTCATTAAAAGATAAAGCTATAAAAAGTTTGTTCTTAATCTATAGTCACATAAACGTATATAATCTCCATGGTCTCAGATATTAATGGAAGAGAAACCCCAAGTTACAATCAAACCTAATGAAGCGAATATTAAAAGCCAAGTCATCCATTGAGAATATACTACTACAAATATGACTTCATGTATAAGTGAGCGTAAACTTGTGCAGGTCAATACTGCTGTGGAGAAGAAAAGGAAAAAAGTGGCAAGATAAACAGGCCAGAAATCACTACCTAACGCAGTTCAGTAACGGCAATTAACCACGATGGCAATGTTTAATTAAAATCGTGTGTTAGCAATATTGAAATCTATTAAAAAAAATTGCAAAAAAAGATTTATAGAGAAGGAAACAAATTACGAAAAATCACAAACATTGATCAAAATGCTATGAACATCTAACACTTAGCACTGCAACCACAGGAGAACAATAAGAAGAAAATCTTTTCATAATGAAATATTGTATTCTCATTTCTCAAAGCACTAAATGCTCCAGTGAGTTCAGTTCAGTCAATTTGGAGGGTCCCGAGCTTATGTCCTATCTTTATGTTTCTTTTACCTTGATGTGAAATGTAAGCAACATTAATAAAATGGGAAAATTTGTAGTTTTGTCTCATAAGCTTCAAATGCAGATTTCTGGGATTTCTGTACACCATCAATATCTTTGAGGTGATGGAGATTTAGGATGTATACATGACAAATTTAATTTACGAAATGTAGATTTGACAACAGATTGAGACAAAGATATTTTTGGAATTGAATTTAATGGTTAACATAAGATAGTAATATTACAAATTTGATTTCCTGTATGTGTAAGTGGAGTGCAAATATATGCAGTTTAATACAGCCGTAAAGAAGAATTGGAAATTAATAGCAAAAATGCCGAGGTTCAATACAGGCAAATAAACCAGTATGGCAATATGTGATGCAGAACAAATATCTTCTTAATTGATTAGACTGCTCTGTTTCAAAATGTGAGGAATGTAAGCTTAAAGGAACAAAATATTCAATATGAGATCATATGGGAATAATTCAGGATACTTCCAAGATTAGTAAAAATGATAACGTGAACCTTAGAGATATGCAGGTTCAGATATTACTGGGAGATAAAGGCATTTGTGGGTACTTGGCTTGTTTTCTGTCTATGAGTTTGAGCATCATATTCCAGAACTTTTCAAGACATACCAAGCTGTTCACTCAGGGACAAGTTCTGCCAAGCAGGGGGGAATTGATGCACAATAAATATCTTCTTAATTGATAAGATATTTTCTGAGTTCCCTAGGAGTCAAGTTCTTTGAATGACATTATTTTTATGTACTCCTTCCGGTGTAAAATAGTTGTCATTTTATAACCACTATCTCTATTAAATACTCAACTAAATTTATTTCTCTTTCTTCTTTTGAGTTTTTTCATAAGAGAGTAATTTAGGAAGATAAAAAAGTATCTAAGACTATTTAATGACTTCTTTAATTCATGTGCATTAATCTTAAACAAAAGATAATTTGGACCAGAGGGAGTATTTAATCTCGTAGTTAGGAGTCTCGGTAAGTGTAAGTAGTCAAAAGTCACTTACTAAGTCATTAAATGGCTCAGCAGGTTCCAAATATGTGTAGGGGTCTATGAATAGGGCATTTCTATGTACTTCTAGGGGAGAGAGTGATTAATAGAAAAGAATTCAGTCATTATTATCTACTGGTTTTCAGAAGGTATTTCCTATAAGACCCGGATTCTGAAACATCAGTCATCAGATTTTTGACCAGGAGCTGGACTCTTCGCACACCTTAATTCCATCCCCTTCATATATTCCTATCCATGGTACCCTGCCTATAAACTCTATTAGGATCCCTGGACTGCATTAATATGTCAATAATCATCATGAATTAGCAAAATTAAATTCTAAAATTTAAATTAATTGACAAAAGCAAAATGGTAGATAGAAGGAAACAAATTAAGAAATCCACAATATTCGTCGACATGCTAAAATCATCTGGCGCCTAGTAATGAGATCACCACAGGACAATTAGATAATATTCTTATTGTATTGAAACACTGAATACTCATAGCACCTAATACTTCATTTAATCCAGTCGATTTGCAAGGCGCAGCTGATTTCGTCTTATCCTTAAATTTTTTACCTTTATTTGCAATTCAAACAACATTAATGACACTGAATATGGGAAGATTTTTAATGATTAGGAGAGGGCACCCAAAAATAAAAAAAACTGAATTCAAATTGAATATTTAGGAAATACGTTATACAATAATGAAACAAACACAGAGCAAACAGGCGGGAAAACTATACTGTGTCTATTTTCAATCTAACACAAAGTATATGAACTTTGCATAAATGGAATTACAAGAAATGGAGCAGAGCCAAAGACGTACACATATAGCTAGAAAAAACTTGGAGCAAACATAAAACATAAAATATCAATTAACAACTTACGTAACTCCAATATTCACTAAAATCAATTTGATACCATCTAAAAGACACCGCTTCAGTGCCAGAGTATAAAAATAAACGAAAACCTATTACCAGAGCAAAGAGACAAAGAAAAACACAAATTAAAAGGTAACAGTAAAAGGAAAGAACTAAAGAGCACTCACCACTTGTACCACAAGAAATGGCCATCTAATGGCGCCGTCTCAGGTACATCATCGGTGGTAACGTTCTTGTCGGGTCGCCGTAGGACCACGTATGGCGTGAGCTCACAGCCTACAATGGGTATGTCAGAGGGGAGGTGCACGCGCAGCACACTCAGCATGCTTCACTATTTCCAATCGTGACAGCACTGTAACCCTATCAACGCCAATCGAACACAAAGACCGACGGCTCTGCTAGCTTCCGGAAGACCACACGTGCAGGGGCGGATGCCAGGCGGATCCGCCATTTACTTGACCCAGATACCCGCCAGCCTTAATGGACCAAAAGCAAACCCCGGGAAATCACAGCCTAATCGAAGCCATCAATGGATCCTGTAGGAAGAGTAAAGAATTTCGGGTTCCAAACGGAGTGTTATCTTCCACCAAGTAATTGAACAATACCCAGAGTATGAGAGATCGAGAAAGTTCGGTTTTAGAGAGAGAAACAATAAAGGGATCGATGATTAGGGTTTTACAGAGGAAGTGGGAAGTAATCGCTGCTATTGAGGAGGCGAAGAGAGAGAAGAGCCTTTATATGATACGACTTTGTTTTTCTCTTCTCCCCTATTTCTGCGTTTTTGTGTGTGCGTCGTTGCGTTCTGCCCTTTTGGTTTGGGGTTCGGTTCTTTTCATTTTTCAAGGCTCTCTTCCTTCCCTCATTTCTCGTATGTCCCCTTAAAGGATTACACAGATTTTTATATATTATTGCAGTAAAAATGTAGCCATCTATAAATATACAGAAAAAATTTATTATTATATTTTAATTCTCACTTAATATTTATATTATTAGATATAAATTTTTTAATTTATTAAATTTTTTATTTTAATATATAAATTAGACTAAATTTAATTAAATAAACATTATATTAAAAAAAATTAAAAAAATTATATTTACCAAAAAATAAAATAAAATAAATTATAAATATATAGCAATGATTATTTTACGCTTCGTTCCACATTTTTCTTCTTAAAAATATTTGACAGAATTCTAGAAAAAAAATTAAGAAGGAAGATATTAAATTATAATTAGAAGATGTGTGATCAAATTTGAGATTATTTGAATTTATAACTAAAAAGGACTTTAACAAATAAAACTTTAACAAAGTGTACTATAAACAAAACTAATACTTTTCTTGTGAGTAACAAAACTAATAATTTTACCTTCTATGTTTTCATATTTTTTATGGTGAATTTTTCATAATTATCTACAAAGAATAAAGATGTCTCCATATATTTTTTTCATTGATTATGTTTTCACATTTTTTTTTTCTGGTTAACTAAAATGCTGGAAAATGGTTTTCAACGTTTCAGGACGGGAGATGTTTTTACGAAAAAGCCCTCTCTATCAAGGCGTTTATTAAGGTTCAAATTTTCGTCTTTGTCATTGAAGACATCACTTGGAGATTAGCCGTCTATCGCTAGGCCGATTTTCGTATCTTTATTTTTATAAGAGATATATATTTTATATATGAATTTTTAAGTCAAATTTTATAATTTAGTTTGTTATTTAATAAATTTAATATTTTAAATTTATATTTTAAAAATTAAATAAAATTAAATTGTAAAGATAATAGTATCATTTATGAACATGACTAATTGTATTGAATTGACATAATATTTACAGAAAAAATTAAATATTTTATTAAATTGAGAATTAAAACATAAAGAAAACTAATTAAAGACTCAATCATCTGAGTAGGAAAATAAAAAATCATGAAACTCATAAAGAAGAAAACAAAATTAGAAGATAAAAAATCCTAATGAGGAAAAATTTTGAAACAAATAGCATACTTTGGTTAAGAAAAAAAAAAATCAATGAATTGATTCTGCAGAGAAGAGAAAACCATTTCGTTAGAACCATTAATGCTATTGGAAATCCTCCTTGAAATCGATTTTTTTCAGCTAAAATTTTTCTTCAGTAACGATTTCTTATGAAATCAAAACAAAAATGTGGATGAGCTACAGTGCTTGTGAGACACAGACAATATAGAACCCGACACCAATCAATAAGATTGTGGCAAATTTCTTTTGCTATTTTTTAAAGAAATGACTCTATTTTATTATTTAATATAAAATTTTTATTCAAGAAAAGAATTACAGTTAATTTTTATTCAACTGACACTTTATTAACAAAGTTGTGGTAAATTAGCCAAACACTATACTGGTTAACAATGCTACATGCAAGCATAAACAAAAACAACTCTTCATTGTTTTCATTTTCCTATTCTAAAAACTGTTAATTCAAAAAAAACAAACCCAAACAAGTTATATTTTTTATTTTTTCTTAAAACAGAAAAAAAAAACAGTTTATAAGGAAAAAAATCAAACAAACCCAATGTTTGCTTTATATACCGTCCTGTTCCTTGCATATATAGCCAATTCTTTTTTAGAATTGTTATTTAGGAAGCACAATCACAAAGTATGATATTAATATGACACTATGAATATGAGAATATAATAGGATATCAAAAACTAAAATATATTGATATGATATATATATATATATATATATATATATGTGTGTGTGTGTGTGTGTTTATATGTACATATTTGCGTGTGTACATATATATATAAATATTATGAAAAACTTTATTCATTTCTAAATAAATAATGATAAAGTTAAATTATATAAATTTAATCTCTTCTTACTAACTTAAACAATTATATTTATGACAAAAATTACTTAAATATTACTAAAAATATTCTTATTAATAGAAACTATTCAAGTATGAGGAAGTGTTGTTGAAGTATTAATATCAAATACAAATCCGACATGATATGGAAAGTTATATGAAGCATTTATGCTTCCTAAATTGTTATGCTATCTTTCTATTTTCAGTTACATATCTTTGTAAAATTAGATATGGCTAGTATTTATGTGACTAAATACAAATTAATTTAATAGAGTAGAAGATAGCATAATAGCACCCTTCTTTTAAGCCCTAGCATACTAAAGTCAAAAAAATTTTGCTACTCTTGTGTACTTAGACCCTATAATTCTCATTTAAAATAATTAACAAAATCTTTTCATATAACAAATAAATACTAATCTTTATTTATTATTATAAAAAAGTACACACTTAAAAAATTGATTTGCAACGAAAGTATTTTGGGATGAAAATGCCGTCGCAACCATTCATCATGCAGCGCAAGTCCATTGTAAAGTTGTCGCAAATTGAAGTTTTTCTTAGAGTGATAAATAGATATCAATATTTATTTATTATACTTAAGAATTTTATGAAATATTTTAAATAAAAATATCTTTTTTGTATATTAGGATTCTTATGTACACCGACAAAGCATGACACAAAGCTAACTTCATTTTATATAAAGTAATGATTTATATAAACATAAACTTTGCATATACTTTCATATTTTATTTTTCTATTTCTCTCTTCTAAAATATTTTATTTCAATTCGTGGCATCATTTTCAGTTTATATAAAAGTCAATGTATAACATGCTTCACATAAGAATAGCATTTCTCAAATCCGAAAACAAAAAGTTATCAAGCTTTTCAATCTCCTAAGTCCGTTTGAATTCTTCTCTTGCTTCATGCAACCACATACACTTAATTTGTAATATCATCTTTGTATGCAGATTAAGATATTTTAAAATGAGAAGTATGTTGAGATCTTTTAAAGTATATTTTATAAAATGAAATATATAAAAATAATCATTGATAATAAAATTATTAATATAAATTATTTTAAATTTATAAACTATTATATATTTACTTATATGTCATAATAATATTTAATATTTATTTTTTAATTAATAATTATTTATTTATATTTTATTTTATAAAATACGACTCTCTACTTTAGAGAGTCCAATTCTTTTGTATTCTAATAATTGTTTTTTGTAGTTATATGCTTATTTCAATCATTAAATGATATAAGTCTCGCACTATTTAATAACTAAAATTGACTTATGTAAAAATTATACGTGAGATGTAAGAATATCACCAATCTAATTGCAAACTTGTGTCAACTTCCAAGTGCAGCTCTATATTATATTATGTATGAACTGTTGCCCTTAAGTAAAAGGAAGACATGAAGATGGAGAAAATTTATTTGAAAGAGATTTATTTATTTTTAATATTTGTAATATTTTAAAATTACTTATTAAATGAAAGATATTTTAAAAGATAAAAAAAAAATACATTTCTGAAGACCATGATTGCCACTACTATTTTGATAGGTTGATTTTGTATATATTTTTTTTTACCAGTCGAATGATAGCCTCATAAAACTTGAATAATGAAAGAAGGTAATGATCTTTTTTTTTTTTGTACAGAATGACCTTTTAAGTTGTGTTGGTTTTATAATTATTTATTTATAATATGTATATAGCCTTAACCAAAATTTAAAAAGAAAACATTAATTTAATAAAATTAAAATTTAAGATTGTTAACTTAATAAAACAAGTTTTCTGAAAAATTTATGTGCGTATTATGAGAATATCATGACTCTATAATTGGTTGTGTAAATTATACTTACATTCGTTGAGATTTACAAAACTTGCCAACATCTATTACAGTTATCGAAGTCATATATAATAATAAATATTGCTTATGTTTTCACCAGGAGATTTATATATGCGGAAATTTGAAGGGGTGCTTGAATGTTGGATTGGATTGTTTTGAGATATTTCTTTTTTTTAATCTAGAATATTCTTTAGTTGAAAGTTAAAAATTAATTTTTTTAAAAATATACAGATTATCAAAATAAGATTTATATCTTTTAAATAAATTTTTTTTATATATACAGATTAAATTAAATTTAAAATAACATGTTTAAGAATATAAAAATAACCGTATTAAACTTGTTGGTAGATATTTAAGATTTCATTCAATTAACTTTTGTTGGATTAGTTTGGAATTGAGTAATTTTTTAAAATTTAAATTATTAATTAGTGAGTTAGGTTAGGTAGTCAATCATTCAATTAATTTTAAAAAAAATAAATTTATTAATTCAAATCACACATCAAAATGTAAATCATATAAAGTCAAAGTCTTTATAGGTCAAATAATCAAAAATAAAGTTAAAACAATAATGTATAAGTCAAATAGTCAATAACAGAATTTAACTCATAAAAATTTATTAAAATGAAGAACCTTCTAAATTGTCAACTCAACTAATTATCATTCCCTAATAAATATAATTTTAATAACTTTTTTTATAATTTAATAGATAAAATTTAATTTTTTTCATTATTTTTTAATTTTATATTTTTTCTCCCATAATTATTTATCGTAAGAGCAGACGATCCTCGTTCCTATAAATACCTTGTCTATCATCACCAAGTTCGCAAGTTCATTGTTCACCTTATAGACAATCCATCACTAGTTTTCTCGAGATGGCTTCACTAGTTTTCTCGAGATGGCTAAGCTCACTTTCTCCCAGCTGTTCCTTCTTGTGATTGCTGTCTCCGGTATGCTCAAAATTTGATACTATATTTTCCTATGAAGAATAAAAACGAGGTTGGCTCGTTTATTTATTTTATTTCTTTTGTCCATGATAGGTACATGTTGCATATTTTCGAGCCATTTCCAATGAATATGAACCTGACTCATCCCAGACAATTATTAAGGGTGTCCTCCTTCGACCAGATTCAAAAATGTTTTATATCTCCTTAATATGTTAAAGGATTTTACAGAAAATATGCTTGTTTCTGTCTCACATATATGTAAGTCTGACGGGGCCTATATGTCAAGGAAAAAGCATAAAATCACAAAAAAATTTCACAAAATTTAATTTAAAGTGTTAAATTCATTGATTATGAAATATAATAAATTTAATGATCAAAATTTTTTAAAATAAAATTTTTGTGAAATGTGAAAGCAGAGAAACTGTGTCATTACTCAGAGGGAAGATTTCACGTGATACAAATAGCTGTAAATACCTTGGAAAAGTTACTTTGGTGTTTGATTTGTTTGGGTTGGTGGTCAATTGCTTAATGAATTTCAAGATTTGAAAATAGGCTCCAACCTCATCATGGTTGGGAAAACCAGGCCATCAATATAATCTGAGACGAACACTAAACATAATTTGCTCATGGCTGCTTACCAGCACTCCATTTGTTTTAAACATTCTTCTTTTGTTTCGGGTTTCTGCTTCATATGATTAATGACTGTTGCAGTTGTTTCCATGGTGACTGGAGCATACGCGAAAGTTTGTTCAGTGGAGCTGGATCCTAAGAAATGTGACTTGCCTGCTTGTCAAGAACAGTGCCTTGAAGAATATAAAGGGGTGGGACAATGTGCTCACTTTGGATTGCAGGTCTTTCATTGCGTCTGCATCTATTTTTGCCGTTGATGTAGTTGAACACAGACATGAGCTCTATTCTACAAGAAGAGCAAGCTAAACAAATCATATTTATGAAGTAATCTGACATCTTTCTCCCATCATCTCTTTGTTACCTTTTTTACAAGGGAGATTACCGCAATTGTAGTGCTATACTTTTACGGGTTCCCCCTGATCCCTACTTTTCGTTAAAAACAAATTTATAGAAAGAGTTAAAAAAGAAATAAAAATGGGTTGATAAATATATTTTGAGCACAATCTAGTTACAAGTTAAACTCTTTAAAATCAAATAATGATTATTAATATTTATTACGATTAAATTTGAATTTCGTTGACCCAACCCTTTCAGTTTCTGAGTTTAACATGATTTTATTACCTTTGAGTCTAAAAAGTGAAATCTGACTTCTAATTTCTGCTTTAAATTTGCATTGAATTCATTCACAATATTACATGTTCATGTGTTGGAAACATAGGACACTCCACCAACAAGGTGATAGTGCAGTAATTAATGTTTGTACGCAGGTTAAAAAGTTTATAATTAAATACTCGAATTCGAATATTGAAGTAATACTTATTAGAGTACTAGCGATTAATTTTAAATATAAATTAATTTTATAATAAAAAATATCATGTAAAAAGTTCAAAAAAAAATATAAGATGCTCCAAACTAGATCACTGCCTCACATTGTGCCAAACAGGCACATACTATCTGTACTTCTTCAGCTAGCTTTTTTATGTTGATAGGATAACAATCTCTTGACTTTTTTAGGATCCAAAAATTAAGGAATGTAGTTAGAGAAAAATTTTAAAAGAATAGAAAAATTAGTTTTTTTTAAAAAAAAAGATAAGATTCACGAAAAGATGCAAATAGAGAAAATCACCAAACTTACGTAATAGCATAATCAAGGAATACAAACATAAATGAACCCAAAAAATATAAATGAACCAGTTTTTTTGCGTATAGCAGCAGTTACACACTTACCAGAAACTTTGAAAGAGCACATCGGATTTGTGAACAAGCAGAACGGGAGAAACGTGCAGTAGTCAGAAGATTCCGCAGACTCCACCGTAATTCTTGGAAGGACTTCCAAAACACCTAAGTTTACAATGACCAAGTTGCCCTCTACCACGTCATAAAGCATGCGCGCAAACATCTTCATCAGTTCTCCTCACTCTATTTACCCTTCAGTGTCCTTACCATCCACCATATACACAACACAGACATTTCAGTCGCCGACAGATACAGTCTTTGCCGGTTTACTTGAGATGGCCAAGCTCACTTTCTCCCAGCTGCTGCTTCTTGTCCTTGTTGTCTCGGGTATGTTACATAAACAGAGTCAAATAAAATGCCATCTTTGTTCTTTCATTCGTTTGGCTTTCCTATTTCTAATGGCAAAATTTGAAAGGGTTGCAGCTGTTTCCATGGTTGCTGCTGGAGGCTATGCTAACAAAATTTGTACGGAGGTGCTGGACGCTGACAAATGTGATGTCTCTGTTTGTCAAGCAGAGTGCCTTGAAATATACAGTGGGGTAGGAGTCTGCACTCACTACGGAATTGGATTGTATCTCTTTCATTGCGTCTGCAACTATACTTGCTGAACTCAGATCCATTGCGGGTTTGTTAGACTCTTTACATTTGATTTGTTTGCTCTAATCATCGTAGAACAAGCAAACCAAATTATATGTTGCCTTGTCATATGAAAATGATATGAGTTATTATGGGAGACTGTTCCAATTCTGGTGCTAGATGTTCACACCCCCAACCATGTGTTGTAGTAGTAGTAGTACCAAGGGGAGAATTCCTCTAAGTAATATTTATCTCAGAAGCCACTAATTTCTAGTGAGGTTAATAATGAGATTTTTTTTTTTTAATTAAAGAAACCTTATCAAGATAAAACATCCTGATAAGCCAGGTTAATTTATGACAAATGCTGGAGCATCTTCAACCCATACAACATCACTCAAAGAAAAAGCAATATTAGCTAAATGATGAGCTACTCTATTTCCACTTCTAAGCACATGAAAGCAGTAGAATGAACTAAAAGCAGGGTTGAGGCTCCCTCCTGCAGTCTTCCACCAAAGTATCAAAGTATGAGTAAGGAACACCATGACGTTTAATAGCATGAAACAGTTCCATACAATCCGTCTCAAATATATTTTCCCTTAAAGTAATCTGTAAAGTTATTCTCACACTTTATTTCTACTCAATTGTGACAATACATAATTCAAGTTATTAAATTCTATGGAACTGACAGATATATACACACATGGATTCACACTACACGGTTGTAAGAAAAATTTGAGAAATGTAAAATGAAAATAGCATTTTTCTAAAATAATTGAACTTTGAAAGCATATTTGGAATTGTAAACTTGCAGAACAGGAAAAACGTAAAGTAGACAGAAGAGTCCACCCTAATTATGGCAACAATCCGATAGGGCCTTTCAAAACGTCTAATTTGACCATGACCAAGTTGTCTACTTCCACGCTAAAAACTAAGCGCGCAAACATCTTCATTTGTTCTCCTCTTTATATTTACCCTTTAGTATCATCACCATTTACACACAACACAGACATTTCACCAACAGATACAGTCTCTGCCGGTTTACTTGAAATGGCCAAGCTTACTTTCTCGTATTTGCTGCTTTTTGTCCTCCTTGTTTCGGGTACGTTCAAAGTGTAGCACCAGCTTTACTGTAAAGTGTAAATTTTGGGGTTGCAATCAGTTTTTGCTTAATTACATTCCCCTAATTGTTAAAGGTTCTTTTATCTTTGTGACATAAATGAGTATTACAGTGGATCTGTCAGCACTATGAGAAGATCTTAGATGATTGTGGGATAGATACAGTCTCAGTAGTTAGCGAAAATGTTTTTTTTTTTTTTTTGGGTTCCAGACAATAATCCTTTACTTAACAATCTCAGATAAGCAGAGTCAAGAGAGTTTGTTTATGGCTGCTTATAAGAACCCAAATAAAAGTCCATCTTTCTTCTTTCATTCGTTTGGCTTTCCTATTTGTAATAAATTTTGAAACTGTTGCAGCTGTTTCCAAGGTTGCTGCAGGCTCCGCTGTTAAAATTTGTGAGAAAGTGGAGGACCGTGACAAATGTGATGCCTTTGTTTGTCGAGCAGAGTGCCCTGAGAGTTACAATGGGTATGGACTATGCATTCCCCATAGAATTGGATTGCAGCGCGTGCGTTGCGTCTGCAAGCATGTATGCCCTTGATGTAATTGATCTCAGATCCATTGTGCGTTTATTACTCTTTCCATTTGGTTTGTTCGACTTATCCAAGAAAAAGCAAACCAAATTATATGTTGGCCCTTTCATATGACAATGATGAGTTAATATGGGAGACTTCCGATTCTGTTGCTAGATGTTCACACCCTCAGCCATGTGTAGTACCAAAGGGAGAATTCCTCTAGGTAATTATAAGACAGCGACATAATATGATATTGCCTATTCCAGAACTTTATTGGAAATATACACAGCTAGCCATTAAACAAGTAGAATTATCTTTGTGTTGCTGTGCAACTTATCCGCATTTACTGCTCAACTCTATCCACCGGCTCTGTGAATTTATTCGAATCTACCACTCTTAAAAGACACCACATTATGAACCATTCATTTTAAAAGATATATGAATACACACTAAAGCATTTTTCACGAAATTGAAAATCACATTCTTGTAGTAAGCTTTAAACATGACAAAACTTGGGGGGTTCTCATCGGGCATAGAAATATAGGGCGCTTCCAATGATTTAAACAAAATCCAAACTTAAGCTACGCAGTCCACCAAACAAGAAGAAAACACGAAACTCAGACCTAATAACCGCCTTTAAGATCATTGACAACATCATACGGAATGGGGGTTACAGTCTCCAATGTAGCACCTTCAACCATGAAACCTGGTTTGGGACCCTCAGGCCGCCTCTTCGTGCTGATCACCTCTCCCTTTGCCTTCGCCTCAGCCTTCAGTTGATCATTCTTAATTTTCCTTAGACGGAACTCCTCAGTACACCTTGAAGGCTGCACGTGCTCCACACGCACATGGATTCTCTTTCGGATTATCCTGTTGCCAACCTGAATCATGCAAATTTGTACTTAGAGTGGTAAACATTTACTAATCATAATTACAAGCAAAAAAATCAAATATAAAACCAAAACACAAGGCAGCGACTCCAACTAATGATGGTTCAATTGGGATCACAAAAACACAGAAAAGACTAATCAATGGTAAGCTAGCATCAGAACATTTATCAACAGTCAGTGAGGTAGACTACCGCATCTTTACATAAGATATAAATCATCATTCGCCTATTTCGGCCATCACCAGATCTGGAGATTGGCAAAATAAAAACAGAAAGAAGCTAAAAAGTGCTCCCTCACTGGTTTGCCTACTAATTTTGATCAGAACTTATCAAAAAAAGCAAACAAATAGCCTAGGAAAGACTAGTAGCACTAGCAAACACAATCCTGACAGCACACAAATTACGCTTATAATCCCAACAGCACAACAATTATCCACAATTCAAAATAATCCCAGTATTGGTCATAGATATGAAAAACATACAAGCATATATGAATATCACGACAAAAGGTAGCTGTTCAATCCAAAGTTCCTTCAATTTCAACACAATGGCATACTGAAAGAACAGAAAACATGACCCCAAAAACTTCAAAAGCACTTAATCAATACCAAAGTAAATCTTAGAAATCAATTTGAGTACATTAAGATCAGAAATGCATAATAGAATTTCAAATCTCCTCATGCTCTTCCTTCAACGTTCTTTTATGTCAAATGATATTCCAATCACAGAAGAATAAATGACCTTATCAAACTAGTAACCAACAGCTAAAACCATAAATCTTATGATTCTTATCAACACCAAAAGCAGTTTCAATAGCGCTTTAAATAGATGGGTGTATACCTGCTTGTTAACCTCAACGCCAATAGCGCGCTTGGTGACATTCCAGACACGACCGGTGCGGCCATGGTAGAACTTGTGAGGCATACCCTTGTGGACCGCACCATTGACCTTGATATCTACGTAGTCGCCGATTCTGTAGGTCCTGAGGTAGGTTGACAGTGGGATGGTACCCTTCTTCCTGAATGGCCGAGAGAACAAGTCTCTGGTACGAGATCTCAATCCATGACCGGCCGGCATTTTCAGCTACTAGGGTTTCTCTCGCCCTCTCTCGCAGGAAGTGAAAAGGGAGCTAACAGTCTGCGGGCAAATCTTCTCGATGACTTTTATACGTGGTGTTTAGGGTTTTGGTGCATTTTCTTGGATTCGCTCTGGGCTATTTCTTTCGGGTTGGGTTAGATAATGCCAGTGTCTCAGACCATATTATTTTTAGGATTGTTAACATATGATATTGACCCATTAAAACTTGGCCCATAGGTAGGATTTGGGACAAAAACATTCTGCATACTGGGCCAAGCCCCATTCTACAGACATTCTCCGTCTTGTTTTACTGGGCCCAGTGACTGCTTTAACGTGATTAATGCATTTGTGTGGTTCGTTGACTTACATAAGTTAGACAATGTTGAATGGGCTTTACTTCAACCCATTTCACACTGAAACTTTAACTTTATTAAATATTTAATTAAGAATTTATAAATTATAAAAAATTTATAAAATTTCACAAATTAATTTATAAAACTTAAAATAATTCTTAAGTTATTTGTGTCATATCTAATACTTTCGAAAATAATAACCTTTTTTCTACTTTTAATTATATCAAATTATCTTTCTATAATAAAAAAATTATACTTTCACTAAAAAAGAATTATTAACAATTTATAAAATACGTAAGTTACCAGATTAATTTAGTTTCAAATTATTTTATGTAATTTAATAAATTTAATAATTTATAATTTTTGAATAATATTTTATAAATTATAATTTATGAAAGTAAATGGCCTTTCTACATTACTGATTGCTCTCCTAAACCTTTGATTAAGGCTTGAAACATGGGGGCATGGGCCGCATGACACCAACCTTTCGAGTCACCCCGCCCCACTTTAGACTCCGCATCTCTTTAATAAGTGCCTTTACCTTTTTTTATAACGCGCATCCAATCTTCAACTCTTCAAAAGTGGATTGGTTGGTTTACCTCTGCATCTTGAAATTTTATATAGGTTTTATCACGTTACTTTGGTAAGGATTAGTAATTTTGTTATTTCTACTTTATTTGCGACCGGTAAATCAGATTTAATCATTCATAATATTAAATCAATTATGCATTAATTTTAAGATGACTTTAAATTTTTGATAAAGAAGTTAAGGCAAATTATGTTCAAATACCACATAAAAAGTATCTTTCAAACGTGGCACTACAATTTCATCCCAAAATTAGATAATATTATATTTTTTTCTTAGTGTTATTTGGAGAGTAAATTCTGCAAAGATCAAAATTGTTTTTTTTTTTTTTAAAGATAGATAAATGTAAGAGAGAAATATATATATAATTAAAAAAATGAAATTCATATCTTAATTTATAAAAATTAAAAAAAATAAATAATTAAAAATTAAAAAAATTAAAATATCTAAAACCATCCGCAAAAACCCAGCTGATTTTCAAACATTTATCCGTTAACGTTTACAGTACGTAACGGTGGCATTGGAAGATAGCACACATTTTACAGAGCCGATTCCCCGTTAATCATCCTTAAAGCTCCATTCTCACTATGGCCGGTTCCTTTCCAAAATTCCTTCCCCATTCCTTTATTTTCTTTATCCTCCTCGTCCTTTTCTTATTTTCAGACATTCCCACCGCAGAAGTTCATCGTTTCTCGCGAAAAGTTTCTCCCACGCCACTTGGACTAAATGAGCCAGAGAAATTAAGCCACCTCCACTTCTATTTCCACGACATCGTCAGTGGAAGAAACGCCACCGCCGTCAGGGTAGCGGAGGCTGCGACCACAAACATTTCGCCGACGTATTTCGGAGCAGTTGTGATGATGGACGATCCCTTGACTATACTGCCGGAGCTGAGTTCCAAAATCGCGGGGAGAGCACAGGGGATCTACGCCTCTGCTTCGCAGAGCGAGGTGGGCTTTCTCATGGTTCTGAACTTCGCCTTCACTGAAGGCAAATACATCGGCAGCAGTCTCAGCGTGTTGGGGCGCAACACTATACAATCCGCCGCGAGAGAGATGACTGTCGTGGGTGGGAGTGGGCTTTTCCGGTTCGCTAGTGGGTATGCTGAGGCCAGGACTCACGCAGTCAATTTCAAAACAGGGGATGCTACTGTGGAGTATAATGTCTATGTATTCCATTATTAATCAGTTGTTTCTTTTCTGTAGTTTTGCTGAGAATCTGTTCCTTTCTTTTCTGTATTACTGCTTTGGTGTTTAATCATCTATACAAAAAGGTCGACATTGTTCTAGATTGCACAATGCACACTAAGGTTTGGATCACATTCGTACAATTACATGTATGATAGAAATCATGTTCAAGGCCAAACTGTATTGACATATTTAAAAATCACGAATACAATAATGTAGTTAACAATGTGGCTATTTTACTTTGAGCTGTAATGTCAATTAGGTAAATGGTCCAGTTTTTCTACATAACGGTTTAGGATTACCCTTTTCTTCCATTGATAGGAATAAAACGTAAACAGGGGACCAAGTGATTCTTCTTTCCTAGTAGTACGTATTTTGTTTAAGTTAAATGGCTAAAGCAATGGTCGAAGAGTTTGGGAAAAAATTAAACAACAATTATCAACACCAAATCATTACTACTAAGTTTTGAAGTCATATATGGGCAAACTAATCATTACTACTAAGTTTTGAAGTCAAATATGGGCAAACTTTGTTAGTGGGGTTTTGCGGTTGGCTCGCGGCACGCTCAGACCAGCACTCACAAGTTGGACCACGAAACCAAAAAGGCAGTCATAGGATTAGAATGGAATGTCTACGTGTTCCATTTTTAGTTTGTTAATCTTCTTTATGATGATAATTATCAGCTTGTTTATAACTTCTATCTGCCTCTGCGTTTCTTTTCTCGGAATTTTATCCTTGAGTGGTTTGACGAGAAGAATTCGGGTCGGTGCTAATTTCATTCTCCTCTGCGTTTAAAGGCGGCGGTTTCTTCCAAAAAAACAGTTTTTCTGCCCTCATTACTCAATTAATTAATCTAATCAGAGTGAAAAAATGCTGCTAATTCATTTTAACTAGGTAATTATATTCATATAAAGTCATTCTATATTGGACTACACCTATTTTTATATTTTTTTACTATATTTTTTTCTTAAAATATTTTTTCTCATAGTTAGGATTGGATTTTGCATTTTTCATTTTATTTTTTTAATTTATTAATTACAAATTTTTATGTATAAAAATATATTAATTTATAAATTAACAAATTTATCTTGTTTAAAAAATAAATATATATTTTTTAACTTATTAAATTATAATTTATATGGTTCCGCTCCATTTAATTACGAACTAACGTAAGACGGGGCGAGTGACTCTCATCGGCAACCCTACTCATACTGTGTAGTTTTCATCTTGTGGCATTTTCCTTTAACTCCACTTCTGGAAGCAAGTGCAGCCACCGTATAAGCTACAATTCTTTCATGTATTATAATTATAATACATGAAAGAATTGTAACTGGAAGAACATATGCTTAACAGGGTTAAAAAAAAATCTGACATAAAGTCAAATCCTCTGAAACAAAATTCTAAGAGGCTAGCAAATCGGAGACAAGTGGATACCTCGAAACCTGCAATTGCTGAATAAAATAGTGAGGACGGAATAATTGGGGACCACTGAGGTGGGTGAAGGATATATATATATATATATTTATAGGGGAAGTGGGATGGTAGCGGAGCGGCAAAAAAACACAGGAAGATAGCAAGCTAACACTATCGAATGATGAAACTTACGGACCAAGACGGACATTTCTCGAAACTTTGTGGATGCATACTTACGCGTTTTCAAATACAACGACTGAGCCACAATTATATTTTTTAGAAAAAATTAGGGTTGCAATATAGTCTCAATGTTTCACCTACATTAATGGATATGGGTGAAATATGAATAGTTAAAAATTAAAATAAAATAAATAAAAAAATTGGTAATTATAAATAAAATTATAAATATAAAAATATTATATTTTTTAAATAATTAAATTCATTTAATGTTATACTACTCAATTTATGTGTTTACAATTAGAAAAACATTGCTCTCATTTTAGATTTATTATATTTTAATTTTATAAAATAAAAATTATATAAAAATAAAAAGATTACAGTAATTATTCTACATACTTTTTCTCAACATCACATTACTATTTAGTCATGATTTAAGTTAAAAATTTTTATCTGAAGAGTCTATTCGGCCCGCATAATTGAAATGTTGCCTGCTATAACTCTATTTTAATTGTTTGTCAGATCTGTTGTGTGTATATAATTTTTGAAAAATACTATTTTAATTTATATTTTTAGATTAAATAATACCATGTGTTAATCATTGTATTTTATAAAATGTAATAATTTAAATATTATTTTATAAAAATTAAATTATAAAATTATAAAAAATAATATAAAAAATTCTCTCGGTTGTAGAGATTTTTTATATCTGTATATTATAAGTCGTCCCAATAAAAAAGAACACTTGAGGTCAAAGTGAATGATTGAAATAAGCATAGAAAAGCGCAACAAGCCAATAATGCAAGCTTTTCTGTTTTCTCAAATTGAATTAAAAATCATATTAGTTAAATTTGTCTAGTTCTAAAAGGCCTGTCTTATTAGCATTTCAGTTATTTTTAGTATAAAATTTTATCGTACTATTTTTATTAGAATTTTTTACAATCTTCTTTTTATTTATTTTATTAAATAAAATTGTTTTTAATTAAATTTTTATGATACAAAATTTTAAGATTTACACATAAAATATAAAAATTAAAGCAAAATATAAAAACATCTTTATTTTATAAAATACTACATTGATGACATCAAATTCAGGAGTGGACAAAAGAAGACAACCAGTTGGTCATTAAAGTTTCGAACTTTATAAATGGCAGAATTTATTAATTCGATTATAGCAGGTCATCTCCCGAAAGAAAATTTTCACCTTATAAAAAGATTAATCTACTGACATATCCCAGGATTTTTGATATTTCAGGAGTTAATGTTATTTAGTAATACTAAATTCGTTAACGTTGACAGTACATGATGGTAGCTTTTCAACAAAGCATATATTATAAATATCCCATCCCCCAACATCCTTAGGGCTCCATGCTCACCATGGCCGGTTCTTTTCCGAAGTTCCTTCCCTCGTCGTGCCTTTTTTTCGTCCTCTTCTTCCTGTTCTTCTTCTCAGACATCACCACCGCAAAAGCTCACCCTTTCTTGCGAAACGTTTCTCCCACGACACTGGGACTAAATAAGCGAGAGAAATTAAGCCACCTCCACTTCTATTTCCACGACATCGTCAGTGGAAGAAACGCCACCGCCGTCAGGGTCGCCGAGGCTGCGATCACAAACAATTCGCCGACGTATTTCGGAGCAGTAGTGATGATAGACGATCCCTTGACCGTACTGCCGGAGCTGAGTTCCAGAATCGTGGGGAGAGCACAGGGGATCTACGCTTCTGCTTCGCAGAGCGAGGTGGGCTTTCTCATGGTTCTGAATTTCTCTTTCAATGAAGGCAAATACAACGGAAGTAGTCTCAGCGTGTTAGGGCGCAACACTATAGAATCCGCCGTGAGAGAGATGCCGATCGTGGGTGGGAGTGGGCTTTTCCGGTTCGCTCGTGGGTACGCTCAGGCCAGAACTCACGCAGTCAATTTCAAAACAGGGGATGCTACTGTGGAGTATCATGTCTATGTATTCCATTATTAATCAGTTGTTTCTTTTCTGTAGTTTTGCTGAGAATCTTTTCCTTTGTTTTTTGTATTCCTGCTGTGGTTTTTAATCACCTATGCATCAAATTGGACATTGTTCCAGATTGCACAGTGCACACTAAGGTTAGGATTACATCCGTAAAATTACATGTATGATAGAAATCACATTCAAGACCAAACAGTAAATTTGGATGCTGCCTTGAAATTGTGTGACAGCAAAGCTGACTTGGGCGCTGTAGTTGGGAATGATCAAGGTGATTTCATGGGTGGTTTTGTCAAAGTAGTTGTGGATGTGGCTGAGTCCTCCTTGGTGAATTGTTGGCCGTAGAAAGAGGGGCTACCTTTTGCTGATGATGCTGGTTTTGGCACTTTAATCCCGGGAATGACTCAAAACAGGTGATTGACATGCTGATTTCCAAGAGGCGCATTACATGATTGTCAGTCTATTGCTCAAGGTTTTGATGCCAAGCACTATCTTAGGGGTGGGAATGAAGTTGCTGATGCTTTGTCCTATTTTGCTTTTAGCTTTCTTAATTCATGTTTCTGGCTGGATGACTCTTCTCCTTGTATACCTTTTCGCTCTTGATCTTGTTTAATGAATTTTGGGTCTAAAAAAAATTCACGAATACAGTAATGTCGTTAGAAATTTGGCTACTGTATTTAGCTTTAATGTCGTCAATTAGTCCTTTAAAAAAGAGGCATCAACCAAAAAAAGGCGTCGCCAATTAGGTAAAGGGCCCAGTTTCTCTACATTTAAATGCTTAACGGTTTAAGATTACCTTTTTCCTCTATAGATGGGAACAAATCGCAAAACAGGAACCAAAATTGGTTATAGGTTTACTGTTTATTATTATTCTGAAATATTAAATTAATAAATGATACATTATTTAATAAAAAAATTAATATAAAATATTATGATACACTAATTCGAAAGGCTTTGTAGTATTAGAGAGGTATGGTCGTATGAGAAAACCCGTTAGCTATAGGACCAAATTATTACTTTTTTTTTCATACATGACTTATTCAAGTTAAAGACTAAAGCAGTCATTAAAAAACTAAGGAAAAATTAAACAACAAAACAATAATCAATATATGTATCGGTCCAGAGAATATAACATAGTTGGGTATTAGTGGTCGTACCACTCTGGAGAAATGATATTTTTATTATTATTTTTTACTTAATGCTTACATCTCTTTATATGAGTTATTAATTATTTTAATATTATAATATAATTATAAAATTTGATAAATTTAATAATATAAATTTTATATTATAAAAATTAAATAAAACTGAAATTATGAACAAAGAAGAAGATAGGATTATTTTTTGGGGTGATTGATGCACATGTAATCATATCTTACTTGTTCATTGATACATAAAATAAAAAAAAATATATTACTTTTATAATTTTAAAATATTTAAAGATTATTTTAAAATTACAAAAAAATTAGGTAAAAAATATAATTAAGGAATTATTTGAAAGTGCTAAAATTATTATAAGTTATATATAAGATTTTACAAAACACAAGCGATAATACTAAAAATTTGTCATGATATAAATCAAAATTTTTAAAATTTAGGGGACTAAATTAAAAGTTTTTAAAAATCTTTCACAGTTATATATATGTATATATGTATATATATATATATATATATATAGTGTTTCAACGTTAAGGAGGGATCCTGACTCCCCTGTCATCCCCTCCTTCCGTTCCTGGGAATAGTGAAACTCTATTTTCTTGCTTTGCTACTCAATTTATAATTTTACAAGTATTCTACATATTTCCTAAATCACATTACTGTTTGGTCATGATTTAAAAATATTATTTTTCGTGAATGTCTATTCCTAGCTATGGTCCATAACTATAGTCACCCATCTTCGAATCTCCCATTACTTGACCCTACTTGGTCAGATTTGTTTCGTAGTTAAAAGATTGATAAAAATTAATTTTATAATTATTTTGTTATCAAAAAATTATATTTAATAATATAGATGGTTGAATCTGTAAGATAAAATAAATTTAATAATATAAATTTTGAATTATAAAAATAAATAAGAATAAAATCATAAAAATAATAAAACTTTAAAAGATTTATTTTTTTTCATTCTACTGAAAACTAAAGTGACATCAAGCACTACCTAGGAATTCTGGATCAACGCACACCTAATCTGTCTACATTAATCAATTGCTGTATCTCCATATAAACAGTGTGAAACTCCATCAGAGAGTTGAAGTCTTTGAATTTCCCAGCAATCCCATCTGCCAACCTATTCCCTTCTTTGTTTGTGTTGGATGCGAATATCTCATTATTTCTCCAACCAGCCTTGAATGTACCCCACCAGATCTTGCACACGAAAGTTCCTTTGGATTGTTCCTTTCACAAGACCCACAGCGTCCAGAGAATCAGATTTCAAAATGGCCTGTTCAACTCCCATGTCTAATAGCAATTTCTAATTCCTTCATGACAGCTCATAATTCAGTTCAGGCACCGACAGAGAGTCAATACCTCCCACAAACCCTGAAATTAAAGTTTCACTTTCATCCAACGCTAATATTGATATGCAACAATTTAATATGTTAGGCATACATTATGAAAAAAATAAAATAAAACAGTGCGTTTCATTTATTTTTTCTTTTACAATGTATGCTTAGTTGGCATACTAAATATTGTGTACGTTAAGCATTTATTTTCTCATTTGTAATGAGCTCTATTAAAGGCACGTTCTTAGAAGTACACTTGTGTATCCGCTTAGGGGAACAGCTTAGTAGTTATTCTCTGTAAACGGACCATAAGCATACCCCTAAGGAAATGGGTATATAATTTTCGTCTCTAATTGCCCCTCCCTAGGTCACTCTATCATATAAAAGAGCCATTGATGCATCCACATTAATTTTTAGCCAGCCCTGTGAAGGATGTTCCCATTTTACCACCCTCAAGCCTTTCTTCTGACTTGTAACATGAATTTATTCTATAGCCCTCTCTATCTCTTTAGCTGTCATTAGGATTTTCATCAACCCTTCCTGTTCTCGAGGGTTCTTCTTTTCGAAGATCATCATATTCCAAATACGCTGAACTGCTAATACAAATACTAAATCCCAATCGTAACCATCTTCTCTAGATAACTCCATGGTTAGATTTCTGTGTACGGCACTCTCTTACCTAGACCCTAAAGGGTTATGACCACATATTTTAAGCTATCACAAAAAAGAACATTCAATTGAGACCAAAGTGACGATTGAAATATGCATAAAAAGGACAACAACTCAACAATGCACTCCTTTCTCTTTTCACGAATCGAATAAAATCACGCTAATTTGTCTTGTTCTAAATGTTTGTCAGAGATAAAAAAAATTGCATTACTAGTAATGCATATGAATTAAGAGTAAGAAATTTTTTTGTTTTATTAAAAAAAATATTTAATAGTCATGCTTAAAATTAAAATTAAAAATTAAAGTAATAATAATTTTCAATATATCATTAAAAATATAAAAATGTAGCTACTAATAAGAAAGTTTTGGAAAGGGTAAAGAAACTAAGTTATATAACATCAAATATAGGCATGTTCAACAAAAAAAAAAAAATCTAGGCATGCATGGATGGAAAAAGCTAATTGTATGCTGTCTTTAGTATAATAAAAGTATAATTAGGGAGAAAAAATTATGCAAATAAGACAGTGGTCTTTATTTGAAAAATGGTAGTAATTTATAAATTATGACATTATTACAACGTGCTCACAGACTACAAAAGTGTAAAACAATATTTTTACACTTTTTTATTTTTGATTGTGATTAATGCGCACGCAAAACTTATGTACAAAATTATACTCTTATTTGCATTGTCTCTATTTCTTATTTGTATTTTTATTGTACTAAATGAAAATGTTTGGAAATTATAACCTGAATAAAACTATTTGTATGTAAATGTTTTTTTCACAATATTATAATATAAAAAAATTATTATTTAAATATAAAAAAGTATATTATAATTATACGAAATTTATGAACTAAATAACAATACTCTTATAGCCATAAGAGGAGACAGCCACATGGTGGCTAGCCAAATCTGGACAGAGACTTGATTTGCAAAGCAAAGGAAATCAGATTTTGCCAGCTGAATATCTTGATCTTCGGAAGAAAGACAAGGAAGTACTTTTGGAGTTGTGTTGTTTTGTTATTCTGTTTGTTTGTGTTTTTTTCTTTTTTCCGTTGTACCAAAAAAAAAATGACAGAAGTGATGAGTGAAATAAGCATAAGAAAAGGCAACAGGCCAATAATGCTGCATTTCTTTTTGGTTAAAATGTACAGAACTCTCCTGAACTTTAAGTCGATTTTAAAAAATACTCCTAAACTTTAAAAGTTTTCAAATGGCCTTCTTAAACTATGAAATGTTTGCAAATAACCCCTTCTATCAAGTTTTCTGTTAAAATTTAAGAAAATGACGAAAATAACCTTCATTGTAAAGTTGAAAAATTAAATGCTGTGAACAGTAAAATTTTAGAGTTTTAACATTGAACCTTAACCCTAAACCCTAAATTCTAAATTTTAACCCTAAAATCCTAAATCTTAAAAATTCTAAACCCTACACCCTAAACCCTAAACCCTAAAACCTTAAACCCTAAATCCTAAATCCTAAACCCTAAACCCTAAGCCCTAAACTCTAAATCTTAAATCCTAAACCCTAAACCCTAAATTCTTAAACCCTAAACCCTAAATTATAAATCTATATTAAGTTTTTTTTTTTGCATTTATGGCAGATTTGTAAATTTATGTGCATTTGAAGGGTATTTTTGTCTTTTTATCGGGTCAAAGTGAAAGTTGACCAAAATACATCCAAATTTTAACGGAAAACTTGACGAGGGGGGTGTTTTGTAAACGTTTTATAGTTTAAAAGGATCATTTAAAAAATTTTAAAGTTTAGGAGAGTTTTTTAAAATCAATCTAAAGTTCAGAAAGATTATATATATTTTAACCTTTCTTTTTTCACAAACTGAGTAGAAAATCACTAAATAACTTCTAGTTCTAAACATTTGCTTTATTAGCAATGCACGCGAACCACGAACTAATAAGAAAGTTCTGGTTAGTTAAAATCAAATGGACTTGTATATGAATAAAAATTTTTTTAGACATTTGATAGTAAATTAAATAGATTAATTTTTATCTATTAAATAAAGTGTATTTTAAAAAAATTTAAATAAAAGATTTTTTTTATGACATAAAGTCAAAAAAACATTATAAAATGTTAGAATTTATTAATTGGATTATAGCAGGTCAATCACTCCAAGGAAAATTTTCACCTTATAAATACATTCATCCGCTGAGCTATTCCCAGAATTAAATAAAAAATCTTTGATTCTTCCTCATACTGATATTAGCTTTCTTCTTCTCTCCTGTATGGCAAAACCCAAAGCCCTCCCTAAAGTGATATCCACTTTCATCTTGGATCCACTGATCACCATCTTTCTCCTCTCATTTCTCGCCACCGCTTCCGCCGCCAAATCCACCCGTTTCTCTCAAAATCTCTCCCAGGCATCTTTAGGTCTCCACAAGGAGAAGCTCAGCCACCTTCACTTCTACTTCCATGACATAGTCAGCGGCAAAAAACCCACGGCTGTCAGAGTCGCCCAGGCCCTAACGACCAACACTTCCTCAACGTTGTTCGGCTTGATGGGGGTGGTTGACGACCCGTTGACAGTGTCGCCCGACCCAAGCTCCAAACTCGTCGGAAAAGCGCAAGGGATGTACGCTTCTGCGTCCCAAGAAGAGCAGGGTCTGTTAATGGTGATGAACTTTGCTTTCACGGAAGGAAAGTATAATGGGAGCACCCTGAGCTTGTTGGGGCGGAACATGGTGCTCAACGCCGTGAGGGAGATGCCGATTGTTGGCGGGAGCGGTGCTTTCCGGTTCGCACGTGGGTATGCTCAGGCCAAAACTCACACGTTTGACATCAAAACTGGGGACGCTGTGGTGGAATACAATGTCTTCGTGTTCCATTATTGATCAAGGGCTTTTCCTTTCGTTGGGCCCAACATCTCTCAAAAGTTCCTTGTATTACTTATATATGGACAGAAATAAAACAATTTTTCTTGTCTGCTTTCGGTGGCATTTGATTACCTTATCTAATAAAATAAAATTTTATTTATTTGTGAGTTGACGTTCTAGCGGCATTTGTGTTTGTCTTTTTCGAATTTATTTTAGATTCAATTTTCATTTTTATTATTTTCATAAAATTATTTTTAATTTATTTATTATTAAAAATAATAAAATAAAATAAAATAAAATTTTATTTTTTATTATTATTGTTGGACTATTAAACTACGCGCATGGTTCAGTAGTTGGCCGTAGTGGGGTTGTTCGATAGTTTATTTAATGGAGGTTTTCTGGCCTGGGGCACGAGCAGCCCCTCATTGTAATATCTGATTATTAGTTATTAATTTTTGTATATCAATGATAAAAATTAATTAAATTTTAAAAATAAAAAATATATTTTATTTTAAAATAACAAAATAACAATTAATAGTTTGGTTCATTTATGCTTGTGTTTAGATTTGAATCTCTTATATTTTATATTTTTTTATGAGCAAAAGTATTATCATAGAAATTAAAGAAGTGATACTGATACGAAATGTTGTGACTTTAAATTTACTCCATTTAATAAGGGATTCAATGTCCCAATTCAGTGCAAGATGAATTTTTATTATTTAATTTTTATAATTTAATTTTTATCTTTTTCTCAACTTTAATTTATAATTTTATTTTTTTATTTTTTTATCTTTTCTTACTTTTACTTTGATCCTTACCACTCTAAGGGATCAACATCCATTGGTGCTTAAACTTTGTACGCCGTCACCAGCTGTTGGTGTCCCTTATGATTTTCGTTTTCTTTGGAAATATTAAACAAATTATAATATAAAAATTAAATTTAAAAAAAATCAAAATCAACCATTTCGGTGCCGTGGTGATGATGGACGACCCGTTGACTGAGGCGCCCGACCTCAGCTCCAAACTCGTGGGAAAAGCGCAAGGGATTTATGCGTCGGCGTGCCAAGACGAGGTGGGGGACTTGATGGTGCTGAACTTCGTTTTCACGGAAGGAAAATACAATGGTAGCAGCGCCAGCTTGTTGGGGCGGAACAAGGTGGTGGGCGCCGGGAGAGAGATAGCAATTGTTGGCGGGAGTGGGGTTTTCCAGTTGGGTAATATAGTGTTACGCTTTTAAGCATACATTTTTATTATGTTTTTAATTTTTTTAAAAATTAAAAAATATATATATATATTTAAAAACGTATGTATAACAAGATTCTTTCCAGTTAACAAGCGGGTATGCCGAGGCCCACACTAACACCTTCGACCGTAAAACTAAAAAATCCATTGTGGAATACAACGTGTATGCGTTCCATTATTAACATTGCTGCAGCCGTGGAACCCAATAATCCTCTGCTTAAGTGAACTTCAATTAATATACTTGGTTGTGCAATCTATATCAAGCTTCAACAAATTAATTTTTTATTTTTTTTAAGAACATCTTTCTATTTTTAATAAAAAAACTAATTCTTTTTACAATAAAAATTATTTAACAAAAAACATTCCTCAACAAAGATCACTCATTTTAACTCCAATCGTGTGATAATTTCATTTAAAAATGTGGGTGAAGTGCATTACAATTCATGGTTTGGGGCTAATGATGTTTGTTTGGCCATGACTCATGAGGGTCATCAATTTCAAAATTTTGATTTGTGTGGCTTTGGCCATCTATGATTTGCGATATATTATTCAATAAATCCACTGGAGATTTGTTTAAACACGAGAGACTCTAGACTAGGGTGGTCCTGTAGTCCACTTTAAGATTAGTATAATAATTAAGGGATGGGCTGGGTCCCTCACACTGTAATTTCCATTGTACAAATAATTGCCAGGATTAAACCTACCCCAATGGACCCAAACCACTTAGCACATCTTCATAATTCTGTTTTCCTCTTTATCTATTCATCATAGACACTTTGTACGAGATTTGGTGTAATTAATGATTGCAGAAGAAGTTGAGAACTCAATTAATTAAATTAAAATTATGAAGACTTGAAATTTTAGAGATTAAAAGCGTATTTTAAACTTTTTTTTATTGTTTATGAGAAACTATCCTAAAATATTTATGAAAAATATTTCCTCACTTGGGCTTTTATATGGTTTTTTTCAAGACCAATTCCCATAACAAATCCAACCGCTTGGGATTTTTTTACGCAAATTCCTTTCATTCTGGGCTTTACTCCTATGTTTTGGGCCAGATTTGTCTCCTAAGATCCAATGAAAAACAAATGGACCAGCAAAGCAACAGGCTCAGAAATCGACCGGCGCTTTACTCGTGTGGTAACCATACCAGGCTTGATTGAAGCGGCTCTCCCTGTGACGGAGTTGCAGCAGCGCCGGCCAACGCGAGGCAGACAATGGGGGATAGAGAGGTTTACGAAAGAGAAGCTAAGGACTGGCAATCTCCATCACGATCCCACCATCAACCCTGGCCTCGGTTCTCCCCACTGCCCTCGTTGTCTCTCGCTTCTAAGACCAAACTCTGTAAGTCTCTCATTTTCCTCTTGCATACCATTTGTTCGATGAAATTACTCAATGAGAATTTGCTTTGAAACTTTTTCTATGATTCTTTCGATTCAGGATAAAGGGGAATGGACCATCACTTCCGTCTTGCACGACGCCACTGCCGGGGTGAGTTCTCTGCTTGTTTATTTTTACGGCTCGTGTTTGGCTATACTCGGAATATGTTAATTCTTGGAAAAATTCAGCTTTAGGTCATATTCTTATACTTATTTAATCTGATACTTATAAATATTACACTCTCTATCATTGGAATAAGTTAATATCTTTTGACTGGAAATGTCCATATTTTTATTTATAACCATAACAATAAATAAATTTATGGAGGTGGCCTAAACTGAATTTTTTCCTTATTTTTTTAGTCTACTGTTAACTTATTGTTAAATATATGTACTGCCTAATCTTAACTGTATGTATCTCTTTTTCGTAATCTATTGTGCCCCTGTTTCACCTTTTGAAGTTGTGATTTCTTCCAAAATCTGGTTCAAGTTAGTGGAATATTGTGAATTGTTTTAAATTTTTAAAGCATGGCTGAGTAGACTGTTACGACTTGGAGTGGAACACCGCCAAAGTGCCATGCGCTTGAGTGAGCCGTTAGCCATTTTTCAGACGTGGTGTCTTATTATAGAAGTTTTCTTGATGTATTATTTTTTCTTGTGTTTTCCATTGAACAGGCTGGCTCAGGTATTGGTGGAATGCTTAGTGCAGTTCATGGTTTTAATTCAGGTAGTGTAGGTTTTTGGTTGTTGTTGTTGTTGTTTCTACTATATCTTAAACCTCTTTTGTTGTATATGTTGCTTATCAATCTAACTTGCAGGGATCCCATGCCTTCAAAATCGTCTGAAGGGCCCAAAGTGGCTTCCTTTTCTAATCGGGGTATGTATACTTCAATTCCTTTTTTTTTTGTGTTTTTTCTACAGTTACCAAGTTTTAATGGCCGTTTCATTTATACTAGATATAGACACATGCATTGCATGTGGTATATAATGATGATACTTGTGAAATACTATAGCTATTTAGATAGAAGATTAAAAAATAATTTGCTAAAGAAGATTTTTACATAGTAATGAAAATAATTTGGAAAGAAGAGATTTGATAAATTTCAAAATGATTTCAATTTATACCTAAAAGGTATTTTAGCAAATGAAATTTTTAGGAAGGGTATTGTAGGCAAAGCAATTTTTTTTTTTTTTAGTTCTGTGCTTTTATATATAATACAGATAGTATAGATAGATTGAAGCCTGGACTATAACTATCATAGAGTTTCTTGTTATCTACGTTATGTTTTGGATATCTTCTTTATAATATGCAGAGTAGTTGCACCATAGATTCTTTAGGTAACTTGTTTTTCTTTTTCCCTTTTTGGTGCACAGCTTCCTCTGTTGCTAATATTTTCAGGTGCAAGTGCTGCATTTGGAGGTAGATATTGTACCTGTTCAATGTTCATTTATTAGTTGTATGGCTTTTCAATTTTAATGTGCAATATCTAACTTGATTATGTTATAGTGGTGGATGAAAATTGGTTTTAGATTATCCATTCTGATTCCCTTAGACAGAATTGTTGTTAATGATACATGCGATTGGTCCCTTAAATTTTTTAATTCTTTTTCAGAGGCCCTTAATTTTTCCTCTATTTTATTTTTGCCCTCTCCGATGCCTTAATTCTAGTTTTGTCCTTGCTGGCTCACTGCTTACATACTGATACATGATTTGACACGTCAATTTATCCTTGTGTAGGTTGCCTGGGTTTTGAATACGTTAAAATCTTGCTCAGACTTCAATATTTGTTTTAGTTGCTGACTAAAATACATTTTGACTGTTGATTGGATGTATGGCCAGTCTTACCAGGATTTCTGGCTTTAGTAAATAACGTGTTTTGCTGGGGAATTGGTCATATGATATTTAGATTCAGCTTTTAGTATTGTTTAGGGTTCTTGTGGGGCAAACTAGTGTCTATGTCAGAAAATGTAGTTTAACTTCTGGTTTGGTTTTTGGTTTCCACAATCTAACATTAGAGGGAGGTCTTGCAGTCTTTTTTAACTTAATGATACTAAAAGCTTTACTCATGATTAATTTGGATGGCATGTGAAATTTGTAGGTTATGTGCTTCCAAAGTTCACTCAACTCACTGTAACATCCTATTATGCTGCCTCAAGTGCCTCACATTATGGAATTTCACTTCTCACTCGGTATATTGAAAAGAAGTGCAGTTCCAGAACTCAGCAAGTGAGGCTCAGATAATTCCTTGCAGGTGCACATACGAGGAAGATAAATTACCCCTGGCAAATGTTGGTTATATATTTCTTTTGGTCTATGCCTATAGATGTTCTATACCCTATGGATGGTTAACACTGCCAAAATTTGTATTCTATAATCTGTTTGCGACTCCATGTAGAAATTCTTATCATGTGAATATTTTACTATATATTTGGTCTTGTAATACCTCATCAGTTGGTGGAGTATGTTAGCTGTAATAGTCATGTAAATAGGAAAAAGTTGTTTGAGAAAGAAAAGTGAAAGTTCATGGGAGATTTCTACTTCTTATTTAAACTACAAGGTTGATTTACAAAACTTGTCTTCTACTTCGAGAGACTCAAAGATTAAGGGCCAAAATTTTTAATAGGTTACCATCTCTCTATCATCCATTTTAGATCTGGTTTGAACGCTACAATCTATTGGTTGACGGAGGAGTACTTGGTTGTTTAAATCCTGTATTAAGTTGTGAAAACTGAAAAGTAATTAATGCAAATCCTTTCAGAGAATATAGCTAGCAGATTCCGAGTGGCTTTGATTGAAGATTCATGTGGCTGACTGAAGCATCTTAGATGAAGGCTACTGGTTCTGCTTCTTTTTATCATCATTTATGCAGTAGTTCTTGTCAAGTCCTGCGAGCCCTGTGAAGTAAGACAGGAGAAGGGTCAGGATATGTTAGATTTAGGTTATAATTGATTTTTTTAATTTTTTGGTAGGGGAGGTTATAATGAATTTAAAAGCCATGGAATGAGGGTTTCTGTGCCATGAACAGTAATTATGAAATTAGAAATTTTTGTTTCTTGGGTTTTAGGGGGAAAGTTAGAGAGTAAATGAGGGCTTTGAAATAAAATCTGCTTAGAGTAATCTGCCAAAAAAATCAATATGGGAAAGGGAGAAAATAAAGAAAACAGAATAGAGGTTGAGATGAAGAAGAAAATTAACTTAGGCTTCACATCTAGAATTTCTTAGGCTTTCCACCAGATATTCTTGCACGCACGCGGTGCCTACTAAAATACCCTTATGGCTGGAAATATAAATATAACTAAATTAACAAATTAATTACTCTAAATAACTACGATTCATTAAAATCATGGATCTAGTCTGCCCCAAAATCCAAACTAAAGCATAAGATTGAGATAGTGTAAATTTGAATCTTTGCTTTCTTGATTATTACGACTGTCACCATGTTCTAGCAAGAATCTTAATAATTCTGTCAACTTTTTCTCTGCTTATTAGATTAGTAATGAGATTGATACTTCATAAAATGGTTGGAGTAAATTGATGCAAGCATTACCATTGTTTGTAGTTCTTGCAGACAGTGGATAATATGGTGAAAAATCTGATGTATATTGTAATGAGTTTTACTATTTTCACAACACAAAATTTAAACTAATAATTTTGTTGAGTCCAAAAGCCTACACCATTAGGTGTGAGTCTTGTTAAAAAGGGATTGTGGGAATACCTTATTCCTGTTGTGATTGGTAGGAAGCAGCCTTGGATAAAGTATGGTATACATTGTGTGTGATTGTACATAGGCTCGAGCAGTTAATATGACTTGTCCAAAGGTAATAATATTTAGGATTGAGCAGCTATTACTTTCAGCTTTTTCCCTCTAGCTCAGGCTCTTATGAACAGTTTCAAGCTTTTTGTTCTCCATCTTGCCAATGTTGCTTGTGTGTACAGTTTCAGCTGAAAGAGTCTGAAAAGCATAAGCTCTGGAACTCACTAAGATAGAATAGTCTTTATAATCTGTATGAACATGTTTGGGCAGATTCGTTGCCCTTAAGCTACCAAGAACTGAATTTGACTCTTCTTTGTTGGGTTTACAATACTGACATCAATGGAAGTTGATGTTTCGTCACAAATGGCAACTCTTCTAGCTGCAACAAGAGCCAAGAACTCTCCGGGTCAACCGGAAGGTTGTCATGCGCATGAGGCGTCGTAAGACTAACTTTCAAAGCCGGCACACCTATGACAAGTGCAAAGAATTTAAATTTGTTTTCTCTAGGTGGCGTGGTATCAAATTTTGGTCAAACTGGACCAACTAGATATGTTTTGTACCTACATTGAACTAAAACAATATAAAAGAGGACTTTGTGGTCCTATGTGAGCATTGGGAACAATTAAGGATGCTCCTATTCCTAGATGAACATTGGTAACTGAATAAGGCTACACAGCAATGGTATATCTTGGCAGCTGATTATATGTGAATGGTAAGCTGCATGAATATGACTTTCACATCTGTACAGATTGTAAATATTTGAGCTAAACTAGGTCTCTTTAAATTTTAACTGAACTCGGATGACCTTTTTTTGTATAGTTCAAATTTCATTGTGTATTACCTCGTATGAATGAAATGATATGCAAAAACAGTTTATCTATTGCAGTGAAAGATTTAGAAAAAGAAAAGGAAAGGAAGTTTGACAGGAGAGAGTTAGATCCGGCCAACAAGGTGGTCTGGCGTTTATGGCAACATAGTGAACCAAGGTCAGCCACCAATAGAGATATGAAGGGGAGCGTGTTTTTTAGTGTTGAAAATGTGGCATGTGTGCAAGCTGGCTTAGTAAGGCTACTGTATAAACTGTCAACCTCGTTTGCAAACTTTATTGAGGTGTGGGCCGATGTTTCTTAAATTCCACTGTTGTTTCCCTCCCTCTCTCTGAAAGGATAGGAGAAGTGGTCCTTATCATAATGGGCGTACTCTTCTCGCTGTCTCTTGGTTGTGGCCTTTATCATCTTTGCTCCTCACACGCGCTTTATGTGTTGCATTTACTTATGGGGCCTTAGATAGTTGGGTCGATGTTATCACCGTGGCAGAGGCAGTGTTTTGGGATTGTCTTTATTTATACCCTTGTCTTTCTTTTCTTTTTTATTTTAATTTTTGACAAGATGTGGCCTTTTGACATGTTCAAACACATTTTCATCTCTTTTAAATGAAAAGGCAAATTATGTCCCCAAATCTTGGAAGTGGGAAAAGCTACCGTTTCATCATTGAAACCCAAACTTAATGCTGAATTTTTGTTGATATAATCAAATGAACCTAACTGATTTAGTTGGTACACTTCAAATACATTTTTGAATTAACATTATGAACTCATATTCATTCTATAAAACTAAGTAAAACGTGTAGAGTTGCTAACAATTTGTTGATGAAGTTCATCACATTTTAAAAAATTTTAAGATAGTTTATCAATACAGATTTAAATCTGAAATTATCCTCATTAAAAAGAATTTATTGTTAATAGTTCTGACTTCCGAATAGATTAGTTTTTTACCCTTTGGATGTGAAATATCCTTGAAAAATTTCAAGAAAAGAAAAATAAAACTCAGTTTGGATTGATGAAGCCAGAGTAACCAGAGCCGAAATCCAAATAGAATCAAACGTTATGTGGAAAAGATTTCAATGCTAGAAGGAAAAATATTTTTTGGTCAACTTTGTATGTTCCACAAGGTAACAATCAGACAGTCAGGATCTATAACAGGGTTTCAGACAGAATCTAACTACCGAAATCAGACTCCTGATATCATAGTTCATGAAATGGTAGATAAAAGGTGGCTGTACTGAACAGTGAACAGTGCCGAACATCTCTTTAATGCTTTTTAAGTTGAGAGAAACTGACGAGAATCAGAGGGTAGGAAGGAGTTTTTTTAAGAGGAAACAATAAAATTGAGTCAGCAAGACACTCATGATCAAACGGGTTTTCATGATATTATGTAACAAAGTAATTTATATATATATATATATTATTTTTATCTTTACAATTCTCATACACATACTATTATGTGAATATATGAATTTAGTTAATCTAGTCAAAATTTATTTTAGATATGACCAATTAAATTCAAATATTATCACGTGGTTTTTACTTTTTAAATAGATTGTGAAAAAAATTGTATATATATATATATATCATTATTTTTTATATTTATCATAACAAAGTATAAATATTATTAGATAGTTAATATAAAAGAGAATAACAAACGTGAAATAGACCCTGACTTTGAACTCGGAGTTGTGATGACTATTACTTAAAGTCCTTGTTCAAATAACCTTTTTTTTTAAAAAATAAAAAATAAAATTGGGGTGTTCTATTCAGAGTCGGCTTAAAAAGTGTTGGCGCAAGGGTCAAATTGGAAAGTTGCCTTTTAAAGACGAAGGCAATGAGCAGTTCTGCTGAGGTGCTTATGTTATTCAGATGTACTTTGTCTGATGAAAAACAGCTGACGAATCGTATGTATGAGTCCTTTTCAATTCCCACCGTCAAAAATCATCTGCATCAATGCCTTCATTCTTGTTATTATCGTTTTAATGCTTACAACCAAACGTATTCAACCCTCCTTATGCTTTTTTATTTTAATTTTTTTACAAGTGTTTTCGTATTATTATTAAATGCACGTGGGACTAATTGTTGTTTGGAGAAAGAATTATAAAATATATTTTTTTTCTAACAAAGGTATATCCAATATATATTTTTTAACACAATTAACTTTTATTAGACAAATACTTTACCTATAATAAGCAGATGCCTTAATCTAAGTTTTATAATTAAATAGATTATTGTATTCAATATTGCCGGCCTTCTTTTAATGTGCTAATTCAAATGTATTGGGAGTGACCTAAAATTATGTGTTAATTACCATAGATGAGTGCTGGTGTTTAACGGTGAAATGGAATGCATGAAAACGGTTTTTTCTCTCATAATTAGTTTCTTGTGGGAAAAAAAAAAGATTATTGCAGCTAATATTTGAAATTTTTTTTAACTATTGTATAGTATCCCTTTGATTAATAATAATAAAATCTAAAAATTTGAGGCAATGTATTATTAAATTTAAACTACAAAACAGATTATCCAAGTTTCTTATTGATATAAATACAGCTAAATGGTTAGGTAGTTTCAATGTTATAATTGCTCAGAAAGAGATGGTAGTGCAAACATGAAAGTAGAATGGTGTATACAAATAATATTTTAATATGGGTGCCTGAGTGCTCCTCTAGAATTGATATCGCACAATACTTAAAAAAACTTAATTTCTGTCACCCAAAAAAAGACTTAATTTTATCTTTGAAAAGAAAAATTTATAAGATTTATTTTTCTGCATATGTTGTATATAACTACAAACATATGTAATATACATATATATATATATATATATATATATATGTGTGTGTGTGTGTGTGTGTGTGTGTGTGTGTGTTTTTAAAACATAAATATGATATTATATGACTCAACCAATAAGTAGATGTGATTGTACAGAAGCAATTCATATATATATATATATATATATATATATATATATATATAAGATTTTGATGATTTAAGATTTAATGTAACAAAGTGATGGCAATAACAAGTTTAATACCTTGGACTGTCACTAGAATGACTTCTGTATTTATGTAAACCAGTATTCTTATAACATTTTAGGATAAAATCAAAGAGGTGGAAAAACTTCTGTATTATTTCATATTAGTCAGTGTCCATATTCTTTGGTCAAACAAAAAGGGCTGAAGGGATGAGATTACCAAGAAGACAGAAGCAGACCTTGAGCAATAATAGCTGAGTGTCCATAGAGAAAGCGTTTCTTTCTGTGTTTAGCTAAACAAGTCCTTGACTTATACTACTAATATGTTCAGTTTCTGAGTATTATAAGTTAAGTATGATCAGCCGGTGCTTGATTCTCCTCGATGGTGTGATCTTTTTAACTCAGATCTCATATGGTTCCGAGGAAGCAAATTGCAGGCTACAGTAAAAGTTAAAAATCATCAGGGACTTGGAATATTGAAGAGGAAAGGGTACTATTGAGTGCAAGTTGGTATAGCTGGTCAAAATCACACATGTTCCAGCAATTTTGAGGAGAATGAAATTGAACTTTAGCATCTCTGATTGTGGTTGATTGCCTTTTCTCTGGATTTTATAGGTAAGATAATGCATTGAGTAGTGTCTACTGTCATATAAATCTCTGACCCTTTGTGCTGCCACAACATATAACAGATGATTAAAGTGGATTGATCCACCAGTCCAAACTGTCAGTGTATTATTGCTAAGGAGAACTTGTTCTCCTACGTCTTTCCCTAGAGAAAGAATCTGGAGTCCCACAGTTCCACTCACCAAAACTAACCCACCTAACATCTCTCTCTCTTCTTTCACTTTCTATGTGTATAGACATAAAAGCAAAGGTACAGAAGATGGGAAAATAAAGATGGCAGTCTAACTACCATGTTCATATGTTCCTTAAAGTCTTAGAGGGAAAAGGAGGACACATCCCTTTCTGAGGGTTTGGTTTTGCCATTTTAAAGCCATGAAAGCCCTTGGTACCACTGCCCCTGAATGATGAGATCTGTGTCTGTAAATAAGGCATAAAGGAAGTGACCCATGCCTTCCTTCTTGTGGGACACTCCTCCACTTGGTAATAACTCTTATGTCACTTTAACTTTCAATGATACATAGTCATCAACGTAGTAGTAATAACTCTTTGTCACTTTAATTTTGAATCATACCCATTATATCAAATTCTAATTCCCACCTCCACATCCTCTCCTAATTTAAAACTTTCAAATTTTCTTACATCATGACCATTTGTACCAATCTGCTACCGTTTGAGTCAATGCCGGTCAACCTAGCTAAACCCCAACGATGGAACTGCTGAAAGGAGCATGTACATATTCTTGCGGAATATGGTCCCTTCTCCCACCATTTATTGATTCATAGAAACAGCAAGACAAAAAAGTGTGTTTACTCATTACTGCCCTTGATAACATTGACCACTTTGCCTCCGAACCCTAGGTCTCATAGGAAGATGTTCCACCTTGTATCTATAAGTCAGACGTGTAAATCAGACATATATAGTATGAAGTTGATATATAGGCACAAATCCATGTTTCTGTACACATGATGTATCTATCTATCTATCTTTGGCTGTTTCTTTTCTAAATAAATCTAGCTATTCCTACAAATTTTATCGGATGAAACTCTCACAAATGGAGATTGGTCTTGAGTTGTATTTTTTCACACAAATAAATGGAGACTAGTCGTTATTTATATTTTGTGAGAGTTTAGCGTGTTCAAATTCATGAGGGTATGCTTTTCATTTCTAAATTGCGCTGGAAATAAGTGACTAAGAACAAAAAGAGCATCTACAAATTGTATATCGAAGTTTGGCAAGCTATGCTGCCTGCAAATGGCATGGAAATATCACTTTCTTTCCTGCAATTTTTTAGCAGACCATCAAAGCTTATCATGACCTTTCTCTGTTACATTACATTGAATCAGAACCCCCCTCTCTCAACACCCCCACCTGTCTGGACAATGTGATGGATATACACACACGTGTGTCTGGACAAATTGTTCATGCGCCCAACTGTCTTATACGCTTTACATGTTCTCCGCACGTGTGAATAGTTTTTCAGTGCAGACAAGAAGGACGACATAATTGTACACACATAGATTGCAGAGAAAATTTAGAATTCTGCACTGTATACCTCTGGAGCTTTCATGGAGTTGCACACATGAGCTAGCAAGATATAATACTGTTCTAATCTGCTTCTAAATGAAGAAGCATATCTTTGAGAGAAAAACCAAATTCGAAAAAATGCTTAGAAATAATAGAAACTGTGAAATGTCAGATTAAAATTATCTAGACAGATGTTTGATTTACATTTTTTTATAATTAAATCATATCAAAACCATTGTAAATGTTAAAAAAGAAAAAAAATTAGAAATAATTAAAGTGATATGAGGATAATCTTGGAATCATGTCATATAATTATAAAATTCCAACAGTGGAAAGAAATATTTTTCTATATATCCTCCACAGCCAGCAGCCCCCAAAATGCCCCAAAAGTTATTGATATCTATATAATTGATGTTACAGATGAAGATCCAAACTCACATGGTCTTGAACGTTTGGTTTGGAGTCATAAACGTACCGATTTGGGGAACTTGCAGAGGCATTAACCTGTGAAGTCCTCATGTTGATTTCCTCGCCATCAAACAAGGGCGCCGGCAACGGATGCAAGGCACGGTCACGATTGAAAGTAGGGTTACTATGAATGGTGGGGATTCGCCACAAGCCCAAGGGGCTGCCATTGATGGGTTGCTGATGATGATGCTGGTGATGAGAATATGAGCCGCCATGGCTTCCAAAGAACCTTCCACTACTACTAGCAATGGCAGTAGTTGAGCTACTATTCCATGTTGGATAAGCAGCCAATGCCGTTGTTGGAGTTGAACTGAGCCTGTAGTTCATGAGGCCGTAGACATGAGCATCGGAGAGGGTATTGTGCACCATGGCCGACTGGAGGTGTGCTCGTTTAGCGTGCTGCCGCTCTCTTTTATGCGCGTTTTGGTGGCCACCTAAGGCTTGGGAAGTAGGGAAGTTTCTACAACAATAATGGCACTCGAATCTGCGGCTACTCTCGCCGTTCTCGGTGGTGTTGTTGTCCTTGGTATCACGCTCGAAAGCATTGGTGATTGTCTCGGCGGACTCGAAATCGTCGGTGGTGGCAGGGGCGGTAGGGGCGTCGCCGCTGCCGAATTCGATGCCGAAAAGCTTAATGGGCTTTTCTTTAACAGGTGCAGGGCGGATAAAGGGAAGCTGGGAGAAAGATTCAACATTCATGAAGTCATGGGTCTCTCTGTCAGACTTGTCCATGAGAGGGGAAGAGGTGGGTTGGTTAAGGGGTTGTGATGGTTAGTCTAGAGAGAGAGAGAGAGGTGGGGAGAGGTGGAGCTAATGAGTGAGAAGGTTAATTGTTGTGTTGTGCAAAAGCTTTGGAGAAGGAAGACAGTGGAGGAAGGAGGCGTGGAGGTGAGGGGAATGGTGGGACCTATAAAGAGTAGAGTGTGTGGGGTCTGATCTATGTACAATTGGGTCTGATCCATCAGCGAGTGAAGTGAACCCTGACAAGGCCACGAAGTCTGAGAGTGGGTTTGGCCTCAAAAAGTACTGCCTTCTCTTCCTTTCACTAATTCTCTTCAACGCCTCGTTTTTATGTTTTGTAATTCCATCATTCAGAAGTACCACCCTTTTTTTTTAAATGGGATACAGGGTATACGGTTAATAGAAATTAATTTCTTTTACAATAATTATTAAATTTAAAATAATATATTTAAAAATTTTAATTATCATCAATTCTACCAGGTTTTGCTGATAAAAGTACCAACCCTTTATAAAGTTAAATTACTACCTTACATTTTAAAAAAAAAAGGATGTAAAGAGTACTGATAAGCTAAATCAATTCAATGGAAACAAAAAACTATTTAATGAAGTTGTTCATATAGTGAATGCATGACTTGTGATCAAATCCCAGTTATAGACCACATATATAAATTGTATTTGACAAAAATTAAACTTCTAAAAAATGGGTCGGATCTTATATTTTTTAAATATTAAAAAAATTATAACATAAAAATTAAATTTAAAGAAAGAAAAATAATAAAATTAAATTTAACCAATTAACTCAAACTTAAATCCCTCTTAATTCCATGTTTATATTCACATATCATTGTTATGTGACATTTTTTTTTGGATATATAGATACTGTGTGGCATATTGACACTGTTAATCTTGTCTTATTTGTTGCTGTAAACAAATCTTGTCTTGTTTGTTATTATGTGCGCGCATGGTTTGGCATTCCGTACAATGTATAATGGTAGCATTAAAAGCAGCAGGTGGCTAATCACTTCAAGAACCGAAAGTTTTGCAGGCTGGCAAGGAAGGTCCGATCCTCACATCCTTTTTTTTCTTTATTTAAATACTTCTTTTTGACCTTTTTATTTATATTTAATTTTAAAATTAAAATTTTTATTTTTTAATTTCATCCTTTTTTTTTCAAATTCTGATCCCAAGGTAATATCTTATTTTTGCGTATAAACATTTTATTTTCTTTTTTTTACTAAATTTAATCTATTTCATCAAATACAACACTCTATGTATATATGCCTTTTTAGGTAATAAAAAAATAGAGTAAGAAAAGATTATCCTATTTTAAAGTTAAAATATATCTTAAATCTTAACAAAAAATTTATAATTATACTTAAAGTTTCCTTACTAAAAAGAATTCTCTATAAAAAAAATTAAATATAAATCTTACAAATAAAATACATTATTAGTTCGAGGCCATCAGCCTATGTATATACTTTATGTAAAAGATTCCTTTCAATCTCAAACATTGCTAATACAAAACTCTACCTTGGTTCAAACATTAAGTTGTCCCTAATAATTTTCTGGTATGTTTCTTGTTTTGTTTATTAAGATGTTACATGATAGCAAATATTCCTCTCATTTTATAGTAGCTGTAAGTGTGTGTATATATAAATCATTATGTATGTGTTACTATGCAATAATAAATAGGTATTATTGGGCATGAAAAAAAAAAAAAACCCAAGATAGGTGTTAATTTTATGTTACACAGTTATTTCTTCTTTCAAATTTCAATGATTTAAGTGATCCTGTTAAAGAAATTATCGAAATTAATCAAGATTAAGTGGTTAGTAATTGATACAAAGTTGAATTAATAAGGGTTGAAATCGATTTGAATTAAGAAGTAGAATTCAATATTCACATTAATTAAGAATGGTGGAACCAAAGCAGACAAGAAATCATGACCAAGGAAGATTAAATTGATTTCGAATATCTTATACTCCTTCCCATCTATATTAACAGTAATTTTAGAATATTTCTTTTGTATATTTTAATTGTTACTTTTTAAAATTAAATTAACATTAATAATCTTTTATTAATTTTACAATTATTAGAACTCATTTTTATTAAATATTTAACTAATTGATTTTTTTATAAAATGATATTTTAGAATTCATTATTTTTAAGACTATTTAATAATTATTTTATTTTTTATGTATTTTCTTTAGACGAAAATATTATGAATAAGAAAAAATATCCACTAAAAGTAATGTCATGGATTAAACTTTGCAAAGACTTGCATAGTTTAATTTATAGTTATTATATTTAATTAACATAAAGTGATACACAAATAATTTAAATAAATTCAATTAAAAGAAAAATATTATCATAATTAGAATTAAAACTGTGTAAGTGAAGAATCTTATAATTTAATTTGTAAATTTTATAAATTTAATAATTTAAATTTTACCTTATAAATTTTGGATAAAAATAATGTTTGCCTTGTAGGGTTTTCTTACTTGATTTACGTGTAATGATAAGAGAGCGCCACGTCAATGAAATTTGTAAGATTTGAAAGACAGAAAAATGAGTGAACTTCATTGGTGAAGTCTCGCTCTTTCTAGGACCATAGAGGGTACTAATAGTTGGTGTCGGTTCTTTATAACTTTGTTGGCTGTTTTATATCTGTGGCAGGCGATTCTGCAGAGTGGTCCTCAAAAATGTTAAATTGGGTAAGATCATGTGATCTGCCTCTCCCACCCTTCCTGCTTTCCCTCTTCCGCTCTTGGTAACTAATTATAACTACACACTTACTCTTCCTTTCCTTTCTGTTATACTATTTACATTTCAATATATATACATATATAGGTTCTTTAGAATTTTTATTACGTTTTCTGAAATTTTTTAGTGACTAACACAACCTAGTAATTCTTTGTTCACTTTACAAAAAATATAGGATATATTATTTTACGAAAAATGAGCTTTCCACAAAATATAATAAATTATTATACATATATTCAGTATAAGTTGTGTAAATGCTAGAAGGAAACTAATGTTTTGCAATTTGATTTTTATTTATTTTGTCTTTAGGTTTTTATATTTAGGACTGTATGGATCGATGTATTCTTAAATGAATATATATGGTTTTTCAATTAAAGTAACTATCCAATTCTATTTAATCAAATGGTGGTCACATTATTTGATATGATATTTTGAAACCCAATTTGTACGTTATCATGGCCAATTACTTGGATAAATAGATAAATTGTTTATTAAATTGCCAGTAAGTGTTCTAGTTTCTTAGATATATTCAACCCACATGAATTTATATATCTATATTGGGTGTTCTTGGTTCAGGATTTTACAACGGGATTTTGATGTAAAAAATATTCATACAAAATGATGGGAAGAAATGACCAAATTAAGTATTATTAAGAAAAATAAAAAAATTTAAACCTGAATTTTATATAATTCCATTTAAATCTCTTATCATTAGAGATCGTGAACTGGACAAACCTTACGAGTAGAGTGGGGCATAAAGAATCTAAAAAAAAAGATATTCCTGTCTTGTTGATTAACAGCCAAACAACGTTAGTAAAAACAGAAGTGAAAGGCATTTATATAGGGATATGACTTGCAGAGCTCGGGAATTTATTATGGTTGGAAACAAAAGATTTATAGGTAAGGGGATGTATCTGCCAACCTGTTGTTTTTTTCTTTTTCACTTCTTTCAATGATTACACTGGCTAAGTCTCTTTTATCTTTCGTTGGTTCAAAACGTTTCTCTTAATCCAGCCACCGAGAGAAAAGAAAAAAAGAAAAGGGAGGGTGACGTCTAGGTCTTCCTGTTATAAGGATATGTGATGGGTTCTGGGCTGGTTGTCAGTGAGTTTTTGGTGGAATTTATCTGAAATGGCAATTTGATGATATATTTAGTGACCCTTTTGTTTTCTTTCTGCAGAAAACACCTTGCTTTATTCATGCATGCTTGGCTGGTTTTGCCATGTATATTATTCTCTCACCCCGCCAACTGCCTATCTTTCTTTCATAATTCTTCCCCTTTAGGCCATCCCTGTACATGTCAGTATCCCCTCTCTCTTTCTCTCTCAATTATTTTCAGGGCTATGCCATTAAGATAATGAGCTTCCCGTGAAGTATTTGAGGTAAAGACCTAATCTATATATAACTATACAATTATGGTTCTGGTTTTTCTTTGTTCTAACAATAATTCCAGTTCTCATATTATTTGTATAAAATTTTTGTGTACAAATATTGCATTTAATTTATAATTTTTATAAGATTAATGAGTCATGTGACTTACATTTTTTTAGTTTTACAATTTATATAAATAATAATGACTATAAATTTTACAAAGAGTAAATTATACTCTATTTGTTAAGTTTTTTTAAAAGACATCAACTTTTATGTTTGTTCAAAAATTTTGATAATTTAAGATTTTTTTAATTTTAAATTCTAAACTTGTAGAAATTGGTATGTGATATTTTTTTTTTAGTTAATTGTCTTAGTTTTAAAGTTCACTTTTTATGAATATATGTAAAAATAATGTCTAATTATTTAAAAAAATATTTAATTAAAATTTTTAGATAAAATTTAGTTAACATAATCAAATAAAAATATTGTAACCTTTGAATAAAAATGAAATTTAATATCATTTTAAAAATCTCAAAAAGATAAAGTGCTATTTACTCTTTTATAAAAATACAAATCATTTGTGTTTATTGATGGATTTGCTCTTATCTCAAAAAGTGGGCCTCTTTCTCTCCTTCTTAATATGCTCTTGAAACCCTACATCCCCTCCCTTAATACTAACAACAAATTAACACGCATCAGCAACAACCATTTATTCAAGCCAACCTTCTCCTTGCCTATAAGGTCACACTCAGAACGGCTTTGGGAGAGGGGACCATGGAAACATATGAGGCTTCAATGCAACTACACCACAATTATATGCCCTAACATAAAGTTGAAAATTATCTGATGTGAAACATGAGCACTTGCCAGTTGCTTTGCCTCTTGATTTGGCAACATCGTTAGTGACATTTCATGACTCTTATAAAAAGGACATAACTTTTACCTATGCATACTTTTTGCATTTGGTGAGATCATGAATAAGCCTCAAATGCTCACTATTAAATTTTTTACCCACACATCGATCTAATACTTATAGGGTACACCTTCAAGAGCTATAGCCATTAATCATTCCCCTAAATCCCTAATTAATTGTAAGAATTCTATAGATCTTTTTCAAAGGAATCACTATTAACTACTATAGTATGTGTCAACGACTCATGATGGCTAGTGCTTCGTGCATAATTCCATACTGCAAGTTTAAATTAGTATATCTTCACAAATCACAACAAGAATATACATTTAATGACTGATAAAGTATTACTTTAGCGAAAATTAGTTGTGTCCCAAAAAAAATTTAGTATCATTGTGCACTAATTTAAATCTTAAAGAAATCGTTATTAAGAAGAGAATACCGTTTGTAATTTCCCTTGAAAGAGAAATAGTGTGGCATCCATAATACCTTGTACAAAAATATAAAAAAAATATACACATCTGATGCACTAATCAATTAGACTTTATATGTGATTGATATAGAACTCTTAGGGTTTATTAACGTGATAATTTTTTTTGTTATCTATTAATGTGATAATTTTTTTTTTTTTGGTTATCTCGATTTATAGGGAAGTGTTTCTTCAACATTAATTATTGTGTCAGTGTACGTGGCCTTGGTCACCCATATGTTGCATAATCTTGGCTTTCGTCCTATGATAAAGCATTTACTCTCACATTAATTGATTTGAATGTAATACTAAATTTTGTATGTGGTATATCATTGGTAGGTGGTATATCATTTTCTTGATTCAATGGAAAACATTAACTTACACCAAAAAATAAAATAAAATTGGGAAACGTCAACACATCCTAAAATTTATCCAGAAATTGAGTGCACAACAATCTCATTTATAGTCAAACTAGTTATTGAACTGATTAGTTTAATTAGAAGTTCATTAGTCGAGTTGTATAAAAAGTAAATAAATATAAATATTTTATAACTTTATTGTGGATAAAAAAGGCCTTATTTTGAATTTCCAATTTGATAATTTACATTTTTTTTTGGCTTTTTTAGTCAAAATATTAACTCAAATTGACAAAGGATCTGATTCAACCAACTGATCTAAGTCAAATTTAAAAATATTTAATTGATTGGACTCTTTGCTTTCGAAAGATAAAATTCTTTTGTGTGTATGTATGTGTATATATACGCAATATGTAAATATATAGAAGAGAAATTTTTTCTAAAATTACTTATTTAAAAATATTATTTACTAAAATAACATTTTATTATAAATTTAAATTATCTTAAAATTTAGAAAATACTTTTATTACAAAATAAACTCAGTTTGTATAAATAATTGCTTTTATTCTCATTATAAATATGATGTCCTATTAAAAAATAAACTCAATTCTATAGTTTTAATATTTATTATCTTATTAGGTATTTAATACAACTAGCTTTTAGTGCATGATTTATACGTGATTTAATTTTATTATTTAATTGAAATATTTTATAAATACATATTTTATAAAAAATGCTTATGTTATAAAATTATAAAACTATTATAATTATTACATTTGAATATTAGCAAATATATAAATATTAAGCTAACTATCCAATCCGAAAATTCATCTAAAATTTTATAGCATGTATACAGTTTTCTATAGCTAAGTGAACCCGAAAATATAGCTCTCCTATCTTATATGAAGTAGGGTTTCTTTCGACTCTCTACATTTTTTTTAAAAAATAATTTAATTTTTTAATTTTTAAATCAAGTCTTAATAACTTTATAATGACAATTAAGATAATTTAATTATTTTACAAGTGTCATTTAAATAATTTAGTCCCTCTATAGGTGCAATTTGAACAATTTAATTTCTTACTTATTAGATTTTTTTTTCAATATGATACGATCAACTAGTAATGATTTAGAGTTCATTTTTACTTTAAAATTTCAATACCCTTCTCTAGCATTGAGTTGTTTATTTTTTGCCAAGCTCTAAGGTCTATTTTTATGTATTTCAATGACTTTTTTTAATTAAGAGATAAATTAACATAATAATTACATCACATTACAATAAAAAAAATGAAGATTAGGTTACCATCAATAAATAATATTATACTAAAAAAAAGAATTCAATGAATGAAAGACTATATTATTTTAATTGCAATTATTAAAAAATTAAATTACTTAACTTTAACGTTAAGAAAATAAATTAATTTTTTAAAAAAATAACAAGATCAAAAGTGTCATTCCTCCTATCTTATATACCATATTAAGTAAAAGCATATCCGTAAAATAACATAATAGTAAAAATAAAGTTAAAAAAACTTATACAAAATATAATAACTCACTGAATATTTTTGGCTTTTACATATTTACATAGTATAGATATTAATATTCTTTATAAAAAGTAATTTTTGAGAATATTTTCATTAGAAATTAAAATCTACAAATTAAACTTTACTTTATAATTTTATAACATTCACCTTTTTATTAAATATTTGATATAACACTAAATAATTTTTCTGAAATAGAATTTATGTTATTTCATGATTAATTTTTCAAATTTACATGTAGTACTTGTGTAAATGTTGTTGTGTGTGTGTCTGTGTATAAAGTACAGCATCCATATGCGTACAAAGAAGTGAAAAATTAAAACAACACCATAACATGCCTCCAAATTGTATTGGCATTACAAGAAGGCCATCGTCCAACTACCAGCCAAGTCTCATTAAATACTTGACGTCCTTACTGGGAATTAACCCAAAGACGTGAACTTGTGGTGCTCGCCCACCAACAAAAGGGTCAGAACTCAGAATATTGAGGAAGAAAACGAAAACCCTAGTTGGTTCTCTTTCAAGTAATTATAGTAGAGAAAGCCCTGCTGATCTGATAGACGGATACAGTGCCCTGGCCATATTGTTCTGGCTTGGCTCAGATTTTGGTGTCTTCGTCATGAGCCATCCATCTTAATTAGTTCTGTGATCTGCTAGCTAGCTAGCACTAGCAGCCGCGTTGGTTCATACCTGCGTGTCTACTTTCGTGTACGCAGAGGATAAACAAGAAAAGTCACTTTCCTGTTGTTCCTGATCTCTCTTTCCCACTACGTGTCTTGACCGTGACATCGCTTATGATCCAGAACTACAGTTTTGGACATCCCAATTTGCTTGCTCTTTCATATTTATTTTTGTTATTTACATATTCTCCCTTAAACAAATTCAAATACTTCCTTTTGTGGACAGAAAAAATCTTCTCTCACAATTAAATCTTCACAAACAATTCACAATCACCCACAGGTCATAAGATGTACGAATTTCATGATTTATTCTATAAAATTTAATAAATTTAATAATTTATCTTTTAAAAATTAAATAAAGATAACAAAATCGTTTGTAGACCCAATGGGTTAGATATGTAGAGTCCTTTCTCCCTTTAAGCCTTGTTTGGATGCGACACATTTATACTTGATGTTTGTCATTATTTGGTTTATTTTCGATGCCTCTATCCAACGAACATCTATTTGATGCTAGCTCTACATGTGTTTCTACCTTGATTTGATTGTAGAATGCTTGTCTTTCGGTTTCAGAAATTTAACATTGAAGTAGGCTTCATTTGGGAGTGTCTTTTCAGATGAAACGGATTGAGAAATGCTGAGAGCCTTGTTGATGGAGAAAGTTTCAGGGGTAGACGTGGTTCCCTCTTTGAATAGGCGGTTCAAGAAAATAGATTCCATTAATTGTTACATATTTATTTCTCTGAATTTCATATATAATTCTCAATAGATATTCTGAAAATTAATTTATAATTTGCGCATAGTTTTTGTTTAAAATAACTTTATCTAATTAATTAAATTAATTAATTGTCTGAACAGTTAGATGTGAGATTAGACTTCTCTTCCTATATTTACTTTATAGATTTAAGTGATTCAAAATATAATTTGATCTTTTTAAAGATGATTTTTTGCATTGGCATATCAAAAAACAAGTATAATCATAATTCTTCAACGTAATTATATTTGATATATATATGTGTGTGTGTGTGTGTGTGTGTGTGTCGTGTGTATATTATATATATATATATATATATATATATATATATATATATATATTAGCAGTTTTATGATGGGAAGAAAGTGGACATTTATGGTTCATGTTTATTTGGTGATCTTTATTTGTATGGTTGTCGTACATGCTATCAATTTCAGGAATCTATGATCAAATGGTGCAATTTTTAGTATACATGTAAAACTGGAAATCCATAAAAATTAGCAGCTTATAGGTGGGAAATTGTCACTCTCGCAATCCTATAATAAATTATAAAAGTAATATTGCTCTTCAAAAAACCCCATTCAATCTCTTACTCCTTAATTATTCTGTGCTAGCTGAAGAACCAAAAAGGGTGTTTATTTGTACATAAAAAAGGAAGAGATATTTTAGCAGAAGAAACCAGAAAGCAGGAATGTGGATGCAAGAAAGCTGATGGAAGTGGCAGAGAGAACATGGGAGCCCACCATTTCTGTATCTGGAGGATGAAAAGTTTGAGGAAGATAACATATATAGCACCATCAAGCTGACACACAACAAGCTAACATACATGCATGAACCAAACATAGACCATGGTAGATAGTGGGCTTTTTCTATACTTGGAAGACACGCCTACATGGCCTTAACTGTCAAATATAAGGATAGTTCTTTGAACTCCCTAACTTAAAAGCTTGATGAATGATGGGTACGGTATTATTGTTTTCTGAAACTAGAGAGGCCTTGGACCACACAAGGCCATCTTTTCAGATGTTGAATAAACATGGTGGGTGCCATCTCTAAATTATTATGTGATAAATCCCTCCTTTTCTTCCTTTATTAATTTTCTCTCTTTTACATCAGATTTTCTATCACTCATGTCACAAGTTGATCCTATGCAAATAAATTAAAAAAAAGTCATTCTTATTAAAAAAATTCATATAAATCTTATAAAATTTAACATGAGACATTAAATTTTAAATTTATTCAATCCAATAATTTAAATTTTAGAATCCAGCAATTTTAATTAGATTTTTGTAAGTGGGCATTTTGTAAAATTTATTTTGTAAATAAAAAAGAGAGATTAAATAAATTAAGAAAAAATTTTCCTTACTTTAAAGAGAAAATTAAATTGTCATAAACTTTTAAAAAAACTGTTAAATAATTTATTGGTTCTATAATTTAATTAATACAATAAAATAAATTTAATAATTAATTTTTTTAAATAAATATTTAATAATATTTAATTCGTAATAATAGACCTGACAAAATTAAGATCTTGAATTAAATCCTATTTTGTGCCTTTTGTTTCCCAACCATTTATAATCTTCTACACAAGTTCCTATCATTATCATTTTTCTCTGGATTTCAATGGATCTGCAATGATGGACATATAACCGGTGGCTACTTCTCTGTCGCATTGTTCGAGATCTGTGCTTACCCTTCCTTGATTCATTATTCACATGATCATTACAACGTGAACACTACAAAGAGCCATAGCTTCCACATAATTAAAATCATCAGCCACATATTTATCTTCCATTAAGTATTTGATAATGACATTCAAAAGCAACCTTGAAGGAGCAATTTACTAAATTCCATAAATTCTATATTTTCAACACATCTAAATGTTGAACAAGACCCTGCTTAAAAGAGTTATCAACTTAGAAAATATATATTTCAACCATTTTAAATAAGAAAATCATCTCATGAAAAAATTCCCTCAGTCTAATTCTGGGGACTTGAATGTTCATAGGATGATAATAGCTAGAAATCTGCAAGATGGGTTTCTCAGTTTTTCCGGGAAAATTAACAGACTCCCTAAAATAATTAGTGAGGATTAAGACAAACAATCATGTGAGAGATCAGACTGGAGGGGGACACACGGAGAGAGATTCATTCACATTAGTACTTTGTTTGAGTTTGATGATCAATAATAATGGCACAAAATAGTATCTGAATTTGGTAGTTGTAAGTGAACGACGTTCACATGAATAATGTTCCCTTCATTTACTTCAATCACTGAAAATTGGTCCACATCCATAAATTAAGATGGAGAAACTAGAGACTCTTTATGTATGCTAATTCCAAGCTTTATTAACCAATTGTACGTTTTCTAATTAACAAATGTGAAAATTGTCTTTCAATATCAAAACTTTCATTTTGATTGAGATTTTTTATGTTAAGTGCCAAACTTATCAATTTAGGATGATTGCTTCTTTGAAATCAACTATAAATTATTTATTTATTTTCTTGGCATTATCATTATTTTTAACCTAATTGGATTAAACACCAATATATTTATCAAGACATTAGTTATAAAAATTCTGATATCATGTTAAAGAATAAATTATTCACTAAACTTAAGCTAAAAATCCAAAAATAATTTTTATTATATATTTTTAATAATATTAAATTATAATAAGACTATCGTAACATAATCATTAAATTGATGCAATAGTGTGTGTGTGTGTGTGTGTATCTTGCCTATCTCTTTGAAGAATTTTCCCGTTCATTTTACCTTTATGAGGAATAAATATTTCTCAGAACTCTGGTATTCACTATCTTCTTAACCCTAAAGTGTAACATAGGCAACTTGACAATTCTTACAAGTCTCCAGTTGCTCTCTGCCGTGTGGTACTGGACTTAGCATCCCTATATAGTTTTGCGCACGTATGTATTTGTTCAATAATGGTGTGTTCGTGAGTGAAACAGAGCAAGACGGTATTGAGCTCATGTAAATAGGTAAGCCACAGTAGTTGGCTCAATTGAAAACCAGTGCTGTTTCCCTCTGCTCTGATCTGTGCCTTCTCTGACATCCTCCAGTGGTCCTAAACAAGCAGTCTCTAATGCCTTGTGTGTATTTTATCTTCTTTTGCGTTGCTTTCCTCCACACATAATTAACTTTCTTGACCTTTTTATAGAGCGTAGGGGCCCTTGATAGGACGTGGGTAAAACAAAGCATCCATCCCAACCCCCACAAAAAGATAACACGCACCTTACATAGTCCAAAACTGTAAAGCCAAACAAAGTACAAACCAGGAAAACAATCATAACCAGTTATAGATGACTAAACATATATATAATTCTGTCTTCACATTGGCCCCTTTTTATTTTTCCCTTTCGTTTATGATATTGACAAGCATATTGCGATTTACATATATGTGATACAAATATTGTTTGGTTGGAAAAGGTGGGCATGGCTATGTCCAAGTGGCAAGTTGCAAACCTTCGTTGTCACATTCATAATCGTCATCTAGATCCTTTTGGACCGTTACCCATGAGCCACGTTGAGTTACAAGCCAAGTGAGGTCTTTGATATTGATGGGTTTTGTTGGGGAATTCCATCATTAGTTTTGGAAGGCATCTCTAAGATAACACATAAAGGGTTTTTGATTTGAGGCCCTAACAGATCATTTATGGATTTCAGCAGCTGCAAAACCCCACCTCAAGATTTTATATATATATATATATATATTCCTTCGGGTCCAATTTAGAATGAGTGCAAGATTTCTCCTTCCCATCTAATTTGGGAAGGACTTCCATCTATATTGGGAAAATAGGTATTAGGAATAGATGCTAATTTTGAGATATTAGCAGCTGGATTATATGATTTATGAACAAGTTGCTTCTGGCTATGAGTTTAGGAAAAGCAATTATATTTCATATTTAATATAGGACTGGATCAATCTTCTTTTGTTGGTTATTAGTGTCTCTATTATTTCAAATCGAATATTATAAAAAAAAATTTAAATTATTAAATTTAGACAGAATTTTATAAATTTAATTTGGTAAATTTAAGTTTTTCCGTTGATTATAGCTAATAGAGAAGAGTATGAACAACCATATATAATAGCTCATCATGTAGCCATTGGATATATTGCAATGACAATGTTTATCAAAAGCTTTGCAATAAATCAACTTTTCTTATTAGCAGACAATATCCTTTATTAAAAACATAATGATCTTAGTTGCCATATATAATTTTGTGACTAACAAACACAAATTGGAGTAAAAGAATTTTTTGGTCTCTTTATTTTTTTAAAAAAATAATTTAATCTTTTAACTTTTAAGTTAAACAATTTAGCTTATTTACAATTGTAATTAGGTTAATTTTATCCTTCTATAAATATAATCAGAATAATTTAGTCTATTGATAAGTATAATTAAAATAATTTAATACTTCATATATTAAATTTTTATTTTTTAATGATATAATTAATTAATAATAATTTAAATTTTATTTTTATTTTAAAAATTTTAATGCCCTTTCTCTGATGTAAAGTATATATATACTTTTTTATCAAGAATTAAATTTTAATTTTATACATTTTAATAATTATTTTAATTAAAAATAAATTTACATAATAATTACGTTATATTATAATAGACAAAATAAATATCAAGTCATAATCAATGAATCATATCACATTAAAAAAAAATTTAATGGATGAAAAGTTAAATTATTTTAATTATAATTATAAAAAAATTAAATAATTCGACTAAAAAGTTAAAAGATTAAATTATTCTTTTAAATAATTAAAAAGAAAAAAAATATCTTTATTCCAACACAAATTATATTAACAATTTTTTTAAATTAGTTATACATTTAGTTCATTTCATTTTTCTAACATTAAATTAAGTTTTATATTTAATTTAATTTAATTTATTTTAATTACATATTGTATGATAATCACAAGGGCACTATTTAATGCTTGCCATAGAGTCAGTGAGATAGTTTATGTGAATTGTTTAACACTAAGTATATCTAAAAAACCTATTATACTAAAATATCAAAATTTATAGCAAGTTTATAGAAAAATATTCAAAATATATGGGGATTGATCGGAAAGGTACCTGCAACACTGCAAACAATGTCGGCCCAAATAGAACATGGGTGTGGGGCAAAAGGTTAAAGCCTAGGCCCAAAAAGTGAGCCTTTTCTTACACTTCCTTTTTTCAGCCGAGCAGCACTGTGAAGTGTTGAAATAAAGCGGAAACACGAGCCCCGGTTTAGGCTCCACGGAGACTGTTAGGTAGTTCCAAAGAATAAGCGCGCTTAGTGATCTCTCATTGAGTAGCAGAGGCTGAACCAGAGATGGCTGATGTTTGAGGTATTTTCTCTTACTTCCCCATGCAGTTTTCCCTTCCTTTCTTTACTTTGAGTGCGAATTTGGTTTACCCTATCGGTTGAAGAGCAACGACTGGGAGATTTGACGTTTGGTTCACTTTCCAATTTCCACTTGGCTCGAATTAGGTGTGGAAGTTCAGGCGAAGGTTTGCAAGGGGTTTGAATATTTTGATTAGAGAACTCGAACTGAAATTTTCCATCTATCTATGAACCTAGGCATTCAAATTAAGCTTTCTTGTGATAATTTAAGTTTGTTGAGGGGTAGTATTCGGGTGAAATAAGTGTGTTTGATTAGAATTTTTTTTAATAATGTAATAATTGGAAATAAGTACTGTCATTAGTATGAGATATTTTTGCTTTCTTTCTTTTTCCCCCTATTCTTTTGCTTATGTTGTAGACAGGAAGCGTTTATACCTGCAATGACCACATAATCTATCCTTTCCTCTTGCAGGCACCCTATTTACTATGAATTTTCTAAAATCCCATTTGATTTGTTTCAATTATTTACGGGCTGCTTTCCTTTGTGTGAATGTTGGAAAAGGTTGTTCTTGTTGACAGAAATTTCAATAGCTGATTCTTTGTGAAATATAAATATTGCAAAAGTTTATGTAGGTGAATGGCATATCCGAACCGAACGAGTCAGTTTTCCTTCGTATGAAAGTATGAATAGCGTTAATAAATTAAATAAAAAAAGTTAAAGTCAATAACTTGAATAGTTTTCTGAATAAATGATTTTTATAGGTTTTAGATGAATAGTAATTTATACTGTTTGGACTTCCCTTTTTTCTAATACTGCCTTCCGCAATGACCAAATAAGTTCTTAATTCTGCGGCACTTGATTTGCTCTTTTGCTTCATCATGCAGTTTTATGGAGGTTTAGTCTTGCTATTGAATCTGTTTTAAATCAGAATATGCAATTTACAACTCTTGCATTCTATGTCTACTGGAATTCTTTTCCTTTTATTGAAACATGACTCCTAGTTTTAACTAGTTTGCCTCATTGAATAAACAGTTATTGATTTTAATATTTACACAAGTAAATCTAGAGACACGGTTTTTAGTTGTTCACTTTTTAGGGTGTTTGTATTGGGATTCTGTGCATGCATTATTGTGGCTTACTGTTTCAATGACATAAAGAAAAGGCTCCACATGGTTGTATCAGAAAGCTTGATAGAGGATCTTTGAAACGTGAATGCAGAAGTTGAAGCTTCTACATATTGATATGTTGTTTATGTACGTGGTTTTTCTTCTGATAGGTAATATGTGTGTTTGCAGTATTGTGGACATGAAGGAAAAGAATGCTACTTCCACTTTCAAGCGCATTTTAGTAAATTGTGCATCTCAGGTGTGCTTTTATCTTCAAATTGGTTGGACACTTACTTTTGTCTTTGAAGTTGTTTAATAACAAATTGTAGAACCTATGCATCACATCATTCTGGAACATTTAAATTGTGATGGAGGTGCTTAGATGCTGAGAGATATGACTAAAAAAAGCATAAGGTTCATATATGTGGGCCAAGTTCTATTACATATCAAGGATTGACTAGTTAAACTTTGTCCATAGATTCCAATGATCTCTAATTAATATTTTAGTTTCTTAAAGTAAATAGTTGATTAAATTTATTATTTTCAATTGCAATGACTATATTTGATTTTTTTGCCAAGAGAGATGTGTCAAAAATGAGATTATGACCAAGGCTTCTTTTTGTTGGGAGGGGGAGGAATTGGGTTGTTTAATAGGTTGGTGTTGCTCTTTTCTTTTTTTCTTTTTTTTTTCTTTTTCTCTTTTTGGTTTTATATTTGAGTATAGATTGATTTGGTTTAATTCCATTATATAGGCAAAAGAATATGGGAGCTGTGTTGCAGCTAAGGTACCGGAGATTGAACGTGATGTATGTGTGAAGGAATTTCTGGCATTAAAAAGTTGCATGCAGAACATGGTATTATATTCTACATCTGAATAGTTTATTGATGCTGGCATGGCATTTATAGTATAAATTTTGTTTGCTACACAACAAAAATCTCCTTTTTTTTAAGAAACATTTCCTGTGAAGACTGGAGGGGTCATGGTCAACCATTATTTTTTGCAAGGTCTTACAAGTCACTTGGTATTTCTGATTGTAGACTCTATGATTTGGAATGAAGAGATAATTTCATAGTTCTTGTTAAATTTTCTGTTGATGTGTATAGAATTAGGGAATTTTTGTTTGAATTAATTATTTGAATAGAAGACTTCAAGGGTTGGTTGATTAGGTCTTAGTTTTTTATTATTCCTTGTTGGATTTGCTCTATTTTGGATTATGTCTGGTTGATCCTTAAGTTTGGGTTGCTTGTCCTCATAGAAAATTTAATTTATTATTTGTCTTATGTAATTCAGTTGTATTATTGGAATTTGATATAATAATAATAGTAGTGGTTTTCAATAATTGTTCTCGGCCTCTTCCTTCTCTATATCATGTTAACTTTGTTTTCCTCCTCTGTTGCTAAATCTGACGTGTTGTGTCCACTGTATAAATGTTACATATCTTTTAGCATTTTATGTTATGTATCTTATAAAAAAATAAATATTGCTTTAAACAGCTCAAAAAGAAGATCTGAATGTGCATCACTTGCTTGTCCTTGTTTTGGGGCGATAATAAGCAAACTACGAGGCCTGGAGATTGTGAGTAGAGAGTTGCAAATAAGTTTCTGTCATCAATTTAAGTGGGAGGTACTCTAAGTTTTTGGGATTACTAATACTTCGACTCTGTGTTCCTTTTCTCTCTTAATGAATACTTTTTTATTAAAACATTTTCGAGGGTAAAGGTTTCTCTTTTAGGTCTTATATATTTCTTGTTAATGCTATATGCCACACATCTGTATCTTAACAGTCAAGCATAAATAACTGTAGGAGATTTGCTGCAATTAGTTATCTTTCTGTGAGTTTCTTTAAAAGTCTGTACAAGACTTTGCAACATGTCTGGAACTGCATCAAGTTCAAAGCCTAATATAGGTTTGAGTGGATCTGGAGGTCTTTCGCATACTTATATCCAGTATCCACCACTACGGTGTAATTATCCTGGATCAAGGGGGTTATTTTATGATGATGGAAATAAGTTACTACTTTCCCCAACATCTGATCAGGTAATATATATTCTACTTGTTTGAATTCCATCAAAATGATGAGTCATTACATTTTGAAGTCCTTGTTCAACTTTTGGGTCATATCGTGTTTTTTTGTCTTTTTTCTGTTTAGGTCGTCTCATGGAAAGTTGTTCCTTTTGATCCTCATGTTGGTCCCACTGTTGATTCAATTGGTGAAGGCCCTATTGTATCCATTCGGTTTTCTTTAGATGCAAAGTTCATAGCAATCCAACGAACAAACCAAGAGATACAATTTTGGGATAGAGAGACAAGGGAGACTTTTATTCATAAGTGCGAGCCAGAATCAGAAAGTATACTTGGATTTTTTTGGACAGATAGTCCTCTGTGTGATATTGTTTTTGTCAAGACCAGGTATTGTAAACTTTAATCTTTTTTGTCTGTGGATGATATGTTGATTACTTTATGATGCAACCTTTGTGATACATGCTGAACCCAGGGAACATTTAGGGAACTGTCCTTTTCTTCTCACAGTACTAGGTTAGTAGTTATGAAGAAATGATATTCTGGTGTTGAAGGGCCATAGTTCTTAAGAAAATAGCGTTGTAAAGATTCTTTCTTTTGAACTTTCTCTATTATAACAAGAGGTTGTCTTGTTATTTCATCATCATTGTGCTTTATGTACTTAAATAATTAAAAGTGACTGACTATGGTGTCTCCTTAGTTTGCTTCTCAGAATTTGATGGGATATACTTCTCTGCCAATTCTATTCCCGTCCCTTTTCTTTTAACCTTTAGGTTGTCTACGGTGAAGTTTTCTTTCTTTTGCATTTTTTGTTTTTTGTTTTTTTTTTTTTGAGAAGCATTTTAGTGGAGATGGAAGAGAAAGTGCTATATCATCATATCACAATACAATAACAAAGAAAACAAAAGAAGTAAAAGGAATTTAAAAAATTTCATGAAAGCCTTCCACTCTCTTCAAATGTTTCCCCAAAGGAACTCTATCCCATGATAGTTGTAATGGCTATGTCTGCATAAGAATTGCTGCATTGGGCTCCAATAAATCACCAAAATTGTGGCACAACTTTCCAAATATTTGCTTCTCTCCTCTGTTTATTTTTTAATTTTTTAAGCATCAAGATATATTAAAATACAATTTTTACAGTGGCCTAGACTTGTATGCATATAATTCTGAGTTGAAATCACTGCAATTGGTGGAGACAAAGAAATTGAACGTAAGTTGGTATGTTTACACGCATGAAAGTCGCTTGGTTCTTCTGGCTTCTGGGATGCAGTGCAAAACATTCCACGGATTTCAGGTATGGGTTCTGTATTATTTTCTATTTTTTTTTTCTTGCTAACATTTGAAGCAGTAAGATGTCGACTAAGTTGTGGCTATGGTTCTGTATTGTCAAATACCCAGATACCCAGACAAATAGCTATTTCTTTGTAACAGTTTGCAAATAAGAATGCAATTGTCTTTTTTTTAAGCAGATGGTGACTGACCTGTGCACTGATTAGTGATTAATTGTGATTGCATGCTGCTCAATATGGAATAATCATATCATTTCTGATTTATTCAGAGTTATGCTTTCATGGACTATGATCAATGACTAGCCGAATCTCAATAGTATGATTGGACAGGCAGGTTTTAGCCAAGTCACTAATTGTACCATTAAAATTTTTTATAATTTCACTTTTGTAGCTGATGAGTCATATATAGCCATGGCCCTTGCTTTGAGTATTTGATTGATGTAGAATGTAACCTTTCATCCTTCCTGTGCTTTTTCAATTGCCTAATACAGCAATATGTTTTCGTAAGATTTCATCTGCAGATGTTGTTCGGTTGCCAAGATTTGAGATGGTTATGGCCAAATCTGAGGCAAATAGTAAGCCTGTTTTAGCAGCTGAAGACATCTACATTGTCACTGTGTATGTATATTTTCTTCATCATGCTGAGATCTTCATTTAACATTACTGAACTGAATTTTTAATTAATGTTATAATCCTTCACAGTTATGGTAGGATATACTGCTTGCAAATTGATAGAATTGCTATGCTACTCCATTCATATAGGCTATACCGTGATGCTGTGATCCAGCAGGTAGAGTCTGCTTAAACTCTTTGGTTCTTTATTATATATAAAAAAAAAAATTTAAAGGAAAAATGAACATTATTTTATAATTTTTCTGAATATTCTTTGAGGGAAATTTTCCCTTATTATTTTGATGATACTGGAAAACCAGTACTTATAATATGATGTTAAGCAAATTATAATTCAAAAAAATAATAAAATAAGTATTCATGATTTAGCTAAGAACAATTTCATGATAAGGTTTAGTTAGGGAAAACAATCTGGGAATTAAATAAAAGCTTAAATATGATTTAACAGTCAGTGTAAACTCTAATACACTATCTATGAACAATAATGTACCACTTCTTTGGATTAACCAAGGTATTTCACCTGCAGCATAAGTTTTTAGCAGTGTTTTATGTAGGCAGCATTATATGGTTCACTGATAATGTAACATTTGTTTACACCGACAGTGGGTCAAAATTAAACCCTTGTAGATAAGAAATTATAAAGAGTCTTTTTTAATTTTCAACTTTGGAAAATTAGGACTGATTATGTTTAACTCAACCGTTATGTTTTTGCTGACTTAAACACTATTTTACACCCGTTGAATCTTCTAATATCTTTTTATTCCTGTGATTATAGTAAATATTTAAAGTCTACGGAAGACAATCAAATTAGTGCATGGATATTATCCCAAGCTTACAGATGCAACTTTATCTTAGATCTTATGTAATAGCAATATTTCTGGGATTCTTCAATGTACAATAGACTTCATTTAACAAAAACAGATGCTCATCTGATTTGCAGGGTTCTTTGCCAATTTATTCCACCAGGATTGCTGTGAGTGCAGTCGATAATGTACTGCTTATTCATCAAGTTGATGCGAAGGTTGTTATACTATATGATATATTTGCGGATTCTCGAGCTCCTATATCTGCGCCGCTTCCTCTATTATTAAGGGGTTTCCCAAGATCCAGTGGGATCTCATCTCGATCTGGTGTTAGAGAATGTGAGAGTTCAGATGCTAATGTTGTGAATTACCATGAATCAGTTACCTATGCTGATACATGGACTTTCCTAGTTCCTGACCTCATATGTGATGTGGCCAATAAGTTATTATGGAAGATCCATTTAGACTTAGAGGCAAGTTATATGTTAATGCATGCTCCAATATCAAATTTAAGGTGCTTTCTTTCATGAAGAATCCTATCTTGCAGGCAATATCTTCCAGTAGCTCAGAGGTCCCATCAGTATTAGAATTCTTGCAGAGGCGGAAGTTGGAAGCCAACAAGGTATCTCTACCCTCATTTTTTTTTTTTTTTTTTGCTTTGCATTGATTAATTTTTTGGGTGCAATTGTGAAGCACTTCAGAATGGCTTTTTTCTCATAATTTAACGCTAGTCAATTGTCCAGTATTTAGATTGCAATTAGATTTTTGACCAAGTATGTCCAGGGGCTGCAAAAAAGTACCTACTTGAAAGCTAGTTTAATTCATACATATGCTGATTTAGCACCTATATTAAATTTTTGAGTTACCCAAAGTCAGAAACTTTTATTACCTTGATTATAGGCTTGCTAGAGGATAAGCTTCAATCCCAGCCCATAATTTCTTGCGGACTTGACATGAAGAGAAATGAAATCACCAAGTTGAAAAGTATATATCCTTTCTCACTGCCAGAAAGTCTGCCTGCTATCCCTAACCACCACTAGGCTTCCTTTGGCATGCCCTTTTGTGTATTTGTACATCCTCGCTCTAGTGTTTATCAGTACAATGAAAAGTATTTATCGATGCTGCCTGAAATATCTATTTCAAGTGGTTTCAAACTTCAGTTAGTAATAGTATTCTCAGTGACATTTGTTAAATTTGAATTAGTTAATTATGAAATCTTGGAATCTTCACATCTTTTTTGCTCTGTCAGGCTAAACAATTGTGCTTGGATATAACACGCACACTTATTCTAGAGCGTCGGCCTGTGTCTGTGGTTGCCAAGGCTATGCATGTATTAGTCACCTCTTACTCCCATTCGATCAGAACTGGTAACTATCTTAAGGAGAAATCTGACAAGACATTGGCTTCTGGTGTTCAAAATGTGATTAGCCCAGTGTCTGGTGATAACATATCTGCTGTAGGAGCAGATGCACCTGCTGCTGCTAGAGTAGATAGTGGACCTCTTGCCACTGTTTCAAGTTTGGATTCTGAAGGTGAAGTCAAGTCTGCAAATCCAACATTCAATTTAAATGAGGCCCAACTTGGGGATGCAGGGAACAGAGAGAACCACCCAAGCACTGAAGTGCATATTGCTCATGTTATGCAATCATCTCTACGGTCTGGGCAAGGGGAGTCCCAACTTACCTCACCAGCAATTTCACCAGATGAGATGTACAGCTTGGTCTTTGCTCCTGTTGATGAAGAGATGGTTGGAGACCCTTCTTACTTGGTTGCCATCATTATTGAGTTCCTTCACAGGTATGCCATTACTCAGTTTAAAAGTTTTTTTTGGCTCTGAAGGCATTGCCACAGAATAATATTAATTTCTAATCTGGTTGAATTTTGAAATTCCTTTTTTCTCAGTATCCTGATGCTGGTGCATCCAAAGCTCCCTGTATAAAATACTGTCTCAAACTATATATGCATCAGCCCTAACCAGTTATTGTTCATTTGTCAAACGCGCATAGGTTCAGTCAAACTATTAATAAATATTTGTTGTCAGAACAGGAAGCATTGCATTGTGGCTTCTTTTTTAATACAACGATGACAGGTAGGTTTGAACCTTGGATCTCCTAAAAACTACTCAAAGCCCTTACCACTAGCCCATTCTTCATGGCTTACTGCAGTTTTTTAATCACAAACCGATAATATAGATTCTAATGGACATACTTTTTAATTAGAGTTGAGCCAAAAAGACAAAGTTTAGGGCTTCCTCAACCTGCTAGGTTAGTTAAAATAGGTAGCAGCTTTAAATGATGGATGGAAATCCAGAGACTTAACAACGATATTTTCTTCTTGATCATAACTTCTACTCTGCCATTTGGAATAAGCTTCCCTGAATGCTGTTTTATTCATTGTTGCAGTGCCAATTTGGAAAAAATTAGAGTACTCCCAAATCTGTATGTTTTGATAATTCAACTACTGGCCCGCAATGAGCGATATGCAGAACTCGGGTTGTTTGTCATAAACAAGGTGCCCTCTTTTTTCTGTTGTGAGGAGGAGAGAGGTCTTTATGTGCTAATATATGATTAATTTGAAGAAGAGACCTGGTCCTTTTTGTTACAGATTCTGGAGCCCTCTAAGGAAGTAGCATTACAACTCCTGGAGTCTGGTCGTCAGGATACTCAAACTAGGAAGCTTGGTCTGGATATGCTGAGACAGCTTGGTTTACACCATGATTACGTATTGTTGCTAGTGCAAGATGGATACTACCTTGAAGCCTTACGTTATGCACGGAAGTACAGGGTAATTGTTAATATGTCTACTTCTGATTACAGAGTTACGATGTAGTTTTTTAAGTAGTTAGGAAAAACCAAGAGAGGGAATGACGAAAGTGTGAGGACACTGGTGCTGCAGTCATTACATGACTTTGCAAGCCTTTTTCCCAGTTTAATCTTCATTCATTCTGTCATCTTCGACTGCTTGTAAGTTTTTATTCTTAGTATTCATAAGGAAGATAATGCTTTCCTGAAAATAGATTCGCTGTGTAGGATAGGCAATAAGTAACTGCTTTGCAGGCCTAATTATCGTTTTGTTATTTACCAATTATTATTGCCGGCTGAAGGGGATGAATAACTCTGTCTTTGGATGCTGCACTTGGCTACTTGATCGTTATCTCAGTCTGGGTTTTTCATCATTTGCTATACTGAAACTTTGTTCTGAAATAATTTGTGACCATAATCTAAGTGTACCGTGTGTTAATTAGAAGAATAAGAAGTATTTTTGAAAATTAATAATGTGAGTGGTAAGTTTTTGGGATGGTTTGGGAGTTATGGTCCTAGTACTTAGTTGAAATTAATATTGTAAATTTGTTTCATTTTGTAGATTGACCATGGGATGATACTTGCAACAATGTAATCTTCAGATCGTTGATTGTTGATATATGTTCCTGATATAGAGAATATATCTGTTTTTATGTTCTAGTAAATGGGTGGTTGTGGACATGTATGGCAGTTGTGTATATGTCTCATATAAATGAGGACTCAAAAGCTGACTAGTGCAAGAATTATTTCAGGTGGATACTGTCCGGCCATCCTTGTTCCTCGAATCAGCATTTGTTTCCAATGACTCGCAACATCTAGCTGCAGTTCTAAGATTTTTCTCTGATTTCCTTCCTGGCTTCAGAACCACTTCAGAGCATAGTAGATACTGCCGCATACTCAATGAGATGAACTCATCCATGACTGTTTGAGGAACCTGGAAAGAATTAATTCACATGGAGATATTTTGGGTCAGTGTTGTCGTTGCCCCTGAAGTACGTATTATCTCATCAAGAATGGCATCAGAAATCCAAAATATACAAGAGGGATTTCATAGAAGTTCCATGTTGTTTGTTAAATTATTTTTTTTTCAGTTCAAAATAAGATGAGTTATAGTTAATATTTTGTGATTCACCGGAAATTTTACAGTGACTTGTGAGTGTATGTTTTTGGGAAGGGGGAGCTGTTGTTGGGTGAGGACGTGGGTATCTTTCATGGGGAATGGAAAGGGCTCAAGAACCCTAAATGGCAATATGTCTGATATACTATTATACTGCTCCATGTCCTACTAGAAAAATGTGGTAATCAACGTGGATCTTAGTGATCATTGTAATTAACTGCCCTTTTTCTGTTACGATTTATGGATGTAATTCATTACCTTCATGCAAATTAAAAATGCCAATTCATGTGCAGTGCCACATTGTAAAAAAAATAGGAAAAAAAAAACTATTTTAGTTATTTATAGCCAGATTATTTACCCGTTTGTGTGAGTGTGCAGACTCGCGCAGATGTTAGCATGTGCAGCTGTTTTTTCTCATTTGTTTTCTTTTTTTTTTTTATGGTATCGAAAGGGGACTAAGCCCAAAAATAAAAGGAAACTACACAAAAGAATTCACGGAAACAGATGCAAATCTCTGCAGCCCTATGAAATCAACATGAAACAGGGGACTCAATCCCGGGGGGAAGACTAGGGTACGATGTATAATCTTTGCTAATGGCAACGGCTCTGTTGGCCAACCAATCTGCACGAGTGTTACCATCTCTGAATATATGCATGAATTGGGGATCCTATTGCCGGCGTTGCCCAGCTCAAATTTGTGCCATGAAGCGTGACTCACGAGCATTCTTACCTCGATCGGTAAGCAAGCTGATAACAGCTTTTGAATCGGATTCAATTATGATTCGTTGCACTCCAAGTTCCCACACGTATTCCAGGGCTTTTAGAATCCCTCAGAGCTAAGCTTGAAAGGCACTGCAAGCACTAAAAGAAATATGGCACAATCTGTCCAAACTTAACGATACAAGGAAAAAAAAAAACGATGGAAATAACAAATGCAGTATGTATTCGCTTCCCAAGTTTTGATTCACACCAAGTTTGACAAATTAATATGCAAGGAAAAACGGCATGTAGTTTCAAAAAGACGAATTATTTATCCCATTTATGGGAAGACAAATTTCTTGGTCCAAATAATTAACCACAGTCACCACACTTGTTTCTTTTCTGATGAAAACGTGGTCAGCAACTCAGCTCACCCATTCTTGATTAAGAAATTCACCTGTTAAATAAATGGGAATTTACTTCAACGTGCCATCTGATTCCACCTCCATTCATCAGCAAACTAACGTCGGTCAATCCCTTTCAGTGACCACATAATGCTAAAGTGGCCAGAAGATGGCCAGCGTCACCTTGCTCCTCACTTGTCAGCACATCACTTTCACATATTCTAGTCTTTCTTCTCTCTCTCTCTCTCTCTCTCTCTCTCTCTCTCTCTCTCTGTGGTTTCTTACTGAAAACAAGAAAACTGGCCAAAAAGAAAGGAAATTTTTAATGAAACAGTGTTCAAGAAAAAAGGAACCTCACCGTGCTTAGAATGCAGAAGAATGCCATGACGGGCATATGCGGCCACTATGAGCCATGGTTTAATAGATGAAAAATCAGTTTGCACATTGCTTAAACATCCATACATTTATGTTGATTCCAATTGGATTCAGCAAAACCATAAGTAGACCCACTTTACAAATTGTATATATTGCGGTTACAAGTGCGGTTGTTAGCATCTAGAGGATGACCAATAATTAATCATTTATATATCATTTTCTATTGTATTAAAGCACATGCACCACCAAAAATGTTTTGAGAATGGCTTTGAAGAGTCACCTAACTGCACATTGTTAGTCTAGTGCAACTCAGTCTATGCTTAATTAAATATTATTTTTCACAATCATTTTCCTCAGCTTTACTTAAAATAACAAAAATAGGAAAGTGAGAATAGTCTTGTTACTTTTATAAATTGGATTTTATTATATATTTATTTAAAAATTTTAAATTATTAAATTTACTAAATTTTTTAAATTGAATTATTAAACTAATAAATTTAACAACTCTTTAAAAATATTATGATAATTTTATTTTCTCCTTTAAATAAAATAAATTTCAAGTAAAAATAACTGACTCAATAAAACGAACTTATTTAAATAAAATTGTGTGTGTTGTGAATAAATAATTATGAAACTATGACTCATTTAATAAACAAAAGCTTCCAGTCATGTATTATTTAAATTGTTTTTATATGTTTATCACTATAAAAGATCATGAGGGCTATTTTAGTAAAATGCAGCAGCACCTGTGTATTTTTATGTGTATTAGCATTCATATGTCTCAAATCTATAATTTAACATCGAAAAATAGTTTTACTAAGCTTAATTCTCAATGTGTCCAGAACTCTTATTTAATTTGATTGAAAAAGTTGGAATTTTTAATATTGAAGTGGTGTCTATTATTGTTTTAAGATTTTTTCATTAAAATTTTATATTTAAATCTAAACTTATGTGTATATTAAATAATTTATTATTCATCTTATAAAAAAAATTGATTAAAGAAGAAAAATGTATATCTTACAAGAGAGAAGAGATACGAAAATTAAGTACAGATATACTTAAAGATGATTTTGACAAAACATTTAATTTGCTCAAAATATTGAGTTTAAGGAATAATTAGGTGTCGCCGTGCTTATGTTGGTGGGTATGGTTATACAAAAATATTATCTGTATAAAATGTATATAAAAATTTTGAGTATAAATATTTAGTTAGTCTTAATTTTTATTTTGGTTCAGCTAGTTATACTTACATTGACAGAAAAATGTGTAAATTGAGTAATATTTTTCAAACATCAGAGAAAAAGCTTGATTGACCTAATTAATATGCGTTCACTTATTACGCAGCATATCATGCTACCGGAGCCACTACTGGGACCCCATCTGGCAGTGGCATCCGATGATAATAGTGCACGTTAACAGATGGCCTGGTCACGCTCTTTTTCAACCTATTACTTATTTGAGAGTAGTGATAAGGAAAAAATGTATACTCGTTTTGACAGTGTATAATATTAGATGCGTATATAGTTGCTTTAATGATAACATTTCTCTTTCGCCGTGGTCCGCCTGCCTCTTCGTTTCATATTTCAAGATTAAATTAAGAATGATTGGAGAAAATTAAATCAAGAAATTAATGAAATTAATCACTTATTATACATTAAAAAATGTGTAGAGTTATAATGATAGCTCTGTCGACCGCTTCAACCATTGGGCCAATGGCATTGTTTTAACCCTATAATTATTGCTGATCTCAATGATGAGTAGCGAGTTTATAAAACGGAAAAGGATAAGACGATCGTCGAAAGCAAACGGAGTCCAACATATGTGATTACTCAAAAATTTCTCCCTGGAATGGACAGCCTTTCCCATCCACTACTGTGAGCAGATTAAGCATACACAAATGCACGGCACTATTTTAGGGATATGATCCTTTATCAGTTTATCCTTGGGATCTACAAATGAAAATGTAATAAAAAAATAATATAAATAGATAACCCAATTCTATATGAAAATAGGAGAAAGGTTTAATACTGGAAAAAAAAAATATACAGCTACGCATATCATATATTCTCTTAAATTTACTTTAAAATACTATATAACATTTACATAAAAGATAGATAAAAGTAATCAGGCATGTTGTGTATAAGTCTCCCATTCTTGTGTGACATATCATTAATTGAGGCATGAATTGGCACGATAAAGTTGTTGGAATCAACAAAATAACCATATCTGGCTTCTTTAGAAGTAATTCACTTAAGTTAATTGCGTTTTTTTATATAATTTTTCTAAGGTATTATTATTCATGTTTTAAGTAAAATTTGTGCAATATAATTGCCTAGATATAGTATTACTCCTATTTCTTAGCCGGTTCATATTTTTGTTTTATTGCATAAAATACTGTTTTATTCGGGATATATTTCTTTCTTTTCCCGGCGCAATGTTGGGTCCGACCCAGAAGCAAAGTCAGAAGGAAGAAGCTGCTCAATCCACGTTGCCCGTGACCCGGCACTTCCGCCTCCCCGTGTGTTTACTCTCTATTAAATTTTCGTTGTGCTCCTTACCCAAAAAAAAAACAAAAAATGCTCGGCGGACAAAGGTTTCTGGCTGTCTGCACTAAATTTACATGAACGGATGATTTGCTTTTTCTAATTTAACGATGACACAGATACCGATGACAATTCAAGCTCATCAACGGCTTCCATGTCTGGTCTCTGTAACAATCAAAGTACTTTCCCATTTCTGTGCTTCCATGGCAGGTCTCTAAACAATCAAACTATTTTAATATGTGCACATAAGTTTTGTGTAAATATAATTAAAAAATAAGTAAATATATAAAAAATAGAAAAGAATTATATAATTTATATGAATAAAAATATATACATATTGTTATTAAAAAAATGATTAAAAAAAGACTTAAGATAAGAGAAAAAATAATAAAAATATAAAAATGTATATTTATAAAATTTATATATATGTAAATTATTATTTAAATAAAAAATCTTATTAATAATGAATTTATTAAATTTTCATAAAATTAATGTAAAGGTTAAATTTATAAAATTTTATAATTTAAATCAAAATCAAAAACTTTATAAATTTATAATATAATTACATTTTAAAAATAAAAATTTAATAAAATTTTATTCGTGTAGATACATGACTTATTGTTTTATGCCTGAAATTAAGGTGATAGGGAATTATAATTGATGTAGTTCCCTATGATGTGTTAACTTCATTGTTTTGTTTCCTTTATAAGATGTTTTACAGTATATGGATAAGCCAATTCATTGCCCCATAACCCTGGGCCATGCCCATGTAACTTCACTTCATGTAGATTTCATATGCCTTGTATTGACAACTACATGTGATCATAACTGTTGTAAGAATTCTAATATCTTTCACAGCAACCATTCACACGCCCTTGTCACCTCTTATTTTGTTCACATATTTCCCAAGCACCAAAGCCCATTCTACGCTCTTCATTATAATTGTATTGTTTTTTAATATAATTTTATTAATAAATTATTATTAAAAATGATTTACATATAATATTATTGTTGATAAATTTTACTAACTAATACATGAAATCATTGCGTGAAATTATTAATATTTATTAATTCTTTCTCCATGTTTTGGATGGATTCTCTAATCTTATTTCTTACATGATTTTTTTTTTTTTTTGCACATCATTTGAATTGAATCGGGAGATGGGGGAGGTTTGATCACTGGACTGTCCCAAAAAAGACTTATTTATTACGTGATTGCCTCTTACTTATAATTCTTTATATACGAATTATATTGATAAAGTAACATGGGGAATGATTGATATCAATTACATTGTATGATAGTCTCTCATTCTCATATGATGATATTTTGAGTATGTTTGAAGAATAATAAAACACCTTTTTTTTTTTAATTTTCTTAATCATATGAGATAAATATGCATAAACAAACTAAGGGACGATGTCAAGAACAATGTTATAGAAGCACAATTTTGCCGGTCATCTTATTAAAAATCAATGTTAAATATATGGAAAAATAGACATATTTTTTTAAAGAGATTGAAATTAATTGAAGAATGAATGACTCAATTGGCCGGGCAAAATTAAATTGGAAAAATTAGATATTTGGTAATATAATTTGTAAAATCTTATTCATATTTATTTTTTATAATTTAAAGATTAAATTATTGAAATTGTTAAATTTAATAAATTAAATCATAATTTTTAGTTGACTTGAAGACTTTGACAAAGTGTGAGGATGGTAAGAAATATTAATGCTGTGAACAATTTATACTCAACCGTTAATGGCGTTGAAGGGCCTCAATTCCGATGATTTAACACGTAACTTACTACTATTGGTGGCGTACCAACTATGCCTACCGTCTTGCCCTGATAGTCGTCGCTTGTCGCACGCGACACTCGTGACAGCTCTGCGCGCTAAAACGAAGTGAGAACGGGATTCGTGGAAAAATTACAGCAGGCCCACCGCTTTCGTCTTTGTGCCACAGGGTCTTACTCTCTTTCTCTCCCCTCCTCCCGCAGACTCGCTAAACACTTTACTTTCTTGCTTTCTTCTCTTCATCTAATTTGCAGACTATTCCATGCGAAATTATGCCTGACTTTCTCTCTCTGATAAAGGGGGGATTGAAAATGAGGTTTTGCTTTAATGAGCATTGAAGAGCATCGCTTCCAAGGCAAGTTATCCCAAGCCAACCACCTCTATTTGCTTCGTGTTTAACCTGTAATTAATGAGAGGCCATCCTGCTGATGCGCTACTATTTGTTCACTGACTGACTCACTCCCTCGCTAATCACTTTCACTCTTTCGGATCTGTCTCTAACTCCCCCTGGCAGTTTCGACAAGATCTCTCTACTCTCACTTTCTCCGGCCGGCATTGCTCTGCAATGCGCTTCTATTATTCCAAGGTGAATTTTCCTATCTTATGATATTTAGAGGCTTTCTTTGTTTCCTGAGAAAATTTGTAAGAATTTTGGGGGAAAACAAAGTTATTTTCCAAATTGCATCCTTTAGTATTTTGCTTCAAGAAAAAAAAAAAATAAAAGAACGATTAAATAAAGAATTAGAGGTGCTACAATTTCCTATATTTTTCATTCTATAGCTTATCTAGACAAAGACTTTGAAGATGGAATGGTTCCCTGATACCGGACAAATTTCCATACTTTCTACACTTATAATCGGATACAACTATAAGTGGGAATGAGAGAGAATGGCTTCCGTGAACTGCCTTTTTTTTTTTTTTTTTGGTTTTCTAGCCGCCTGTGCGATAAAGCGACGGCTCAGGAAAGCTAAATTACTTTAATAAGCTTGGTTTGGTTTGCTTGTTTCTTTAATTTGATTCTAAATGAGCTTGTGAGACTAAGACTCCTAAAGTTTTTTTTTTTCTCCCTCTCTTTTGCCCCACAAATTATCCAGTATCAAATTGCTAACAAATATTGGACAACCTAAAATTTGAAGTTGGTCGGTGGTAAAATATTTAGTTACTTAATGTAGAATGTTGAAGAAATTAATATTGGATGCTGAATTCAATTGAAACCATGTTTTTTATAATATATTTTTCCTTTTGTTGTGCTGAAGGCTTGATTTGAAGTAACAATGGCATCAAAACAAGGTGTAAAATCAAAAAGATTAGGACTAAGCAATTCAAAAGCTGCTAATTCGCCATCATCTTCCACTACATCATCTTCCAAACAATTTCTAGATACCTCCATTGATGGTCAGAGCTCACCTGCATCTTCATCAGCTCGAAGTAAGCCACAGTATTTTTACTCAGAAACTGTGCCATTAGATGCAGAAAGAGCAAAAGAAAATGTCACGGTGACAGTCCGGTTTCGTCCACTGAAGTGAGTATTACTTTTCTAAAATCACATTTCATTGTTACAAATTTCATCTATGGGCATTTGTCAAGTTGAATGAGGTTATGTATGGGACAGTCCAAGGGAAATTCGTCAAGGAGAGGAGATTGCGTGGTATGCAGATGGAGAAACCATAGTGCGAAATGAGTATAATCCAACTATAGCTTATGCTTATGGTAAGTTATGCATTGACATTTACATTTATGAAGAAAATTTTATGTCCATATTTTTTCATTTGGTACGAAAGGTGATATATATAAGTAGAGTGGGATCAATTGACACCAATGTAAACCAAATTCAATCTTACATCAGTTATAATTAATTGTAGGATGAAAATGACACAAAATCCACCACTAGATTGAAGTTTTGCATCTTGCATACCATGCTTCTAAAATTTCATATTAATCCAAGACTATATTATACTCCATTGACATATCTTAGAAGTAACTAAGGTTCACTGCAAAAAATTTTCTTCACATTGTACATTGTCAAAATTCATTTTTAAAAGATTAATATTTTATAGATGATATCCTCCTCCCTCCCTTACTTTCCTCTTTCCAATTTTCAATGTTGTGTATCTCAGTTCATTAACTTTATGTTCTTTGCTTCTAGATCGAGTCTTTGGTCCTACAACCACAACACGCCATGTCTATGATGTTGCTGCTCAGCATGTTGTTAGTGGTGCTATGGAGGGCATCAATGGTAAACTATAGAAGCTCTGAGTTACTAAATTTGGTATTAAATACCTACTCAGTTTGGCAAAAGTGTAAAATTTATACTTCCTGTTACGAAACCAGTCTTTCTTTTCCCTTGCTATACAGTTTGGCACGTGAGTTTATGTTTCAAAATAATAAAATAAGGTAAAATTATTTAGGCATCTAATTCAGTAGAATTTGTAAAGGAAATAAATGCAATTCAGGATTGCTGTTCAGCTCTTAGGTGTATGATTATTAAAATCATGCTTTTTGGAACATGGTAGTTACATTAAAAGGTATGAACTGGTGCATTTACTTTCAAAATATGACTTGACAAATTTGGACTTAGTGATGCATCTACAGTATGGACAGACCAATGGGAGAAATATACAAAGCACTACCATGCATGCAATGATCTAATTATCAAGAAGCCACGTTCTTTTGGCTTCATTGGTCACTCATGTCATGAAAGTTGATGGATTGAGATTTAAATCCACAGCACTGGGTTCTTTGCTTTAAGTCAATAGCAAACTGCCCACATGTTTGCTTAGGTAGTTAGCCAGATCATGATGTAACCTTCAGAGGTTTTACCGTTTTGAGCATTTGATCATAGAGGCTCTAATATTATGTCAAAGAACAAATTATCCCAAAAGCTTAAGTTATTAGATGTAAATCTAAGAGTAGTTTTATATTTCTAACAATAATCAGCAGGTTGGGACCTTTATATATTTCATTTGAAAAAAAAAAAATCTAACATGATATGGACCAGGGAAATTTAATAAACTTACATATCTCTCATTGTTGGTTGCCCCACATTTTCCTTGGTATGGCAGCTTGTTTGTTTTTTCTTGACGCTGGCCATGCCAATTAATAGACCCAAACTTCTAGATTTGTTTTCTCAATCATAGATATTTAACAATTTGTATTTGTATTCCTTTTTGGTTTCCCCACAGGGACAATATTTGCATATGGGGTGACAAGCAGTGGGAAGACTCATACAATGCATGTGAGGCCACACCTAATTTGTATTTTTGAAGATTACAGTATCACCTATCTCACACAATTAGCATTTTTAGCTAGTTAAGTCACATAATATACTCCATCAAAATGTGCACTGCTTGCATAAGCTCACTTTGCTTCTGTTAAAAATGATTATTTACGTACTGAATCTGTAAAGGTGGCCTTGAACATAAATTAGCTTGTGTAATACTATTATCAAATAACTGGTTCATATAACGTACAACTAACAAGTTAATTGATGCTGTTTAGGATTGTGACAATGCCTAATTGGGATGATTTAAGCTACATCGTATTTGCAGGGTGATCAAATATACAAACTTGGATTAGTGAATGTTACATAATATGCTTAAGAAGTTAATATTTGCAGGGTGATCAAAGATCTCCAGGAATTATACCTCTTGCAGTAAAGGATGCTTTTAGCATTATCCAAGAGGTATGCTAATAACCAGCCTTCTTTTGCTTCTTTTTGTTTTATTTCTTGTTATAGAAATAACAATCTAATGCTTCTGCACACCAGACTCCTAACCGAGAGTTTCTTCTTCAAGTTTCATACTTGGAAATCTACAATGAGGTGGGCTTCTTGCTTCTATCTAGCTTCTTCTTGTTTATGATGCTACGTTCATGTTGTTATTGTTTCTTATAAACTTAACTGCACTTTTTGTTTTGGACTCAGCTTGAGATGTAATCTGATATTGGTACTTTATTCTTTGCAGTGAACTTACCACACTTTATGATTTCTTTAATTTTAGGTAGTTAATGACTTACTAAATCCAGCTGGACAGAACTTAAGAATCAGAGAGGATGCTCAGGTTCTGATTATAAGTTTCCTTGACCTTAATCTTCTATTAATTTGGTGTTAAAGCACTTAGATTATTTTTCTGATTGATTATTCACATTGTAACACTTTCTGCTCTCCATACTTTTGGTCCGTCAGTTAAACATTTCTATGAAAAAAAAGAAAATCGGTGCCTGTGGTAATCTGGGACTTGAAACTGCAGTTACCCTGGACTGAAGTTGTCACTATTGGACATAGCTATGGAAAAATTGTAAACATTTTTCAGTATATTTTGGACTCTTTGTATTATTTCTTTGTAATATGTTTGTTGATTATAATCTGGTTTATAAACCATTAAATTCTGTGCTGAGCTCCTCTGAGGCTCAACAAAAGGAAAACTCCATTGGCTGACAATGACTAGTGAGTATTGGGCAACTCAGTATGCGACATAAGTGGCATGTACTGTAGCCAATGGTTGTTCTGTCAAGTTTAGTTCCTTGCTGGAACATGAGTATGCTTCTGACTAATACAGTAGATTTTTTAGGTATATACTGCAGTCCATGATTCCCTTAAATCATTCCTAGCCAAGTAGCTGTTTGATGATACTTTGCGCTGCAGTTTGATTTCTCTGTGATCTTTAACAATATTTGGATTTTATTCTACTGTTAAACTCATCACTGAGATGAACTTTGGATGAAACAATCTTTTGTTCTCAAACCCAATGAAAGTAAAGAACCAGGAAACAAGATGACTTTATGAAAACTGTCTCCAACATGCCCTAAACTTGGATCTTTTCTTTTTCTTTTGGGAGTAGAGCGGATTGGTTGAAACTATTATACATCATGTGTATTGAAATTTAGACCCTCACCTTGTTATTGTAAGTGTAACGTGTGGGTGTTAGAGTACTTATTTAGAGTTCTTTAAGAAGCTATGCTTTAAAGAAAGTTTGTGTCATTATATCTTCATTGATATGTAGGGCACCTTTGTTGAGGGAATAAAGGAAGAAGTTGTACTCTCCCCAGCTCATGCACTGTCCCTTATAGCTGCTGGAGAAGGTAAAGTGGCCAGCTAGTATTGATATCTTATTATCTTTTTATTTGTTGGTTTGTGTGTATAAAAAAATTGTGGAGTATCTTGTCCTCTGCTTGTGTCTTTTGTTATTAATAGTGTTCATATTATAACATCAAGTTTCACTATATAAAGCATGGGAGTGAACACACTTTCCTGCTTATCTCCTTACTTTTGCTTTAACTTTTTTATTTTTGGGATTTGATTATTCATATAAGAAACCAGACACATTAAGTGGCAAATTTGAATATGATATTTTCCCAAAGTATATAATTTTTATGATTGGGTTGTTACACTTCTACTTGATGCCTCACTGCTATGTTCTGTTTCTAAATGTATCCATCTCATTCTTCTTGACAACATTTTGATTTTATAACAGAGCACAGACACGTTGGGTCCACAAATTTCAACCTACTCAGCAGCAGGAGCCATACAATATTTACCCTTGTGGGTTACCCTACCTTAAAGAAAGAATGGTGTTGTTTTAATTTATTAGCATTTAGCAACATCATTATTTTATATTATGTTCTAACATAAGGATGTTGATACTTATTTTTTATATTTGCACTCCATCTTAACTCACATTTTTGTTCATTTATAGGTGGTAAGCACATAATGCAGCCATTTATTAGTACTTTCATTGTAGTCAATCCTATAATTGAGAGCATATTGCCAACTACTCTCACATACAACAAATAAACTAAATAGAATTTTCTTGAGAATGTGGCTTATTCTTAATGGTTCTTCTCCTTTTCATTTTCAATTATTGGGAGAAGGGGATATTGTTATTGACATTATATTACTACTTATCGGCTAGATTATTATTGATAATAGCCTCCAACCTCAATAAACAGTTCAGAAAAGAGAAATTTCACGATTAGCACATAACCTTTTTCTTAAAATTGCTATGAATAACCTTTGCTGCCCATTTGCATCCCTACGATATGATATGATTTTAATCATTTTAACTCTATATCTCTCAACAGACCATTGAGAGTAGTCCATGTGGTGAAAATAGCGAAGGAGAAGCTGTAACGCTGTCCCAACTGGTAATTACTCAATTCTATTTTTATTATTTTTGTTTGTATATCATTTACTATGCACCTGGCACCTTACAAGCTTTAATATTCATTCATGCGTTAACATATGCCTTCTGTTTCTTACATTTTCTTTTATAATTTACTTATACATGCAGAACCTAATCGATCTGGCTGGTTCTGAGAGCTCAAGGGCTGAAACAACTGGCATGAGAAGGAGAGAAGGGTCTTATATCAATAAAAGTCTGCTAACTCTTGGCACTGTGAGGTCTCAAACTTTGTTGTTAGCAAAGCCTATTCAAAATATCTCTGTTCTATATTAAATCAGTGATATTAGTTTCCTTTTTATCAAGTTCTACGTGATCCGCTGGCTGGAAAACTTCTGCCATAATTTTTTTAATGCTCCTAGCTTGTTATTTATTTGGAAATTGTTGCTTGTAAATGATACTCTTAAATTGGTTGGACAGTATTGTATTTTGTGACTGAAACACACTCAACCACTTGCGCACTTTCTTGTTTATTGTATTTTCCTTTGTTTCATGTCCATTACACTAATGTTTCATAACCATTGTACTGAGTTATGAAGCTCATGGAAGGAAAATAATGTTAACATGCAAAGCCCAAGTGATTGAGCTGCATATGATGCACTGATGCGTTTCTGTATCAATGTTGAATAGTTGTTTAAAGATATATTTATATCTATAACCCAGTTTGACTGTGAGTATTTTATACTCCATAACAGAAAAAAAAAAAAAAGAATCTACTTTTAAAATGTCAGATTTAGTTATCATGGTTAGAGTGATATGAATTTCTCAATTGTGGTATTTATGTCTTGGATTATGGGATAAAATCCCATTTCATCTGAAATTTGGGTAATGGGGAGATTTGATGGAATAACCTATCAACACCTATTGATTATAGTGTCCTGCTTTTGTTTTTAATCTCTGTTCCCACTTACTTGCTCCATGGTCTTGCTTTTCTATGTTCTTCTTGGACTTTGACATTCTCTTCTTTGACCTGTTTACTCTTTGGATATTTTTGTCAAATGCAATGAAACTCATGCTTTACCTTTTTCTAGATAATGCACTATTTTGAGATTGATCATTGTGAAGTAGTTTGTAAGCATAGGAAATTTTCTGGTTGTTGTTTAATTTAAAGGACTTCTGTTTATACATGTTTTGAAGCGTGACCATCTTTGTCACGCAGGTTATTTCAAAATTGACTGAAGGGAGAGCTAGTCACATACCTTACAGGGACTCTAAATTGACCAGACTACTTCAACCCTCACTCAGTGGTCATGGACGTGTATCTGTAAGGCTTCCCTTGTGTATAGATTTACTGACATGCACAATCATGCATTTCTTTGTGAAAAACAAAATTCATGAGATAGATCTTTGTAACAGAAAGTTAGAATTAAATTGGCAATTCTCATAGTTTATTTATTCATTGCCTTTTAAAACACAGCTTGTTTGCACTGTAACGCCTTCATCAAGTAGTGCAGAAGAGACACATAATACACTGAAGTTTGCTCACCGGGCAAAGCACATTGAAATACAAGCTGCTCAAAACAAGGTGAGTGCATTTCATGGATTTTTACTATCTATCTCAGTTTTTTCTTATGACTGTTTGGACAGTGTGGGGTGTCTGGTTGAAATTAAAAATAGAGCCTATAAAAATTAGTATTTATGCTTTCCTGTACCTGAAATCAAGATAATGCTCCTGACTACAATTTGGTGCTCTGCGTCTGGTGTTTCTGGTGTAGTTCTGCTACTACATATTTTGAATGATTGGATTGCTTGCTAAAATTGATGTTTATCTTTTTCTCTCATCTGTCCCTGATTTCATTTGAAAGGATCAAATACCTGGTAGTCTTTCTCCTCTTCCATCTTTATAAATATAGAACTATTGAACCTGCAGATAATTGATGAGAAGTCACTTATCAAGAAATACCAACACGAGATTCAATGCTTGAAGGAAGAATTAGAACAATTGAAGAAGGGTATTGGCACAGTTCAGCCAAAAGATACAGGGAAAGATGACTTTGTGCTCCTAAAACAGAAGGTAATTTAAGAGTATAACTTTCAACTTTTTGTCCTTCTGTTTTTATTTTTGGCATGCTTAATGGCTTGAAATTGGATTTTATTATCTGATTAATTCTATATATTGCCCCTAAAATTTGAGCACACAAGGCAATATAGTCAATCAGTTTTCAAAATAATTTTCTGTATAATCAGTGAAAGGCATTATATGTGGAGTTGCAAATGTAATTGATCATATTATCAGCTTCTGAGCAATTGGTGGAGTACTGAGAAGCATGATTACTGCACATTAAATCCATTTATTCTGTGGAATGAAACATTCTGAAGTTGAATGGTTTTCATTGGTACCATGTGATATGTAAAGCTAGAAGATGGTCAAGTCAAGTTGCAATGTAGATTGGAACAAGAAGAAGATGCAAAGGCTGCTTTATTAGGCAGAATTCAACGGTTGACCAAGTTAATTTTGGTCTCTACAAAAGCCTCAAACTCATCAAGATTTCCTAACCGGCCTGGTTTACAAAGAAGACATTCCTTTGGGGAAGAAGAGGTATTTATTGTTTTGCATATGTTTTCTCTTAATTATTATTGTATTATTTATTATTATTTATGTTGTTCTTATTAGTATTGTTATTTATATAAGGAATTTGACTAGCTCTTACACATTATGATTGAATATAGACTAAAGGAAAATATGCTGTTTACTTTTTCCCTGTTCATGCGTTTTTTTCATTCTTAATTATGTTTACAGCTGGCATACCTTCCATACAAAAGGCGGGATTTAATCTTAGATGAGGAAAATATTGATTTGTATGTTAATCTTGAGGAGAATGCTGAAGCAGCTGATTATTCTCCTAAGGAGGAGAAAAAGACAAAGAAACATGGACTACTAAATTGGTTGAAGTTACGGGTATGTTGTCTATTGGCCTTTGGGGGTGCTAGGGGATTGTTATAATGTTATTGACCATGTTTGACATATCAAATTATTTAGCTTAGATATTCTGTCATTTTCATCTTGCTTTTGGATCTTTTTGTTTGTTTCTGTGCATGTGTGTGCCACGGGGGAATAAAAAGCATTATATTCTTTCTTCAACATATCAAGCTTATCCTCTAATTTATTTTCTGCTTCTCCAATTCTCTACCACTCTCACTAGTCTGGAATTAAGAACCTATAAACATCTGTCAAACCATATAACAAAATTTTCAATAGATTAGGTTGGTTTGGCAATGGTCATTTATGTGTTCATTGGTGCAGATTGGTTTTATGGGAAAGCAGGATCAGAAATAATAATATTCAGTTGTTTTAATTCAGTGTTGTTACTAATTTACTCCTATGTGAATTGTATTGTGCTTATATGCTAGTCTTGATTCTGTTTGTTACAACCTTCACCTAGGTAAAATTCCTTCTCTAAGGGGAATCAAATTCAAAAGTGTGTACTAGATGTTCATTCACTCGTAGTACAATAATATCTGCAAGAGTCTTTGTGAGGTAGGATATCACGCATTAAGATTAGATCTGCTTAGATTTATTTTTGCTTCATCCTGATTGATAATAAACAGCTTATGCAATGAATTCTTTTTCCCTCTATTGTAATATCATAATTGGATATCCTGACTTGAAAGATGTAGGACACATCTTGGTTCTTTATCAGTAAATCTTTTTAAGATTACTTTTTTTGGTAATAATATAGTTTTATTCATAATTTTAAATATTATTCAACTGCATTTAACTAATCAAAATGGCCATGCATTTTAACCTGATTTATGCTTTCTTCAATGTTCTTGATCAGAAACGAGATAGTGGGTTGAGTGCCTTGACAGGCACCAGTGATAAATCAAGTGGAGCAAAATCTATTAGTACACCTTCTACTCCTCAAGCAGAGAATGGTAATCATACAGAGTCCAGACTTTCCCATTCCCAACCTACAGAAAGTTCTCCATCTGCAGATGTTATATCAGAGGCTATAGAGGATAAAGAAATTCATAATGATAGTTTGTTGGGACCAGAGACACCTTTGGTATGTAATTGGTTGCTTTTGTTTTTCCATAATGTAGCTTTGGAGGAAAGTGCCAGTTTCTAGCATTTTGAACCTCTCATTTTCAGCATAATAATGGACAGGACAGAAAAGTTAATTTTATGTGTTATGCATATGTTTTGCCACAAACCAGCCAAGCAATTATTGTCTCAAAAGTCACTTTCATGCTAAAATAACCACTGCAACAACTGCAATTCTGCTAGTAATGCATTTATGTTTCTCTAGTTCCAATGTGGCCCTCAAATGCAGGTTAGTTCATAAAATTTTCTTGTCTTGCCAGGAAACATGAATTTGAAGCATCATATATTCTTGTTCTGATTTGTAATGTATTACCCTTGTCTTTTAATATTACAACATATTATATTTGGTGATCACTTGTCTGATCAATTGTTACACCAAAAAGAGAAGCCATGTGTTGCTTTGGAGTTGAGAAACATCTATTTAATCACTGTTATATTTAGAAACTATCTTTATATTATCTTTAGGTATGGAACATTGATTTTTGGTCATTATCTTATTTGCTTGAACTTCCATACCTTTATCTTATTAGATGTCACCTTCTTGTTTGATTGCTAGACAAGTATTACATCAATAGATCAGATTGATCTTCTGAGGGAGCAGCAGAAGATTTTGTCTGGAGAAGTAGCACTTCATTCAAGTGCTTTAAAGAGGCTGTCTGAGGAAGCAGCAAGAAATCCTCAGAAGGATCAGATTCATGTAGTTTTTTATCTCCTTTTGTCTATATAGATATGTGTTTGTGTGTGAGTTTTGTTATAACTCTGACCATTATGCCTGAAAATTGCAAATTTATGGCTGGTTTATCCTTAAGGTGGAGATGAAGAGGTTGAAAGATGAAATTAAGTCTAAGAATGAGCAAATAAATTTACTGGAAAAGCAAGTTGCTGATTCTTTTATTGCTTCAGATAAGATGGAACAAGCAGGAGTATCGCAAGTATGTTTGCTGGGCATTATTGTTGCCTTTTGTTTCGCTTGTTAACAGTCAAACTTAATGCTTGTTGTCTTGTTCTGCAGACTGTTGCTGAGTTGATGGCACAATTAAATGAGAAATCCTTTGAACTTGAGGTGACCATTTTGTACATCTTGCTATTATATTCCAACCTATTATTGCATTACACACAGTCATAGCATTAAATTGAAGTGAGTACTCAGCAAGTATTCTTCTGGAGTATATGGGGGACAAATCCATTTTAGAAGTTCTTAAATACGCACATTGGAGTAATTATCAGTCAGAAATAAGTAGGTAGTAATATTCTGTCTCTGATTTAAAGTCTTTAATTTTTTATCTGCACTTCTAATCATCACAGATAGTGATTTTATTTTATTATGTAGTATAGACGTTGTAACTGTCAGAAGTGAAAGCTATACATTAACGATGTTTTTCCCTTGCTGAGGTTGTTTGGTGGTGAGTCCAGCTCTATTGAACGCACTCCGTTATTTTGCTTATTTTCAGGTGAAAGCTGCAGATAACCGTATAATTCAAGAACAGCTAAATCAAAAGGTGCAAAATCTTACTTTAAGAACTTTGTATGAAATTCCTGAATTCTTTTTTCTGTCATGATATTAACTGAGTAATTTGTCATTGACAGATCTGTGAATGTGAAAGTCTGCAAGAAACAGTTGCCTCGCTGAAACAGCAGCTCGCAGATGCATCGGAGTTAAAAAATTTTAGCCCTCAAGTCAATCATTTGCAAAATTTTTCCGTAACAAATGACTACCACGGTGAAGTTCACCTTGAAAAGGAAAATGTGATGATGACCAATGCTAATGACGGGTTTCTTTTGCAAGCAAAGGTATGACAAACGTAATGTGAGATCGGTTTCTAGCTCACTATTTCTTAATTTCCGCATTTCTTTGTTTTCTTATGTGCTTTGGATAGAAATATTATAGTGTAAATTTCATATTTACAAACAAAAGTCGAGCATCTGCAATTAGCCATATAAGCAAGGAATTTTGAAAAACTGAGGAATTATTTTTACTTTCTGTCTATGCCACAGTCAATTGAATCATAGTCATGGAATGGCTTTATATTCAAGTCAGCATGTCCACTGACCTTTTGCACTTCTTAAATAGGCAAGTGAGATAGAGGAACTGAAGCAGAAAATTGCAGAACTAACGGAAGCAAAAGAGCAGCTAGAGCTTCGGAATCAGAAACTGGCTGAAGAGAGTTCATATGCCAAAGGATTAGCTTCAGCTGCTGCGGTTGAGCTTAAGGCATTGTCAGAAGAAGTTGCCAAGCTCATGAACCATAATGAGATACTAGCTGCCGAGCTAGCTGCATCCAAGAGTTCTCCCACACAACGTAGAAATAGTGGAACAGTCCGAAATGGGAGAAGAGAAAGTCATGTTAGGCGTAATGAACAAGGTGGGTCAAATTCTGACATTAAGAGAGAACTGGCCATGAGTAAAGAAAGGGAACTTTCATTTGAAGCTGCTCTTTTAGAGAAGAACCAGAAAGAGGGTGAGCTCCAAAGAAAGATTGAGGAGTCAAAGCAAAGAGAAGCATACCTGGAAAATGAGCTTGCCAACATGTGGGTTCTTGTGGCAAAGCTAAAAAAGTCACAAGGGGCGGAAACTGATGTTTCTGGGACGACTAGAGAAACTTTGCAAGCTGATGGTTTTGACTGGCAGTTGACGTGATATCGTGGTAATAGTGGATTTGAGTTGATCCATTGTGACGGTTTTCAGTAGGAGTGGCTTGAGAGGGAGAGAGGTGTGTTAAGATTGTTTATAGGAAAAATTAATTTTCTCTTCCCCCCTCCACTTTCCTTTTTGGTCCATAGAAACGGTTTCCTATTTGTGTATAAAATTAGTGGCGGCTTCTCATTTTTCAATCTTCTTTCCTCCCCTTCCAGGGCCTCCACCACCCTTTTTGTTGTTAGATTGACATCTTTAGGGGTTTTTTTGTTCTCAAGCATCGACAGTGATGTTGGTTTCGAATGTGCATTAGTATTTAACTACCGGCAAGCCATGTTTGATAATCCTTTTACTTACCATTATGCTTTAAGATGGACAAACGGATACGCCATGATTATTTCCTTGCGCAAGAGTCAGCATCAAGATTGGACAATATAGCTTTTCCTAGCTTTTTGCCTGAAAATGCGCGGCAAATGGTATCTTCACACATTTTCACCGTATGTGAGGCGCAGTGCCGAGTAACACTGTTCACTTTCTATCGCACTCGTACTCAACGAGTATGGTGAAATGTGAGATTAACGAATAAGATTTGAAATAGTTAGAAAATAATTGAGTCTTATAAATATTTTATTTTAATTTAATTTAAGTTAGATGTTTAAAAAGAATTTAGTAAAATAAGTTATTTTTACTTTGATATTTTTTTTATTTTAAACAAAATTAATTTTTAATTACTGACTAAGAAATACTTTAAGTTTTATCCAAAAAAAATGCATGAAATTAACATAACCCTAAATGCGCATTGCACTGCTCTTCTGTTACTGTTAACTGTTTAGCAAATATAGTTTGTAAAATTGATGTCTTATATTATAGTTTTTTGGTAATTGAGGTCTTACAGTATTTAGAAGGGAGGAATTTAAAATGTTTAAAATACATGATTAATCTAAATAAAAAATGTAACTCAGCCCATTCTCTAATTTTTCAAAAATTTTTAGAATAATTCTTTGGAGAGATTTTTAGAGATGAATAGCTATAAATCTTTAATTCTATTAACAGATTTATCATGAATTTACAATAACTAATGGAGCAAATAATTATTTTAAGAACAGTGTGTATGTTATGAGCATACATTTTTTATCCGTCATTTTCTTCTTTGCAGACTTTACAGGAGTTAGGGGTAGGCATTGGACTGTGTCAAACCGTTTCAATTCGCCTCAAACTGTAAAAAAAAAAATTGGACTGAGTTAAAATGGGATAAAATAAATATTATGTAATATTTTGGTTTAAGATGGGGTGAATTGGGTAGGGCTGAATTTGTCCCCTCTTCATTGGGTTACCGCGGGTACCCAACAAAATTTATATATATATATATTTTTCAATTCTTATGCTATATATATATATTTTTTGAATTCTGATATTATAAAATAGCGTCGTTTTGCAAAATGATGTCATTTTTTAGCTTGCCTTAAAACTTCTGCAAGCACAAGCAGGCAAGAGGCAGCTCAACTTCAGCAAATTAACACCACTCCTCCCTCCCTCGTCTCGAACCCTCGGTCCCTCGACTCCTCTCACGAGCTACAAGTCTCGTTCATTGTCTCGTCGTTTCCAACAGTCAACGCTAATCCCTTAATTCCTCCTACATTGTCTTGACTCGCCTCTTCTCATTTTGGCTCATCTCTTGTCTAATCATCACACTTCGACACTTTGGGTCCTCAATAGTTGATCGAACCTCATCCTCGTTCCACCGCTCGCTTTACATTCGTTCGTCCCCATCTTAGCCCAAACTAACCCACTCAAGTGAAATCGAACTATTCTAACTCAAGAATGTTGGTTTGAAGAATTTTTTGACTGGGGTTGAACAACTTAATAAGAGATTGGGTTCAACTGGGTTGAGAGAGTTTTGTCCCAACCCAAACCGTCTCACCCAATGTCCATCCCTAACAGGAGTTACAGATGCGCTGGCTAATGTAAGCCGTACTTAGCCATGTTATTACACAGAGGCTCCTGGGGGTTCATCTTGTGTGATCCGGCTGCAGCCGATTTCAATGCATCTATGCCATGTCTTGTAAAGCAGTAGTTTTACGAATATCAATACTTCTCTAGATGCAAAGAAACCAAATTATTCACCAGGCATTCGTGACTTGTCAGTTTGATTTATCTATTTATTCATTTAAATATAAGTAAATATATTATTCTTTTTATTTAAACAAATTTGATTCATTCATATGGAATTTAATATATACATAAATAAACTTTCATTAAATACTCCATATTAAATTTTTATAAAATTTAAAATAAATTATTATATTTATTGGACTTAAAATTTAATATATAAAATTTAAAATTTTAATGATTCATATTTTTTTAAGTAAGTATTTAATAAGATTAAATTTATAAAAATAATAAAATTGAATACATAAATATAATATATCCATTTATATAATTAATTACATAAAAATATATAATATTATATTATTAAATGAAAACTTTTTTGATTACTTATTGTAAAAAAAGAAAATTTAATTTAAATAGATTTAATTATATAAACCAGATAAACATGCAAACCAAGATAGATATCGTTAATTTTATAAATAAATTAAACAAAGTTCTAATTCTAACCCATCGCAATTCACAGGTTAAACTGAGAATTTCCTTAATAACTTAACCTTTTAAAATCATAGTTTGGCGTCATTAAAAAATCATAGTTTGACTTAGCATGCTTTTATTTTCATAGCTGATTAGGTATTTGCTCTCTTTATTCACCAATAATAATATTAATAATAATAATAATAATTATTATTATTATAATTAAAATAATTATTATAGTCTTTCTTCCCTTTACCTTCTTTTAAGAAATTTTTTTTGAGTTATATTATTTTTATAATATAAAATTTAAATAACTAAATTTATTAAATTTTATAAACTAAAATATAAACTTAATTAATCTAAATCAAATAAGAATTATGAGAATATCTTGCTCTTTTGTCTTTTGGCCGTTCTTCTTTTCTGAGTTTCATACTGCAAATTAACTAGCCATTTAGCAAAATTGTAAACTGATATTTTAGAATGAACAGGAAGCGAGTTTTCCCTGCTTTCTAGTTAATCATTTTGCAATCGTAAGAGATACTCAAATTTGCAGTGAAATCAAACAGTGCAAGTTGGATATTCCAAATAAAACCTACAATCTCTCATTTTAGTGAAGACTCAAGTTATCACTAAGCTAAAACTCAAATTACAAACTTACAATGAACCTTTTTTTTGGCAAGAAGCAATTTTTCGTTGCTTAACTTTTAGTTAATTTCAATTTTGTTACCTAATTTTTTTATTATCAATTTTATCCTTTAACTTTTAAACAATTATCAACATTTTCTTAAAACCAAAATCTGTAAGGCATATTAACGATGAGTCCTACATCTATGGTGATAAAACGGCACCGTTATATGCAAACCTGGCACCTCCGGTCACAAAAAGTACACCTTCAATAAACGCTGAATCTTTAATTTGCGTACCATAAGTCAAGCAACATCATTCCTAACGCCAGGTAGTCAAGAACTGAGGTCGGCACAAATGGGGATTGGACCTCAGCCAACCCTCTCCCCAGCGGTTCGATATCCTAATGTGCCTTCTTCAAGTTTGGTCGGTATAAAGAGAGATAAGAAATTATTAGAGTTAAAAAGTATAGAAATCAACTTATCTTAGTATTTCTTTGAACAAAACTCGGAGAAACTTCATGAGCCCCAAAGCCCAAAATAAGCATGCAACCCAAAATGACACTAACAAGGCCAAAAACCAACCAGCACGCCTTACAGGTAAAAGGTGCACTCCTCATTCGAAATAGCCAGAACACGAGCCCGTGCAATACTCGGACAATGATGGGCGTGATGGGCTATGCTTCTTAAAAAGAAAAAAAAGAGATGAAATAAATCGTTTTATTTTTTTTTTTTAAGGAGCGTATTACAGTAGCGTTCACGTAAATGTGAAAGAATATCGGTGGATATATAAAATATGTATCTATGAAAATGTATGTATATCAGTGCAAAGAGGCAATAAACCTCATGCCGAGAAACGAGGATACCCCAGCACAAAGACTATAAACGCAGCTAGGCAGCAGCCCCATTTGGATTCAGATCATAACCAGCCACTAACCCATATACTAATCGGTATTAAAAGGGGGTGAAACAGCTTGGCCGTGACACACATATGCATCTTAATGGGTACAGAGGTAGAGTAAGGCGAAGGAATAGCGGTGACCGTACGCAGGGCACAAACAGAAACAGGGCAATACCATCACAAGCGTCGAGACACACATATGTATCTTAATGGACTCCGGTATCTCACCTTCTAGCGGGTTTGAGACTTCCAAACAGGGTCACCGTTGAGCTGGAGAATATGCTGATGCTGTAGAGGCCACGAGTGTGCTCCTCCTCACGGGTTTACCATGGTAAGTGTCTCCTCTGTTTCGGCTTCTATATGCAGTGGCTTCCCGAATTCCTTCCACTTGAAATATTTTTTTTTATTCCCAGCAGTCTCCGTTCTTCCTCTTCTTCTTCTTCTTGATGACAGGGCTCTCCTTTGTTTGCTTCTCTTTTTCTTTAGACTTCTCGTTGCTTCCTCCTTTCCTCTGTAACTCACAGTTGTCTCCTTTTTTTTTTTTCCTACCCTTTTTTGTCTCTATTTTCTTCCTCTTAAACAGAACACACTCCTCAGCTTCGTGCGCTCTCCTCTTCCTTCTAACAGAAGCTCCTACTCTATTTTTCTTCCCCCACTCACCTGTTAGCCCTCTGTTTTTTCTTTTTTTTTTCTTTTTCCTTTCAAATAGAATCCTCTCGTGTTCAGCCTTTGATTGCTGCTCAATTTCAAAGGGTGTCGTTTTGGCACAAGGGTTGCACGTGCAAGTGTCACATGTGCACATAATGGGGCTGTTTGCCGCTTACCACTTAGGACGTCACCCAGGATTCTTCCGTTGCTGGATTATTGGGGAGAGCTTCATGAAAATATTGGTGATAGTTTGAAAGTTAAGGGATAAAATTGACGAAATAAAATTTTGCGGACGAAATTAAAATTTAATTAGGAGATGAGAAATTATTTTTGCCAAGATTTTTTCATCATGGATACACAGTTGATTTGAATGAGAAGAAAACATACATGAATTGTTGTTCGCACAAGTAATATAAAACTCAAAGTATCTCCAGCTTGACTAATTCAAACTAAATAGTAAAAGCATGTTTGATCTTTTTTTTTTAAATTGTAGTGCCAAAACTTTTAAATATATTTTACTCTCACGAGTTTGGTTCGCTGCATTTTAAGAAATTTTTGTGAATTTTATGATTTAGAATTTTTAATCTTTACATTTGATTCATGATTTAATAAAGATTCTCTAAGCATTTAATTTTGCAAGAATAAAATATTCTCATAAAGTATGAGAATTAGATACTCTTAGAATAAGCAAATTATTTCAAAACTTTATATAATTTTAATTAATTAATTAATTTATATCATCATTGTAAGTAATAGCACTATTTTCATTATTATTGGCATTGCCACAATTTACAACCAATACTATTGTCAAAGTACTAGCACCTATTATTATTGTTCTCTTTATTAATATTGTTATCATAACTACTATTGTCATTATCATTAACAAAGTTATTAAACTACCACTATTATTATGATCACAATTTTCATCACCATTGCTGTAGCAGTGATTATTTAACCATCATTATTATTATTATACTTTTATGTTCTTTATTTTTTTTTTATAGAAATATAGTTTTTAATTAAAATTTAATTTAAAGATATAAATTGAATTTTTGAATACCCAATTATGTTTGAAGTTTTAAAAGTTTTATGCATAAATAGATTCTTCTTGTGCCATGATAACCTTTATATAACTGTTCACTGATATTTCTGTCAGAAACTAATTGAGCTTTTATTACTAATTACTAATTTAACATATATGATTAAAGAATATATTTCCAAATATATAAATTTAAAGTTTAATTATGGTTGATTGAAATAATGTATAAAAATTGATTAAGTTAATAATTAGATAATTCAACTAAAAGGGACTAAATATAATATTTCAATAAATTTAGGATTTAATAGTATTTTTTTTATTAATAATGCTGGTCACGGTTCTTATAGCCATCTACTCCCGTCCATCTTCTTTCTTGCTTTTTTTATAACTGATTTTTCATTTTTGGGAATGAAGGGAAAAAAAAAAAAAAAAAACTACAAACAGATATCTCGGGGGAAAGCCACCCCTGCTGCGTCACGGAGCAAACTACAAACAGATAACTGGTTTTGTGAATTTGAAAAGATTAACAATAAAATAACATAATTTTTCGAAAGACTAATTATTGTTATATTAAATATTTAATAACAATAAATAATAAAAATTTATCAAATAAAGTTTGAGTAGTAGATTTTAATTTTTAATAAAAATATTTTTATAAAATATTTTAGTGGAAGTCATTAATATTGTATTAAATATCAAAAAAATAGTAAATATTAAAATTGTAAACACATTTAATTTTTAATACAAAATATAAAATAATATTTAAATGAGAACGGGGAGAACATGTTAAGAAAGTAAATTTTTTTAAAAAAATATTAGTTATAATTTTTTTAGTTAAGATAATTGATGTTATATTTGATATTTAAAAAATATTAAATGATAAAAATTTGTAAGACATATCATTTTTAATAAAAATAAAAATAAAAATTTTAAATTTCTTTTGAAAATACTAACTAAATTTTAAGATATTATGAATTTAAAATAAATCAAAATTTTAATAAATAATACTTTTGAAAAGAACATTTTAATCTTAAAATATTTTTATCAATTGCACTTCTATATATATTATAGATAATAGAAAAATATTGTTGTAACTGCAACAGTAAAGCAGGGGTTCGCTTGCAGGAGGTACGGGCGTTGCCCCTAGTTATTTATTTTCTTTTCATTAGGTAATTCAATTAAAATTAATTAAATGTAATATTTTACTAAATTTAGAATTTAATATTATTGTTTTAAATTTCAAATTGAAGAATAATATAATTATTCAATCTTTATCTTTTGCTGGAGAATTTCAAACTTCAAAGTTTAATTATGGTTGACTGAAATATTCTGTAAGAATTAATTACGTTAATTCAATTAACTTGAAATAAATAAATATAACATTTCAAGAAATTTAGAATTTAATATTATTTTAATAAATTTCAAACGGAGAATAGCGCGATGAACTGTTCAATTTTCATCTTTTGCTCGGGGAGGTACGTTTTACCGGCACACTTACCCTGGCTCTATCTGTAACAATGTCTTTGGAAAACGCGATACAAAAACGAAACGATCCCAAAAAAATGAAAAAGAAACGTAATTTTGGAGGAGACTCGTCTCCCACACAGTTTGCAAGGAAGGCCACAGGATGAACGTTATGGATGTGGGGATAGATGTTGCTCTTTCTTTGTCGGTATTCAAATTCCTAAACCGAAGTCCATTTCCATTTCCGATATAGTTCCTCTGACTTTGAATAAGGCAGAAATATAATAAAAAATAGATACATAATTTAGAGAAATAAAACTTAATAAAAAATTATAAAATATATTTTAATATAAATAAAAAATTACTGAAATTGCAAAAAAATAAAGATAAATGATCCTAATCCTCCATTTTCATGTCTTCAAAGTTTCCATGCTACAACGAGTTCATCACATTAATTAATTCATGCTCCATTTGCTTTTGCAAAATTTGTAAATAAACCTCCACCCTATTAACACTCCGGGTTTTCTCAAGATTTATAAAGCAATTACATCTATATTTGCCAATAAATTGGGTGCTAGAGTGCAACTCCAATTGCTAGCTAGGCCAACAATTACATATGCACAATATATACAAATTGAGGTTGTATTGATGGTTGACTTAGATCTGAACAAGCAAATTAGGATTGCAAAGCATTAATTCTTCCTTGTCAAATCCTCAAAGTTGTCTGTCTAAACATATTTCTCATCAACTTTATTTCTTAAATATTCAAACTGAAAAGGAGTTGAGACTACTGATTATGATGCGTGTTATAAACAACTCATTTGGTGACATATTCTAAGCTCATAGGATTTTTATATATTGCCTTTCTAGCTTCCTCCGATCTTATCATTAATTAAGAAGAGAATAAATTGTCACAAGTTTGAGAAGCATGTTGCATGTTAGGTTCTTCGTGCATTATGCTTTCTAGGTTTCCCTTATATATTTTTTGTTATAGCTGTGAACAGAATTGATTTTAATAGAATTTAGTTAAAAATAATTAGTGTAAAAAAATTGATTATTTTAAAATTAGTTTATGTTTAGATATATTATTTCATAATTGATCGTACAATTTTTTTGGTTTCCCTAATTTATTGTTAGAATCAATCTTGATTCTAGATATAAACATACTCAACGAGTAGCTAGTTTGTCATATTTCATAACAACTAGTAGATATCATTCCAATTGTATCCGATGCGCCCAAAAGGATATAAAGAATATGCGGACCAATGAATCTATGTATTAATAAGGGTGAGTATGGGTTGATTGAAGTGAATCTCAATTTTGGTCCAAGTAAATGAACTTGGAGCAGTGTTTTCATCTCTGTCAATGACCAAAAATAAGGTGGAACCAACTTGGGTTGGGTTCACTGGGCACAAAGGATTTGGGTTGGCTCTTGATAATAACACTACATACAAATCGCTACATCAAATTAGGAGTTTCCCACTGTAAGATCAATGGAGGCTATGCAACGGTGAACAAGATCTTAAGAGTAAGATCTACATTGAATGAGAGAGAGAAACAAAGAGAAGAAAGAAGAATGGAATCAAAGCAACCAAGAAACAAAGACAAAGGAGGCTCAAACTCAGATATATAAGGAATGAAGAAACAAATACAAAGCTAGATGGCAATCCCTACAACCATCACTGCCTACCACCACTCTTCTCTGCCTTCCCCTGCTTCCTTTCCTTTATGTCACCTAAAGAAACTGTTGCTGTCTTCGATTCCTTGCCACTACTAATTTATGGATTGAACCTCCTTTCTTTGTTCTCAACCACTCCTCACCCTAATTAGTGAAGCCCTAATTCAAATCCCCACCATACTACCTGGACTTGAGGGGAGATGGGGACATGGAGTGGAAAATTAAAGAGTGAGAGATTTAGGGCCAACTTGGATTCGTCGAAGATATATAAGGGATAGTGTTAGCCCTATTAGGTATATAGAAAGTGAATAGTTTTGAAGGCTATTTAAGGAAAAAAAACTTGTATGATGTTCGGTCAGTAAACCTGTCAATGTTGGCAACCTACCCCTCCCTACATCAACCCGCCTCTTATGTGGCATAGGCACGTTGGCCTAAGGGTTAATGTGTTTTTTACACATGAAAATGTAGGGTTGGGCAGGTCATCTATTCATGGGTCAAAAAATATATGCCTGCCCACCTCTTATGCAGGGCGGGGCAAGTCAGGCTCATTTTAATAGTCTTATCGGTTGAATTCAGGTTACCGTGGATAGGGCAAAACCATAACCCAAACTTGACTAAGATAAACCATTTCTAACTGGCTAATTAGTTAATTCTATTAGTGATCTAACTTGACCAACCCAAAGTGTTGTTTGTTTCATTTGGGTTGCTATGGGGTGGGTAGTTTATGCCCACCTCTATGTATTAGATTCATTTATAATTAATTTTCTCGTATTCTATATTGTTGGAATATTACATTTGTGAATCATACAAAAAGTAGTTTTAGAACTATATAATCAATCATTAATTTGTCATATTATGTAAGAAATATCGTATACAATTAGCTATTTTATGCTATAAATTATATTAATGGTTGAATATTTTAATTTAATTATTATACGTGGTTTTCATGTTCAATTAAGACACAATTTCACCCTTTATATAGTCAAAATTCTACAAAAAAAACATTAAAGAGTTGTATAATCTATTTAAACTTTTCTTGGTTATCTTTTTTTTTTTTAAATAATGCATACAATAAAGAACTTACTATTCAAATTACTAAGATTTCACTTAGTTCCAATCCTCAATATGCTTTACATTTTAGCTTTAGTTGGTTGTGTATCCTAAAATTTTTGGAGATCCAACTTTTGCTAGTAATTCATTGGATCTCACATATATGTTATCATGGGACAATTTTAGAAATTAATTATCAAATGTTTTAGACAACATTTCCTCAATGATTGCATACTTTATGCATACAACTCTAAAGAGCAGAATGTGTGTGGATATGATACAGAGGTTTTCTACAATTCCCTGAAATTCTGGTGATGCACTTTAGAAATAAGGTGTCTATGTACATCAAGCCTGCAAAAGATAAGAAAAGTAAAGAATAATAATAATGTATCTTCCCATGAGATATTTGTGAATGATTGTTTCTTTTTCTTTTATACTCCCACACTTATATTTTCCATTTTCCACTCTTCCACATACATCCAAAGATTAGTTAATCGAGGCAAGATTCCCTTTTTGAAAAGATTGACGTTACATTATCTAGGTCTGACATAGATATGCAAATGAGTATTTTGCTTAAAAGAATCAACCCCTTCTCCAGGTGCCCCAATTTTTCACTTAGTTTGAACGATGTAAAACATGGCCACAAAATGAGTAGACAATTGGGAGTTGTAATAGGAATCAATGTATAACCTAAAAATTGACATATATGTTCTTGAGCCAGATAATCACCTTTGAATTTGTGATATATGATTTAACCAAAAGGTGGAAACACAAACACATAAGGCAGCTAGCAGGTTAATCAAAAAACATGAGATCTCCATTACATTAGGTCATAATATAAAAACACAGTTATATACTTTTCATTGGTGCAAGTAGACAACATGACATTAAACCAAATTCAGAAAAATAGCTAAAGTAAAGACCCAAGAAATGATTCAACAATCAAAAAGGACACAGAAATAAATCTAATCCAACAACTCCTATAAGCCCACACCAGATAGATTGAATCTAGATTCATACGACCTTTCTCATTTACTCGGGAACCCCAAACGAATCTACATGCTAGGCTAGAGTTTCAAATCCAAGTTCAATTCCTCCTTTCTCATCCCTGAATTGGCCTCATCTCCACTCTCTTGCGCTTCCTTCATAATTGGGTCTGTCACGGTTCGTTCAGGAGATGCCTGCTGCTCCGGGTTTGACACTCTCACAATTGGAGGACTTGCTTCCATGAACAAGCATAGCAAATTCCTGGTCTTCCTCCAATTAGTTGTTTCAGCGATTGGAGAAGGGGGTCTCTCATAAGGATGGTAGCGATAAGCATCCTCCTTTAGAGGTGGTTGTGACTGGTAGTGGTGGTGATTATGGCAATTGTACATTCCAATAGCTGTAGTGCAGACTGCAGAAGGCTGTGCAATAGTAAAGACAGAAGGGTCTACAGGGACATTTGAGAGTGAAAGGGCAGAGTTGTTGCATCGTCTAGGTGGTGGGACAGGTGGGAGAACACTGGGTTGGATTGGTTGTTGTGGTGGTGGTGGTGGTGGTTGTGAGGAATTCATCAAGTTGAGAAGCGCTCTTGCAAGTGCACTCATTTGAATATGTTCATGGTGTTCTTGAAGAGCATCCCGAGAAGGGAAGGAACGATAACAGATAGGGCATCTGAGCACATATCTGTTGTTGTTATTATTGTTATTGTTGTTGTTATTTCTATTTAGATTGAACATGTTATTATTGCTAGAGCTATTAGTGCTACTTTCAGTGTTAGAGAGGTTAAAAGGCATCAATGTTCAGTTTCAGAGGACATGATTAAGAGGGAAGGAAAGAAGGCAAAGAAGGAAAATTAAAGGGAAAACTGACCATGGAAACAATGCTAACAAGCCAGCAAGATGCTTTACAAAGGATGAGAGAGAGAGACAGAGAGAGAGGCAGGGTTAATTGTGACAAAATGCCAAGTGAAAGGAGGTATTTATGGTGAGGGTTTTATAGTTGGGAGATGGATTAGATATTTAGAACTTTTTTTTTCATTTAAGATTTTGAAATTTAAAAATGCTGCGACTTTTTTCCAAGGTGTCATTTTTTGTATCCTTTTGGGCGAGAATCCTATTTTATTAATGAGGGATTGTACATTAATTATGTGTAATAAATTCTTTGTGAGACACTTCCATATTAATTTATTATTAGAACATCGCAGGGTAAGTAAAACAGAAACGCATATACCCACAACCCATGAAACGAAGCTTAGACTTGCTCCGTAGAAAACAAAATATGACGAAGATAGATGAGATTCACAGTGGTTTGCTCTTTAACTGGCTTCTTTTTTCAAGGTTGGCTACTGTATTCCTTGAATCCTTAGACCAATGAAATGGAAAACTCTCGCAAAATTATATTGTTTTTTTTTTAATGATTGTATTACCTTTAAAATGGTAAATGGTAATTAACCTTAGACCAAGGGAAATACAACAGAATTATTGATTATATTTCCTTTAAATTATTACCTTCATAATTGTAATCGTAATTAAGTTGATTTGCCTTAAAATGAGTCAAATTGGTGTGCAACTTATCACAATAATACCATATATGGCATATTTGTTATCATATAATGTGGGAAATTTTATATTTTTTGGTTGTAATTTATATATATATATATATATATATATATATATATAGGTCCACCAATAAGCTAGTTATTTATAATAGCTTGTATATTGTAGTGGCAGGATGTAAATTAATATGATTTATTAAACACTGCAATGACGGTCCAAAAAAAGAAAACGAAAAGAACATATATGGGACTTGCACTAACACTAATAGATACAACCAGGAAGGTATATACGTAAAATTGTATCTATTTAAGAATATATATATATATATATATTTATATAGAAAGACAGTTAATTATATATATTTACCTTAATGAGCGACTGGTGGTCCTGCCAGAAATGGAAGAGCCAGCAGAGTTTACATATATGTTGTTTTCTTTGCTTAGGAATCATTTTGAAAAACTGGTGTCATAAATTTCACCTTGACTAATTAGATGGGCATTTTAAAGATTGAATTATACATATATATATAATTTATTTTTACACATGAACTGCATACACTCTCATATTTTCATTCTTCTTTCTCTCTCCTCCCAAAATTAATTGTCTCTAAATGCTCATATTAATAACATTTTCCTTAAAGATAAGAGATAATTAAGAATTTTTTTTATTGCACAGAGCTCTGATATTGGATCAAAAACAAAAAATGGACAACAATGCTGGCTTGATTTTTATGACACCAGAATTGATTCATATGTGAAATAAATCATACAACATTTACTCTAACATAGTGGATTAAGCCAAATGGACTTGCACACAGTAGTAATTATTAGACTATTATATTAATAATGTTATTCCAATATATATATACACCCCATTATCCAACAATAAATAAATAAATATCTATACCCCGGAATTGCCCCTAAATTTTATTTATTTTTTTTGGTGAAAGGAAGATATGTCTGAACAGATTGTAAAGAGAAATAAATCGTATTTGGACAAAAAAAAATTACAAAAAAAAAAAAGATGCAATAAGTAAATGAAGCACTTATTTTTGTATTTACAGAGTCCCTGAAGTGCACGCATACAAGTTTTCATGTCTAGAGAGAAGCACCTTATATGGTGATATCAACTACCAAGGACTGGCTGCATCATAACGTTGAAAAACAAAAGGATAGAAAGAACAAAAGGGAAGATATCCCTTGTTCGATCTTTTTGGTATACCATCTATGGAGTTCACTTAGAGTCGAAGTCTCGGAGACATTATCACAGCTTGAGAGTCAAGTCCAAAGTCTTGGAAGTGACTTCAACAACAGCAGCATTCCCTCCTCCATTATAAATCACCTCTAGATACTCATCATCAACCCATTCATCGCTGCCAACTGAAGCCGAAGGCTCCCCAAAGCCACCCATAATTGCACCAGCCCCCACTTCTGGCTCGCGAAACAGCCGGGATTGGTCACCGCCAGAGCCATAGGCAGGGCTTGTCAGATAATTAGGATCATAGCACTTATTAGGGGTCTCATCATTATAACAAATTTCCTTACCTTTAGACCCAGAAGCTACTGCACCATACTGATCATGTCCCTTCTTCAGAGCGAAGAACTCGTAAAAAGTCACAGCCTTCTTTGAAGCTCCACATGCAAGCCCCAGCCCCAGCTCCACCTCTGCAGGAATTGCCACCGTTGCCGTGAACTGGTGGTGGAGGTCGTTGCGTGCCGCCTTCCCGCGTGGCGCTTTGGCCCAGAGAGGAGCAGCAGCTGGGACAAGGGGTTTTTTCTGATTTTTGCGATCCTGCGGCTTGCAGTCTTCAAGGATTTGCATATACATCTTATGCATCTCGTTCCGCTGTAGGCGGTGAGCGTTCTGGTGGCCCCCTAAGGCTTGGCGGGAGCGGAAGCGCCTGCTGCAGAGGGAACATCTGTGAATCCTTGGAGGACTCATGCTCAGCCACACACCCAGCCTCGTCCAGTATTGCTTCCGAGATTGAGATGATGAGCTCTCAGCAGTAGGGGCCCTTCGCAGACGCAGCATCTCGATAGAAGGAGCTCTGATGAGGTGATGGAAGAAATTAAAGAAGAGAGGCAGTGCAGGGAAAGGGACGAGAGGAGTGGTTGGCAAGCACTAAGCTTAAAGAAAGGGGAATTTATAGCTAGAGTTGGAGTGACTTGGTGGAAATGGTGGGTTAAAGAGGACAACATTTTTAACTGAGAAGAAAGATAAAATCAGAGAAAGGATTGAAGACGATGAGGTTATAGGTTTAGGGTATGAAGACAACGTGGGAGGGGAAAACTGGATTGTACAAACTACATGCAAAGTGGTAAGGGGGAAAGGAGGACGCGTATTGCAGGGTTAAAATGGATGACTCCGAACTCTAAAATGTTGGTATAGTTGGTATAAGTATCTTAGGATTACTTCATAATTGCAATTTCAATTCGTAGGGAGACCTCTAGATTCAGGATTTATAATATTATCTATCTAAAGGAAACTAAGTCAATTTGTGCTTTAAGTAGAGATATTATCTAGTTCATCTAAAAGAATGGATGGCTCTGTTTGCACTGATCTGCAATTAATTAGAAGCGTGTTATTATTTGCTAGACTTTTTTTCAAACTTTTTTAAAGGTATTCTTTAATATTTTGGATAAAAAAATTAATTTTAAAAATTATTTAACAATAAATCTTTCTCAATAATAATAAATTTAAATTTAAATTTATATTAACAAATTATCTCAAAATCTTTTAAGACTATAACTTGCTAGACTTAGAACAGTATCATAACTTGCTACTATTGCTATATAATGAAAGAGATTATTGTGTTAAAAAAAAAAAAATAGAGATTAGACTCTCTTTCACCGCTTGGAGTAAATAGGACATATGTTTGTGCCACACCAATATAAATTTAATAATAAAATCAATATAAATTTAATAATAAAAAGAGTGATAAATTATTTAATATATATTTAATATCTTAAGTTAGAATTTAAAATTTTTATTTTAGAATTTTGATTTAAAAAAGCCCCCAAAACATCAATGGAGAATGTGCAATTATGTATCCATGACCCCAATACAAAACATTGAACAATTGTTATAACAGAACATGTATATAAATAACTTGAAAGTACTTGTCCATTTTGTTTACATACAAAAATAGTTTAGTATTAAAAAGCAAAAATAATATTTACATAACTATCTAATAATTTATACACAATCTTATCTAAAATTGAGATCTAAAATAAGCAAAGTAAGAAAGTGGGTCAACAAAATATGCTTATTTTAATAAGATTGTATGTAAATTAGGAATAAATAGTTATGGGAGTAACATTAATTACTCTAAAAAAGAAAGCAAATTGGACATTGTAAATTTAATAATAAAATAATTAAACTGGAGGAAGCATATCGTTGCTTTCGTTTTTGAGCTCCTACCTACACATTCATTGACGAATAATATTATAAAATTTGTTTAAAATCATTCTTCAATATACTTAAATTTGGGGGTTTCAAGAGGGAAAAAAAAAGGGTGTGATATGTTATGGACTATATTTTGGCTCACAATCACCTATATGTTCTAGTAATGAAATTACAAGTAACAAAATTTCATTAAATTTAAAAAATAAAAATAATGAAAATATATATTTCTTCATTGAACGATATAGGATATTTTTTCTAAAGCAAATATTACCTAGAAAGATGTACCATATTTTGTTATCGAGACATATTACATATTCAAGTAATGGGTTTTTTTTTTATATTTTTAAAAGAATAATTTAATCTTTTAATTTTAAAAATAAATAATTTTATTTTTTTTATTTATGTAATTGACACAAAATCATTCTTAGGTCACAAATTTTAATTTTTTGGTTTAACATAACTCATCAATAGTTATATGTAATTCATTTTCCTGTGCCAAGTTATAAAACTATAATAAGGAGATGAGAAGGTCGAATCTTAGAATTATTGTAAAAATATTACGTCACATTATAATAAGAGAAATGAAGAATGTACAACCATCAACGGAACCGCATCAGATTAACAAATGAAAATTTGATGACTCAAAGATAATTTTGTATTAATTGTATAAATAAAATGATGAACTTGCTTAACTCAAAATTAAAAGATCAAATTATTGTTTTAAATGAATGAATCAAAAGTGGCTTGCGCTAATATTTATTTTGTAAGAAAGTAAATAAAATGAAATACTAAATTGTATAATGCATATTAAAGGGCCAGTCTTTCCTCGCCTGAAAATTGAATAGAGGCAATTATTATGGGTTTAATTAGTTTAATAAAATGGGAAAAATTTTAACACCATCTTTGAATGGTAAAAAAAAAAAAAAGTCCACAATGATGTAAAAAATAAAAAAAAGAAAGCCCACAACTAGTTTGATAAACGTAGGGGAAAATTCCAATAAAACATTTATTATTGTTGTAAGTAAAAAAAGACAAATTGCCATTCACAAAGAACAAAACAGGAGAGTAAGTATGAAGCCAGGCAAAATTTGTTGATCCACTCAAAATGATGTCAAAACCCAAAATTACAAAAAATAAAAATAAAAATAAAAAGAGATTGAAATACCACCCCCGGTTTTAGTTTTCCTCACTGTTTTCTCTCAAAATGCATGGGTAGGCACGCCCACTTTCCCCGGATCCTCGCAATGCAACCCAAGTGTGAGGGGGGTTTGAAGGTTGAGTGGAGCAGAGTCATCACTCTCTCATATTGGCTGCTTCTGTGGTTCAGCAACATCACTCGGCCTCTCACTGGGCCCCGTCAGAGTTTGCTTCAGATCTAAGCCATCGACTCAGTTCAGGTTCATTCCAAATAAATTCAAAAGCGAAGAAATAAATAAGTTTTTAACGCCTTCTGCCTGCACTCTCACCATAATGAATGACGTTTTCCTAGACGGTAACTGAACCTCCAGGTAATGTTCCTTCTTCTCCTCCTTGAAACCCCGCTGACGGCGTTAAAGAACGTCATTGCATGGATCTGGGTGTTGCCTCGCCAGTTTCCATGGGTCAATTGGATCAGTGCCATATGGAGACGCATTTACTTGGTGAGTTGCAACTTGTTTTGTTCATCAGCTGCATGCAAAATAGAGCTATCCATCTGTTAAACCCACCAATTCCTTTATGTTAATAACCCTGTTACGCTGTTGTAGAAGCAAAAGGAAAAGGAAAAAAAAAAAATTAGCAGCTTTAGACAAACCAGATGAGATAGCTTCTTGGGTTATATATAGACGTATGGGAGCCACGTGCATAACAAACTTAGAAGAGGAGGAAATTTAAGCATTGGAATCTAATCTGATCAAGTATCACTTCATTACTTTTTGAATAAAGATTTTCAATCTAGAGCGACTTTTGACCAATTGATGAACACTTCGCTATTTGGCTGAGTAGTGCAAGTAGTGTCTTTGAATTTCACCGCAACCTATATATATAATGTAATTTCTGTTTTGTTATTGTAATAAATTGAGTTTTATTAAATATTTATTTAAAAATTTAAATAATTAAATTTATAAAATCTAACAAATTAAATTATAAAATTTATCATTAAAAAACTCACATAAAATTTTGTTAGCATTTAATAAAGACCCAATTGTGCTCTTTGCTTTCTGATGTAATTTTGTTCATGTCCTTTATGTAAATGCCCTTGTACTGTACCGTCATCAATGTTGCAGATCATTTTCTTCATGAAAAAAAATTTCCTTTTCTTGTATCTTTGCCTAGTTGGTTGTGAATGATTGAACTAGGATTGGTTTTATTTTTGTCTACTTTAATTGTTTGAATTAAAAGAAAGAAAACCTGTGGGAGTAAGAAAATGAGATTATGTGACACCATAAACGGTGCGGTCTATGAATTGAGAAAGTGAGGTGCACGTTAATAGCTAAAGAAAACAGACAAAAAATTTCAGAAACGACACTATTGGGAAGTTTGAAAAATAACTAAATGTAGTATTTATGATTGCCAGTGTTTGTTGCAATAGATTCAGAAAAAAAAATATTTTCATTATTATTAAATATATATCAACTTTAAAAAAATAGTTAAATATATGAGATCTCATAATTTAATTTATAAACTTAATAAATTGAATAATTTATATTTTTTAAATAAATATTTGATAAAATTTTATTTATGATGATGTTAGAACTCATAAATTTATGAATTTGTCATTAATGATAATGTTGCTATTCTAGAATTATATAAAATATTTGTAATAAGTATAAACTACTACTGCAAAAGAATTATATAAGACTATATGTAATATACTTATATTGTTTATTCTGTTAAGCATATATTGTGAAGATGATACCGTTGAGAGTAGATGAAAAAAAATTTAGGTATGTTTATTATTTGGATATTATTTTTTGGGATTGATTATATTATGAACTTATAAGAATTTAGATATTACGAGATTTTTTTAACGCATATGTTTTCAATCAAAATTCTTTGCAACTCTATGACTAACATATTTCGAAGCACACGCAATCACATGTATTTATTAGACTTTCTCTATTTCTCGTGCTAGAATTTATTTGCCTACCCCTTTTTGCGGGAGAATTTATTTTTCTAATGGGCCAGCGTGACTATGATATTCTTGTTGGGCTTGACTTTGAGGAAAATTATAATTAATGGGCCGCCATTTTTATCCAACTAAAGGACTTCAGTTGACTCATAGAAACACTCGCGTCGGATGTTTTCACAAAGAGCACAATCACTGTTTACACTTTAATAATGTTGTAGTAATATTTAATATTATATTAAATTATTTTATTTTTAGTATTTTAAATTTAAATTCAAAATTTTATATGTGTTTAAGAAATTTGTTATTCATGAAAAAAAAAAAAAATGCTCAAACACTTTTCTCAGGAATATATTATGAAGAACATCAACAGAAAACCCACCGGTGGGCTTCCATTTACCAGCATAAAAATACTAATGACCAACAAAAATGAAAAAAAATATAAAGGACAAATACTGTACTCTATGGTTGGCTTAACCACGCAGATAATACATGTAATGCGTGACAGTTAGATATGTGCAAGCAAACGTTCGGTTAGGGATGCGAGCGAACTTGCTCTACAGATCTTAGTAGAAAGGTAGTTGACTGATCATATAGACATGTTATATCCACGAAATCAAAATGACGAAATCCACACTAAGGAGAGTTGTTCATATCAATTTAATTTATAAAATTAAATAAATTTAATAATTTAAATTTAAAATTATAAAAATAATAGAACAGTTAGGATTTAATAGAATGGCTATGGCACTACATTAAGCCCACTTCTTTTAATTTACAGACAAAATGGTGCATGGGAGTTATCAAGCGCTCACACCTATATTTTTTTTTTTTGGTTAATACTGGAGCCAGACGGCTTTGATAAGAAAAACGGGAATTCGAACCCACGAACAGGTTCGAGGATGCCGCTAGAGCCAAGGCTCATCGGCACACCTATATTTATTTTTAGAAACTCACTCTAAAGCGGAATCATTCATGCTTCATTGACTATCAACATTAGCTTTTCATTTTTTTCGGCACATCGGAAGCTTAACGTATGTCATTAGGAAGTGTGCTAACAACGGAGTGTTCTGGCTTATGTTCATGGTCAGTATCGACATGAACAAAGGCTCGCTCAACTTCAGGCAGTACTTCAATCTTTATCCGCAGTGATTCTCCAATGGCATGACCTTCTTTCAGTGGCAGGTCTTCTGGCAGTTCAATGTCCACCTGTTTCAAGCCACCATGTCCACAGAGGAGACGAAGATAAGATAACTTCTATCTAAAATTTCCTCTATATTTGAATGCAAAAAATGTAGTCCCGTGAACTGATTCCCACAAACATCTCACACACCACATGTGGAGACCGGTCTCTAATCTGTTCAACAGCTCATTTGAACGCCTATACATTTTCATTTCTTTTGCGAGAAAAATCTAAGACTTAATGCCTGAGAGTAATTTTAGCCTGACATCAGTCAAGCTCAAAAGGACTTGAAATGTAAAAGAATATAATAGACTTACCTCTACGAAGTATAAAACTCCACAAGTGTAAGCACGGACTGTGCCAACACGTTTGATTTGAGGATGGTGTCTTAAAACAAGGTATGTTAGTTTCTGCAAGACTTCAGGGGTAGCTGATACTCCAACCAGGGAGACTACATCAAGATGTAACCGCCATTTAAATGCAGGACATAGTCCACATGACAGAAAGGTTATTAAGCGCTAAAAGGAACAGCAAAGACGACCCATGATGTAAAAGTTGAAAAATTTTTTATTGGTTCTTTATTTGCATAATAAAGGCAGTGTTTCTAATATTTTGTTGGAGAGAGAACCTGCATTTTCAAGTAATGTTCCGGACCAATTTGAAATTGTATAGACTGCAAGCAGAATAGCACCGATTGGGTCAATCCACCAATAATATTTATCACCAAGTACAGCGGCAATCAAACCAAGTACGTTGGTTATCACATCAAAATAGTGATCCTGGCAATCATTACAAAAACAAAAAGAGAGATAAATGATACTCCAAGACCCAACCCTACTAAAAACGATGAAGTCAGTGCATAAACCATTATAAGCTGTAAACAGGGAAGATCAAACCTCTGCATAGGCACGAACTATTTTGTTTCCCGAGCGTCTACAGTAAAACCAGAGCAGAAGTTTTACTCCAGTGGCTGTCAGCATTATAATATATAACCAAAACAATTGGTCTGAAGTCATCGTCTCAGATGGTTCATCTTGGACCAATTGTTTGACAGCCTCAACAAGCACCTGAAAACCTTTCCAAAAATGTCACAAGAAAGCAGTGGGTCATTGTGGAATTCATTTTACAATAATCTTCAATATTTTGAGAATGTTAAGATCTAAAACTTAATTACCGTAGAACCAAACTAGCTAGGGCCTAAACAGCACAATTTTAGTTTATGGATACATTGTAAATCCTTTCCACCAAGTCTTGTCCCAATTGCAGGATATATTACACTTTAAATAAAGAGTTAATTTGGATATAATACATAATGATTAACAGGCCCATCCTGTACACATTGTCTACCATTGTTTAATTTCTTATGACTTCTATGCATATTACTTTCTTTTCTCCCTCGTAGTGTATTTGTAGAGATTGCTTCGTTTAGAGGTCAAACGAAAGATTTTCTGCAGAAAGGTTGTACCTCCTATCCTTAAGCTTCCCTCGTTGAACAGTCTCATTTTAAACTGGTGTATGAATTTCTCTTACTTGTTTTAGTACAGTCATATTTGTCAGATCCTTTTCGGTTTATTATCAATTATAGTGGATCATACTTTCAGACAAAACGCATTTATTTTTTTATAGGAGTAGTGGCAAGTAACTTAACGCATATATATGCTCTTAAGTTTGAACTCAGGATTTTAAAGGAGTAAAAGTTCCATAATAACAAGTGAGTATTACTGCACCGTTCGAAATGTTAACAAACGCCTCCCTTATAGACCCCTATTTAATATTTCAACAAAATTTTATATGTTGAAAAAGATCGGTTATCTGTTCTATTCATGTATGCGGACGTTAAAGAATGCCTCTTATCCCATAAGATGTTGATCCAATGCATAAGGAAATAGGAAAAGGTAATGTAATATCATTCTGCTAGACACTAATATATATAACTAAAAAAGCTTGAGACACACAACATACCAAGAGTAGCCATAATAGCAGCAAAGATGATAATGCCTACTGGTTGCATTCTCACTTTTCCGATGGGATACTTATAGATATTTGTTTCTTTCATTGCAAAGTTTGTGAACCAGAGTACACCACCAGCCATTAAATCTAGCAGAGAATCAAGTGTTGATGCAGCAATAGCTAGGGACCCACTTTGAACTGTTGTAAATACCTGTAATGTACAATTTATAGTGAATATAGATACACAGTGCAGTCGCATGAACAGTGCCGATGAACAGTGCACTGTAAACAGTTCTGTTTGGGTTTTGTTACTGCAAAACAGCAATACAGAAGAGTGCAGATTTTCTGTATTTTGGATACAGCAGTTGTTTGGGTCATTTGGGGTGCTGCTGTTTGGGGTTAATTGTTTAGCCCAAATTTCAACCTTGTAACTGAATCCTACATAGTGAAATTCTCTTCTTCTGCCCGTGGTTTTTTCCCTCATTGGGTTTTTCCACGTTAAATATTTGTGTGCTTTCTCTTCTCCTTCTCCAATTTATATTCCGCAATTTTATTATTATTGGCCGTTGTCATAACAAACTGGTATCAGAGCCTGGTTGTTTCAATCTCTCAATGGCTTCTACTTCAGCAACATCATCTAAGACAGACATTGAGAAATTTGATGGGTCAACCAGTTTTGCACTCTGGCAAGTAAGGATGATGGCAATTCTATCAAGAGAAGGTACAAAGAGAGCGCTGCTTGGGAAGACAAAGAAGCCTGAGACTATGACAGATGCTGAATGGGATGATATGGATGATAGAGCTCTTTCTTCTATTCAGTTGTGCTTGGGTAATGAAGTTTTTCAAGAAATTCTCACTGAGAACACTGCAGCAGGTGCATGGTTGAAATTGGAGAGTTTGTACATGACGAAATCTCTCACCAATAGGCTACGGTTAAAGCAACGCCTCTATACTCTGCGTATGTCTGAAGGTACGCCACTAAAATCTCATATAGCAGAGTTTACTTCCATCATTACTGATTTAAGTAAGATAGATGTGAAGATTGATGATGAGGATCAAGCGCTTTTACTGTTATGTTCTTTGCCTTCTTCCTATAAAAATTTTAGAGACACTATGATCTATGGTAGAGAAGAAATTTCTCTTGATAATGTCAGGTCAAATTTGCAAGCTAAAGAAAAAATTGATAATAATTTGACATCTGTTGAAAGGGGTGATCAGAGTGTTGGTCTATTTGTTGATAGAGGAAGAAGTAAGGAGAGAAATCCAAATTCTTACAAGTCTAGATCGAAGTCTAAACATAAGAATCTGACTTGTAATTATTGCAAGAAGAAGGGACATATTAAATCTGACTGTTTTAAATTGAAGAAGAAAGAAAAGGCATGTGACAATAAAGGTAAGGCCATATCAGAAGAAGCTAATGTAGCAGAAGATGAGAAAACTGATCTGCTTTGTATTACTGATGCCAAAATTAGATTTGAAACTAGTTGGATAATGGATTCTGGAGCTTCACAGCATATGACTCCTAATAGGGACTGGTTTACCACTTATGAGCCGTTTAATGGGGGTGTGTTTTTGGGTGATGATCATTTTTGTAAAGTTGCTGGGATAGGCACTGTGCAAATTAAAATGCATGATGGTATGATCAGAACTTTGTCAAATGTGAAACACATTCCAGATTTGAAAAAGAATTTAATTTCTTTGGGTACTTTAGAAAAGAACGGCTGCAAATATAAATGTGAAGATGGTGTGCTTAAAGTCTCTAAGGGTGCACTTTCACTGATGAAAGCAAATAGAATTGGCACTTTGTATTTCTTGCAGGGTTCTACTGTTACAGGTTCAGCTGCAGTTGCTGCTACTTCTATTTCTGATTCAGATGTTACTAAAATTTGGCACATGAGACTAGGGCATATGAGTGAGAGAGGCATGACAGCATTGAGTAAGAGAGGTCTGTTAGGTGGCCAGATTACAGGAAAGATGGAGTTTTGTGAACATTGTGTCTTTGGCAAACAAAAGCGGTTGAGTTTCAGTTCAGCCATTCACAAGACAAAAGGAACTCTTGACTATATTCATTCAGACCTTTGGGGGCCCTCTCAAGTTCCTTCTAAAGGCAATCACTCTAGATACATGTTGACTTTTATTGATGATTATTCAAGGAAGGTCTGGGTCTACTTTCTGAAACAGAAAAATCAAGTATTTGTGACTTTCAAGCAATGGAAGACTTTACTTGAAAAGCAGACAGGAAAACAGATTAAGAGACTCAGAACAGATAATGGCCTTGAATTTTGTAACAATGAGTTCAATGAGTTTTGCAGGAAAGAAGGCATTGCTCGGCATAGAACCGTTGTGAATACACCTCAACAGAATGGTGTTGCAGAGAGGATGAATAGAACTCTTCTTGAAAAGGCTCGTTGTATGCTTTCAAATGCAGGCTTAGGCAAGGAATTTTGGGCTGAAGCTATTAACACAGCTTGTTGGTTGGTGAACCGATCTCCTCATACAGCCATTGAATGTAAAACACCAGAAGAGGTATGGTCTGGCAAACCTGCTGATTATTCTGTTTTGAAAGTTTTTGGTTGTCCTGCTTATGCACATGTTAATGAAGGAAAGCTTGAGCCTAGAGCAAAGAAATGTGTATTTCTTGGGTATTCATCTGGTGTGAAAGGATACAGGTTATGGTGTCCAGATCAGTCCAAGTTTCTTATTAGCAGGGATGTAACTTTTGATGAATATTCCATGCTTGGAAAGAAAGAAGTTTCAGAACCTGTTATTCAGAATAATGAAAAAGGTGGAGAACATGTGGAGTTTGAAATTCTTACTCAACCCAAACAATTCTCAATTCCTAGTTCTACAGATGGTGATTCAGAAGAGGCTTCAGATTCTTCACAAACACAGCCTTACACCATAGCTAAGGACAGGCCAAGGAGAATTATTAAACCACCTGAGAAGTATGGTTATTCAGATTTTGCCTATTGTCTTACTGTAGCAGAAGAGCTGGAGTACAATGAGCCTGGAAGCTACAAAGAGGCAATATCTTCTGAAAATGCTGCAAATTGGATCTCTGCTATGCAAGAAGAAATTCAATCTCTTCAGAGAAATCAAACTTGGACACTTGTGAAGCGACCAGAAAAGAAGAAGATTGTTGGTTGCAAGTGGGTATTTAAGAAAAAGTCTGATACCTCAAGTGACTCAGATGTCAGATACAAGGCAAGGTTGGTAGCTAAAGGCTACAGTCAGGTACAAGGCATTGATTTTAATGAAGTTTTCTCACCTGTTGTAAAGCATACTTCTATTCGTGTTTTGCTTTCATTGGTTGCTATGAATGATTTAGAATTAGAGCAACTGGATGTGAAAACTGCATTTTTGCATGGTGATCTTGATGAACAGATTTATATGCATCAACCCGAGGGGTTTGTAGTTGCTGGTAAAGAAGACCATGTTTGCTTGCTAAAGAAGTCTTTGTACGGCCTTAAGCAATCTCCTAGACAGTGGTATAAAAGATTTGACTCTTATATGGGAGATATTGGATTTCAAAGATCCAATTATGATAATTGTGTGTATTTTAAAAGGCTTCCTGATAAATCTTTTGTGTATTTGCTATTATATGTTGATGACATGTTAGTTGCAGCATCTAACATGACTGAGATAAAGAAGGTGAAACAGCAGTTGAGTTCTGAATTTGACATGAAAGATTTGGGAGCTGCTAAAAGGATTCTTGGTATTGAAATTATAAGAGACAGGCCGAATAGAAAATTATACCTTTCTCAGAAATCTTTTACTGAAAAGGTATTGAGTAGGTTTGGCATGAAAAAGGCCAAACCAGTGTCTACTCCTCTTGCTGCTCATTTCAAACTTTCAGCAGATTTATGTCCAACAACAGATGAAGAGATGAATCACATGTCACGCATTCCTTATTCCAGTGCAGTTGGGAGCATTATGTATTTGATGGTATGCACTAGACCTGATATAGCACAAGCTGTCAGTGTTGTGAGTAGGTATTTGGCTAATCCTGGCAAACAGCACTGGGAAGCAGTTAAGTGGATACTCAGGTACTTGGTTGGTACAGCAGATGCTCATTTGGTATATGGAAAAAGTAATGATAGTTTGACAAGTTTTGTGGACTCAGACTATGCTGGAGATCTTGATAAGAGGAGGTCTTTGACAGGATATGTATTTTCTTTGGGAGGTTGTGCAATCAGTTGGAAGGCTACACTTCAATCTACCATTGCTCAATCTACCACAGAGGCAGAGTACATGGCAATTGCAGAGGCTGTTAAGGAGGCAATTTGGTTAAAAGGTTTGGTTAGTGAAATTACATCTGAATCTATTTCTATTGTTATTCATTGTGACAATCAGAGTGCAATTCACTTAGCTAAAGATCAGATGTATCATGAAAGATCCAAACATATTGACATCAAGTATCATTTTGTTCGGGATGTTTTTGCCAAGGGTGAAATTTCCATTAAGAAGATTGATACTGCAGACAATCCAGCTGATATGCTCACTAAGCCATTGCCTATTAAGAAGTTCAAGTATTGCTTGGACTTAATTGGTGCTCATTGTTGAGTTTTGCTCTTAGGAGCTTTTGTGGAAGAGGTGGAGAATTTCTTTGTTGAAGTCTATTTTCAAAATTTGTGTCAAGGTGGAGATTGTTATGTTTTTTGGGTGTGACCCAAATTCTAAAAATACAAGAGTTACAGTTTTAGTGGGACACTGTAAGACAGTTGCAGTTTTAGTAGGAAACTGCATACAGCAGTTTTAACTGCAGAAAATACACAGCGTGAACTGTAACCCGTGAATAGTACCCTTCGTGATCAGTGCCGTGAACAGTACCCAGTTTGTGAACAGTGCCGCCGCATGAACAGTGCCGATGAACAGTGCACTGTAAACAGTTCTGTTTGGGTTTTGTTACTGCAAAACAGCAATACAGAAGAGTGCAGATTTTCTGTATTTTGGATACAGCAGTTGTTTGGGTCATTTGGGGTGCTGCTGTTTGGGGTTAATTGTTTAGCCCAAATTTCAACCTTGTAACTGAATCCTACATAGTGAAATTCTCTTCTTCTGCCCGTGGTTTTTTCTCTCATTGGGTTTTTCCACGTTAAATATTTGTGTGGAGGTCCAAGAGGATGCCAGATGAATGGAGGAAGAGTACATTGATACCTATTTACAAGAATAAAGGAGATATTCAAAATTGTGGGAACTACCGGGGAATTAAACTCATGAGCCATACTATGAAACTTTGGGAAAGAGTGATTGAACAGAGATTAAGAAAAGAGACTCATATATCAGAGAACCAATTTGGTTTTATGCCAGGAAGATCCACCACAGAGGCTATTTATCTTCTACGAAGTTTGATGGAACGGTACCGAAGTAGAGGAAAAGATTTGCATATGGTCTTCATTGATTTGGAAAAAGCTTATGACAGAGTGCCAAGAGAAGTCCTATGGAAAGCGTTGGAAAAGAAGGGTGTTCGTATTGCTTATATTCGTGCCATAAAGGATATGTATGATGGAGTTACAACAAATGTGCGGACTCAGGGAGGGGTAACAGAAGATTTTCCCATAAGGATCGGTCTGCATCAAGGGTCGTCCTTAAGTCCATACCTTTTCATTTTAGTGATGGATGTACTTACTGGACACATCCAAGATGCAGTCCCGAAATGTATGTTGTTTGCTGATGACATTGTCTTAGTAGGGGAAACAAAAGAGGGGTTGAATTGTAAAGTGGAATTATGGAGAGAAGCCTTGGAATCAAAGGGTTTTCGTTTAAGTCGGAATAAAACAGAGTATATGGAGTGTAAATTCAGCAAGAGGCGAGAAAACAGAGATTTGGAGATAAAAATTGGGGAGCAGAGAATACCGCAGGTGTCCAAGTTTCGATACCTTGGGTCCATTTTACAAAGTAATGGAGAGATTGATGGGGATGTCTCCCACAGGATTCAAGCTGGATGGATGAAATGGAGAAACGCATCGGGGGTTATTTGTGATCGCAAAATATCTACCAAGCTTAAAGGGAAGTTTTATCGAACTGCTATTAGACCAGCTATGCTTTATGGAAGTGAGTGTTGGGCTTTGAAAGGTCAACAAGAGCAAAAAATGGGGGTGGCAGAAATGAGAATGTTGAGATGGATGAGTGGACATACAAGAAAAGACAAAATTCGAAATGATTATATTCGGGAAAGAGTTGGGGTGGCACCTATTGAGGAGAAAATGACAGAAACCCGGTTACGGTGGTTTGGGCATGTACAAAGAAGACCGCGAGAGGCACCAGTGAGAAAGGTTGACCAAATGGTGTTTAGTCCTGTGAGGAGATGTAGAGGAAGACCAAAAAGGACACTTGGAGAGGTGATTAAAAGAGATCTTTGGTTAAATGGTATATCCGAAAATTTGGTTTTGGATAGAAGTTTATGGCGTCGTTTGATCCATGTAGCCGACCCCACCTAGTGGGAAAAGGCTTGGTTTGTTGTTGTATAGATACACAAAAAGTTAAGAGAATAGCTAAAATCAGTCCAATAGTTAGAAATTCTTCATGAAGCTGACCACAAATGGAAAAATGTAATTCTACTAAATGTGGAATTATTAAATTTTCACAAAAATTATAATTGCTATTAGATCTATTGAGTCTTAGAATTTATAAAACTAATAATTTTAATAATTTAAATTCATAAAATAAAAATTTTGTTAATTTTATAAAATTTAATTTGTGAAAATAAAATAATTATATCACTATACACCCTTAACGTCTTTTTTGATTGACAGAAACAATTAGCCCAAAACACAGCAAAAGGACTCGATGGCTGACTGCTAAAGCGGCCCCTAACTATGTTAGCTAACAAACAGAAAGACAAGCAGAACTACAAGACGACTATTGAAGTTGCAAACTCAGTTGAATATTCTCAGAAAAATGAGAAATGAAGAACCTTAAAAGCCAGCAAAAGAATATTTGCCCAATTAGAGATGTTCATTGCCCTCTCATGCAGCACTTGTTCGCCATGCATTTGCGCATGCTCAATGATATGTGGTGAATCTGATAATTCGATAGAATCTACTTCCTCGAAAGACCTTAGGGTGGCGAATTGTTTTTCATAGTATTCTTTCTCCCCTAGTATAGAAATGAAGAAGTGAAATGTGAGGATAAAAAATCAGAAGTCCAGATAGTCTCACAGCAAATAAAGGTTACTAGCTATGACTATGCAACAAACAATAGCATGAAACAAGAACAAATTATAACAGATCTCACCGACTTGGCAGATGCAAGAATGCATTCAAGTACTGGCTATTTCATGCAAAACCAAATGACTTGAGCATTATATTTAAAACCATTGCCCAACTTGATGAACAATGATTGAGAGCTGAGAGGTGGTGCTCTCTATACACTATTTGAATAAAGTAAAGTTGTCCACCAAAAATCGAAAAATATAATCCCACAAACTGATTCTGATATTACGCATCATAAATAGATATTGGTCTCTATATAAGGTGCATGACATGTCATTAATAAATCTGGTCGTGGGAGAATAGAACTGCTCGCCAAAAATATAAGGCAGAAACCGAGAGAAAATCCAAAACACCTGGCCCTTCCCCTGCCCGCAACCAGCTAAATAGGTTCAGGAACTTTACACTCAGTCATTAGTTTTTATCTAAACATGGTGCAGAGTTAATGACAGATGAACCATTAGAATTCTTCAACAAGCCTGCAAACTAATTTTCACTAACAGTTGTCCTACAGTGTATACTTAAGACACATTGAAATTTACTTAACGTACTGATTGCAGGGAAAATTATCTTAGCGAAGAAAAGAATTAAGAATAAAACTGGAATTGCAAGAACAAGGCAAATTCTTCAGTACCTCTTGTTAAGCCAGTAGTCTTAGAGAAGTCAATGTGAAAAGGGAGTTCAGGGTCGAGACCACACCGAACCTTATCAGGCAAATTGGAGAAGAACTCGCATTTGAGAGTAGTAGCTGGTTTACGCTCACACAAAAATGGCGTTTCTAGGTTATACAAATCCACTTCCATTGATAACTTTGTAACCCAGAAGCTCAAAAATGCTAAAATGCAAAGCTCGACAAATTGAGACCAAACCAACAACTATACTGAAGATAAAAGTCGACCCGCTGCTTGCCAGCCTTGTCCTATACAAGAGATATTTAAGACTCTGTACTAATTCAAAATTTTGATTAAGAATATTTTTTACTTAAAAGTGTAAATAAATATTAACAAAATCATGCACGTATCCTTATTAAATAGAAAATATTGATACGGCAGTTATACCGAAAATTTTTCTTTTTTTGGAAACTGAAAATTGTTCGTTTATGGAAATTTTACAATGTCTTTGCTTTTTATATTTGGAAATTGAGAGCGGGGTCTTTGGATTGTTTCGTCGTGACCCTTGAGCAACTCCAGCTGCTGCAACTGAACCGTTCTCACCATCTTCGGCAGCTATGGGTAAGCCACGCCTTTGATCGTGTCAGTCTGCAGTGGTTGTTACCCACCGCTCACGTGACAATGCCAAGCCATCAAAACCCGACAGTGGGCATTACAGCATTGGGAACAGGTACTCTTGAACTTAATCTCGAATAATGTCACAGAAAAAAATTAAAATAGGAGAAAAAAAGTAAACTAGGAGTATGTCATCTCTTTTTTTCTTTTTGGTGCATGATCGGGGGCAGAAGCCCAAAGAACAAACCTAAAGCCGCGACACTGTTCCAGGCTGGGTGACACCAACTAAATCCGCTTACTATATCGAACTAAGACCAGAAGGGAGATGTTCCATTGCCTTAAATCCTTGTGCCTGTATCTGCACTGGAAAATGTTATCTCTTTTCATAACCACATTACATATAACATTGATGGCATGTAAATTTAATTATTTGTTTCATTTTTATCTACAACTCCATACATGCAACTATGAAGAAGCTCGTAGAGTAGTCTTTTTCTCAAATAATTTTATCAAGTAGACAATTTTTTTGGACAAAAGGGTTAAAAATGTTGCTTTCACTTTTACTTTTGTAGGTGTAATAAAATGCTCATAAAAGATTTGCAGACTGTTGATTTATATGGATTATATACTTTAATATGTGAGAATAAAAAATTTAATAATTTAAATTATGTAAAAATAAAGATATTGCATTAGAAAATCAATCACTAAGCCTTGTGGTATGTTTTAGTACAAATTTTTGTTAAAAACAATTTATTTTTCCATAAAACCTTTGATAAAAAATAAAATTCGCTTAAATTCAGTTTCAAATTTTAAACAAAGTGTCCTCTTAAAAGATAAATTTGAGTTTTTCAAGTTTTTTAACATTTAATAATTTTTTAAGCATTAAAATAACATGAATTATCTTTACTAAAATATTATAAAATATTCTTTAAGAAATTTTTTTTTACATTTTTTTTTACTTTCATTCTAAATATTATACGATACTTTATGTTAAAAATAAAAAATTAAATATGTTTATATTTTTAATGTTTATTATTTAGTAGGTTTGTTATATAATACTATTTATTTTTACTAAGAATTTATAGAAAATACTAATTTTCAAAAAAATAATTTTGTTATTTTATCATGAAATTTTAAATTCATATAGAACGCATATAAATGTTAGTATTGATAAATAGGATTATTGTCCTTAATAATTTAAAATTTTTGTATAAATATTACTAATAAATTTAATAGCCTCGGCAACAGAATTAAGACCGAGGTCGGATACCCGAAGTCCGAAACCGCAAAATTCGAACCGGTCAGCTTGATTGATCCACAATAAAGAGTCAATTACAAGTTCAAATGTTCCGAAGTCTAATTGAGATCAAGATCCAATCTTCGTTTCGTGGCAGATTTTTTCTTTCACCTTCAATCTGATGGCTTCTTCCTTATCGAATTTCAAGTACTCAGATAGCCTCACCGTCGTGGGTATCTCTTTCTGCACCGCCATTGTTTGCGAGGCCATCTCATGGGTCCTAATCTACCGCACCAACTCCTACAAGAACCTTCGGTCTTCCATCGACAAAGCCGCCAAGAAGCTCGAGACCATGAAGACTGATACTAACAAGATCAATCTCAAGAAATCCAAGACCAAGAAGATCGACCGCGTCGAGACCAGCCTCAAAGAATCGAGCCGCGACCTATCCCTCTTCAAGTTCAAGTCTGGGGGTGTCGTGGCTGTCGTTCTCTTTGTAGTATTTGGGCTGCTCAATTCGCTGTTTGAAGGCAAGGTTGTCGCCAAATTGCCCTTCAAACCCTTTGGCCTTGTTATGAAGATGAGCCATCGAGGCTTGCAGGGTAACGATCCTACCGATTGCTCCATGGTGTTTCTATACTTCTTGTGTTCGATTAGCATTCGGACTAATCTGCAGAAGTTCTTGGGGTTCGCGCCACCAAGAGGTGCTAGCGGCGGCCTCTTCCCCTTGCCGGATCCGAAGACCAATTGATCGGGTTGTGTTTTAAATTAGAATTTAAAAATGCGATTTCGAGCCTTAGTTATGATTTGAGTCTTCTGTAAGTGATTTAGTTCTCTAATGGAAATCAGGATGATTTTAGTTGTTATAAATGGTCCAGATAAGGATCCAAATGGATTCTATAATCACAAATTGCTTTCTTGGGGTCCTATTTCTAGAATTTATGTGCAATAATGAGCTTCGTGCTTTTGAAGTAACTGTTAAATCAATGATTTAATCTCCAACTGTTTTCTTATTTTTATGTTACATTGCATAACTGCAATTTGTTGGATTTCAGTTTCAGGAACTGACGTTTTGGCATTTCAGATTATATGCAGTGGCTGCCCGTTCGTTGTAACGTGCACACATCTTCTTGAATAAACATGCATTTATTTTCTTGAATATAACTAGGTAAAGTTGTGGTCTTTAACCAAAATTTCGCTAATTTTGGTGTGTGTTTAGCTATACAAACTTCTAAGTCATGTTGATTGATAGAGATAAGCTGTTCTCTTGTTTTGAATGCATCTATGTTGGCTATCCCATCTAACGGGAGCTCACATTCATATTCTAAATGGCATGATTGTAAACGTGATGCTGTAACATTTCCTATTTGAAAGCATAGATTGATTTGTCTAGAGATGGATCAGGGGTTGATTATGACAAGGGAAGGTCATAGAATATAATTAATTTCGAATCTTTTTGGGAACTTCCCACAATTTCTAAAGCATAATACTTATGAGGGTGAAACATAGAAATTTCAACTCGGGTTCTATGCTGTAATCCCATTGGAACAGGGTAGAATTTACGACCGGGAGGTGAACCATTTCCCTTATGTTATCTCAAGGCCAATACATCTCCCATTAGTTATGTATCCTAATTCTAGAATTGGTGTAGGCACATGAATTTAGCATGTAATTACACATTGATTTTGGTACTACACATGGACAGGATCACTTTACTAATTTTCCATGAAGCAACATGAGTTGATGGATCAATAAGTTGAAGTTTTGAGAAAAAAAAAAATGGAAAAGAAAAGATGGCAATTTATATTTAATGTACAATTGACATTTTCTGTGAGTTTGCTGAAGAGTGGAAACTTCGGCCATTTATGCAGTTAACTATGAAGCTTTTCTTGTCAAGGGTGCTTATTACATTTGTTCATTAGTGATTGGAGCCTCGCTTGACTAACAATTTGGATCCCTTACATTTTTTGTTTCTTAAATTTGGTGATTTTTCATCTCTTTTTTTATTGTACATTTGATTTATAAGTCTCACTTGTTCTCTTATTAATTTTTTGTTATCTCTATATTTTATTTCTATTTCTCTTTTACTTTAAATAATATTAGAACCCAACTATACCAAGATCCAAATCCAGCCTAAAGGTCTGTAATGTGATCCTCTGGGTGGGCTGCTACTGTAATGTTAAAGATGAAAGAATATATACCACGAGGTTGGTTACGTTTCTTTCTTGAGCTAAGGTTTGTATGATTATTTCAGATCTTGAGTACTCCTGGGTTTGTATCTAAAAATGGATTTGAGCTGACATGTGTGTTCTTTGCTTCCCGTGGAATATCTTTCGCCCTACCACTCGTGCAATTCTCTCTAGAAGAAAAGAGGAAATGCGAAAATGGTTGAACAACTTGTTCGTTTCCCTCCTGAGCCAGTATCCGTTCTGTGCTTGTAGACAAGCTTCTAGCCATCTGACACCATACCCGAATTAAGGTCTCGTAATTTTTATTTTATGAAAATTTAAATTAATAGATTTCTTGAATTTTATAGGTTGAATTGTAAAATTTAACTGTTTAAAGACTAGGAGAAAGTGAGGAGTTTTTGTTCCCACATCCCACAATGATGTGGGAATTGCCTTAGTTTACAATTTAAAGCTAACATGTAAACCAAGGTCTACTAGTTCCCAACATTTTGGTTCCTACATTTCATTGAAACTCATTTTGAGCAGTCTATGATGGTAATCCAATCCTATTGCTAGACCTCATAGGCCTCTGGTTGATTTAACGTGTATAATGCAAGGGAAATTTTATGTTTACAGCCAATCGAAAGAGGTAGCAGACAATGTTTCTCTCTACCTTTATTGGCCGAAGACATTAGCATAACAAAGTTTTGGTTTATAAATATGGATAAACTTATTAATATCTTGCAATTACTAGAAGATTAGGGAACTTTTTCTTCCAATATGAGTGGGAGCAAAGTCGTTTTTAGTCTATTAATTTTTTTTTTAAATGTAATTTTTTTTTAAAAATTTGAATAAATTATCTCTATAAAAATTTAATTAATAAATAATAATTTTTGCCTTGATAAAATTCTAGTATTCCGTGGCTGACATGACTAAATAATATTAAGTGAAAGGAATTTGTTTATTTTGTTCATCACATAGTAAATATTTGGATTAATTTTTTATTTATTTGATGTATTTACTTTTTTTTGGAGTGTTAAAAAAATCAATTTACATATTTATCACTTAATGATAACACCGTAAAAGTCTCTTTATGTAAATTCTTTGACTACATAAACGTTTAACTAAATAAAAATGAAAAATCCTACAAGTGAGAGATTATTATTTGTCTATTGTAAAAAAGGAACTTGACCAAATTATACTTTTAAAAAAGTTGGGGCGCCCTTATTCCAATTTGAGTGCTAAAATCACCATTATCTTCCAGTTTCTAATATGGTTAGAATTACTCTGTCTATTCCATCTACCCCCTGTGAGCATGGAGACTCTTGGAAAATTACTATTGAAATTAACAACGGTGTAATAATATTTAAATTTAATTATTATAGTTGAAATTAATTTGAATAAAACTAATTAAATTTAAATGATATATATAATTTATATATTTATATAAATAAATTATAGAAATAGTAATTATATATCTATTCAAAATATAAATAACTTTACCTGTTTAAAATTAATTTTTTTTATATTGTATAGCAGATATATATCGCATTCTGTCAACTAGGCCCTCGTTTCCTCATCTGCAGCAGCGCCGTTGTCCGCTCTCAAAAATTAGACCCTCTTTTGGGTTGCTCAGTCCTCAATGCTCATTCCCTCCTACTCACCCTGAACCAGCTCCACGCTACTCTGCACTCTCTGTTCCCCGGCCACCATCATCCGCCGCTATCATTATCTACCACGACGGGAGCACGTGGTCTTAGAGCTCCAGCTTCCTCAGGTTTTTAATTTGTCACTCTCCCCTGCTTAGATTATCCTAATACCCTCTGTATTTATATTTTGTGTATGGTACTTTCTATTTCGTTGACTGTAATTTGTTTTGGCTTGGATCCTAGGGGTTATAGTCTTCATCCTTGTTTCCTTTATAAGTCCCTGCACTATGGTAGTGTTTGGCATTTTAGAAAAGCCCTCGTCTTTTTGGCTAATTCACAGGACTATGGTCGGAGGTGTATTTGTTTTAAAGTAGAAACTGAAAAACTTATTTTGCGAAGAGTCTGGCTTTGAAGGGCAAAAAATACACGAAATACTTGTGGAATAATAGATTACTTTAAAATGTGTAAATTATCCAATGATAGATGAATTTTTCTTTCGTTGCTTCCAGGATAAGAGTTTAGAAAAAGTTGCGATTTTTTTTTATCACTTTAAGCGATTGTATGCTTTATTTTTGCATGGATGAACAGTGAAAGATATTGGCTGCTGTGTTTGTGGCCTGAAACTTTTATTTCAGTATTTTTTATCTAAACTTTGCTATTGGCAATTTAGTTTCAGCTGATAACGTGTTTTTCTCAACAGGAATACAAAGTAATGTTTAACCTGTAAGCTTGCTTGCTGGGAGATGGATACGAGAAGTTGGTTAAGCAAACCTATTGCTTGAATATTAGCTCGGATGGCTTTTTTTTTCTGCTCTCATTTTTCAATAAAACTTCATTTACTATTCGGTATTAGACACAATTAAGTTGGCTGGTTCAGAAGTTGACTATCCTCCTACTACTATCTTATCTGAAATTCCCTCATCTTGAGCCAGAAATAATCTCGAAAAGGTTGTCATTTTCTCCATGAATTCTGTTTCTTTAGGTTCCTTATACCTTATTTCACCACCAACATGCAAGTTGCACCCACGTCTTCTATTAAAACATCAAAATACTAGGTATTGTAAGAGTCTTCATCTATCTTCTATTTCTCGTAGATCTCCATTCAGTAAACCTACTTTGCTGCATGCCACTAACTCAAATATTGATGCTTCAATTTCTTTGCCCGAGGGGGCTGTATCTGTTGTTAACTTTGAAGAATTTATTGAGAAGGATTGGTCAGTCCTTGATTCTGATAAACTTAGCTTCAAAGAAGAATTTAATCAAAGAGTTGACCGCATTATCTCTTCTGGAAAGATTGAAGAGACTTCAAGGGTTTTGGTTTCTATTGGTTCTGAAGGATTTGTTGATCGTTTGGTTGATTCATCTTCCTGCAAATTTCTTCTTGTTGTCCATGATTCACTTCTAATATTAGCTGGTCTTAAAGAGAAATATGACACAGTTAAGTGTTGGCAAGGAGAAATTATATATGTTCCAGAGAAATGGGCACCATTAGATGTTGTGTTTCTCTATTTCCTACCTGCTTTGCCCTTCAAACTGGACCAAATTCTGAGATCTCTTGCTACAAAATGTTCACCAGGTAAGTTTCTGTTAGTTCAAGATATTGTAAGCGGCTGATTTTAGTTGCAGTCTCCTCTCCTTTTTGATCCCTTCCATTCTGTTATATATTAGACAGGAGTAAACTAGTAAAGCTTTATCTTTTGTTTCTAATTTGGTGAATTTCTTACAAGTATAAGCAGTCGTGATACTTCATCTTTTCCCACATACTGGATCTCAAAATTGCCTTCCTTGAGAAATTGAGTAATGGAGTTTTCTACTCCAAGGCAACAAATTACTTTTGTATCCTAGTGAAGTTTATGGATATTTTTGGTGCACACTATGTACGTATGTCAGCTTAATATGTTGGACACCAGTTTTGCAACTTTTTAACGTCCTCTCGACATTTTTTTCTGATTTTGGATTCGATCTTTAGGTGGAAGGGTTGTCATCAGTCATCCCCAGGGGAGAGAAGTATTAGAACAGCAACGAGAACGGTTCCCACAAGTAGTAGTATCTGACTTGCCAGATGAAACAACTTTACAGAGGGTTGCTGCTGCTCATTCTTTTGATGTGGTTGAATTCGTGGATGAGGCCGGTTTGTATTTAGCTGTTTTGAGCTGGTCTGGGGCTTCAACAGTAAAGTAGATATGTAATTAAAAGTCTAAAGCAGGTTAAATTTACGGAATTTTATGACTTCTAATTGTGAATTTTGGATCAATATTAAATTTACAGAAGTATTCAACTTGGTTGATTATATTATATATCAGTCTTTCACTTATTATTAGACGGATTTTTCTGTAGTATATTAATTTAATATCAATATTATAATTTTGGTTTGGTGTTTTAAGTTTATGAAAAGTATGAAAATGAAGTGTCAAATTAAAATGGAAACAAGCTTTTCTTCACCAAGGCAAATAATAAGATGATTTTTAAATTGATGGCAAGATATATTACAATTTGTAAGGAACATTTTATGGAGGAAAGTATGCCAAATAATTGTTTTTGTTTAAAATGTCACTAAATTGCAGTTAGAAATATGAGCACTGCTATTCTAACATCATTTATACTCATATCTTTATTATGCATAATAAATAAAAATTAATTTTTATTTATTGTTGTTAAAGTCTACAAATAACTTACCCTTATTTACTGTGTATAACAATATTGTTGGTGTGATTATATAAAAGTAACAACATTGTGTGATTATATAAGAGTAACAATATTCTGAAAAAAAATATAAGTCGTGTGTCTATAGAATATTTCACCAAAACGGATCAATTCTCGCAGTAGATGCGTACTAGCTTTACAGTCCCCTTCCCCTGCAGCAGATGCCAAGAAGGACCTTCATTTTTTTTCTTTACCACGCCTCCTAAGTCACGAATCCTCCTCAATGTTTCATGAGTTGGTACATTAAGCGCATCGTTGGTCGATCACCCCTAGAGGTACTGTACGCTTTGTGGCACTTTGAAACATGGATTGGCTGCCCAGACAACTGAATCCAATTACTAAACAAAAACATTTTTCACAGAATGAGTGAAAGTGTGCAACCACTAATCTGAGAAAGCATACTTATTACTTCGATTAAAAAAATTATAATATCCGCTCATAAACCCAATACAGCTTTCACTATAGGTTTCGTTTCCAGCACGATACAAGTAAGAAGAATTGCAACGAACAAATGCTTCATCAAAAAACTTGAAAAGAGTGGGGAAAATTTGGACCTCACAAAAAACCTTCAAAATACCAGTACTCTCTCAATCTTTCTCTACATCAAAGGAAAAACAGACAAATTGGCTAACAATAAACTAACCAAACGATAGGCTAAAATTGGAAATTGCTGAAGAAAACGTATTGTTTACCGAATTACATGGAACTCAAACCTCCAACATCATATATGACGGGAGTGAATTCCACAACAGACACCTTATACTTACTTTTTATCATCTTAGAAAATCGCAAAACAAGATATTACTTGCCGCAAACAAGTTGTATTCCTCCATGGTGCTAGCCTCTTTCTTATTGCAAGCAAGATCTTTCTCGACATGATCTGCTAAACTTTTTGAGCTAAAATCCCCGATAGCTCCACCATTGGAAGATGCAGGACACGATTTACAACCTGTTGAAAGAGCTACAGGCCCACCAAAATGAAACAAAGAAAAACCACTGTTATTCACTTGTGACTTGGCAGAATTATCATTTCCAGCTTCCCCATTCAACGCTGGTTTGTTGGAGTTAGCTCCAGCTGGAACAACCCTTTCTGCAGTAGATTGCATTGAAGCAGGCTCACAAATTTGAGTCCGCTCCTCTGTATTTAAGCGTTTAGCTCTGGGAACTGGCCGACATACTGGAACAGTGGCAGGGTTGAATAGGGGCGTAGGCTGCTGTAAGGCACCATACCGCAAGCAGAAGCGCGGGTCCTCATTTAAGCCATATCCAAGAGGGCCAGCATATAAATAATGATTTGGATGTGGGAAGGGCATCAACCCATTTGTGGGAGCTGCCGGCCATGAAACTGGATTTTGATGATAATAACCCATAGTTGAGGGAGCTTGAAACACTGAAAATTGTAAGTTTTGGTTTGACACTGGGAGAAGCATGCTTTGAGGTTGAGAACACACATTAGTGGTGGAACAGACATTATCAAAATTGTGGGAGATTTCCACCACCGGATTCCCAGATACATCACTTCCTGCTCCATCCAAGGATGTACCAAATAGTGGCCCACTTGCCAAACACTCTCCATTTGTATTCTGGTTTTTCTCTGACCCAGCTTCATGACAGTCAGACAACCCATTTTCAATGCATGCTGAACTTTCTCTTCCTTCAGATTGTTGGCTGGCATCTTCTGAATCTGATGTGGTCGATGATTCAGCATTTCCATGGTTTGAAGAGGTTGTATTACTGTCACCTTCACTTAGACATGATGAGCAGTTGTCAGAGTTAGAAGTGCTTCCTGTGCTGTGATCAGATGAACCACACAAGGCAGAGCTTCCAGTTGGACAAATTCCAGGTTCCTCACAAGCAACTTCAGTGGAGCTGCAAGAACCCTCAGCTTCCACATGAAGATCATTTTGACAGCCTTCATCCATTCCACTTGGTCCCTTCAAATTGCTACAATCATCATCAATTTCCCCTACATCACCACCTTCACCAACAGATGATGACATCAGGTTATTATCAGATTTATCTCCATGAACCTTAAAAGGAGCTGACCTCAATGTAACATCTGAATCTGAAGTACTACGGTGACACTTTTTCTGTGACTCTGTAGGCTCCCAAACTTTCTTCGATTGAGGCAAATCTCTGCCGGGATAGTTCCTTGAAATGACTCTGCTTCTGGGCCTCCCACAAGTATCATGCATGTAGTCTACTTGATTATACTTGCCACCACGATAAAACTGCTTATTAGATGTATCTACAACAGGTTCAGACTTATTTGCAGGTTTTGTCTCCCGAATAACTCTAGTCATGGGAGAATGTTGCTCAACCCTTATCCTATATTCATTATTTAGGTTACAACTGCAAGAATGAAAATCATATCTGTCATTCATTCGATTGCTGGAACAATGGATTTTCTCATTAAACTTTGGACCAACATTTCGACCAATGGATTTTGGAGCATTCATTCTTAATTGCCTATTCAATCCATTGACTCCCCTGGATGATGTCACAAAATTTTCTCCACAATGTCTTGGCTCAGATCTACCAACCATTGCACCATTGTCTGTAACAACTGTGTAACGGTGTCCATCAGACCATTTTGTAGACGTATCAAGCGGAAACTCTCTCCTACATCTTAGTCTCCGACGAGAAAGCTTTGATTGCTCAACTATAAAAGTACCACTCCCATCTTTTGCATTGCCAGTTTCTCCATCACAACCATTATAAGATTGATCTTGTCTTCTTAAGGTACTACACTCACTGGAAAATTTTTCATCTTCAATATTAGGAGATTCGTCCCTCAGTTGATTAGCATCATCTGTTTCAATAAATGAATCCCTGCAGCTTATAGAATTATTTTTCTCCATATCAGGAATTGCAGACAATTCTTCATGTGGGACTTCAGGAGAGCCAGGAACATCATTTGAATCTGAACATTTTTTTTCTTTATCTTTTTCCTTTCCTTTTAATCTTTCCTTCCTCCGAAGCTTTTTCTCCCTTTCTTTTGTCCTTCTTCTCTCCTTGCGTTCTTCTTCTTCACGTTTTTCCTTTTCTTCTTCTTCAAGAAGTTTCATCTGTTCAGAAAAAACAAGTTAGGAACTGTTCTCCCCAGAAAGAAGAAAGCATTCTGCCTTGTTTTTTGGTCCCCCAATTTCTTATCTTAAAAGCATACTAAGTAAGACCTGCTTTTCTAATGTAATAATTTCTTTGCACGCTACATGAACACGTTCTTCCAGCAATTTCAGTGCAAGACAAACAAAGATACTGTGTGCATTTTGGCGTGCTGTTCCTTCTCTGAAAGCCTTCTCAACCTGAAGAATAACACAAAGTCAGCAGTTGAACAAGAGAGGAGAACACACACAACTGTCAATAGCATAGCAACAGAATCCCAAAAACTATTGAATATACTCAATCTGGGTAGATTATTAATTACCTGGTGCATATTGACAATTTTGAATCCAAAATCACAACATTCACAATTATCTTAAATAAAGTAATACAAAAAGACCCCAAAAATGAATGAAGTCTATCTCTCTGTCCACCGCATCTCCTCCTATTGTATTGCAATTATCTATGCCTTTGTGAAAATATTAAATTCCTATGTACTAACTTTCTAGATATTGGGGAAAAATCAGATTATCTCCAAATACATCCATCCAGTTTGTACTATAATTGCTTTCATCTTCAGGATTAAAAAAAAATACCATATTAACATCTTTAAAACTACATCCATATAATGCATATGCCTTCTAAACAGCCAAATATAAGGGACTTGAATGCATCTCTGACATAAAAGGTACTCCACTTTTATTGCAGGAGCTGTAGAACACAATCTTAGGAACATTTTCAGGTATGAACCAACTATAGTCAAAGAAATTGGCCAGGGTAAGGGAAGAAGAGTGCCATCCTCCTGTGCTATAAGTCACTTTTACTGTAATTGGATCCCTCTTATTAACACAAATCATTAATAAATTACATAAAATTATATTATACACTCACACACTAATTACATAATAGAAAACATAATCTATCCTAAAATTAAGATAGTCCAATCTATCATGTAAATAAGATAGTCCAATCTACTTTGAAATCAGAGAAACTCCCTCTAGTTTTGAGAACCAAAGACCTCTCAAGTTCCTACACAAATTGCCTGACTTGTCTATCTCTAAAGTACAATATTTATAATAGCCATTACAAATAACTATCTATAACTTATTAAAACCAACCAAACACGTGGTAATCAAAACTTCCCACGCGTCATGTGATAATTAGAACCTACCACATGTCAATATGTCATTTGGTCTGCAACAATTCCCTTCCCCATAAATTTCACCTTGTCCTCCAGGTGAAAGATTGGAAAATGCTGCAGAAACTATTTGGTGGAAGACAAACTATCATCTGGCCCAAAATCCTGAAGCCCATTAACCCATGAGAATTTGGGGTGAATTTCGAATTATACTTGAAATTAAATCCAGCCAAGCAAAAAACGCATCGTCTTGCCCTTTGACCTCTCACTTCGTTGCATTTGCGCTCTTCCGTATCGTCGCTTGAACGAATACACCCTTTTGGCTCGACTTTCTTCATGTCTGTCTCACACTAGTCTCTGCATTTCGATTTTGTTCGTCCTTCCCCTGTTTATCCTTAGGATTCCTTCTCTTTGATGTTGTCCTGAACCGCGCCATTAATTTGTACTGGAATGGCCTCGGCTTGGGGACTGGGTGCTGTATGACGTTCCCTGTGAATTTTAACCTCTACAGATCAGTGACCCGCAACAAGCCAATGGAATCCATCGCTTGCAGCAAGGGGTCACGACGCTCTTCCCTGTGTTGCGCGGCTTCCCGCTGGTCACCATCGTGGTGGCCGGTGTTGGAGTTTTGTCCCGTTTGGTTTGGGTCGCAACACTCTACAAGGACGGTGAGGACGTTCTTTATTTCAGAGAGGGATTCTCTCAAAGCCACCACGCTTTCGTCAAGGTTAGTGAGTCTGCAATAGACATCTTTCATGTCCGCACATAGTGAACCCCCTTCTCTCCCTACACTCTCAATTCTTCCCTCCATTCTAGTGTTAACCATTCCCTAGGATCTTGCTCCAATTCCAATTAATAGGATTCCTCTTGTTACACAACACATTAATAAAAATTACACAAAATTATGATAAATACTCTCACACTAATTATCTAATAGAACACATATTTATTTTAAAATTAAGATAACTAGATAACTCAATCTATTCTAAAATTAGAAATATTCACTTTGATTTCAATTAGAAATTTTCACTTTAATGTCAAGGACCAAAGACCTTTCTAAATTTTTACACAAGTTGTCTAATTTATTTAAAATAATATTAGAATTACACATTTATATATATATACATTTTTCACAAATCAAATCACCATTTAATACGATATTTTATAAGTTTCAAAATTTTACATTATTTCTACAAATATTTATACAAAATATATAAGTATGAAAATATAAGTTTACTCATTTGTTTATTCCTAAAGTCCAATATTTATAATAATATAACAAATAATTACTAGTAACTAACTATAACCAACCATACACGTGGTGATCACAAAAAAAAAAAATGATACACATTTAATAATCAAAACTTGCCACGTGTTATTAATGTCACATAATGATGTAAAAATGCACTACTTCGGTCATTGCCTTGACATTAACCTCCACCATAAAACCCTCTTCAACATTTACTCATTTTGTATAAGAAAATATATCTTGTTGCAAAAGGCTTCAATTAATCAAATCAAAATAAATGATAGAATAAACTGCGCTAAACTTTTAACTTATTACAATGAGATAAAGATAAGCGTTCAATGCTGAGTTCTACAAACCTTATGCGATCGAAACACTAAAACTGATCATCATTATCTTTACCATTATAAAACTCCCCTAATTATATCCAGTTAATTACCCCCTCCTTACTGCACCAATTACTCATTTACATGCAGATCACAATTTGCCCGGCAGTAATCATTGATAAAAACAAAAACACCCCAGCAGATAATATATGAAAATGTGTAGGGGAATCATGTAGATAGACTATTAAGCACAAAAATCGATGTGAAAGCTAAACGTGCCTGTTCTTTAAAAATGACAGCAGCAGCATCCAAAAGGAACTCTCGAGCAAGTTCAGGGCTCTTAGCATGTTTTTGAGGACGGGAGCATTCTCCATCAAGTTCATTTCCATCCTTGTCCAACGAATCGTCATCCTATAGGCATAAAAATAGTAAAAGATGAAATTTAGTCTGACAAAATACCGCCAAACTGATTATCATAATTAAATGAATCATGGACAACTGCAAGGAAGCTTAATTCCTTAGTGGAACTCAATCAACCTCTTCTTCCTCTGCCTCTTCAGCATGCTCAAAAAATCTTCTGATACTTTCCCCTTTTGTGATTGTAACATAACCATCACCAACAATTAACCTGCAATGCACACATTGTTGACCCCTTAACGCATGAGCTTTCACAGAAAGTTCAGTACAGCGTCCATCTAGTTTCCAAGCTCGGAGGGTGATGAAGCAGGCACTCAAACCACCAAGATCTAGACCATTGACTTGGACACATCCATTCATTCCAACATTTTCAAATTCCAAAATGTCAGATCTTCCTTCACTTGTCCCAACAGCCCACTCAAAGTGATGATATGATCCCGCAGTATCAGTAAATGTCTGGCGCCAATCAGCTTGAATTGAGTCATCAGACACCTGTAATAGCAAAGAGATACTTGTTATTCTAGGTAGAATATCTACTCCATTTCTCACCGGTAGCTTGATGGAAACGAACTTTTCTTAAGAACACTAATACTACTATAGACTCTTTCATTATAATGACAATTATAGATCTTACAGCACAGAGATGTGAATGTCAGACCTCATACTGAAAGGCTGTATCAGCAACACAGAACCAACTGGTGCAACGAGGTTCCCTGCGCATGCGCTTCAGTTCTTTTAGTTCCTTGAATTCTCGAATAACATTTCTTCTACAATCTCGACAAAATCTCTTGCTATCAAACCTGAGAAAGAGTGTGAATAAAAACAGAAGAATGGAATAAACTCTCCTTGCAAAACATGCAAAACTAACACATATAATTGCGTCAGCAAGGCTAATAGAGATCTCAACAGATACAATGACACTGCCTTAAAACAACACCACTACCAGTTTGAACACCAAAAAAAAGAAACTAATTCTTGCCAGAAATCAAATAGCAAATTTTATTTTATGCACTTCAAATAGCATTAAAACAAAATAGAGGAAAAGGAATTTCTACAGGGTAGAAAGTAATTCACTTTTCTAGATATTCCCAAATTTCTAGTAGTATTAAGACCCACATGATGATACAATGGAACTAGTTTCCTTTTGAAGTATAACAGACCAACAACCAGATATGGTGTTGTTATTTTAAAACAATTGGTATGGAACCTAGAAATTCACTTAGTATCTATCTTTCACTGAGATCATGAAACTCCAGAGTGAAAAATGCTACCAGAAAATAGTACATCAATTGGCACAACTTCTTAAAGAAACAATGTTATCACGCAAAAGGAAAGTGCAGCAGTAGATGTCTAATAATTTTTTCTCACCTATACCCAAAAGAAATAGTTAGTGTTTTAACCAATCAAAATGCCTAGGTCAAAATTACTCTGAAAGTGTCACAACTTAATGAACAACAAACGCACAATATTTCCATAGAAGTTCGGAATACTTGCACAAGGATTGGTCATAATATCAGCTTAAAGGATCCAATTATGCATAAGAATTATTGTATGAGCTGTGCATTATTTTTTTGAAATTGCATTTAATTCAATTTACCTAAAAAAATGTGCATTTTGCTGAAAACAACTACAATTATTATTTCTCTACCTAAAAAAATCTTACTCAAATTGTTTTCCTGTTTCTTTGTCCCATTCAACTCTCATTCCATGTTTAAAAGATCCAATCATCCATACCCCTCAACTGTGTTGTCTATCACAAGTCTCTGAACAACATCAACACACCCTTACGAAAGGGTCAGTACACATTGTTGTGTCAACTACATAATGCCTAAACACTATAGTATGAAGCCATAATTATCATTAAGAAAAATTTCAGATGGGTTCACTTCTAAGATCAGCCAATCTGTCAATTTGTCTTCTGCATAATCACATGACAGCAACTCCATTGCAAAGCCATCTTTTCCTATCTAATTTCTTATATATACACCCCACCAAATTTCTAGATATACAATTGCCCAGACCTTCCTGTATTCCTTTACCTTAGTGAACATAGTCTTAAGAGTTTTAGGCATTCTGCATCTCCATGTTTTAATGTTACACTCAATTCTAGCATGAACTATAACTTTTTTGTGCAATACTTTATATCATGCAATATCTAAAGATTCTAAACTAACCCAGGGAGAAATTGGAATAAAACCTCCAAAATCAAAGAGGCTCAGACAAGTCATGCAATTTAGTAGATCCAGTCCTTGGTCAGACCCAGGGTAAATGAGCTACAGGACCACATGTAAGCAGAAAAAACTAGGCATATTCGGCAGAGATAAACTGAAGACATATAGTATTATTGACATATATATTAAGCCCCTCAATGAAGCTTCCCCAATAAATTTTATCTTTAGCAATGTTTTAATCGTTCTGCCTAAAAGTCCTTAAATCACAGTAAGAATTTCATTCATCTGCCTAATTATTTAACTAAGACAAACCGTTCAGTTCATGCAGCCTTAATTACATTTCTTTTGCTGCATTTAAAGCAAGCAGCTATTTAAAGTGTTAACTCCATGTCTATCAAAAAGTTTCCCATTCAACTTTTTAACACCAAGCCCACTAGACAACTCTCCTAATAACCAAAAGATAGCTTGTGACTAGTGCATTACAAATCACCTGCATATGAAACAGCAACATCCTAATTTTTAACTTTTCAGGGGCACATAAGAATGGCTTAAATCTAAAAGAACATGGGCACATCAAGGACAGTTAAAGCCCTTCAGATGCATGTCTCAAATTCTCATTCTTTTTCTGTCAATTTCAACAGCGAGACTACTTTCAATATTGGCATTTATAGTACCATTCCAGTGATAGCAATCCATCACTTATCCAAGGTTAATGCAATGCAAGGAATGTACAGATTGATAGACACCTGTACATGAGTCTCTCTATAAAATCTTCTTCCTTCATCCTTAGAAGGGATTGCCGAGTCTCCTCTCCCAGAGCCGACCAAAACTCCACCAGTGTATCACATGAAAGTCTGGCAGTGTGCAATGCACATGTTTCCCTTGTCCCATGTCCTCTGCCATAACTCACTATCCCTTGGCTTATCCAACCACGGCCTCCCCCACCACACGCATCAGGATAAAGTCGTTCTCTTTCTCGTTCCCTTACCCGTGCCCCATCAAAGACCTGATATGAGGAAAAGTTAAGGCACCAAACAGAAAGAATGATTGAGCTAGGGTCTTATACAAGTGTAACACACTTACAATTTGCAGTCCTTTTAAAGATTTTGAATACAAGTAGCAGTCCAAAAGTGTCAGTGAACCATCACGTGTTGTGGTCAAACCTCCCCAAGGATGGACAGATGGCTCTTGGATTTCATCTTCGCACCCATTGATAATATTTGATCCACCATTAATTTGATTTTTCAACCCTCCAGGTCTATTGCAAGGAAGGTGAACACCCGCTCCCTCCTGATGCAAAGATTTCCCATGCATAACAATCTGCAAAAACCCTTCAAGCAGTAACCCGTTGCACCTGGAACAGTACATATTTTTACGAGCTTGCTCAAAAAGAGTTTGCTTGTCTATCCTCAAGAGTTCCTGCCGAGCTTGTGGCAACAGCTCACTCCAGAACTGTATCACAAGAATGGGAAACGCTTAGAAGAGACAAATTAAGCATGTTGTGAGCTGCAAGTTTATATAGGAAAAAATGGGTAATGCGAGTGTGCTCAGGCCAAAATTCAATCTCTGACTTAATATCAGTTTCACTAGATGTTCCATCCACTTCTCCAACTTAATCCAGCAAATTTAATAGTCACTTACAATCAATGTTCATTGATTTTTAATAAGTCATCACCTCAGCTAGAAAAGAAGTATCACGAACTACAACCTTAGGCATGGCAATGCTTGTTTGGTGGATATTACTTCAAGGGCAATTGTAATAAGTAACTTGACGAATAAAATTTTACTTGTACCATCACTTATTTATTGCCTTTACGAGTCACAGAAGTATAGATATGAAGAAGCAAACTAAATCCCATTCATCAAACACAAAATAATGAATTAGAATAAATTTGGCATCCAGCGGTAATACATTTAAAACCCCACAATGAATTGTTTCAACGGCAAGATCTGATATAAAGTAGAACAATACATCGATATAAACACAACAATTAATACAAAAGAGTGATCTGATGCTATCCCAATTCACCAAAAAGAAAGACTGGAAACTCAGAAAAAAAATATAAGGAAAAACGAATGAATCCAGTACCTTCTGGAGTTGATTGTAGCTAACATCGTCACGGTTCTTAGACCAAAATCCATTGGCAGAAAGCGAATACATCGCCGATGACCCATTACTGTATTGGTCATTTCTTTGAGCTAATCCGGGCATTTTTCAAACGCTGAAAAATTCATTCACCAATGCATCCATTCCTTTACCCCTCGATTACGCGGAATATAGGGACCGATAAGGATCTAAATTAATTTAATTATGCGAAATTGACATGAATCGGATATCAAAACAAGTAAGTATAAATTAATAAATTGAAATTAGCAATAGTTTATAGATCGACAAGTGATTAGATCGAAATGATTGTGGTTCGGATGCGAACAGGATTGAAGTTGGGTTGAAGATGCAACAGGGATCCAAGAGGTGCGAGAATTGGGAGAGATTTAGAGAGAGAGAGAGAGAGCGGGGACGTTGGGGCTTTTGGTTGATGAAAGGGGAGACTTGGTGCTGTGTGTGGTATATATATTCATAGCCAAGGGAGAGACAAACAGAGGGATTGGTAATGGCAGCGCAAGGAGGCACGGTTAAAAGGAGGCCCAGGAATGCTGTTACACGGCATTATAACAATTTTCAAATTTAATATATTAGATAAAATTATGTGTCAAAAAATATATATTAATAAAATCGATACCAAATATTTCAGAAAATGGAAAAATAAAACAAACAATTTACGAGTTTTATGAGACTATACAACAATGATGTAATGTAATTGCAAAGAGAAAAGCAAAGTTACCTTGTTATATAAAAATATATAATAAATAATTAATTTTTGAAGTATATTTTAAAACTCGTTATCCTCATTCAAACTTAGGATACTTACCTAAATTTTCATCTTGCTCTATCATATAAACATAACTAACATATTATTCTAATATCTTTCTTAATTTATTGGGGAAAATCACTTAATTCAACATTTTCATGAGTCAAGGACTTGCCAAAATTACTCACATGGATTACTAATGAAGTATGACTAGCAAAAAAAAAAATATGCAATTCATTGCATCTTATTTCTAAGAAAAAAATTACTACAATAATAAAAAATATTTATGTTAATATTTAAATAGAGAGATTACATTCTTGTTTGCACACTGCTTTTATTTGGTTTAATTTAGGTTTTTCCTTATTCTTTTGGAAATGGCTTAATGCATATCATTTTCACTGATTAAAATGAATAAATAATAAGATTTTTTTTCCTCTTCCTTGTATTTCTTTGTCAATGTTCTGCCCAACAAAAATAACTAACATTTAAAATTTACAAAAGTTGAATCCATTAGCAATTGATCTACGATAACAGAGAAATGTTGAATACTGGATAAAATACTAATTGTGATGCCCAAAAGGCGAAAGAGTGAACATTGCCAAATTGTGTCATTTACCAAATATTAAATGAGGTCATTTTTGGTAACAAGAGGCAGCGGAGTGCAGAAATAGTGACGACATAATGTTAATTCTTTCAGAATGACGAAAATGACCTTACACTGGTCAAGTGTGTGCTTTTTTGTTTTTTGGTAGAGGATCAAGCGTGTACTTTCGAGAATGGGTATTTTGTTTTTAATGAATTTAAAGATAAAGGGATAAATAAATATAAAAATATAAAAATTATAAAAGATTTATAAAATATATTATGATATAAATTGAAAAAAATAAAAAATAATTAAAATTAAAGAATAATATAATTAAAAATTTTAAATATGTGTACTTGAGTCCCACAAAAATCAGAAAATATTAAGAATAAGTATAATCCTTGAAAAGATAATATATATGTACGAGTAGTATATGTTATTTTTTGTAAAAATTTTCGTAAATAAGAAAAAAAATAAAAAAATGCATATAGAATATGAAGTAATTATGTATCGATATCAATATTCTATATTTTACATAAAATTTAACATAAAAAGAAGAAAATAAAAAAATAAATTAAAAAAATAAAAAGGACGGGAGAAAACGTGGAAGCACTGAACACTAAATGCACAATATTCACCAAACTCTAACAGGGACTATTAAAACCGCGGGGCGCATTCGCTTAATGATTTGGATTTCGGACTGTGTCTGATTTTTTTGGAAGGCGCAGGGCCGCGTAGTCCTGAGCTGCCGGACAAGCTCACACTCGCGCGTGGTTTTTGGCGCTTTGGTAGTGCGGATCTGTGCGGAGCTTAGGGCACGATCGTTGCACGTGTCCGCATATGCAGACCCTTAGCCCCCCAAGAGAAAATATTTCCATTTTGCAAGGGCTTTTATTGCCATGCCGCCACCCGCCAAAGGATATAAATGTAAACTGGACATGAAGCTGGGTCTTACCGGTGGCTTTGTTTTTTCAATAATTTTATATTTATAATTTTATTTATGTATTTATTTTTTAATAATTATTAAAAAATAAATTACATCTATAAATATGGCTCATTATTAGGCCTGCTGGAGGATCAAAGTCAATTCGGGAGATGGGACAGAGATAAGAACGTATGCACATGTTATGTGATGTGTGTTATAAAAATAATTAATATAAATAGTTTAATTTAAAATAATAAAAAATTTTATTTAAAAATATAAATTATTAAATTGTATTAATTAGATTATAAATTAAATAAAAGTAATATGTGATTCAGAGTATTTTATGACAATGATGTGTTTTTGAAAATAGGTATTTTGTTCTTGCAAATAAAAAAAAAGTTATTTTGTTGAAAAGTTTAGGACAATACATACATTGCTCAAGTAATCACTCTTTAAACTTCATTATCACATTCTCAAATGTGATTATCTTATTATAAAATAGCATATAAATATGAAAATGTAAATGATTTATCTCAATTTAGTACCAAATTAAATTATAAATTTTGTTCTTATGAATAATTTTCAATTTTATTTACTTTAAATAGATTTTATTTATGATATAAAGAATGACAATCCACTTAATACATATATAAAATATATCATTTAAATTTAAAATTTTGAAAAGAAAAAACTCCTATAACAAAGAGATGTCATTACACCAGTAACAATACCCACACTTCACACAAATTTATAATAATACTGAAATAACAAAACAAAACGTGGGTTTCGTTCGATAACTTAGGAAATGCATATGGTAGTTGTAACACTAGATTTTGCAACCTTAAAAATAAATACATTTTCTTATATTAAACACTATCTTTCACAAATCACCAAAAGCAACTATTTTTCACATACTCACATAACATAAATGAGGAATGTCTAGTATAAAATTTTGAATATTCTAACAATTTTATTTCCTGCCTTAAAGTATAAAGCAGAAAAAATTGGAAAGTTTTAACCTTTTTTTTATTTTCATTCAAAATATCTCTTATTATTATTGAACAAAAATTAATTTTTTATTTGAACGTAAAACTATTTAATTTTAACCGTTTCCAATAATAATGAGTTCAAAACTCAAATCCTTGACAATAAATTTTTCAATTTATAAGGTAATCAGCTTACTATTACTTTAACATACTTTTACTAAAAAGTTTTAACCTTTAACCCATTGGAAGTTGTCTGCATGTATATCTTTATGGCTGATATTCATGATTATATATTTGATTTCCTATATGTTGTATTATTCGATGCCAGATGTCGAAAAACTAATTATTAGAAAATAGATCGAGGAAAATTTTGATTACGTCTTTGAAAACATGGTAAGAAAATTCATAGTAAATAGGTGATATCTAGAACGTCTAAAGAAAAGAAAGACTGAAGAAAGGGAACCGATAAACAGAAAAACAGAGAAAATGGCGTCATCTCACTAATGAAATTGCGTCCATTTAAGATACGTGGTGGAGAATAGGAACAGGGATGGCGACCATATGATGCTTACTATGATCTATAAGTGACGAGTGGGAAAACAAAAGAAAGCTACAAAATGTAGTATGTGTCAGTGTCCCAACTAAACCTTATCATTTTCCCCTTGAAATAACACATACAGATCTACATTTATATTATTATTATTATTATTATTATTATTTACCTATCTGAACTCATATTCAACATTCAAAGGACTGTAGTTAAGTATATGCAGATTTGGATTATTTTATTTTAATAATTTCTTTATTTTTTATAATTTAATATATAATTTTTTTAAAAAAAAATTTTACTACATTTTCTTCCTCTCTTTCTTAACTTAATTCCGACTTTTGATTTAACTGAGTCAATTAACTTAGGAATTACGATTCAATCAGAGATTGTGAAGTTTGTTTTACTGATGGCTATATGTACGCTGGTTTAAAATTCTCTAAGGCCCACGCCATTGACGTACTCAGCCACCCAACCCACTTTCTTTGCCGACCCTATAACTTCGCTACTGCCCCAGCGTTTGCGACTTCCAACAAATGACATGGTACAAAGGGACTAGAATTTTTTGGCTGTTGTCAAAGGAAAAAGCTGAATGTGTTCTATCTAAAATATGGACGTGACACTGTTAATATCTGCCAAAGTTAATTAAATTAGTTAATATATATTAATGCTAATAGTATATTATATAACTTTTTTATGTATAAATAATAACATTTATGATTTAATTATCACATAATATATATCAAACTATTCACATATTATAAAAACGAAATGTTTATATTTAATGAAAAAATTTTTAAATTAGTTACATTTTATAATTTAATATATATTATTTGTTAAATTTAATAATTTAAATTTTGTAAAATAATTATCATGTAAGAATAAATATTTATAAATAGAGATATCCAAAAACTTAGAAAAAGAATTTAAAATAAGAAAATTATTGATATGCATGCTTCAGGTACGTTGTACAGATAAATGGGGATCTTTATTAACATAATAAAACATAGTAGATATGTAAATAGCATTGTTCTTCAAGATAACCACAAGTTGGACCAGATCATATAACCTCAACTCAATAATTGAATCTTTCGAATTTCTGTGTTTCTGAGTCAGCCGGAAATGCACAAAATAGACACGCTTAACTTGCACGTAAAGCACAACCAAGGGGATCAAGGGGAATTCTGAGCTCAAACAAACCAAAAGGACAAGAAAAGGTGTTTTTCAACGTCATGTTCTTTTCTAATATGAATTTCTGAAATTTGGTTTTCTAGCCCCTGATTCTTATAGGCCAAAATTATGGGTCTCTGTCATGCATTAGCATGCCCACAATACATATTTTGTTCAGTAGAAAAGGAGGCTCAAGCAGACCGAAACATCATTGCCATGGCTTAACACAATCTAGACCAATCAAGATAAAACTAGAATAACATTGGGTCACAAGTCGCGCAAATATCTGGTCAGTTTTCTGATACTTAATCAGGCAAGATCAGAATGTCAAGCATTTGATTCAGGGCCAGCCGGTTTGGAATTAAGGAGTGGCTGGAGAGCTTTGACCACAATCGTCATGTTTGGCCGGAAGTCAGCCTCATACTGGACACAAAGTGCTGCAACCGCCGCCAACTACATATCCACATCAAACACCAATCAGAACATCAAAATATCCTTCGTCTCGGTAAAAATCGAACTTCACTTCAAAAAATATATATATACTTGGGAGAAAGAATGGCGGAGAGAACCTTAGCAATTGCCTTGGGCGGGTAGTCATTGTTTAGCTTAGGATCCACACATTGTTTCACTTTGTCCTCACTCAACCTTGGAGTTGCCTGTGGTAGTTAGAAAAGATCAGCAGCGTATAGAAAGGGAACAAGGCCATTGGAGGCCTAGAAGATAATTTGAGTGATGATATTGGCATACCCAAGTTACAAGACTTTGTTGCCCTTTGGGCATTGTATGGTCTACTGGTTTTCTTCCTGTCAACAGCTCTAAAAGAACAACTCCAAAACTGTATACATCACTTTTTTGGGTTATCTGTCCAGTCATGGCATACCTGAAAACGAAAGCCCACATTTAAAAAACAAACAAAATTCATAACTTCTATATTGACATAAAATATGCAAGACTCAACATAGCAAGATCTTCAGTCAATATTAATCAGGAAGGTAAGTTTCAAAGGTATACTCTGGTGCATGGTAGCCGAATGTTCCCAAGACTCTGGTTGAGTGCAATCGAGCCGCTGTATCAGAAGATTGATTTGTCAAGTTGAAATCGGCAATCTTGGACTCATAGTCATCAAATAGTAAGACGTTGCTGGATCTAACGTCTCGATGAACTATAGAAGGCTGAACCTTTTCATGAAGATACTCAAGTCCTTTTGCTGCTCCAAATGCAATTTTTACCCTCTGATTCCAGCTTAGTACTGGACCAGGTTCAGCCCCTTGTACACCTTTCCTTCCTGCACCAGCCAAATCCAAAGTCTTTAAACAAACTACAATTTTTTTGTCCTTCAGTGTTAAATCAGTTGCATAGTTAGATTAGACCTACCATGTAATATGTCATGCAAGGAACCCATAGTTGCATACTCATAAACCAAAATTTTGTTGTTTGCCTCCAGACAATATCCAAGCAACTCCACAAAATGCTCATGGTTTAGTCTTGAAACTACAGATAACTGCATGAATCGTCTTAAAATAATGCTGAGTACGAGACTCTTCAAGAGACAGAAACATTGCCTTAATGAATCTACAATTTCAATGGAATTATCACCTGTGCTGTGAAATCGGAGTCTGGTTCTTGTGAAGAACTGGTATCCAATTTCTTGATTGCCACATCCTTACCACTGCTTAACTTTGCATAGAAAACCCTTCCATAGGAACCTTCTCCAATCAAAGCCTTTGTACCAAAGTTGCCTGTCAAGCTATTTAACTCATCCAATGGCATAGCAGGTATCTCAATTGGCAATACTTTCTGTGGAGTACCAGTCTTGACAACATTGCCCCGTGGCTCTCCTCTCCCATTGCCTATATCCAAAGAGAACTACTGTAAATTACCGCTCATCTGCTGGAAGACAAAAGGTATTTCTCGAAGAGGTTTATGAGACGTGCAAACTATACACTGAACCGTCTTGTGACTTAGACTATTCCTCCATGATATTTGCAAAGTGCATAATTAGCATAGTATTAAGGAATTACAGCCTAATTTCCTGGAAAAATACTGGTAGTATGATGCTGCTTAAAAGGGCTGAGAGCATGCAGTGCTCTGCTCTCAATAAGCTAAGGGTGTCAAACTGTCAATTACATGTTCATGGGAATCATGGCTTCAAGTTATCTCAACCCAGAAGCAACTTTCTAGTTGAATAGAACGCCCTTGTCAAGTTTCCAGCTATGCACTCAGAAGGAGAATCATTGAAAAGAAATAAAAGTTTAAAAAGATAACTGCACCCAATTCCTATGCTCTGGGCCTCCGGCTTTGAATTATTTAGGGTGTCAAAGAGCAAGCAAAACCTTTTTTTTTTTTTTTTTTCTGGCAAACAGATTAAGAACACTGCAACATTATCTGTTTAACCCCATTGCAAAGCAAAGTAAGAAATAGAGACCAAAGAGAGAGAGAGATCTACCTTCTCCGCCCCCGTATGTGTTGCCACCTCTCGAAGGTGCAGTGTAATTATTTGCAGGTGGGCCGCTGCACTCTTCCTCTGCACCTCCGCAGCACAACATACTTCAAAGTAGTCGAAGTAGAAGTCTCAATAAGCCATTTAGAGTAAATGATATCAAATGAATTACCTGAAACTATGCCAACTCAAATTTTCCACCGTGCACATAACTTGTCAAAACAAGAGTGTCCAGGGAGAAGATAGTCATTCAAATTCAAATTCATTCCCACCCTTTTTCCAATAAAAAAAATGGTTGAACAGGAACCTAAACAAGTAAAATTAAGGAAAAACCACTCAACTGTGAAAAAAAGAAAAATTGTGATGACAAAATAACAATAAAATTAAGTTGCAGGATTTCATAAAATCTCAAGTAATTTTCTTTTATTCCGACTCGCTATATTACTTTTTGGGAGATAATAAAATCCCCTGTACTGATCTCATCAAATCATGAAATCGAAATTCCCCGGTAGGCGAAAGAAACAAGAAATCTAAAATTGAAAAATGTGTTTTCGCAACGATGGCACTCTATTTACAAACAAACCAAGCAGAGAAACATTGAGAGGGAACAATAGATGTACGTTAAGAATCAAAATCTACGAGAGCAAGAAAGAAAATGCAAAAGGCATTACCTCTAAGCTGATCCTGATCAACCCACAAGGCTCAAGGAGACGATTGGCACAGAGGGAGGGTGTCAGACGAAGAGGATCGTGGACAGCAAAATCTAGGAACACATTGGATAGGAATGCAGAAGAAGGAGGAGGAGGAGGAGGCAGAATTGGTTTGTTTTTTTCTTTGGTTTTTTAAGTGCCTCTAACGAAGCTCCGTTTTGGAACAAAGGTGGATGTTTCTCTGTTTCCCGGGGAAGTCGGTTGGTTGATGAAACCGCTAAAACCAGAACTTAACCCACTGTCTGCCCCAACCTTGCGGGGGTGTTACGTGCCCCCACGATGCACGTCCTTCGCTTATTACTATTTTTTAAATTCTTGATGCGTCTTTTTGATTTCTTATGCTGATCAGACGGCAAGCAGCCAGGCAATGTAAATCTGGTGATTCATGCAACCTAGCTGGGCACCGTGTTCGTATCGCGTTCGGCCGTTCCCCACGTGTGTAGCTGTGAACTAACTCACCCTACTCAATGTTTCCATTTTTTCTTTTGAAGGGCAAATTATCACTGTCCTTTTTCTCTCCCAATTTTTTCCTCTTTATATATAATAGTGCAAATTTTTTTATTTTGTGTTTTTGATCATATAGCCTTTTAAAAAACATTAAAACATATAAATTTTCTTAAAATTTTTTCGTTCAAATATAAAATACATGAAAACTTAAAATAATTTACTCTATATACCATTTAAGTTTTTCGTGAGAAATGAATTTTTTTATATAACTTATCTTTAAATCACATGTTTGAGTCAGAATCGCTCCTCCTGGTTTAAGAATTGAAGAGACGCGAAAGTTGTAAAAGGATTGCTTTTTTTGTTTTGCGTAAATTGATTGCTTTGAATTAGCATTACTCATGAAATTTCGACATTTTGTATTTAATAGTACAGGAATTCGGGTTGCTAATGGAAAACAAGCACGCAGATGGATTTGACATGGCAGGACCTCGCTTATTCATGAATAACTATATCTCCTAATAAAAATATATATATATATATATATATATATCTCATGACAATGTCATTTCTTTTTGGATAGGAACGTGACGTTAATGACATTTGATAAAATTTAAAAATCAAAAAATAATTTTTTAATTGTAATTTTCTAATTTTTCAACTTTTTCTCATTCTCTCACCTGCATCCCCTAACTAATGTCAAGACATCCCAATTTCTTCAGACGTTGGTTTTCAAGCTAGGAGCTACAAAGACAACATGGTAACGGTACGGTGACTCATTGAACAGAAATATGTGCTTATTTGCCGTAATACAATAGCATGATGCCATGATCCCCAAATTTTGACACTGATAAAGCCATCTTTTTCTTTTTGGTTCTAATAATGCCATCTTGTTTAATCGAACCTTTTTATCACCTTTAAACAAATTTATTCTCCTCTATAAGGGGTCATGCTAGATTCAATTCATAGCATTTTTTTTTCTTTTTTCTTTCAATTTCCTACAATTGTTTAGAACAAATGGCTTTCTTTTGAAATATAGCATCAATAGGTATGCCTGTTTTTTTCCTTAGTTCCAAACAAAATAAAGATAAAAAATTTAACTCAAACTTTTTTACAATCATTGCATTCTACTAAATTTAAAAGTCTAAACTCTTTTTAAGTTATATTTAACAAAATTTATGTTGTGAAAATAATAGCTAGGTTGGTAGTCTAATTGCCCTGCGTGAGCAATACCATTTATCAGATACTTTTTTAGAAAGAACTTTTGTTTGTAGAAAAGAGAAGGAACGAAAACTTAGAACCAATTTCATGTGACCCTTAACTCCAAAACACATGGAAATAAAAGACAATCTGGAGATAATTAGAGCTTCATTCTCTGCCAGAGAGCTAAATCGCAAAATCATGGTTTATGACTCTGTACAATCACTTAAATATTTACAATTCTCATTCTTCTTTCCATATACGACCGGTGATCCTCAACTTTAGCTCCTGTCTATCCCCACCAGAAAAATAAAGGGCTAGGTTCCTCTGGATGATAAGTCCATCTTGACTGTCACGAACTTTCCTATGACTATCACGGATACTTCTTGGAATTCCTTGCCATAGGAGTTTGCGGCCATTCGCACCAACTTCCAAGCTGTAGCTGAATTTCTTTGCCTCATTGTCATCGCCCATAAATCTTAAAAAGGCCATATATACTGGAGCCATGCCAAGCTGGAAAGCCTCAAAATGCAGGCAGAAATGTCTTCCGAAACAATTAAAAACCTGCAAAAAAAATACTTCAAGATGTAAGTGGAAATTTCTCTGGCCGGGTAAGATTCAAATATGCTATCGGAAGGACACTATCTTAGTGAAATGTATTAAGGAAGAACTCCCATATGATCTGGAGATATGTTAAATGCAAATGGGGGGAGACACGGTGGAGTGTCGACATAGTCATTCCCACTTTGATCAGAATTCAATTTGAGCAAACTATTAACAAAAAGTTAGAAGATAATATAAAACCAATTCCTATGCGACCCGTGGAGCAGAACTTTGAAAGCTGCTTCTCTGAAAGGCTAAAAGCAAGTCGATAACAGAACCGATCAACCAATTCTCTACACCACTTGAAAAGATTTGATAACAGCATAAAAATACATTTTTCTCATATAAAAAAAATATGACCATGTGCGCAAACAAAATACTCCATATTTGGCCTCTTAAAAATATAGACAGGATAGTTTACCGGATAAAAAATTTTAAAAAGCATGCAAAAGAGCTAACCTAGAATAAATATTTGATCTGGTAAACCACAAAAGCCATCTATGGTCCATAATATCAAATGACTTACAGTTAGCATCCACGTAGCATTTTCGACTTCATGTGGATTTGATTTGACATATCGATGATTGAAGGTACATCCATCATGCATGTCAACCTTGTGATCAACCTTGAGATGGGCAACCAAAGTTGGAATGTCACCTGTCACAGAGCATTCTGATCCAGCGTAAGGACAATTGTATGGGCGAAATCGGCAGTTTTGCTCATGCTTCAGCTTGGTGTAGTATGCATATATGTAAGGACAACCTAGACTCTGATATCTGCAAGGAAGCTCCAATGCTTCGGCTACTTTCTCCAGAGCCAAACACCTTATATTTCCGAGATCATGGTGGCAAGTCGGGCAATGATTATGTACTTTGATTTTACAATTTGAACATAATGTGTGGCCATTTGGGCACTGAAACAAGTAATGCAGTCAAAAGGATAATATTAGAATAATATTAAAAAATTAAATTATTTCACAGTAAACACCTCAGAAAAAAAATTTCTATTCTGCAGATTCTAATATGCCGTATTATTTCTAGTTAATGGAAGGAAGCAAATGATCAATTGTTCCAGAGGTATTTGGATTTTTTGATATCAGCTATCATCTGTACCCATCCAAGTATACTCTCAGTAGAAACAAAAGGAAGAGAAAACCATCAAGTTCACAGTAGAAATTCAGTGATGTGTTCTATTGATGACAAGTCAACTAGCAACGTAGGATCTCTTAACAGTTTCTTCAACTATTGCTCACCCACTCGCATGTTTTCTTCAATTCTCTATTCAGCACCACTCTCCTTAGCTTAAGCTATCCAACTCCACAGGAAATCTCAATTTATACTTCTAGGTATAGGCTTAAATCCTTGAGTAAAATTCCTGACCTTCCGTTCAGAGGATACACATTATATCCCAATCAATGAAGTCAAAATAGAAAGTGTGACTAAAATAGCTTACTTACAGAATTGTATACCAAATTGCTCAAAGTTTAAATACTACCATACAAATCATTCACCCAAAAAAAAAAAGAATAGACGTAAGATGATAACTTTATGAAACCCCAAGGATTCAAGTCCTAAATCAAGTTTTGTTCTTCCTGCTCCCTACATCTGTTCATCCATCTCTCTCCCACAATGTAGTCCCACATTGTTTTAAAGCAATGTAAGGAGGCTACTAAAATGAAGTTAAATATAAAACAGCATTAGGCTGCATGGTGCGGCCTTGACAGTGGCAGAAGAATAAGTAAATATGTATTGACTGAAAATGCCCTCTCCGTATTTGAATTACGGAGATGAAATATAAAGAATACCAATGCAACCTTTCATATGCCTATACCAATTGCATGTTTGAGTTACACACTATAATAAAAAGGAATATAACACCATTCCCCATGTCCTCCTTTTCCAGATAAAAAAGTAAGCACACACCAACAGTCTAATGTGCACTAACATTGATTATGAAACTGAAATCAAAATGCAAGTGCTGTACCTGGTGAATAGGGGGGTACATCAAATTCTTGCAAACAGGGCACTCAAGTAAGTCATGCACGCCATTCTTTGAATTAATTCCATGTTTTCCACTCAACCCAGCATTAGAGTTTGTAAATAAACTATTACTATTAGCATCAGATTTGGCCTTGGTAGTATCATAATCTGAAAATGCCAGGCGAGACTCACAAACTTCTTTGCAAGCACTACCTCCAGGAGCCATTGCTGATATATCTATGATGGAATTTCTTTCTAAATAATTCTGAGTCTATGTTCCAAAACTCAACTTTAGTCCACTCTCTTCGACTTTGAAATTTTACAAGCTTGCTAGATCTGTCAAACAGAAAATTGGTCAATGCAGAAAAATTGCTTGTAAACAATACTACATTAAAATCTATATTCTTTAGTCCATAATCTGTAGAAATAAATGAAAATATGTGACAAGAATTCACTCATTACTTTTCCTTCAACCAGAATAATAACCTTATGAAGTTTGCCTGGGGTAATATAAAGGTGTTAACATAGCTAAGTTGAATTCTCATACAACGAAAACTAGACTAACTTCTTATTTGACTGTCAGTGTTTTAATTCAAATATCATGAAACTATTTCTTTTCGTTTCAAAAATACTCTTCAGGAATCATAAATTCCAGAAAAATAAAATATTCTGGAACAAGAGAACAATATTATGCAACAAAAAGGCCCAGAAATACAATCCCTTAACTGGACCTCTCATCACCAAGACATAGATAAACTAATGAGTAAACGAATACTTCTGTTTTGCATATGTCCTGTGAACAACATTTTCATCTGCCTCACTACATTCTAATTAGGCAGCATATATAACCTGTTTAGGTTAACAATTCATATGCCAACCCCATTGCTAGATAACTATGCAGTTACCCTATTAACTATTCAAACTGCTATAGGAGGAGAAGAGAGAAAATAACACATCCTAAGAAAAAACCATAACTGTGAACAATTTCATCCCAGATTCCCCATAATTCATTCAACCACACATCCAACATATCCAGAAAGTCAAGGACAAACCCAGATAAGTTTTCAAACTGATGTTCACCAACAGAACATGTCTCACTAAAATTGACCTCGCCATAATATTTCTTTCTAATGCAAAAGCATGGGAGAAAACAAATACTACTTCATATGGCAACCTCGTGGTGTCTGGGCCTTCAATCTACAAAGACCTAAGTTAAGCCAGGAATTACCCTTCCTTTCCCCTTTCTTATATTTTCCATTTAGCTATCCACAAAATCAATCAAAATCAAAAGTATAAATTACGGAAAGAAAAAAACAACTCAGATATTCAACCAAGCAACACAGTTCAAATTGGCGCGTATTACTTTTCCGATTTAATTCAAGCAACCAAAACAGGAACCAGCAGAGAAAAACAAGGGGAAAAAAAATCTTATTATCTCAAATATTCACCTATTAACAGATGACGAAAAGCCACAGTGTGTTTCCCCAACAGCAACCAGTGCACATATATAGAAACACAATACAGTAAAATCAGGCATATGACTTACAAAATGAAGACAAATCCCAATACAAGCATCCAAAACCATTACCAATAAAAAACAAAACCAAAAAGATATGAACAAAGAGCAAACCAAAATACAAGAACCCAGTTGAGAATTCGGAGCCCAATGTGCCTACATCCTAAGAATTCAAACTAATACATATGGGTTGCGCTCGAACATAAGAAAACAGAACAAAAGATTAAAGAATGCAAGGTTGCGAACTACAAAACGAAAAACATTTCGTACCACGAGCCCCGGAACTTGCGCATATTACCCGGCTATGGAGATTGAAGAAACGAGTCCCTTGTTGGTATCGATGCTGACCATTAATTTTCTTTGTCGTCCTTCTTCAAAATCGCAGCCAAAATTTCTTCTGCCCAGTTTATATTTATTTATTTTGTGTTTACAGTTTTCGAAAATAAATATATTGGCTTTTGTCTGTCGTCTCCAACTGTACGTTCCCAAGCGGTGGGTGAACCAGCGGCTCTTCCCGCATGCGACGTTTAAAAACAAACAACTTTCGAAAGACCGAAAAAAAGAACTGTCCGATCCGTTGATGTTTATTCTCTTGCACGAGTAACAGCTTCCCAGATCATCCTGCGTGTAAAATTAGAACCTATACTCGCCATAATTTTATGACTTGTGTCCTATCTGACCTGTTTACAGTTCCCACGCTGCTGCATCTTTTTGTAGTTCCCTAACAAGAGGCACAATTAGTGGGTTAATTTTGGAAAATTTTTAATTTATTTTTAATCAGTATTAGTGATTACTGCTATATCCAAGAAGGGATCCAATGTCATATTCATACTTGATGCAGTGTTTGAAATAAAAGCTATAACTTTATTTTTTACCATTTAAAGAAAAACCAACTTTGTGGACTGAAAAATTTGGATTTTACTTTAACCCTTTCTAATTTTGGAAGAATAAACAAACACAAAACGGTAATTAGAATTTGTTTTTTCCATTTAAAAGGCTTAGACAACCTAAATACTGAGAATCTAGATCACGGATTTTGATATTTAAAGTAAAAAGTTAATGGATTGTAATGAAAAAAAAGATAGAAATAAAATTTAAAAAATTAATAAAAATAAAATTCATAAATATAAATTGTTCTTTATTTTTTAAGTCAGCATTTAAATCTCATATTTGTGTTTACTACCAATGCTTTATTTGACTTATTACATGACATGTGGCACATGCCTTGTCTTGGCTGTATTTTGGCGTCTCAGGTAGAGCTTGTCCCTCGTTAAGGGCAAAGACTCTTGTTCCCTTCATTTTGAATGTTGGACTTGGATTCTGGGTGGGGCATTAACAGTTTTACTTTTACCTATTGCAAGCGACCAGTATTTTTTTTTTTTTAATCTCACCAGTACAATACATTGATCACAAAAGCAATGACCAAACTGACTTTTGATTGAGAAATTTACAAAAGTTATTCTGTGTTTCTTTAAACAATTCTTTTATATAATCATTAAATAGATCAATTTTTATAAAAAAAAAAAAAAATCAAGTGAATTGATTCGTGTATGTGAATGGCAAGAAGATAGAGGTTTAGATAATCACAAAAAAAAAAGTTGTGTAATTATTGAAGTTAGCTAGGTGGCTTGCATGTACATTTGAAAATTAGAAAAAGAAAACAAAAACAAAAAAGTGGATATAGCTTTCAACATAGCTGGAATACAAAGGATCAACAACAAACAAAAACAGGAATGTATAAGCGACAAGGGAATATGGTGTTGACAATTAGTCGCAACCAAATTTGTTTGAAATGGCTATCAACTATGAGAATCAAGTTCAAAAATATAGCAGGACATGTATATTTATTATATAATATTATAAAATGAGTTATTTGCCTCAGAAATAATTGATGGTTACTAATTAAAATTTGAACCAGGTCTTATCACAGCTACTTCTCACCTAAATCAGCTTATATTTCGTCATATCATCCTTCGTGTATTTCGTCTTATGCATTTGTTCCTGGCAAGTATTGGTCATGCAAATTGTACCACCAATAAAAAAAAAAAAAAAAAACTAATTGATAGATGTTCGGGTTCACGAATTGAACTGAACCAAATAAATGACCACTTCGTTTGGCTTTGCTCGGATCAACTGGATCCAATAATAAGTGTAGCAGAAGTGGATTGGCAAGCTGCAAGACAGACTTGTTCATGGCAGGGCTTGTCATCTTCGAGAGATGGCCGCGAGGGCATGAATTAATCCTTCAATTTATGCCTCACTTTAGCCTTTTCTTCTCTCGTTGTAGGAGAATCTATCGACCTTTTTCACTATGTTCCATTGTGTGAGCGTGCCGTAGGAAGAGTAATAATGGAATATGAAGATGGAGAACGAAATATATGAGATTGCTATGCTGCCTTATATCTTATCCAGTCACATTCTTTTAGAAAAAGTAAATAATGAGCAAGTTATATCAAACGACATAATTAATGTGGAATGGCAATTAGGATGTCAATGTAGGTGGCTTTCATTGTTTTGTAATTAAATAGAGTGAGACAGGATAGGTTATATTTTTTATAAATTAAAAAATATATATTTATCTTGTATAAGAAGCAGAGTGACATAAATTAATTTTTATAAATAAAAATATGAATAAATTTATCTCATTCTATAATAATTAATAAATTAAATAAAATAAAATAAGATAAATAATATTTGTTATGAGTTAATAAAATACATATTCACGGGTAGGCCAAGCTTACATATAAATCAATTTTAACAGCCCTAATAGCAATTTAATAATGAATTATAATTTATATTATTTTATTGATATGATGTTACAAATAATAAATATGAACAATAAAAATTATTTAAATAATAATTTATTATTAAACTGATATAATATATTAACTATAACACATAATATAATTAGCTTATTACACAATCTATTGGGCTAATAATTACAAGGTAATATTAGATATAATAATAAGTTAAAAAATTTATAAATATAGTCAATTTTTTTAACTTCAAAATTGAATTGAAACAACGAAATATTAAAAATGTTCAATCGATCAAAACCAAATTATGGTCAATAATAATATGTTTTTGCACGGATTGGATTTGTTTGAATTTAGAAAATCGCCAGTTGGATCAATTTTTTTATTTTTATAAATTATATATTAAGTAAGAAATTTATATAATTAAATTTATTAAATTTTATAATTTCAATTATAAAATTTAATTAATTTAATAATTTACATTAATTTTTATAAAATTATTGAGAGCAATTTTTCTCAAATTTTAAACACCCCATTTTTTTTTTTTTTTGAATATTTGAGATGTACAAAGTGAAAAATAGAAGTCCTAGGAGTTTGGACAAGTAAATGATGATGGGCCAGACTTTGATCAAGGAGTTCCCTCATGGCTAATATCAACCCCATCTTAATAAGCCCATTATGTTTGAAAGTTGGGGTTGGGAGGTGGTACAACATAAGGTCATAAGGCATGATAAGGGGATGCAGGCTAACTGCAAGAAGAAAAATTGATGTGACACACAGAAATAATTTTTACAAAATTATAAAATTATTAAAAATAAATAAAAAAATTCACATGTTAAATTTTAAATATAAAATAAAATATAGAAACAAAATTATCAAAATAAAAAATCTAAATCATAATATGTTGCATTTAGTAAAAGTTATTTATAATTTAGGTTGTGCAAATGAATGAACAGTTAAAATTAGGAAATTAATTTTAATTTTAACTTACAAGGAACCACATCTTTTGAAATAAGAATCAGAAAGAGAAAAAAAAATAAAAGTCAATAAAAAGGTAAAACATGGTAAAAGGTGCAGAAGGAGAAGGAAGGTATGGTCTGACAAGGGAGAATCTGGGAGTGGGGATTTGCCGTTTGCAGGGAGTGTGATCATATTACCGCTGAGAACTGAAACGGAAAATGCAGTGTTTTTGTAGGAAAGTGGTTTCAAAATTTAGGGCCTCATTCTTTTCCCCGCCCACATAAAGTCAAAAGCACACTCTTCCGCTCCTCTTTTGTTTTGTCCCAAAGCAACTCGCACTACCTTCGCCAGTAGGAGTGGTTCCCTTCAATTCCCTTATCATTCTGTGACAGAAGCTTTTCTCGCTCTACAAATGGACGAAGAAGAAGACCAGCAGAAGGTTGCAGATCTGGTGAAGGAACTCGTACTTCGCTTACTCTCTCAAACTCATTCATACGATTCACCAACCGCAAACCCTAATTCGTCCCAGTTTCAACAGTCTCTTCGCTATGCAATTCGCATACTCTCCAGCAGATTGACACCCTCTATTGCTCCCGACTCCGCCGCCATCGCTGAGTCCATCAAGCGCCGCCTCGCCACTCAAGGTAGGTCAGCTGAAGCCCTCACTTTCGCCGACCTTTACACCAAATTTGCTTCCAAAACCGGCCCTGGCAGTGTAAATAACAAATGGGCCGTTGTTTATTTGCTCAAAATTATATCCGAAGATCGGAAAAATATAAAATCTCAATTAGATACTTCGGTTTTGTTGCCCAATTTGGCTTTTGCTGACAATGATTCGGGTAAGGATTCTAGAATTTTGCACAACCGTTCTGCCCGGGAGAAGGGATGGAATAATGGGGTTTTGCTGGTTACAAAGGATCCAGACAATCGTCGTGATATTGCATTTCGGGAGTTTATAAATTTTGTTAAGGAAGAAAATGAGGTCTCTGAGGAGGTTTTGGTTAGGGATGTGTTATATACTTGTCAAGGAGTTGATGGCAAGTATGTGAAATTCGATACTAATATTGATGGGTATGTTTTACCGGATTTAATTAAGGTACCTAGAGCAACTAGGACTATGGTTCACAAGCTTTGTAAACTAGGGTGGTTGTTCAAAAAGGTTACGGGGTACATATCACATAGCATGGATCGATTTCCAGCAGAAGATGTCGGAACTGTTGGACAGGCGTTTTGTGCTGCATTGCAAGATGAGCTCACTGAGTACTACAAGTTATTGGCAGTGCTTGAAGCACAGTCTTCAAATCCCATTCCATTAGTATCAGAATCAGCAAGTTCAGCAAATTATCTTTCAATAAGGAGATTAGCTGTTTGGCTTGCAGAGCCAACTGTGAAAATGAGGTTAATGGCTGATTTAGTTGATAAGTGTAGGATTTTGAGGGGTGGGGCGATGGCTGGCGCTATTCATTTGCATGCCCAACATGGTGACCCACTAGTCCATGAATTCATGAGCAGATTACTGCAGAGAGTATGTTCTCCACTTTATGAAATGGTGAGAAGATGGGTTCTGGAGGGGGAGTTAGAAGATATTTTTGCTGAATTCTTTATTGTAGGTCAGCCAGTTAAAGCTGAATCCCTTTGGAGAGAAGGTTACAGGCTCCATGCTGCCATGCTTCCTTCATTTATCTCACCTTCTCTTGCTCAGCGTATCTTGAGGACTGGTAAGTCCATAAATTTTCTTCGTGTTTGTTGTGAGGATCGTGGTTGGTCTGATGCTGCAACAGAAGCTGCCACTGCTACAGGGGCTACAGCGAGAAGAGGTGGATTTGGCTATGGTGAAACTGAAGCCCTGGAGTCCTTGGTTGATGAAGCAGCAAAAAGAATTGATAAGCATTTGTTGGATGTAATGTACAAAAGGTACAAATTCAAAGAACACTGTCTTGCCATTAAGCGGTACTTATTGCTTGGTCAAGGTGATTTTGTTCAATATTTACTGGATATTGTTGGGCCCGAGCTTTCTGAACCTGCTAACACAATAAGCTCTTTCAAACTTGCTGGGTTGCTGGAAACTGCAATTCGAGCATCCAATGCTCAGTATGATGATCCTGACATATTGGATAGACTGAGGGTAAAAATGATGCCGCATGAAAGTGGTGATAGGGGCTGGGACGTATTTTCACTGGAATATGATGCTAGAGTTCCACTAGATACTGTGTTCACAGAGTCTGTGATGGCAAATTATTTGAGAATTTTTAATTTTTTGTGGAAGCTTAAAAGAGTGGAACATGCGCTTATTGGTGCCTGGAAAACTATGAAACCAAATTGTATTACTTCTCATTCCTTTACCAAGCTGCAACATGCAGTTAAGTTGCAGTTAGTTTCAACATTGAGGCGCTGCCAGGTTCTTTGGGTTGAAATAAATCACTTTATTTCAAACTTGCAATATTATATAATGTTTGAAGTGTTGGAAGTTTCTTGGTCAAATTTTTTGAATGAGATGGAAATGGCCAAGGATCTTGATGACCTACTTGCAGCACATGAGAAATATCTAGATTCCATTGTAGAGAAATCTCTCTTAGGAGAGCGTTCACAGTCCCTTTACAAGTCGCTGTTTGTTGTGTTTGATCTCATATTACGATTTCGGAGTCATGCAGATCGGTTATATGAAGGCATTCATGAGTTGCAAACAAGGTATTGATCTTACTGTATCTGCCCTGTTGTATATATCTTGATTATATCAATAATACCCAAGCAGCCCCCTCCCCCAAGTTTGCATATAGCCATGTTTGATATTTGATCATGTGTTTGCTTCAGAATCATGGAATCTTCACTGTCCTCTCAAGACCAGAACAAATCACGAAAGCAATTAAATGATAAGTCCGTTGAACATGGATCCTGGATTGTTGATGGCAGGAAAGCCCTAACACAACGCGCTGGCGAATTTCTTCGTAGTATGGGACAAGATCTGGATGTAATTGCTAAAGAGTATTCATCATTGCAAGAGGAATTCATTTCTCAGTTGCCTGTACAGCCCCATGTTGATCTAAAGTTCCTTTTTTTCCGTCTTGACTTCAATGAATTTTATAGGCGGTTGTGTCCTAGCATGTAGGACATATGTGAATACATATAGATTCAGGATGGAGCATTGTTTCTTAAGAAGAGGAGGCATCAATAGAGCTTGCTACTTGTGAAACACCACTTTGTTTGATGAAACAGCTGTGTCAATGCTAACTTCTGGACCAACAATTTCTTCAGTTAACTATAGGTATGGTCTTTATCTTGGCTTTTTCATATTAGTTCTCATTCTGTGGCTTTTCTTAGTAGTTGATCTGACTCTCACTCTCTCTCTCTCTCTCTCTCTCTCTCTCTCTCTCTCTCCAGCTGGTTTTTACTCCATGTGGTTTGCATCAATAGTTTGTGGATGTGAAGGTATTAACATTCTCAATGGACGTGTGAGATTTGGGAGGATGGTATAGATGTGAGTGTCTGATTTTCTGAAGATCTATTTGGTGTTTCCAGCGGCCGTTTTAAGCTTTTCATTCCAGAGATTGTACATCTGTATTGTAGTTTTTGTAGTGGCAAAATGAAGTATGTCTGAAATCTTGTTTCTGCCATAGTTATCAAAAGCCCGCAATTGTGGTCGCAAGGGTGCATTGTGCAATATTGTGGAAACTGCATTGCGCAGTCTATATATTGACGTAATTGTGTGCAATTTCTGTGAAGAATGTTATTCTTACGCTTTTAGGTGTCTCTATCTTTCCTACACGCTGACACGGAAAGCATAGACCAAGGTGAGCTTTGGTATTAAAAGTAAAAAAAAAAATGGAGTGATCAGTTTTTTCTATTTAATACATGCATACAAAAAACGAGGCTATAAAAATGTGAATGTATCATTTCTGTTGGGCAATTTGCACAATATGGAGGCCAGCATTTAAAAGGAGAAGTTTAACCCCAAATCTCCATCTATCTCGACATTCCTCTCACTTCTAACCCTGAATCTTACATCTCTCTGGGCCCTCTTATGTATGTATTGATTTTATCAGTAATCTGAATTTTGATTGCAATTTATAAATTAAGTTGTCATAATTTTTAAAGTAATTTAAAGTTTTATATATTATTATACAAGATTCTATTAAATATATAAAAGTATATTTAGTACAACGTGCGAAATAGTTTAAATTGCGGTGTGTATATCTCCACTGCAACAGAATCATCAAGTTGAATTCTGCCCATGCCTTTTGGGAAGAGAACTCTAAGAAGCTTTAGTTAGAAAAAAGAGAAAGATATAAGATATATCACAATAGAAATTAAAAAAAAAAAAAGGCCAAAGAAGCATAAAATATAATTGAAGAGGAACATTTCATTCTGTGAATGTGGTTCAGGACCTAAGAAGGTTCAATACAAATCTTTGGTAATAGTGGACGGATGTATGCTTTCAATCGACGACCGTGATATATGATGTATGTTTGATTTATTTATTTAAAAAATTGATTCGTAATGGGCATACTTATATTATTGCATTGATGCATAAAAGTGCACGAAAGTCGCAGGCAAGTACCAGAGTCATATATTCCTTTTTTTTTTTTCCCCCTCCTTCATAACGTATTCATTACAATTGACGTTGCTCTACAAAATCTTACACTTAACTATCAAATTATTCATATTAGAGGGATAAGGATTAAGTTATTGTTTGTAAGTTATATTGTGTAACAAAAAAAAATAGAGATAAAATTAAGAGATAAAAAATTAATTAAAAAAATAAAATTAATAAATTTAAATATAAAAAATTAAAAAATCATAAAAATAAAAAGAAATGTTAGGTAATCCAATCCCATATTAAAATATGCAAAAAATACATTTACAAACTAAATTTATGGGCACGTCTTAGGGAGGCTACACTTCACATTTAACATAAAAAAAATTTAGACCGTACGACATTAATGCAACAATAAAATGTCTGCACACAGTTCGGTTCAGCGAAGGTAGAAGGAGGATACCTTAGAATTCTTACTTGGTTTTTCTCAGTTAAATTTACATAGGAAACTAATTCTTCCATGATCGCAGACAACTCTCCTCAATCTACGTTGTTGTCAGGGCGTTCTGAGAGTGTTTTTTGGAGCACTTATCCAAGGGGTGCCCGCAATAGCAAATCTCCACAATGCATTGACATGCTCTGGCAGAGCATATTCGATGCCAACTCGTGGACCTATCAATATGCTTTCAGGCTCTGGACCATCTAAGAGTTCTAAACCACCTGAGTCACACCCAATTACGTTCAGAGAGACCACTATAGCCATTTTTGTCAAGTTTACATTTGAGACATTTAAATAATGAGCTTACCAGCGGTATAGAGAGGATGGTTGGACCATTCCGTTGAAAGATCCAGTGCCTGACCAACCTAAGAATTGGGCGAACGAAACAATAAAACTACTAATTTTGAAAACTACGGCAATGAATTACTATATGCAAGGACGTTTGTACAAAGATTCACTTCCACCAATTTTCTCAGACAAGTTCTTCAAACAACATGGAAAACGGCTACTAGAAGAAGAAAACAAGATGATACCACATTAAAGTGAATAGATACCTCTATCTTTTTTCTTTTCTTTCTCCTCTCATCTTACTAACCTTCTAGCCGGAGCCTTAGTTACTACTAAAATTTTAGTCAATTCTGGTATTGCAAACAGACTTTTGTACATTGATGCAAATTGCATACTCTTTATAACACCATATGAGTTAATATGTAGTAGGTGCATTTATAAGGATTAATTCTTGATGCACACAATTACTAGCTGATAAGGATGAGCAAAATCTGGAAACTTAGTTAAATGATAACCCCATTCCTTAATCTTATTGTTTTCCTCAAAAGCATCTAGAACACAGTAAAAGAACGAAGGGAGGGAAACAAACCTTCCCAGGGCCGGTAAGAAGTACAGGTTTGTCAGTTTTCTGGCCTCGGCGCTGCTGAATGATATCCAATCCTGTGTTAATGTCAGATATTATAAGATGATTCTACAGAAGCTATTATGCATGGTCCCTTATGATGAGTACAAGCCACAAAATTGAGGTCTTTCTGAATGGATCATATCATGAACGGCTAGAGGAGGAGAAAAAACAGAGAACCAGAGGTTCATGTGACCAAGATGTCATAATGCATTTTAATCTGTTTTCTCTTGAAAGCCTCACCTTTCCAAACTGCCAGCCAGTGTTCGGCTTCAGCAAGCCAAAAGAAGCTATTATCATGAAGTATGCAATGATTTCTTCTTTTACATGTAAACACTACTTATGGAAGAACCTTGTCAGGAATTCTTTTGTTTTTCTTTCTTTTTTTGTAAATGAGAAATATAAATAATGTATGCAATTCAAGCAGAAAATAGCATGGCCTTGATCTATTTATCATAAATGTTTCTCTTTATTATTCCACAAATTGAATTTATAAAACAAAAAGCATCGAAGAGACCCTAGACTGCCCCTCATTTATCAGGTCAATGGTTTTATAAAAAGCAGCAGTTTTCTGCCGGGGTAGACAACACAATGCGACAATATTTCACTGGAACAAACAGCCGAAGACAAGTATACTGTTGTTGAAGAGAAGGTAAGCGGCCGATGATAGAAGAACTGAGACCAAAGTAAATAAATAGCTGAAGAGATTATATGAGAGTAGTCATGGAGAATTACCACTAATGGGAGCACAAGAACGTATCAAAACAGCAGCTCCAGTTCCTTCTTTGTCGGCAACAACATTCAGCATTACATGAACACCATAGCAAAGATAAACATAAGTATGTCCACCTGGTCCAAACTACAAAACGATAACAAAGCACAGAGACTAATTACTTTACATAACCTTATTCAACAACTTCAGAAATGGCAGAGACGTAAAATAAAATGAATAAAGGTATGTTGAAAAAATGAGAGAGAATAGAGGAAAGATCTTACAACAGGGGCAGTTCTTGCTGTAATGCCAAATCGACCATGACAAGCTGAATCATTTGGTCTGTACGCTTCTACCTGTCAGATATGGTACACTTCGTTAAATGTTCATCATAGTTGAAGAAATGAACCCCGTCCGAAAACCGCAGGCGACACATACTTATGTACAATCACAAAAATGCACAAGCAAATGTAAATGTTATAGCCTTTCAGCTACTGGGGAGAAACCTTACAGTTAATCCTTGTGCAAAACAACTGTTGCGATTGAACAGCTCGAATAATTAGAATGAGTGTTAGCATATATGATTGAGTCAGGTTTACATGATAACAGCTTTCAGTAGGCATGTAATAACATCCTAACAAGTGAAAAGACAAAGACTTTCTATGCATGAAGTATCGATCTCATATAAGTAGTAGGAACCCACATGAACTACTTGTCATAGAGCTAATTTGGTGCGGTCCTAAAATTTCAAACTTGGCCCCCATCTTCTTGCAATTCAACATGGAAATACGAAAGAGAGAAGTGAAGGAGGGCAATGGAGCTTGCCTCGGTAATCTGAAGAACAACATCGTCCCTGCGAAGCAACTTCCCCAGCAAACGAGGGGCAAGGTCCAGAGCGTCGATTTGAAAGAAATCACGGGACAAGATCATCATTTTCCCAAAAGAGGATTCTGATATTGGTAATGCCTTTCTTTTGGGTTGCGGTTGAGGCTGAGACTTGGTTTTAACCCTAAGCCACATTGATTTGGGACGCTGACTCGTCCCAACTGAGTTGTCGTTGTTCGGTTCGCTCGATGAAATCGGTGAATTGGGTTTAGCGACTCGTTTGAATCGCTGCGTTCTCTTCATTACCTCGCCGCGGAAGCAAAAGGCAGCAAACAAAGATGGAGGAACTGATGAAGCAGCTGACTCGCCTGAGTTTTTGGCGGGTGTAGCCTCCCACGAAGCCATTTGCATACGCAATTTCGCGGTCGGTTCACGACAACTATGATCACACTCACCCGTAATTACCCTTTTTATTGGGTTTTTTAATTTATTTTTCATTTCGGTAAAATAAGAGTTTTTCCTTTTTATTTTTACAATTATTAATTATTGAGGTGAGAAAAAAAATGGACTTAGTATGCATGGTAAATTTATAATTTGGACTTGTATATTTAATTCATGTAAGTTGAATTTTAGGTTTGATGATTTATTTTAAAAATAATAATGTTTAGTTTAATCTATAAACCTAATTAAATTTACAACTAAAATAAGTTGTTGAAATTTTTTTGGCTCAACTAAGTATGAATATAATTAATTTTGATAGAATTGATATTGAAAATTTAATTCTGTATTGATATGTTATTTAAAATTTAATTTTAGAATAATTCAATAAGTTTTAGTAGAAATATAAAATCAATTTTGTGTATAAAATATAAACTTGACTACAAATAATGATTTCAGCTAAAATAAAAGTGAAAATAAAAAATGGATTTGACCACTATAAAATTGATTTTGACCGACTCTCACTGCATTGAGCACCAAACCACTCATTTTACAACTAATTTTGGATACTAAAATTAATTTTAGCAACGAATTTTTAAATAAAAATTAACTATAATTTTAAATATAAATATAATTATTTAGACAAAATAAACTAACGTATTTTCAGAAATGAACTTGGGCCTGTTCAAAACATACACTAATTTTTAGGTTTATGTCTAATTTAAATTGTAGACATTAAGCAAGTTGAAATCCAATACAAGTTAGACTAAGGACCTTTTACACATCTCTTTTAATCAAAACAAAAGAAGAGTTGTATAAAAAATATATGAAAAATCTACCCAAAAAAAATACGAAAAGAGTAAAGTATACTCTATTGTTTTAAGTTATTCTAAATGATACTAAATTTTAATCTTATTTAAAGTTTACACTTCACATCACTTTGATCATATTGATTAACTTTTATCTAAGAATTTTATTGAAATATCTTTTCTTAAGTAATTTAATATAAATTTTACATATATTTTAAAAATTACTTAAAAAATGAGAAATTAATGATAAAGATCTCATGTAACCAATAATTACATTAAAAAACCTCACAAACTTTTAATTATAAAGCATAATTAATTTAATATGTTTAATTAATCAATCAATTTAATTTAAGTTCAAAGTTCATAAATTTTTTTATTTTAAAATTTAAAATACTAAATAGTAAAGCTTATAAGTTTAAATTCGAAATCCTAAATTTTAAACTATAACATAAATTCTAAAATCCTATATTTTAAAACTTAAATACTAAGTCTTAGAACTTAAAACTCTCAACATAAAAGATTTAACTTGAACACATTAAACTTTTACTCATAAATTTCAAACCTTTCAATTTGAAAACCTAAATTCTAAATTAAAACTAAAAGAAAATTTCAAAACAAAATCTAAATGTTAAATCTTAAATTATATAACCTTAAAGCTAAAGCTTCATTAGGGTATATTATTTTAAATTTTAAGATTTAATGACATGTTTATGGTTAAAAATTTAAAAATTTTCAGTTTAAAATTTTATAGTTTAAAATTTTTGTTATTATAATTTTAAATTTTAAAATTTAAATTTTAGCGTATTAAAGTTTTAGTATTTTAATATTTAAATTTTAAAATATATGTAAAACCTAAAAATAATGTAAATTATTTATGATAAAAAATTTATTTAAATTTTTTAAATGAAAGTTAGTCAATAATCAAATTATAATGAAATTTAAATTTAAAAAAAAATTGTTGAAGAAATTCAAAGAGTGGGAATATATTTTACTCATATGAAAATATGAGTAATGATAAAAGGATGAAAAAAAGGGGAGGAATATTAGCAGGTTATGTTCTGGGCTTGGGTAGGTCACCCGGCCTGCCCCGAATAACAAATGGCTACGTCCCAATCGAAAGCAGCGCTGCTGCAATCCTTATTTCATCATCAAAGGAAACAAACTGGTCACGGGTTGTGGCCTTCTAGACCCTTCTATGGTCTAACTCTAACGACCTTCCATCTTTCCCAATTTTTGTGGACTAAGAATATTTTTAATTTTAATTTTTTTAAAAAATATAATTTAATTATTTTAATTTTTTAAAATTATAATTAAAAATTTTAATTTTTTATTTATTAAAATATTTTTTAATATTGTATGATTAATTAATGATAATTTATATTTTATTTTTATTAAAAAATTGTAATATTTATTGTGTAAAATTATTTATTTTTATTAAATTTTAAAATTTAATTTTATAGATTTTATAATTTTTTAATAAAAAATTATATAATAAGTATTTTATATTATAATAAAAAAATAAATTTAAATTATTATTAATAAATTATATCATATAAAAATATAATAAATAAAAAATTAAATTATTTTAATTATAATTATAAAAAAATTAAAAATTTTAATCTACAAATTTAAAAATTAAATAAAAAAATTAAGAGAATTAAATTACCTTCCTCCAATTCCTTCCCACGTCAATGGGAGTACGGGCTTTCCTGGCTCCTTCGTTCTAGACCCTTCTAAGCTCCGAATCCTCCAGAGTCCGCCTCCACCTTCTTCCCCTTATTTCTTCCTCTCTCCCAAACTTCTTTCTCGCTCCCAATCGCAACTGCAGATTCGCATCTACTCAAACTCGTCCTCATTACTCATAATCCTTAATCCTCTCTCCTCTTTCCTCACTCGGTTTGTCTAAACTCTCTGCTTCCTTCGATGGCCAAGTACGGCGAGGGCGACAAGCGCTGGATCGTGGAGGATAGATCCGATGGTACAAACGTTCACAATTGGCACTGGTCTGAAACGGACTGTCTTGAATGGTCTCGCCACTTCTTCAACAACCTACTGTCCAATCTCACCGTTCTGGATGGCGAGGGCAACTTGTTCATCAAGACCAAGAAGGTCGATAAGGTTGATGGTGAGGCCTATGTCAATGTGCGAAAGGGGAAAATTATACCTGGCTATGAAATCAGCGTCACTGTCGCTTGGGAAGGAGAAGCGAAGGACTCCGAGGGCAAATCTTTGCTTAAGGTCGATGGAACTGTCGAAATTCCATATATATCGGACGAGAATGCCGACGAGGACCCTGAACTTAAGGTCACTGTCAAGGATGAAGGACCCATTGGGAAGAGGTTGAAAGAGGCTATGCTTTCCAAAGGGAAGCCTTTGATTTTGGAGAAAGTTAAAGTTTGGGTGCAGAGTATGGCGAAAGGTGGGCCGGTCAAGGACGACTTGGAGACTAAAAAAGTAACGCCTCAGAATCATGCTGGCTCCGCTGCCGCAACTCCAGCAGCGGCTGCGACGGCAAAGAAGGAGGTTGCGGGGGAGAAGAAGGAGGTGAAGAAGGAAACCAAGAAAGGGTGTAAAACTATCACCTTGACGGAGAGGTTTAGTTGCAGGGCAAAAGATTTGTATGAGATATTGATGGATGAGAATAGGTGGAAAGGTTTTACGCAGAGCAATGCTAGGATAAGTAAGGATGTTGGCGGAGAATTTAGTATCTTTGATGGTTCGGTAACCGGAACTAATGTGGAGTTGCAGGAAGCTAAATTAATCGTGCAGAAATGGAGATTTGGGAGCTGGCCCGATGGGATGCATTCTTTGGTAATTGTTTGTTTTCTTTGAGCCCAATAATTTACAGGTGGGAAAGTGGTTGATGAATGTGCTAAATGAAATTGACTCTTGCAGGTAAGAATTGTGTTTGAGGAGGCTGAAACAGGAGTTACGATTATCAAGCTGACACATACGGATGTGCCCGAAGAGGATAGGTAAAGTGCTTGATTATCTATCATATGAAATCTTTCTTTTTGTTCAATTTCATAGCAGCAAGGTTTTGGTTAGTTACGGAGCTGATTGCTTCGAAATGCATGCAGATATGGGAATGCTACTGTGGTGGAGAACACAGAGAGGGGATGGCGGGATCTCATCTTCCAAAGGATACGGGCTGTTTTTGGTTTTGGAATTTGAGGTTTTCAGTCTTTTCTGTGTTGTAGAAGTTTCGCGGATTTTGATATTTTCAGCAAGGAATGATTAATGGGTTGAAATTGAATATTGTGATCTTTAACACTTCTGGTTAACATTGCCAGGGTGTCTTCTGAAATGCTCTTAATTGCTATATTGTCTTGTTCTTTCACAAAATGTCCCTTATTCTGTAACTTGGTACGTGTCGATCTTTTTTTGGGTCATATTTGTCGTGACTGTTAACATTCCTATTATCCTGGAATAGATGAACGTTTATCATATATTGAGCCAGTTGATTAGTCACCTTGCTCTAATTTTTTAATTCTACATCATTAGTTTGAATTCTCTGATTACGGGTATAAGGCTCCCTTGCAGCATGTGTTAATTCTTATGCATCCGGCCAGTTATAAAATCGAAGCAGAGTAATGGGCCTAGATGCTACTTATCATGAACTTCAAATGAAGTACCATTGTATGAGCTCTGCTGGAAGTACTTGTCTGGATCTTCTTGAGGCTAGGCTTTTAGGAGTATTACTGTTCTTTTGGGTAGATTTTGTTTGATATCGTTGTGATACAATAGATTTGAAAAAAAAAAAAAATGGAGATGCTTTATCGTTCCATGTTGGAATGGGTGATTTTAAACCATGAGCGGTGGGTTCTGTTTCTTTGTGAGCGTTTCTTGTTACTTTGGATCGGCATAGCCATAGATAGGAATAATATATTATGCTTGCAAATTATCAGTTACAGTTGAGGGATACATTCTTTAAGTTGTTCAAGTCTTGTGGGGTTTATATATGGACCAGCTTTATAGAAAAATAGATATATTTGAAGGCCCTCAGCTCCTAATGATCTGAAATTCGTGGAGTGCTTTGTAATTAGGCACCTGATATTTGAGCAAATATGAAATTTTCAGTTCGCGGAATCCGAAAGCAAGTTATTTCTCTAGTTTGTTTAGTATGGTTGGTACTAGGGAGTAGGAGATTTCAGATGTGGTAAAATCCGTTGCCTGGTAATGAAGCTGGTGCACAGTGGATGGAGCTTTTTCTTGTCTTTCATAATCAGAGGATGTTTTGTAAGGAAATTGTGTCTTGGTTGATATGGCAATCTGAGTGGTGAATGCAGGTGGTCTATATTCAAATTGCTTGCAAATGCAATAATTAGGTGAGGCGCAGACAGTGTTCTAAAAACCAGTTAATTGGTTGAAGGCGGCACCGTATCGGTTTCAGTAGTCTTATATATCATGTCCTACCCTCTCTCGTCCTCCATTTTTGTTCTCTGTTTCTCTTGTTTTCTTCACACCAATTTAAAATTGTCAGTTTCTGTAAGAGTTCTTACGCAGACTCTTGGAAAGTATTTGAGACGGTGATTTTTTTCGGAGCAGCGGGATGTTAGCAAAGCTGACCAGAACTCTCTAAACATTGAACATGGTAGCAAAAGTGATTTGTAAAGATCAGTTTCAAGTTATAATAGTCCCAGAGATAGATCTGTTGATAAATGCGAATCTGGTGCCAAGAATAACATCCTATTTGAGTTTGATTCTAGTTTTAAGTTTATTGCTGAATGTGGTATGATAACGATACTCTCTGCTACATTCCATTCCACTTGAGTTATGATTAGATTACGAGGAAAGGCATAAAAGGGTCCAAATCAAATTGGATCTTTGCCCTACCAACATAACAAACCTTGTTTTTTTAATCGGATGGCCCGAAGGGACCCAACACAACAAAACCTGGCCAGATTTTAATGACTTCAATTAACTGAAAATTTGCTTCAGTACCTTGCCACTTGCCACTTGCCACTTGCCACTTGCCACTTGTAGATCTAGAATAAGTCATGCTCTTGCGACGTTCTTGGAGTTATGTTTAATTATGTTTTTGTCACTTTTTTTTAATTTTTTTATTTTGATTGTTTATTTTTTTAACTTATGTTACGTCACGTATGTAGCAGGTGCGCGAGTTTAAAAGGCGTAAAACAAATATTTTCCATTGGAATAAGATGGTGGTAGATTTTGCCATGCGTGGCATCAAACGGATGACCCACTGAGGAACGGATGGTGTTTTGCCAGGTAGAGAGAGAGCCTATTTTTCAAAAGTCTGGAAATAAATTTTGCAGCTTAATTTGAGAAATTTTTATAAAATTATAGTGTAAAACAACTTTTTTTCTTTTCAAGGAGCTGTGTTGGGTTTAGAAATCAGTTTTGCCAGGCAAAATGAAAATGACACGTCGCCTGAGAGATTCAAACTCCGGCGGAGAAGCCTCTTGGAAATTTAGTCTAAAAAGAAACTAAACTTTTACTTGGCTATTGTAAGGCTTCATTGATCTGCACAACATTGGCAAAAACGAAGACTATATAAGATTATGACAATTTACAGCAATATTGGTTTTCTCTCAGTTGAAGAAGAAGAGAACTGGAAAGTGAAGGTTATATGAACTTCTGGATCATTTCTCTGACTTCTTCAATGACTAGCCAGGCCTTGTGCCCCCCTATCACTTCTGCTTTCATCTCACCATCTTTCCACAGCTGCAAGGGATTCACGTATTAATTTTTTTTTTCCCAGATTTTCTAAAACTGCGGCAACAATATTTCTTTTCTGAAGTACGGAAAGTTCATTTAGTAATGGACGCACCTGAATAGTTGGCATTTTCTGGCAAGAAGAACACCCCACAACAAAGAAATTCATCAAAATTTGTTTTACACAAGATAGATATAGCTAGAAGAAAGAGATAAAGACAGACACTTACAGAGATGTTACCACGCTTAACTAGCGATTGAGGCACTTTGTTCACATCCACGTAATAAAATTTGAGTCTTTTAATCGCCAAAAACAAGATATTAGCAGCAATCTAATTTGCTATTATGTGACAAATCAGAGTTTCTATCTCATGCTTCATTGCCCAATAGTGTTTCAAGTAACATTTTAGCTAAATTTAGTTTTCTTTAAAAAAGTAACATTAATTACATTAATTAAAAAAAAAACCAACTGTAACTAGTGAGGAAGACAGTAAAAGAAAGATAGTTACTTTGTGTCATATTCCGCCGCCAACTTTTCCAATTTGGGCTTCAAATAGATACACTTCCGACACCAAGTAGCCATCCTATCCACAAAATCAAACAATCAAAGTCGCCCTTGATAAGTAAAGCATTAAAATGGTTAAAAAAAAATCCTGAAAATATCTAACTTGGAAATGGGCAGGGCAGATAACAGGGGCAGTGCAATAACAAACACAAAGTGGAAGAAGATAGAAACAAAGAGAAGGGGTACCAATCAATGATAATTGGCTGAGAATTCTGCTGAGCTTGGACTAGAATTTGATCCAGTTGATCAGAATCGTTAATAGGCTCCATTTCTACCACACTGGGTCTCGATAAATCTGGCCAAAGCGCTTCTACCCGCAAATCCCTCTTAGTAATCTTCTTGCCCTTGCGTTCTCTGAATCTGCGGTCAACCCATATGTTCCCAGAATCACTGTTGGGTGAAAACAGATAGCTTCCTCCACTAATATTCAAGTACTGCTGTTGCAGTTGATCTCTTTGGTAAATCTCTCTATAAATTATACGTGGATATGCGGCTATAACCGACATACCCTTTAGATTTGAAGGAGAAGAGGAATGAATGATGACAAGTGAAGGAAATGGACTAATGGGTTGAAGTGTTTGGAGAAAAGTAAATTAAAATCATTTTCGGAAAGTTATTATTGTGTTGATTATATGCTGAGAAATAGAGAGAGAATAGTGCTGTATTTTAATCAGGAAATATGGTTTTCCATTTTGAATACATACTTGGAAAGCGAGGAAAAATGGCGCAAGTGGGACTGGGAAAGGCTTATCCGCAAGCTGTGTACATTGTAAGAGGAAGAAGAAAACCACGAGAGGGAAAGGTAGCCGTGGCCCACGGACCGCGGATAAAGCTCCCGTTGCCTGGTACACTCGTTATTTTCTATTTCAATAATTTAGCTGTGCTCTTTTTGAAGGCGTACCTCACTTTTGGGCACAAATATGGGCTAACCTTATTTTGGAGTCCCAGAGCCATGGCCCAATTCTCTTCCGTTTCTTTTTCTGGGCTACGGGGAGCCCATTTTCCACAAAGCAGGCGAGCATTTTTTCACACTAACTCTTACTAGACGGGGAATTACTTATGGTTTACAGACCATGGCCCATATGTTGTAATGCTCAAACGATATTGACCAGTAGGCCCACTCCAATTCCCAAAAGATGGGCTTCCTTTGTGCCATTCATGGAAATTCCAACTCTCACTAAATAATCTAAAACGACCAAAAATTACAAAAGAAATCTAAATTTGCCCAAGGCCCCTGGTTGAAGTTGTATCAGAACGTAATGCAATTGTTTTTTTAGATCTAATAGCATTGTAACATTATGTAGAGAAGCAAGGGTTTGAATATTATGTGCTAGATAATCACATTCTGCTATTTTATTTAAAAAAGTAAGTAGTTAAGGCCATTTTTTATGTGAGTATTTCATCTACCCCGTTTACATGGATACTCTTTTCGGTAGGTAACAAAATATTTCTTACATTTTGCAAATTTTTTCTACGTGGATCGACTTCAAGATGCATTTATTAGTTGTCCCACAACACTTATTAGTTCGTAACTATTATTGTCACAGATCAAACATCAATTGCAATCAATGTAATCTTGAGAACGTTTCATTTTCTTTTTGGAGCAATTGATATGAATTTTATAAAAAACACTTTTGACAACACAAACAATAATTTTAATTCAAGTGGGGCAGAGTATATACTGATAGAAAGTGATTGGAGTGTCACGAAAGAAGAAAAGATTTGTTCCCTGTGCCTGTGGAATTGATGTAAGAACCGAAGTATGCAGAAATGCCTCTGTAATGACCCTAAAATTAGGGCATCGGGCATCTTGGTGGTTCAAATGTTGATATCAGGCTACTCAATTGGAGGAACTAACCCTTTTCTTTTGGTATATGCATTCTGGAACAAGTAAAGATGTTGAACTAGTAAGCAATAACTCACCTCTGTCATTATCTTATCCACTTTTTGGAATAACTAGCACAAGCATCACCGGTAAGTTTTGGAAAAAACAATCACACACATTCTTCTTTACCTTAAACAAATAGGCTTTTCATGGTTTTGTTTGATCAACCTCTTTTACTATAGTTTTGTTTGGTACAAAATAAGAGGCACTAGAGAATAGAACCAGACTAGAACGCAGCCATCAGCTAGCAAGGCACATCCTTACATTGAAGGCTCTTGAAATTTACTTCAAATGATTAATGAAACAGTTAAGAAGAAAAGAGGTTATCTTATTTTAAAATTAGAATATGTTATAAGTTTTAACAAAGATTTGTAATAATATTTATAAATTATTTACTAAAAAATTATTAAAAAAATATTTAAATTTAAATTTGAAAAAATAAGTACTTTAAATCTTATAAATTGAATCAACCAATTGATGCTACGGTGACATCTTAAAGCAATAAAATAGTAGTAGGAGTTTTCGCCATGTCTGCAGGGATTGACTGCAAAGCATGCGTATGTGTATGATGGACTGTGAGTGAGGGAGGAGAATGTGGCTGTTGAATTATTTGACGCCTTTTGATTTATTAACAAGACATGAAGTCCATGATCATGTGGTCGCCCCCATCTTTGTGCTTCATCAATTCTATAAAGCCCAAAGTGCCTCCCTTATTTTAATCTCTTCTTGCTATAATCTCTTAATCTTAATCTCTCTTACACGCTCAAAAACCTTTTTGTGCATCCTAGATTAGGCATCTCCTTCTCACATGGGTCATGGTGGCGGTGGTGGGTTGGTTCAAAATTAACCAATAAAGAAAGCAGAGTTGTCGGGGCATGAGGCTAGCCCTGCGCTGCATCAAACCTCAAACGGTAATGAATCATTGCTTCCAGGTCACGTCTAGAATGTCAGGTAGTCTTCTTAGTAGCCACAAATGGTGGAGTCCAGTTACGTGCACTTTTTCTTTATCAACCAAGCTATCACCTTTGTATACGACCAAATTTCTCTTACAAACTCTCTTTTTCCTTGTTCGTCTTTTTTGATGCAAATTTTATGTATATAATAATAATAATAATTATTATTATTTTAATAATAATTCAAATTGTACTACTAATATTTATTGGATCTGAAATTTCATGTGCCATGATTGTAGAGAACATGTCATCATATATACTTTACAGTACTGTACTCACATCACATGCTTCCCTTTGAGCCGATAGGAATATATTCTGATTTTTTTTTTGGTACAGGAATATATTCTGATTTTGTACCAACGTATATATGTTATGCTAATAAATTGCCACCAAAAAAGTATTCTGTATTTTGTGCCTGCGGTATGTGGCTTAATTAGTCATTGATGATATTTGATAGTGACAGATCCCAAAATATAAAAATAATCAAAAAGGGGAAAGAAAAAGACGGCATTGATAAAGCACAGTAAAGATGAGCTTGAAGATCACATGCAGCTTAGCAGGAGATATACATCTTTTTTTTTTTGGGTAAAAAAATGGGGCAAAAATTCAAGGACTAAAAATAAGTAGTAACTTTAGTCTTAATTACATTCTTAATATTTACATGTAACTTTGACAACAGTATTATTGGAACAATTTGATACACCTAAAACTCTGTATTCTGTGAAATAGCACTTGAGACTAACCAATGTGCATAAACATTATTTTCCTTATAAACATGCACAATAGTTACATTCTATGCTTTGTTAATCTAAGCTCAAATTCGAGTTGAAGATGTGTCTTCCAAGTCCCATAGCTTGACGTAGTCAACAAAGTAACAACTTCTTTAGAGTCAGTTTCAACAATAAGATTCTAAATTCCTTCTTGCCAAGCAAACTCAAGTTCTTTAAGCACCGCCCAATGCTTAACTTCCAATACTAATGTAATTCCAATAAAATAGGTGAAGCCACCTTGCCACTGACCTTAATAATCTCTCAAGATCCCACCACAAGTCACTTGTCCAGACTTATTAACAGTTGCATTAATATTTAATTTAATCCAGACTTGTTGAGGAGGCAATCATTGGACAGGAATTGTGGCTCTAGTTCCTCTATTTTGGATGCCATGAATCCCACTATTAGCTTCTTACATGATTCTTATATATTATTTTATATGTAGATGAGACTGAGAGGGTTCCTAAAAATTATTGTCATATATAGATTTATTTTGCCAGTTCCATAGAAACCAATAGATCACCATGAAGAGACTTCACCATCCATGAAGAGTTTTAGGGTCTTCTTTTACCATGATATTTAATTTGCATCAATCCAACAATTCACAATAAAAAAAGAAACTATATAGATGTTTCCAGAGAAAATCATACATCGTTGACATCTTGACAATCTCTTAGGCAATGTATAATCAATTTCTTTGTCTCATAACAGATAGGACAAATAGGGGGAAATGGAACTCCATTGACTAACATGCCATTTAGTCATTAGCTTCCCATGCAAAACCTTCCAAAAAAATGTTTTAATTCGAGCTGAGCCTCTCCATTTCCAAAATAGCTCTAAATGGTTGGATTTTGATGTGTAAGGAAAGCCATGAGACATGTGTAGGCCTCTTTTATTGTGCACACACCTCCTTTCCCTTTCCAAGCAATTGTGTCACCTCCATCAGTGGGTGCACGGGCCATTAGAGCCCTCACAGACTGAATATCCCTACAACTTAAACAAAGTTCCAATTTAGCTAATTTCCAATTGCCTTGTTCATCCATATAATCAGCTACTTTCAGAGCTGCCAACTCAATAGGAATAGGATGAATTGCATGTATTATTAGCTGCTAGTTATGTGGCATCCAAACATCCTTCCAAAAGAGGGTAGAATTATCATCTTCCCCTTCCTTTCTGATAAACTTTTTAAATGTGGGCCAAAGCTTACTCATTGATTTCCAAATATGAGAGTCTTGTGACTTTTCTTGGATCTCAATTAGATAAAATAGCCTGGTTGCATACTTAGTTTGTAACACATGCACCCACAAATCGTCTTTTCAAATAAAAAAAATACTATATCAGTTTCATAATGAGCTTCATTCATAATTTTAAGATTTTTAATTCCGACATCCCCAACGTTTTCTGGCATACATGCCTATCTCCAATTAACCAAATGAGCTTGCCTCTTTATATATAGGTTAGATGGTCTCCTAAGCAGTAGTCGTTCTAAAAGGGGCATGCTACGAGCGGTAATAAGGCTTATGCTTGTAAGCCTATGCTTCTTTTTATGCATAGCAAAGAAAACATCTCAAATGCAATCTTTTGTTTCTGTTTTTGCCTTGCACGTATAAGTCGCATAAGATAAAGGAGTAAAACTTTTTATGCTTAGAAAAAAAAAATATTCTAAACGCACCGCTTTATTTATTTTTTTGGCTTATGCCTATAAGTCATATAGGGATAAAGACCTGGAACAAACCGGTGGTAATTTCGAATATCGTGTGTGTATAATTGGTGAACATCGCTTTTCAGTTCTTTGACATATCTATTTTTGAGTCACACAGAACTACCCGACTTTTAAAAAAAAAAAAAAAAAACCAAGTTTATAAGTATGGAAGACGTAATGGAAATGGATAGGAGAAAAACCAGTGGGTTTGGTAGCTGCATTTTGTATTTCTGGTCTGACAAGGCATTTTCCAGTTTCGCTCAATAGTTGGATCCCCATTTGACGCTTTTGAATGCACTGCTATGGTGCTAGTTTTGCTTCACATTTTGGCCATCTTTGTCAGAACCTCGTGATCGGTAATATGCCGATGGATGGTGCATATGACACAATTGATTTATCAACTTAGTTGCAGGACCCTTACACAGTTATATGCCAATTTATATGTTCCGCTGTTAATGAACGCCAAAACCTGTATTTTGTCAATTTTCATTTAAGTTTACATAGGAAAAATATGTTCTCTCACATTGCTCTCCTATCTAGAGATATGAGATGCTAAACTAATTTAATTATAAGATTTAATAAATTTAATATTTAAATTTTATGAAATGAATATGATATGAAAATAAAGGTATGAGTAGTGGAGGAAGTGAGCCAAACTAAGTCAAGCTTGGCTCAATTAAATTTAATTGGGAGAATTACAATTAGAGTTAGCTTGTTAAATTTATTTATTTTTAAAGTCACAAGTATAAGGATGCCCATTTTTTGTCAATAATTAATTTTGAATACTTTAATTCTCGATTTTACCTATAGACAAAAATTAAAAAGAAGGAAAGTTTGAAAGAGATACAGTTGAGTGGGCAGATTGTATCGGCCACAATTTTGTCACTTTGCAATGACAATGGTAGAAAAACAAATACTCGATGATGACTTATGGAGCAAAACTTTGTTGGAATTTCAAAGAACCAATTTTTCAAAATTATGTCTCGAAGAGTCCAATAGAATAAAACCAGCATCAATCAAAGCAAATTTTCATACTGATGAATTGATTTATTCATTGAGGGAGAGTTTGGAGGTTTTTTGTGTCTTTCTCTTGTGAGTTTCATGGAAGCATGTTAAAGACAAAGAAGAAAATGCAATTTTACACAATTCTTGAAAGAATTTGGGAAATAAGAAGAGGATATTTTAGTCAATTACTAATGTTATACTAACTTTAAGTAGAATAAATTAACACCTTTCAACTTCAAATGGATCTGAATTTACTTATGACTATTAAAGTAAATAAGTTTGATAAGTTAATTGAAACTATTATTTTCCCAATTTAATTCAAGACATGGCTTGGCTCATATTTAATATAAGTCAATTTTTCTTAGCTCATATTCCAAAGCTTACAAACAGCTTGGTCAATAACTCATATGTATGAGCTATGATAATCATAATGAGCTTAGCTATAACTTGATATAAACTTAGCTCATTTATATCAAAATTAATCTAAGTCTTAATCAGATATAACAGTTAGAACTCAATAAATAGTCAACTAATATAAAAAAAATGCACCATATTCTTAATTAATTTAAATTATAAACAATATAAGCTAATAAATGTTAAAAACAAAAGTAACTGTTCAGTCAATATTAACAAAAATTAAAAAGCAATCAATTAACTAATATCAATAAATAATTATAATGAAACCTTTAAAAATCAAAATATTAAATTATGTACATATTATAAGTAACTTATAATAATATTATAATATATATTTATCTTGAGCCATTTTATAAGCTAATTGAGTTAAACACCTACTAACTCAAGCTTAGCTCATATTTTAAAGAAGCCAAAAATTCTAACTAATGTATCACTCATTTAGTTCTTAAGCTTGGCTCAACAAGCCAATTATCAAATTGAACAACTAGGTATTTGTGAGCTGGTTCAACTCACTTCTATTCTTAAGTATGAGAATAGAGAGATTGATTTACATAAATTACAAAAATTATGCTCTTTGACCCAAATTAATTGTTGTTTTAAAGTCTTCTTTTTGTCATTTTTATTTGTTACTTATTTAAAATCAAAGTAATATTAATTACTTATTTTTAATTTTTTTTACCAAAGCCACTAACTCAATTAAATGCTTAATTAAATTTATTTCCCTCTCTCTCTTTGAATTTTTTTATGGAAGGATAATTTAAAAAAATTAAAGTATTTAAGATATATATTAATTTTCTTAATTATTGTGTATCTTCCTTAAAAATACAATCTCTATTCCAAAGTATCTGCTCTTTAAAAAAAAATGCACAAAGGTAAATAAAGTTATTAAATAATCTTAAATTTTTTTTATCATCATAAATTATTCATTCTATGAAAAACTTAAAATAAGAGAGAAAAATAAATTTAGTTAATCATTTAATGGAGAGAGTGGTTTTGGTTAAGATAAAATTAGGAAAAAAGTAACAAATATTGCTTTAATTTTAAAAAAGTAACATTTAAAAATGACTAAAACAAAGACATAATTGATGACAGTTTCTGTCCTTTAAAAAAAGCATAAAAAATAAAGAAATTATTAAATACTTTTAATAATTTTAAATTTTAAATTATCCTTCTATGATAAAAATTCAAAATTCTATGAATGAATGAAGAGTAAAAAATTTTAAATATTAGAGTAAGTGAAAGAAGGATGAAATAAGAAAGAAACTTAGTTCATTATTTAATAGGACAAAAATTATACTCTAAAAAGAGAGATAAAAAGAACTCGATGGAATTACTCTACTACATTCTCTTTCAGGTTTTTTGTCTTTATTTTTATTAAATAATTTCAAAATTATAGTATTTTATAACTAACATTTTTGAATATTACATACAACTTGATAGAATCATGTGTTTAATTAATTCGACAGTTTTAACATTATAAATGATATTGAGAACACTATATGCTTCTATGTAAAGCATTAATTTAATACATAACATCTTAAGTTTGCTCTACTACTTTCTCTTTCATTTTTATTAAGCACACATTTGATGTTAAGAATTGGGAAAAACTCAAAATATATAATGAGTGTCTTCATATACATTCAATAGCGTTAGAATCAATCTATCATTTAATTCTAGTCGAAATAGAGAAAATATAATATTGTCTAGTGTTTACAACTTTTTTTAAAAAATTATTAACGTACTTTTTATTTTAAATTTTAACAATATATTTTTCTGAACCTTTTGGACAAATATTGTAAATGAATTAATAATTGTGAAAGTAATTGCAGGTGTGTTGTTGTGTGGTGTTCGTTGGTCGTTGGAGGAAAAATGTTATGAATTATATATATATATATATATACACATATATATTATATGTAAAAATAAATTAAAAAAATATATATGATATAAAAAATAAATAAAATTTATACCTTTATTAATATACATATAACTATACCCGGTTGGAGGCGAGAGGAAACTGATTCAGGAAGAATTAATGTCATTGAAACGCCACATGGGGAAAGTTGAAATGGGTAGATCCCAAACAGCCTTAATTTTAATTGATTAATCTCAGTTTCCAATATATTCCGAAGGAAACACACATGCTTGCTTTAAATACCTTGAGCTTGGCTTCCATCTGGGAAAGTGGCAGCCACTGCATGTATATGGCATGGTATAACGGAAAAAACCTCCTCTTTTAATGAAAACGGTTCAGTTAATTACACGTTTATTTGTTATACTCTTTCAGAGAAATAAATAATAAAATATTATTTATCTCTTTCATATGTGTATTAAAAAGATACTTTCAGAAAATATAAGGTGATTATTTTCTTAATAAAAATATGAGAAAAAAGTTTGAAAAAAAAAGAGAAAAAAATGTGCGAAGTTTCGGAGTACTCTTATCATTTCTTGTATAAGTCATGGTCATAACTTGGATCGACGCCATGCTTTTTTTTTTTTCCTTCGAATTTCTTTGCGTCTTCTTAGCCCCAAACACCGCCTGTGTTTACGCTAGTTATGCTGATCAGAAACACTAGTGAGTGGCAAGGGCTAATAGTGGAAGCAGAAATAGAAATAGAGCTTGTGTATCAAAGCAAAATGACACGCGTAAAAACCATGTCGTGCCGCTGCATGCCGCCATAAAATGCATGCAGTTGAATCTTGTGAGACTAATCAAAGCAAATGCTGCCACCTGCCTTTGACAAAGGGACGTAAGCCAGGGACCAAAGTGGTATTTAATAGTATTTTATTTACTATTAAAGACGGGGAAGAGTAAAGGTTAGAGCTTTAATTGATTTGTCATTTGGCGCCATCCTTTTCCAGGTCAGGAAAGTTGATAGTCGGTGTAAGAAGGTGGGGGAATGATTGTGACCGCCTTTATACATAACTCTAATTGCAATTTGCAGTGCCCTTCCATCTATCCCTCATTTTTACCTCTTCTGGCCCAAAATTTCAATCTTATAGTTAGATACCCATGTGGGGTTGATAGTGTTAGTTGATCATTTAACTGCCCCAACTCTCATTGATGAGGCCAGTGACTGATGTTTCGAGCCTCTCCATTCCTTGTAGCACAGTATCAAGTATAATGCTAGCTGCAATAGTTGATCTGAAAAAGAAACCTGAATCGGTTATTGATTAGTTAGAATAGTGTGCCCTTTATTGTTTCCCCCCACTGCGTTTCTGTCATCTCTTCCTTATCAGTAGTTATTGGTACGGCTTGCGGGATGTCACACAAAGAAAAGTAACTGCTTTTTCACCATATAAAAAGGGAAAATTTTAAAAGCGTGTGATCCTTTTCTGGAAAGTAAATGGTTCACTTTTCACATTCTTAATTCATTAATCAAGAGAATACCTTCTTGTGCATCAATCCACAATTTCCGTTTCTCTCTTCGGCTCGGATGATGCATGTTTTTTGTGCTGGTATGAACACTTGACTTGGAGTTTGGAAGTATAACTCCGTAGCCAGCAAGGCACGAGGGAAACTGCCCGGATGATGCATGTTTAATTTTCAAATAAATTTATTTTCACATTTATTATTTACATAATTTGTTTTTATTTTTTTTGTAAATTTCTAAATTTATTTATCTATCATAAATTAATCAATCAAATTTAACAATGTTAATTTTATATTTTAAAAATAAAATTGTAAAAAAGTGACTCTCTTATTTTTCATCTCCGTAATTTTTGTATTTTATTGCAAAGGATCGAGAACCGACACACCGTCCCGGTAATTTGAGCCAGTGAGTTATCACGAGTGCCTTTCGCCTCCCTTTCGCACCACTGTCCTCTTCCTCAGATTCCGAAGTTGCTATGTATTACGAAATGTCAAAAAAGCCTTCCAATTGCGCTTTGCATCTGTCTTTCTCTTTGCTGTACGCCTTGTTTTGTTTTTTTTGGGTGCCATACACCATTTTATTCAACATGAAAGTAATGTCATCATGACTCCACCCAATAGAATGGGGTTCCTGATTTTAAAATTCCTTTATTTTGATAATTCTAAGTAAACAGAAAAAAATAAAGTGTGATCCTTATATATATATATATATATCTTACTTTTTTTTAGCAATTTTAAATTTATTTATTTCTTTTACACTAGTTTAATATCGAAATAAAGTGATACACATCCCCAACCCAATATATCTAAACATAAATATAATAGTGATTTGGGTTTTTTTTTTAACTTTTTGTTCTAATAATCTTTTATCTATTTCTTTATATTTTATATTAAACATAATATATAAATTTTATTTTTTTCATTAATTTTATTACTTTTAAAAAATATTTATATCTTTCCGGTTCTATATTTGACAATTAATCTTAGTCAATCCCAATCCTATATTAGTGTAGTAGATTTGGATCTTTAAAGTTAAAGTTAAGGGACAGCAAAAAGAAATAAATATAAATTAAAATAATAAAAGATAAATTTATATATTAAATTATAAAATAAAATACAGAAAAAATTATCAAGATTAATAAAAAAGTAAAAGAAATTCAAATATGTAATTGTTGGTATATGTGGATCTCATATGACGGTAGTTGTGGACTAATTGGCGTAACTCAATATTATTAACAAATGAATGCTACTTTTCTAAGTTATTCATATATACTTGACTATTTCTATGCATGAGGTTTGGATTCTTAATTATGTTTAAAGTTCGTAAATTCCCATGTGTTCCGTCAACCAATAAATAACTTATTTATAACTTATGTAAATTTGAAAGAAAAAAAAAAGAAATAAATTATATTTTAAAGAATAAAATATATATGAATTGTTATGGATAAAAAATTAATAATATAAATAAATAAATTATAATTTAGAAATTTAAAATAATTTAAGTTATTAATTTTTAATTAATAATTATTTATTAACATTTTATTTTTAAAAAAATATATTTTTAATCAAAAAAACGCATATTACTACTGCAAAGCCAACGAGGTGCCAGCTGTAGGAGTAGGGCACTGGTGAGAAAGAATAGTGAGCGACTCACTAGTGCCCTACTCCGGCACCGACAGCTGCAAACGAAGATCCTAGATTTTGAAAGCTCGATGCGATCTCCACACCATACAGCATCAGTCCAGCCCAGTCCACGCCAAGCTGTACGGTCATCAGAGCTGCATTTATTTATTATTATTATTAACCCAGTACGGGCAAGAGCGGTGATTACGTGCGTGTTCGGTGTCCCACTTATACCATGCTCTCTCCACTCTGTCTCCACGCCGTCTTTGGCTTCATGCAAATCTGGATGAAGAAGCCGGGAGCTGCTAGCTCACCTGGCGCTGATATCCTCATCCACGGACCACGTGTTTGGTTCGATCCCTATTATTTCGTATCCCTATTCCAGTCATATATAGGCTCCTATGTTAATCCAAAAAAAATCTGGATGAAGAAGTCAGATCATGTAGTAAAAATACAAAAAACTAATGGTAATTTTTTACCTTGAAGATTCGGTAAAAAGTCACTCTTGTGTGCTTATGTCATCATGCATCTATGCCCAATTAACAATTGACGATTAAAAGAAAAAAACAAGGGCAAAGTGGTAAGTATCCACGCGATAACAAAAATAAAATGACCACAGTAGATTTCACCCAAAAAACAAGAAAAAGCCACCGTAGATTATTAAGTTCTTGTTTTGATTCCATTCCAAACATAACGTTAAATAATGGACCATGTGTGTGACCCACCAATCCAATGACAACGCGTCACCGGCAAATCTCCCGGATCTTGTTTTTTGTTTTTTCAAAAAACAGACCGACAGAGAATGAGAGAGGGGAAGGCGAGATTGCCTCTAATCTCGCCGTCACGTTCTTGTTAGATCCAGGCCGTTAATCGCAAACGGATGAGTTCGAGTTGCGCAGGCATTGACGCGTACGGAAGTTTAAGTACGGTACGAAGATGATTGAATGACATTGTTACCCTACGCTTCCAAGCGGTACGACCGCGTACCACATTTCTAACCAAGTTTAGCTTCTTTTTACTCCAAGTGAAGTGGAAGACCCTTTAATCAGGAGTCCAAGGGCAGGGTATCCAAATTAAATAATATTAAACTCACCTCTTTTTAGGTCTCAAATCGACCACAATTTTATACATAAAATTACTGATATCGACATATATTTAAATATAATTTGTTGACGAGATTTCATAGAACGTAACTTTTCTAAATACAAAATTATACAAATACTAAAATGTGTCTACAATTTGTAACAACGCACAATATTAGCCATTATGACCAAAAAAATCAATTTATTTGTTATGATTATGCTTCTAATATTTATTTTGACAAAGATTTATGTTCGTGATTTTTGCTTTCGATTTATAGCAACTATATAAATAATTTTGAGTTATTTAACTGCTTTTATTTTAATATAAAATATGCTGTCTTGTCATTTTTTTACACAAAAATATTATTTTATAAATTAAAATTTTTTTAAATATTTATTTTAAAATCGATTATTAAATTTTATATATTAAATAATATTTTAAAAATATATTAAATTTTTTAATACGAGTTACCTTTTTAATATTAAATTAGCGTCAGTTCCGACGATATCCTTTTCCGTAAATTCGTTAATCTGAACGCGCCCACACCCGCACACGCCCGACGGTGGTAGTGGCATTTTTGCAGTTTATCAGGGAAAGCATGGCATACTCATATCCCCACCTTTCTTTAATGTCCTCCAACTACAACTAGTACTGTGACAAGGAAAATCGTCTTCCTCCACTCACAAACTCCATACTGTAAGCTAACCCTGCCTCTCTCTCTCTTTCCCTACAATCATTCTCTCTCTATCCACATTTGGTTTCGTTTAGTATTCTTGGCCAGACACCGCTCCAAACTTTTCTCTCTCTTCACGCTCTGAACAGAGTCCCGTATTCTCCCTCTCCTTCTCTGCTCAAAATAGGGAAGGAAGCAACGAGAACTTTGTGCCCTCCATGGCTGATGCGGCCAAGTACCTTCCCACCGGCGGGGGAAACTTGATCTCAGACTTCAAGAGCCTCTTCTCCATTCTCAAAACCAGAAGAACAGTAGCTTTTGCATATGGCTTCATGTTTGCTTTTGTTGCTTTCACTGTTTTCTTAGCCTTCTCTCCTTCCCCAAATGCTTCTTCTCCCTGGTTCACCAACATATTCTCCGCTACCTCTACAAGTTCCACGGCGGGTTCCTACAAATCTCAATTATCTTCCATTTTCTCTTACCTTTTCCCCAACAGGACGTCCCCCCACCATGTCCCCAATTATGTTTACCCTGCTCCTCTGCATACCAACACTTCTAGATCTATTAATACCACTTCTCAATCTCCCAACATTAGTAAAGAAACACCCACACCGGCCTCTGTGAATAACCATACTCAAACCTCAGTGAGTCCGTCTGAAAATCAAGTTTCTAGCACGAATCAGACTTCAACCCAAAGTTCTCAAATTTCCAGAAATCAGACAGCCAATTTGCAGCTGAAGTCACCTCCCATTGTGACCAAACAACCATCAGATGCGAAAAATCACACTCAGCATTCTAACAAGTCTGATCAGGATAAAGCACTGAACGTAAATCAAACTACAAATGCTGCACCTGCACCAAAAGTTGCAGTGGCTCCCCCTCTCCAAAGATTCCCAATGAGCCCAAATAAGAATTTGAGTTTTTCGCCGGAATCTAACTCGTCATTTAAGACCAATTCCGGGGGCGTCTTATCGAAGAATTATACGGCTTCCCTGGCAAAGAAACAAAGCAATGGAACTAACGCAAGGAAGAAGGAACTGATCGAATCTCTGATGAAGTGTGATTTCTTTGATGGAGAATGGGTTAAGGATGGTTCTTACCCTCTTTATAGACCCGGTTCCTGCACTCTGATCGATGAACAGTTCAATTGTATTCAGAATGGCAGGCCTGATAAGGATTATCAGAAATATAAGTGGAAGCCTAAAGGCTGCAGCCTCCCAAGGTAATTGAGAGTCCGATAAATTTGATTCCTTGTCGTTGTCACGAGTTAAACTGTCGCTTAGGCTTTATCTGGATTCCGTTATTCTATAACTGATAAAATGTTTGTGTTAGGAAAAATTCGACAATATGTGTCCAATTTATGTTGGTGTTTTACTATGATTATCGATTTGTTTGTTTTCTGCGTTGCTTTTGCAATTTTTCTCCCACGCCGATGATGGTATCCAAATTAGTGAAAATGCTAACGTATATACAATCAGGTTGGATGGTCATCGAATGCTCGATTTGTTGAGAGGCAAGCGGCTGGTTTTTGTTGGAGATTCCCTCAATAGGAATATGTGGGAATCTCTAATTTGTATACTAAGAAACTCAGTGAAAGATAAAAACAAAGTTTATGAAGCAAATGGCAGAGTCCATTTCCGAGGGGAAGCCTCCTATTCTTTTATATTCAAAGTAAGTAATGAATTATTCAACTTTTCCTACCTTCCATTAGATTCCATTTTCTTCCTGGTTCATTCGTTCTCTTTCTTTCCTTTTTCCTTTTCTCATTTTCACTCACAATGTTTGTTGTTTTGGTATTAATGGACGGCTAGGATTACAACTTCTCCGTGGAGCTCTTCGTATCTCCATTCTTAGTTCAAGAATGGGAAGTGCTAGACAAGAACAGATCAAAGAAAGAAACACTTCGTCTTGATTTAGTTGCGAGGTCCTCTGATCAATACAAAGATGCAGATATTATCATTTTCAACACTGGCCATTGGTGGACTCATGATAAAACTTCCAGAGGGTAAAATGCATTACAATTTCCCCTTTTAGAGTGACTGCATATTTGGCAAATGCCCTCTCCAATGTCTTCATCTATTTTCTTTGTTTTTCCAGTTCTTCTATTTTTTAATATTACTTCTCAAAGTCAGAACCTTGCCAATTGAAACTAAATTTGTCCATGAAAAAATGGCAGGAAGGACTATTACCAAGAAGGTAGCCATGTCTATGATGAATTAAATGTTCTCGAGGCATTTCGTAGAGCCATAACCACTTGGAGTAGATGGGTTGATGCCAACATAAATCCATCAAAGTCTATAATATTTTTCAGAGGCTACTCTGCTTCGCACTTTAGGTAATCAGAAATTGTACTTGCACTACTTTGGATTTTAATTTCATTCTTCAAGTTGAAATATTGTTTCTTCCTTGGAACTCGAAGACTAATCAAAGAAGCTTTATTGGTGATTTTATCATACTGCAGTGGAGGACAATGGAATTCGGGTGGGCAATGTGACAGTGAAACGGTGCCAATTGAGAACGAGAAGTACTTAAAGGAATACCCACCTAAAATGAGGATATTAGAAAAAGTGATCAAATACATGAAAACCCAGGTCACCTACCTGAATATTACTAGAATGACAGATTTTCGAAAGGATGGCCATCCGTCCATATACAGGAAGCAAAACTTGTCACCAGAAGAAAGGAAATCACCGCTGAGGTTCCAGGACTGCAGTCACTGGTGCCTTCCGGGTGTTCCTGATGCATGGAACGAGATTCTCTATGCTGAGCTTCTTATCGGACAATACCGGAATCAGCATCAGCAGAAGAGAGCGTAGGTAAACTCTACCAAACTTGAAGGCCACATTTATAGGTTAAAAGCAGAAGCAGACGCAATATACCATTTTTGTCCCATCCATATCCAGGATAAGGGAAGAACCAAAATATACAGAAAAGCTTTTTCTTATTCTTTTACAGGTTTAATAGATTATGTTAAGTGAAACAGGGCATAAGAGAGGTGACCACCTTGAAGCTGTGTAATAAATTTGTTTATAAGAATGGTATAAGTTGGTGAGGAGAGGGGAGAATACAATGAATGGTTTAGTTTGTTATTGTAAGTCACTTTCTCCCTTTCAACTTTCTTTTCTTGGCAGCCTCAAAAGGCTGAGTCTACTGTAAATTTCTAATCTATTAGATTCAAGCAAATTCTTTAGATTAATTTTTCCTGGGTTCTTCTGCTGTTAACTCGTTTGCTCTTTATTTCAAGCTGTGACTAGCGATTGATTACATGTTTTATTCGGTAATTTCTATAAAATTGTTTGTAATAATGGAATCATATGAGCTGGCTATATTGGAAGCCTGAAGCTCACGTGAGATGTAGTCATCATATAAACTATATAAACTTGGCTTGTGTGATGCCATTTCCTTGTGGAGTATCTGTGGGTCAAATATTCGTTTTGAGAGCTATTAGAGGGTGATGACACTTTTCACTGCCTTAATTATAAATAATATATATTAATGGAAATAGATGTAGAACTTTTTCTTTCCCTATCTTTGAATATACAAGATAGGACTAAGCGAGATCCTACTCAATCAGAGTTTGTCTCTGTCAATGTCGATTAATGGATTTTATTAGTACTCAGAAAATGAGAAACTCGTCACTCAAGGTGTATATTTTTGTTATAATTTAGTTTACCATCTCATATTTAGACATCAAAACTCTCAAAATATTAATTAATAAAAAATAAAAGAATTTTCATAACAAATTTGTGTACTTGCCGCCTGCTATAAAAATTGAACATGTCTATAATAATAATAATAATTAATTATATGATCCTATTGCTAACAAGTTTTTAGTAAATTAAATCTAGTTATTCTAATAAGATTATATATAATATATATAAGTTGATTGTGAAAACGTTACATTTTTGTAAAATTGTTGTTCCTCGCTTCAAATCATTTATAGATATCAGCAAAATTCAATCGAGCCTAGTTCTCAAATTATAAGTTGGGCTTTAATTATTTTGATGGGGACGATTAGATATGCATCCTTAATTAGTTTGATGCTACTTAAACCATATGGGCTTTATGTATGGGCTTTTGAAAAGTATTCACATTATGGCATTGTTGACAATTAGACTTGCAGGAGAGTTTAAAGAAGATTCCTTGCACTAGGAGAGTATTAAACCCTATATTTGAGAATTCATTGGAGATTAAAAAACAAAATTTCTTATAATACTTTTTAGTGTGGGAGATTCTAACTTTGAGTCATAATCTGTTCGGAGCTTCTTTTCTTGTTTTCGGTTCATGTAATTTGAGTATTTATTTCAATGCCATAGAGAAATAAGATTTCAATTTAGATATGATATATATTTGTTAATGCTAAACATGAAGAGAAAATTAGGAATTTATTTTTTCCTGTTTATAAATAATATAATTTTACTTGAAAATAAAAAGTATGACACTCTTTATCTGATCATGGCATATGTTTTTTAGGGGACAAGTTGTAAATAATCTTATAATTGTGTAAATTGTAATAGTGACTAATAACAACAGTAGGAATTAATCTTGCACAAGCCATCCAAGATGTCGATTCGATTATAAAAAATTTGAAATTATTTATAACTAATTTGTGACAATCAAGAAATAATGTCAAGTGAATTATTAAAAAAGCTAACAAAGGTGTTAGCGTAATGATTATTGTTTGTATCTTGTGTTGAGAGTTTGAAATTAAAGATTTAAGTTTAAATATTAGAGTTACCTTTGTTTAAAGAAGCTTAAAGTAATTTACTTTGAATGTAAATTAATTTTATATTTAATAAAAATATGAGAATACCACATAAAAAAATTAAAAAGAAAAGCAAAAGTCATTGGAAGTGCAAGTACCCACTTCTTTGGACACGTTTGATCAAAACTAATTGACATTGCTCTGTGTGTTTTGTCCTAAGATGCTGCTTTCTGCTTAAGCAGAAACACACACAACTACTTTTCCTCAAACAATGACTCAAACTAAAAAAACAAGTCAATCAACAGAAATAGAAATCCTTTAAGACCGTAAGATTCGAAGTGCTTCTGGAAGAACATAAATATGTAGGAGAAACCATTTTGACGACGTAGTATAGCTTATTTGGAATCCGCAACTATGTTATACGTAGATTTTGTCGGTAAAATTTAGAGTATTTTATTTACACCGATCATTTTCCCCTTTTAACGAAGTATATTTTTTGGTATAAACAAAATAGTTGAGGAAGAAGCCACTGAAAGTAGATTCAAATTCTTTTGTGATAATGGAGAACCAAATACTATTATTAAACTCCCATGGTTCATTAGGTATCAGATTCCAGGCATCATTTCTGCCTGATTTTTCCATCGACCAAGGCAGCCGTTCAAACATGATACATGCACCAGCTAATCTCTGTAGGCTGTTTTCTCTTTGCTGCGGTGTTTTTGTTTGCTAATCTGCTTCATCGTGGTGCTATCCGCGGAGTATTGCAGCACAGCGCCATGAGTCTCAATGTTGTCAAGACGGGCGACCAAGAAAACGAGGGAGTTAACATCAATACTGGAACCATCATCGGCAACAAAAACATGCGTACTAAGATTGACCTGAGTACTAATGTTGACGCTCGACCACATCGATGTCCACAATTGCTGCAAATGATACCCAACTTTCTCAGCTTAATTTTGAAACTGATTTCTATGATCGTCAATCTAACAACCTTATGCTGCTTCTGCTGCCCTATGTTCGTTTTCCTGTTTCTACTTCTCTTCATTTTTCACACACTACTGTTATATTTCAGTGATGATCCTTATGCTGCCTTTTATTTGCACATTTGCAAAAATTGTTCCGCTGACTCAACTTGAACTTTTCTTTCAATAAAGTTCCTAGAGTCATGGATCGGATCTTTCAAGTTTGTTAGTTTTTACGAATAAAAATCATATATGGTATTTTTGAGAAACTTGCTTTGATTTGATGAGACTTGATCAGGTCTTATATTATTCTTCAGCTCACGAATTACAATATGCATTGTATAATTTATGAAAAAGAAGCCATGCATAATACTAGCGTGGACTTCATTTTTTACAAATCAACATACATAATTTGTGTAGAGAAAAATGCATTTCTCCAGCTCACGTAACAAGATATAAGTTTCTGAGTAGTCCTTGATAAGCTCACACCACTCTATGATGGTAACCAACTCGAAGGATTTACTGCCGTGCCTTACTGTGAAAGGACGACAAGCAATAAAGTAGTAACTGAATATGGTGGATCCGTCTCTGGTTTTAGGAGAACTCTAGCTAGCTGACAACCAAGAGGGTGAATCCTAGCACACAGATCCTTTAGCATCTACTTTAGGCCTGCGAGAATATCTGCTTGAGATGCTGCCCTGTATAAATGTTGATCCCAGCCACAGCCACAGCCGCATCAAATTTAATATATTACTTCTCTACATCTTATGAAAAATAAGCAAAAAGATTTGCGTAGTCATCAGCCTACGACTCCTGCCAGAGATGCACCCTCGTTTGGGTCCATGCAAAAAGCTGTTCCGGTTCACATCAAGATCTCAGTATTTATCCCAATCCTAACAGAAATTTACCCCGTTTGTTACAACTATACTATAGGCTTAATTAGCCGCCTTGGTGGCGCGGCGCCTCCCAACATGTGTCCAATCCAAACAGACTACTGTCCTATGGGTCCATTGTTGCATTTGCCCAAACATTGTAATTAAACGTACGAATTATTTTATCAATGATCACCTCATTGTTTCTGTAACATACTTGACATTGGACACCCTCTGGTTTTTGCATTTACGTTCCTCTTACTTGTCAACCTAACAAAAGACTGCAAATTCTGAAAATCATTAATTCTTGTTAAACGCCCAATAAATTGTAAGAACCAAAAAATTAACGGGCCTTTCAAAGAGAAGGACGCTTTCCTCTGAAGATTGGTTACCGCTTTCACATCACCCAATGAGATACGTACATCAAAGAGAAACCGATGGTCAGTGACTTCAGAAATAGTAGCATTTTTTGCATTTATTCCACAAGTACTCAAACCAATATCTGGGAAGAGAAGTGCAAGAAATTAACTGCAGAATTTATAGTGGAGTTAATTGGATTGGTGGGGAGTTGGAAGAATGCTAAATTTTCAACTATTGATGAGCGATGACTCAACCTTAATAGTAGTATTCCTTCCATAAACAGAACGAACGAACCAGCCTACATAAAGCCAACGTTTTCTCTAACAATATTTCCTACTTTTCCATTGATCAACGAAAAGGGATCAACTCCTTTAAATTTCAAAATCCTTCCCTCCCTCTCAACTCCACCGCCATAAAAACATATGAATCAAACTGGTCAACTTTTTCCTTTAAAAAAAAAAAAGTGAAATAAGATGAACTATGTACAAATGGAAAAAGGGGAGGTCATTTTGTTTTTCACCTATAATAGAACGATAAACGACAAAAAGAAAAAAGGGTCCATCAAGAATCTATGTGATTATGAAGATGTCTGATGGGCTTGGCCCTGCGCTGTATGGGCTTGACCATTTCCAAAGGGGAGTAGTCTGGGCTTGCTAAGGGACAACGGTACTGGGATTTGAGAACCGCTGTTGCTGTGGGTGGCGGTGGTAGGGGTAGTTTGGTTGGTGGCATTGACGGCGGCGGTTGCGGAGGAGGAATTGGTGGCGACACGTTCACAAGAGGGACACATGGTGAGAGTCGTAGCTGGGAGCTGCATGTAAAATGGCTGGGAGGACTTTAAAGCCCTCAGCTCTTGCAGTTCCTTCTGTAACCTCCTATTCTCTTCCGTCAGCGTCTCGCAGCATCGCTTCAAATATTCACAGTCCACTTCCGTCTGCTTGAGCTTTGTCCTGTTATTGATTCATATTCAACAAGAAAACAACATAAAAATGTTACATCATATTCATAAACTTAATTCTGTATACAGGATAAGCGGATTTGCAGAAAAATTTTTATAGGTGAAAACCGAAAAGTATATCTACCTTGCCCTCCTGTTCTGAAACCAAACTTCTACTTGGCGAGGACGAAGATTTAACTGTTTTGCCAGAGCAAGTTTCTGCTTCTGCACATGAAATTAAAAATTAAAAACATTTAATAGAAAAGGAATCCTTTAAAAAAGACGTGGAAAATAAAACTAGAAAATATGTCCTTGCACTTACGGGATTGAGAGTAGTGTGTTCTTTGAAGCTCTCTTCAAGGAAAGCTGATTGCTCCTTCGAGAGTCTGAGTTTCTTCCGAGTTGACCCGTTCTCTTCGTCGTCGCTCGCTCTGGAACTCGTTCTCTCAGCCTCCCCCTCAAGCTCCCTCTTGTTTCTGCCGGCATTAGTGTTCCTAATGCAGAAATCCATCTGAAATGATGACATGGCACTGTTGGGGGATGACAACGCAGCACCGTCGTCGGCCTCCTCCGCTGGCGAAGCCGCCACCGGCAAGCGGTTCACATCCAGCGCCCTTGCGGGTCCATCCGATGAAACTGGTTCAACACCCACTGCTAATGAAAAAGTGGCAGCTAAGCATCAATCAATTAAACCAACAACCAAAACTCAACAAAACCAATAACTCAAACTTGTTCAAGAGGCTTGAATTAGGCCTGAGGAATAAGATAGTTAAGATTATTAACGTATGGTGTTTGAACATCAGAAAATGGCGAATTTCTGAACTCAGCGAGTGATGAAGTGTGAGTATTGTTAATTACATGGACCGGTGAGCCAAGGAATTCGAAGCTGAGAAGATGAGTGGGGTCTCGGAACGGGTGTGAAAGGAAGAAGGTCAAGCTGAAGGGGTGGATCTGATGACCCCCTTTTCTCATCATCGCCGTCTGTGCTGCGATTTCCTCTTTTCTCCTCCGAGGTTTTTCCACTGAAACCCCCACCACTCCCTAGTGCTATGCAGAAAGCAGGATCCTTGTTGGGCAAATTTGTGGGCTTGTCAAGAAATGAGAAGGGCTTGGGTGCATCCCCCAGGCTCAATGCCAGCTCCATGTTTGAAAGGAAAAGCAAAACTCTAGCCTTTGACAAGTATGTGAATGTAATGTAGTATTGGGATGGATGGCTCTTTTTCGATGGAAAGGGAGAAAGGTCAGAAAGTGGAGGTATCGCAGAATGCAGAAACTGACCTTCCCGGCTACAAGAATCCCTTTTTTAATTTGGTTGCCCTTTGCCTTTGTGGGAGGAAAGATTGACCGACAATTCCAGGTTGACAAACGCACGTGAATGTATTTAAATATACAAACCATTCATTTTTCATAAGTTGGGACACCACCCACCCCACCCCTGGCACGGCACATAATAAAAGGACGGAGAGCCTCACACCCATCTCGCATATCCATTCCTTACTTGTGATATAAATAATAGCAATATACAATGGGATGGATATGTACCTTTTTTTTTATTCTCTATGTTTGTCCATTCCGGAATCCGGTTTTTCCCTTTTATTAATTTCAAGGGTGAAGTAGATAATGCTGTGCTATTTTATTAAGATATTTTAAATTATTAAATTTATTAAATTAATTATGAAATTAAAAATAATAAAATTTAATAAATTTAATTATTCATATTTTTTTAAATAAAAGTTTTATAAAATTGCACAAGAAATATCAATATTTAGACTGAGTTCTGCTGGTTGTACATTAATTGATGCGTAGGTTACTAACCGAATGGAAACAGATTTATGAGGCTCTACCAAACGATGTCCACAAAGCACAATGATGACAAGGGAAAATGATGTATCATCAGAGAGACATCTGCTGTGATCATAACCTGGCCCTGTTGTCTTATTGACCGGCTATTCCATATGTTGGATGTTGGTCTTGTAATCAATTAGAATCTATGCTGGTCGTCATCATCATCATAATCATAATGACCATGTTCATTTTCATCATGCATTATAACAATAATAATAATAATAATAAATAAAATATACAAGTGAATAATCGTCTTTGGTGCCAACCACAGAATCATCATGATTCTCAGATGACAGCCCATGAGTTGAGCCAAAAGTTAAGTATTTGCAGTTTCCGAGCTAAACTGGATTAAAGTGGAATGAAATGACTCTGCTACTGGTAGCTTCCGCCAATATATGACCGCTACTGTAACTCGCCAATCAAAAACACAGTGCGGGGGGCTTCTTCAACAGCTCTGCGCTCCTTCAAAGCTCAATCACCTACCAAAATACGTTTATTTAATTTGAAAAAAGAGGAAACATGTCATTTCTTTTTAGAAACAAGCGTGATGTGATGACATATATTTTGGGAAAAGATGGGTTAGATGATTAGCACGGGATATTAATTTAACCATTTTGTAATAAGATGACTAAACCAAGGCAGACAAAACGACCAACTTTTACTATTCCCAGAAAAGTTTCGCTTTCAATTTTACTTCGCACTGGTTTGAAGCATGTAAATAATTATGATTAATTAAAAGGGGAAGGTTCTTTTGAAGCAGCCCATGAGGGGGACGGATAGCCAGAAAGCCCTGAAAGAAACAGTGATGAGAGGGCAGATAAATAGGTGGGTATCCAATGAGTGACAAAATGGGGTTTGGGGCGTTTTCAAATTGGGTTCTTGGGGAAGGTAGAAAGAAGAAGATGGAGGAATGGCAGTAGAAAGGGTTGATGGTGGTCCCACGCGCGTGGGTTAGCTTTAGAAACAAGTCGTAATTAAAAATAGGCATACTGAGGAAGTGAGGAGGTCAGATGTGTCATGCTTTTGGGATCATTGCAATAATTGAACTCATGCAGGCTTTAATGATAAGCTGCAGAGAGAGATGCGTGAATTATTGGGTGAAACCCTTTTCACAAAACGAACCATGCCATAAAGACACCCCACATAATAAGATTTTATTATATACTTTTAAAAATATAATTTTTATATATCTTTTTTATATTTTTTTAAATTTTTATATATATAAAATACATAAAACTATAAACGCATATATTTTTCGTAATAATTATTGATGAGATGTGGAAAAAGCTATACATGACACACTCAACAAAACCTCCCCCCTCCACTGCTTTTCACAATTACTTTTTGACAATCATGCATGAAATTTCAGAATTATGGATTACCATCGAAATTCACAAGCCAGCAGGCAGCAGGGATTTGGTCAAACCCAAGAAACCCAATTGGGCATGCGCCACATGTTAACTAAGCTACTTGACAATTCAATCTTTGAATTTTCACATTCATCAAAAGCTAACTTCTTGCTTCGAATTTATAGTTAAGTTTATTTTTGTCTTGTAAGTAGTTTTATCATCAATTTTGTCGTACAAGTTTTTAATCAGCAACAACGTTTTTCTAATTTCACATGCAGTTGGTCAAACTAATAAGAAAGCCTTAAGTGGTGTTTCAGATTGTAGACACCACCACCGTTAATTACAAAGTCGACACTTAAAAAACCAAAAACGACGTTTCTTCATGAAACACATTCTTCTCATTTGTTGCAAAATTTGAAATGGTTTTAGGAGACTTAATGAATAATACAGGGGGTAAAACTACTTCAGAATTGCTCCTGCTGTCATACATTTTTTTTTACAATGATTTTCTAGTTGCCAAATCATTCTACTATGATACATTATATATACATAGTTATTCTGTAGAAGCTGATAAAATTTCCTTACATTGATTTCTCAATCCAGCGTAGTTGGAAATCCCCCTTGAGTTGAGGCTAGAAATCTGTCTACCTAATAGTTCTTGATTTTGTACTAATTCTCTGGAATGGCAAGAGAGGAACGTGTTTCATGATAGCTCCAGTGCTTCCACATTCACTTTTTGACAACCATGCATGAAATTTCAGATTTATGAACAAGCTAACTGGTAGTGGGAAGTTGGTCAAAACCCAGGACACTCAATGGGGTGTGTGCCACATGTCAACCAAGCTACTCAACGACTCAATCTTTGGGTTTTCTTATGCCAGCATGATATCACCCTTTGCTTTTGTCTCCAAAATCCTATATACTGCAGGGGAAAAGTTGATGATAACTATCTATACGTGAATATAAATTAGCCCATTATAAACCATGTACATACATACATGCGTCGTATCTATATATATACATCCATTATACGTATGTGATGGAGGAAAGAATATATAGCTTTTCAACACTTTGAATTCAAAGGCACGATAGGTGGGATTGTTGTTCCTTGACTTTGAAAATTGTATACGTACAAGCATGAGTCAAATTAATGGAAATAATAGATACCCATTGCATCCAAAAACCAATTTGTGTTGATTTGTTTTGTACTATGCGGAAACAACGTTGATCACGATCAAATCATCGAAGTTTCGAATGTTGTAGATGAACAAGGAATGGACCATTGTCCTATTGAAGCATTTTAATTACAATTGCGAATATTCAAAGGAATGCCAAGGTGAAGGTAGAATTGGCATTTTCTAACGTGGGAACACCGTTCAATTTGACTACTAATATATCATCGGGTTCTTGTGTATCTTATAGGGTAGCTTGCACATGCGTAAAAGCACGCGGCTTTATTTTATTGTTTAATTTAAATATATTTTATAAATAAATATTTTAATTAAAAACATATATTAGAGATATAAAATTTAAATTTATTTTAAATATTAAATTTAACAAATTATAAATATTCATTAGAATTTCTTCTCATTAAAAACTGCCTTCGTTTATGATTTATTTTTCTTTCCAATTTCTTTTGCGAATCGTATTACACAAACCTTCTTAATCCAAAAATTTATTTAAAGTAACATGTTTACTGGTTTTCTTGAAGTTGAGAGATTCTTAAATTACAATCCACACGTCTTAAATATAGGTTATGTAATTTTGTGTAGAGGGTCAAGGGCCCATCTTTAAAACAACACATTAGCCAATACAAGTTTAAAATTAATTTCATTACAATTAGAAAAATCAAATAAAAAATTCAATTATTAAAATTTTTAAAAAATATAATAATCTATTAAATATGTGAAAATAGGTGTTGAGCTTTTTTGCCATTTATAAATGGAGGTAAACATTAATTTGGCTTTCCGCAAGTGTTTCACTTTGGTAATGTTATTATCATTATTATTGTATTGTGATATGTGTGTAGGGTTGCTTTTGAACTGTATCTATAGGTAGGTGTAAGCTGTAAGGTGCAAGAAATGGAGTATGAAAGAGTGTTGCTTTTATCGATCTTTACATTGCATTGACATTTGCAGAGGAGTCCACATCAAAAGCACCAAAAGCAACAAAAGAAGAGAAAACTTGCAATAGTAAACGCCAATAATGGGTGGCAGTAATGCCGCGTAACAGTAACGGTCATTATTTTTTTATTTATTGGGAAAGGTTGGGCACCGAGGGGTGGGGGATGGTCACGTGAGAAAGGCGTGAGTCAGAAATGATGAGGTTTCGTGTCAGAGTCAGAGGAATGACGTGATGGAGGAGGGACAAGTCAGGGCAGGGCTTTCAATGTTTTTGAGGTTTCATCGAAAATGATAAATACACACAATTTTAAAGCACAATCATAATACCCAATTTTAACAAGAGTGCTGTTAGTTTTATGTGATTAGAATTACGATAAGAATTATGTTTTTTTTAAAAATAAATTATAAAGTTAATTAAAATATAAAATATTTTATTTATTTTATTTAATAAATATAATTTAATGTGTAAATATAAGATTATAAGGTTATCATTTCTGTTTTGACAAAAGTGACTCCATCCTTTTGCTAGGAGCCTAGGAATCATAATCTGCGGTATATTTTGAACACGAGTCATGAATTTGGGATCAAAATCGTTAGCGAGCTATAAAACAATGAATGATGGGTACCGTGGGTTGTAGGCGGGTAAAAAATGACCCGTTTTACAGCCTTACGGACAAGAAAGAAAGAAGGTCTTTCACACCATGCTTGTAAGGTTCCTCCGCGTGGCGGCTTAAGTGCCATTTATATTACAAAACTTATATTATTGTGATAAAGTATTATTTGAAGATTAATTAATCAACGAAATTAGCAGGAGAAGTGATGTTAAATAAGATAGTAATTAAGAATAAAACAAAAAAAAATTGAGAGTACTTAATGTGGATTGAGATGGTGAGATAGATGCGATGGGGATGAGAAGGGCAGAGGAGGTAATGCCAGTGGGGATGAATGATTGGTAAATTAAATAATATAAAAGGAAAAATAATGATAATGAAATGAATGGAGGAGGATAGAGAAATGGTGAGGGGCACAGAGATAGGGCGATGGGGACGCGGTGCAGCGTCTGAGGGAGACAATCCACGCAGCTGCAATCATTTGCACGTCGGATCTCAGATTAGCTTGGCTCTACTTTCTATTTTTTATCACTTAATTTTTATTATTAATAGTAATAATCAAGGAAATGCATAAAAAGCCACTGAATTGGGTCCCAATCCTCTGCGTCAGTTGTCTAAATGGCACAATTATTAGCAGCTCATTGTATTGTAGTTGAGTAGTTGTATAATTTATCCTGTAACCGAGGTGATGTCCATCTCTACACTCTGCTACTCCCTCCCCTCCTTTTCAACCAATTATACGCACGCCTACGGAGCACCCTTTCCCCGCTGTTTTGGTCTCTATTATTGCTTACAAACTCACCCTCACTCTTTCGTATTACCTGTATTAAGTTGTTGATATTTTTATAAATTACAATAGTATAACTTTTACATAATCTCTTTTCTTTATTTCTTTTTTTAAAATTAATATTTTTATTTATATTTTTATTGTACATTATTTTTATATACAATTAAAATTATCCTATATATATATATATATATATATATATATATATCATATGCCACCAAATTCTAGCTACCTCAATTAGTAATTATGGTGATCATTTTCTTTATTTTCATGTAAATTTTATTTTATAGTTTAAATTATAAAATTTAACTAATTTAATATTTTTTATGAATGTAAATATTTTATTTTTATACGAGATATGAAAACAATTTTTCTTTGCAATAATATAGATTCTGCTTTTTGCATCTAAGTAATTCATTCATGTGTAATACATCCATCCGCTTTTTCATATTATATAACCTTTCAACTTCAATTGCATTATCGATTCTTGCTGCTGCTTTGCTTTCAAACCGAAAGGCTGGTCTATGATTTTCGATTGTGAATGAGAAAGCTAATCCAGCTATTGCCCCAAGCAAAAGAGCACACATTATTTTCAGCTTTGTACCGTTAAATAGTAGTGGAAGTTGGTGTATACATGAGTATGGCCTAATTATCACCAACAGCTGGTCCAGCACTAGATTTCTCCTTTTCCCTCACAACTGAATTGTTCTTATTGCTAACTTATTTGAGAGGGATATCAAAAAGCAAAGAGTACCTAGAGCTAAGTTAGCATAGGAGTATATCGGAAGAGCACACGAAGGAGTTCAACCCTAAGAGGAACTATACCAACTCAAAGCTTGCAGCTTGCTGGCCAAAGCAAGGGGGAACTATTTTCTTAAAATTTATTTATTGGCAAATGCTTACTGCTGCGATTTCTTTGAGTGATAAATGAGAATTGTAAAATCTGAGTGAAAACTAAAGCGTACAAATGAGGACTGCGAGAGTATAATAATCCAGAGTTGTTAGCAGGGCACACCCAACAACTTTGTATCCAATTTTGAGCGTAATCATCAACTGTGCCATAATCCATATGCCAGCCCTGTGAATCTGTGGTCACTCTTGGCTCTCTCAAGTTTTTGTTCAGTCAGTCCCACATCATTCACCTCTAAGTTTCTTTCCTTCTCCATCTTATACCGGATAGAGATCCGCTGCCGTTAAGAAAGAGGATTGTAAATGAGAGAAATGGAAAAATTTTAATAAGAGAAAAAATAGAATTCATATATTAAATTATAAAGAATTAAGAAAAAAATCATCAAAATAAGAAATACTTTAGCTTCTTAACTCTTGTCTGCTATGACGACTGCTACTACCGTTTTAAGAAACGGTGCAGAGTTACTGAGTTCAAGTTGCGTCATCATATCCTACAAAGAAAGAACTAGAATAAGGGGAAAAAGCAAGATAGAAAGTAAAAACAATAATGAGGGCATGGTTCTACTGCACTTCGTCCATGATTGCAGGCTACCTAAACAGATGGTAAGTGATTAGATTGCATTTATCAAACAAATAATTGTTTAATGCCTGTGATTAGCTAGCTATAAATATAGATGAGAGCAGTATGAGGGACAATTGGTCATGCGATCCTGCACATAGAAGGATTACTTGCTCCCCTTCCCAGACATCATTATGAGACATTTCTCCTTTGTTTTTTAAATTATTTTTCATTAATTATCACAATCATGATTATCACTATCCTAATCTTCCACTTGTTCATCCTGGGATGCTGTGTGATGCTGGCAAAATATGGGACAACATACCCTAAAGTATTTGCACTTGGGTGACTATTGATGACGACGACGATGATTATGTCCTTTAACGTGCATGTTTTCCTCTTGCATTAGCTTTTCTCTTGTAACCCTGTTTTAAAAACTTTACTAAGAAATGATGACAAACATTATAGTATTAAGAGTGAACACGCAATTCTCTGTTCTATCAAAGGTGCTGCTTTAAGGCTAACAATTACACAACGACACCCATTGTTGTTTGGGTTTATTTATTTTTAGAATTTTGGGTTCAAATATAAAACTTTACATGTATATTAAATAATTTGTGACTCCTCATGTCACAATAAAGAAAAGTACTCGTTCAATCACTGTGACTGGGATTTTTAATTAAATGAAAATAATGAATTGTGACTGAAAGTGTTGAAGAGATTCGATGAACGGATAATTATAATTTCATTATGAATAGTTCACCATTCTATCGATAGCCTATTCAAAGCTAAGGTTTAAGTTTAAGCAATGCAATTAATATTTTAAAATAGATATAAGAGCATGATAATTCTTTTATTCATAAAGCTCTGTTTCTTTTAGTAATTAACTTATGGGAAAAAAATGTTTTCATGAAAAATAAATAAGGAGTATGTATATATACAACACACAGAGAAAATGGAAGACTAATTATGGTTGCATCATAAGCATAGGCTGCAGGAAGTGGGTGGTTGATATTCCATTGATTTTATTATTTGGTCATGTTTCCTCCATTGAATTGTCGCAAACCATGGATTGCTGCAAAAGTCAAAGCTTGAACACTCATAAGTTTGTGGCATTATTCTTTCCATCGTAGCCGTCTGAATATTCCTTTCCCAAACTTGCGTTACTTTGACGTACCTTTTTCTCATTTACATCATAAGCTGGTCCAGATGATGAATTGATTCGTACTTTCTTTTGTTTCTTCTTAGATAAATCCACTGTTACAGTTTTTTAAACGTAGCCTGAGCTTAAGTTCCTTGTCCTTGAAGAAGAAGAAGAAAAATATTTTTGATTGGATCCTTCTTTCATATAAAACAGGGAATTGAGCATCAATTTTTTGCATGCCATGGTTCTCAGAGGAATGAGTGTTTGGTTGTGATGATAAAGATGATAACGATGACGATGACGATGATTACAAGAATGAAATGGATCAGGATTGAGTTTGATTGTAGATAGAAGCAGATGGGGCATAAAAAGAAGGATGCTGTTTGGTAATGATGAGGAGGACTGTTGAGTGTTGACCAGAGACAATATAGAAGATGAGATGCCTTCCAACACACTCACCCGTGTGTCCAATCATGCCCTCTAACTCACTCATCATTTTGTTCCCTTTCGCCCTTTTTCACACTTCCCATACGTCAGTGTGTCCAAATAAATAGAATCACAAAAATATCCCATTCAATCTCATTATTATATGTCAATTTGTGGACAGTTTTAAATAACTTTATAAAGTTTAAATATCAAAAATTTATGTAATTATTAATTTTAGTAAAAATTATAAATTATAGTTATTATAGTGTGTTAACTTTTGATAAAAAAAATATTATTGATACACAACATTCTTAACATAGAACATACATATAATAAAAGAGATAACAATATATGTTTGGCGTGACATTCCTGCATAGGAATAACATTGATCATAATTACATGAGTTATTATTAAAGAACATAATTTTATTCAAATTTTTATAATACTTGACACTTGCATTGTACATGCCAAACAAGCTCATTAGTCATGTTCATGATTTACGATTTGGGATCTTGTATTGGAAATTTCTATTTTTCTTAATTTTATTTAAATTTTATATGTTAGAAAATAATTCTTAACAGTAAAATTTATTATTTTCTCACTTACTCCTCAATTTCTTAAAAAAAAAAAAAAACATTCTTTTCTCTTATCCTGCATGTTTAGAGTTAATCACCGGACCGAAGGAGATTGGAATTCCATGTTGTACCCTCCCTCAAGCTTGAAGCCCAATGAAAATGTGAGATGTTGAGAAAACTAGGCTCTTCTGCATTTAACTAGACCTGCCACTGGGCGGCAACACACACACGCAAAGACCTCTGATGGATTCAGTTTTTTCATTGCAAAAGGCTGATCGGTTGTAAAGTAGAGGGCTATTAGTAACGGAGCCATTCAAGAATTCAGTCCCCCACGAAGAAATAGGTAGTGGCTTAGGCACAACTTTACCTGGGCAACAGACCTAACGTGCCAGTTCAAGCCGAGCAATGCTTGATTTTTGTCAGTGTGGTTCCCTCAGCTTCTCCTTTGCCATTTGATACCCATCAGGGCACACGTGAAGATTGTCCACGCTGCAACAAACCATTGGGACCTGAATCACTCACTCCCTTCGCAGAGTAATTGATAGCAAGAGGCCATGCCAAAGTAACTTCAATTATTATATTCTTAAAAGAGTGAATGATATTAGAGTGATTGATTATAGTTAAATTGACAACACTAGGTCCGAGCAGGCAAGATTTTTTTTCATTTGAGGCAAAAGTTGCGCTGAGCACACGGTTCATCTGGTAGATGCATTGGCAAAGCCCACCAAAGACGGGTCTTGACTTTGATCATTATGCATAAATTTTTGAGAGGAACGATTAGATTACATTTGTAGTTTTGTATTTGGGTCATATTGATATATGTGGTTTAGTTTTTGATATTTAAAAAATATATAATAAATTAACAAAATTTAAATAAAAAAATCAAAATTATAAATAAAATTATAAATATAAAAATATAAATATAACATTATTAAATTTTGAGAATTGCATCTTGGGCTTACACGCCGGTGGGTTTGGATGTCTACACCGACCTTTCTCTTTTATTTTTGGGTACAATATACACCGACCCCTAACATAAACTACAAACACATATGCTTCAACAAACACTATAAATACTGTATACTAATGAAGATTTAAAAATTTTATTATTTTTATAATATAAAATATATATTATTAAATTTTATCAATTAAATTAAAATTTAATAAATTTTAAAATTTATATTTAATAATATAATTTTGTATAAAAATAAAAATATGAGAGTAGATTTTCTCTGCGATGCATGCAGCAACCTTGAACTGTCATTTTCACAGCAAGAGGTGGTGGCTGATCATTGCAGCCGGCAGATTAACCACAGCGAAGTGACTTCGCATTGTAAAATATCGGTGAGCGGAACATGGAGAGTTTATAAAAGTTCAGAACGCAGCAGTAGTATTCACTCGGTTCAAAGTTCCATTAGAACAAAACATTCGATTGCACCTGAAAATTATATTATCATTTGTTATCATTCTCACCGAACCCTTGGCGGTGTAAGCAAGGTCAACGAGCACCATCTGAGATTAACCCGAATCAAGAAATTAGGGGTGAGCATAAACAGCTTAATCTATTGAACCCCAATTCAAACCGCTTAAAACTTAAAATTATGTTTGAGTTGGTTATGAATTATTTTGGATAAAAGATTAGTTTTACATAATTTTAAATTATTGGGTTCGGGTTTTATAATTATCACCTTCAGCAATCCATTTAAACCTGACCATCACATAAAAATTATTTTTTTTTTGTGATAATAAGAATCCGGAGACTTTTGTATAGGGTAAAAAAAATTGAACCCAAATCAAAATTCGTAAGAATATATCACTGATGTCATATGAGCTAGGATTCACTAGCACATAAAAATTATTTTTAAGTACTCAGACATGCAAACTCACCGGTCACCTCTTTTGCCCTTCATTTGTTTTGTATATTCTCTCTCCAATTTTTCTACTTACCCATTTCAACTTTTCAACCTTTTCTGGTACTTGTTCTCTCCATTAAGTTTCTTATTTTTTTATTAATTATTTAAAAAAACTATAATATAACAATTATACTTAAAAAAATAACAAAATTAAATTTTATCGCTTAAAATAAACTTGAGTGCTACGTCCCCTGCTCTTTCAAGTTTCAACATTTTAACTTTCTTCCTTTCAGCCTTTTCTATTACTTTTCTTTCTCCTAATTACTGTCCTCCAATCTATCACGTCTCTATCCATCACGTCTCTTCCCTCTTTCAAATTTCAACAGTTCCACATCTTTTTATTTTCCCTGTATCCTCACACATTTTCGTTTTTGTTTATCTTTCTTTTCTCCGCCTTACCCGTTCCTTCTTTGCTGTTTCCCTCAGTCATCTCCCTCTCCTCACCCATGGGCGGTTATTTTCGTCTCCTTCCTTCTCTTTCTTACCTTCTTTTTCTTTTGTCTTTCCTCTTTACCATTCCTTCTTTCCTTTTTCTCTCTACTCGTCTCCCTCTTCCTTTCCTCAATCCTCTGTTGTCTTTGAATTTTTTGGTGTATCTGAGTTTAATGTTTGGTGAGTCCAAAGCAGTTAGAGACTAAAACAATGGAAGACTTTAGGTGTGACCATGGAAGGAATCAAGTTGAGAACCTCTTCAGTTGGTATCTATGGTATGCAAGATTGACCCTATACTTCGGTTTATCTCAACCCGAGCAACCCGAAGCAACATTGAAACAACCCGAGAACTTCGGGTGATCATGCAATCTGATCGGCATCGGTCCTTAACATTCTCATCTGCGGGTTCATTCGGTTTTAAGTTTTGAGATGCAAACCCGACCCGAATCGACCCATGCTCACCCCTACAAGAAATTACGCTTAATGTACTTTGGCAAAAGATGGCTGCTAAGCTTATTAAGTGAAATTGAAGATCCAAAACTCATCGGACGGACAAACAAAGTCAAGCGATCCATTTCAACAGCGTACTTCGCAACAAGAACCTTAGTAACTTCCGAGAGCTAATGTGGAATTCTATTATCATACAACGTACCGGAAGGGGAGGGGGAGAATACGATCATGCAGCATGGAGAAGAGAATTGATGGAATATGGACATTCAGAACACAATCTTCCAGAACACAATCTTCAGACTAAGGAAAAAGAGTGGCTACAACATCTTCTAACACAACAATCAACAATCTACAACAATTTTGCCGAAAGCAGAACCGGCATTATTGACACTAATATCTTAAAATAAGGAGACTTCCGCTTGGCCTTGCCCCTCATGAAAGTACTCTGTACAAAATGAACAGTACAAGTGAATAAAAAGATGATATTAAAAAGATAAGAATTCAACTTGATAGAACAACCACGCAGGGTTTTCTCACAATTCTGAAAATTAGATATCAAGAATGAAAGGGGAAGTGAAATATGCAGCCAATAAGTATATTTTAGCTCAAGTCTAGTAACTGAATTTTACCATGCCACTTCGAAGAAAACAAGAATTCCGACAGAAGGAGAAGGGCTGGGTCATAGAGGGAAGTACCATCTACTATCCAGATGTTCGGCAAGGGAACAACTGGTTTACAAATCGTAATTCCAACAAAGCCTGTTTATGTTCCAACACATAGGATAACGGGAAAATAGTGTCATTAAACAACTATCTATAGAGAAAATAAGGGCCCATGATGTTGTGTGTTTTTTTGGTAAGACGGGGACTGTTGCAGTCTGATGTGGTTTGCAATCGCATTCCCCCCATTGGTCTTCCACACATCAATATTTGTTTTCATTCTCTTCCCGATCTCCCTCCAACCAAACATAATTTAAGGTTTCAGTTATGGATCCCATACAAATTCTGATTAAGAAAAAGGTCTTCAGATCTCAATTATTCCTGCAAAGCTGATGGGAAACGGTTGGGAACAGCTAAGATGAAGGTTGTGGTTAGGTTGAGTTTGGGACATATCAGTTGGGTAGGAATAAATTGGATTTTAAAAAATTTGACCCGAAGCCAACCGAACATATGTACAGATCGAATTGTTGGGTTGTGCGAATGTTTTTGTGGCTAATTTGGGTTTTAAGTCAAGTCCGAGCCAAATTATTAAAAAAGAATATAATCCGACATCCATCCAGTATATGTATGGACAGGTCCTGGGTCGGGTTGGTTTTTTTTTTAGTCTGTCTGGATTCGGGGAGGTCTCAGGTGAATTGCACACCCCTAATTAGGATAGAAAGTTATGATCAGACAGAATTAAACAGTGTCATAACGATAGTCTCAACTTGAAAATACATAATAAGCTTACCAGTTATTCCCTTCACTACACTGATATCATCGTATAAGCACCATCATATAGAATCCTTTTCATAGAAAGGAACAGATACAATCATTTTAATACAATACTAGGAAGCATACAAGCGTTTCCTGTTATAAGATATTTGGGTACTAATGTTACTATAAGAAAATCATAAGAAGCTTTATAAGTGCTCAAGGAGATTGTCATACATGCTTAAAATTTAGTTTGCTGGACAAACTAACTGACCCTCGAGGGTTCAATCCTTAAACAAGGACCTTATTATCTTACATTGTGAGAGAATCTTGAGGTTTCTAAAATTTAAAATCATCTTGCACCTATTAAGGATTGCAGCAAAAAAGAGAATAATTTATAAATGTAAAAGCCATTAAAGGCAAGTAGCACTTACAAAGCTGTTGGAATTTTATAATCCAGTGAGTACAAAATAGTAATAACTTGATCAAAAATACTTCTATCAGTTCAAACGTCTTCGCCTTGGAGCACGAGAATCTCCACTATCCAGGTCAGAAACTCTAGTTGTGTCGTTTCTCCTCCTCGAAGAGGATGTTGACAAGGATACCATGGAATCAATCTCCGCAGCAGTATCCACTAGACTCTCTGAACTTATGCCAGCAGCAATGCTTGAGAAGGAATCCCTGTCATCGACTGGTGGAGCCTGCTCCTGGTTTCTACCCCTGGGGGGGCTAGGGAAATATGGCTCGACTAACCTGTCACTACTCAGGGCAGATGAGAGAGAAGAGAGTGTTGCTCTATGTGATTGCGTTCTTCGAAGTAAAACAGATTGAATTCTGCGGCTATTCCCCGCCTCAGGGTTACCAATGTTGTTTTGAGGTAAATCCACTGCATCCAAGGATGGCCCGAGATTTTGCTCTCTCCGTAAACCTCGAGATGTCAAGATCCTATTTAGCCAGGAATTAGTTCTCTCTACCGCTTCATGTGCATTGTCAGGCTCCGGAGGCTGAACTATATCCCGAGGAAGATCAATTCTGCTTCCAAGACGGCGAATCATCTCCTCCACAGGTAGTGTAAATGCAGTTCTCTGAATGATTTGTCTCAGGCTTTCAACACGCCTTGCCTGAGGCCTGTGAGGGATTTTAAGATTGGAATCCTCTTCTCGAACAGAAACATTGTTTCCACGACCATATATTGGGGTAACAGTTTTAATTGTTACCTCTCCCTTGCAAACCGGGCATTCTTTAGCATCTGAATGCACATGCAGCCATCGATAAAGGCAAGGCCAACAAAATAGATGACCACAACAAGTAACAACAGGATCCCTGGTCAGGTCCAGACAAATATTACAATCAAAAAAGCTCCCGTCATTGCCACCACCCTTTTCAACGTAATCCTTTCTATCTGATGTTTCATCCCCTGCAGCACCATAGTTATTTTCACATGCTTTTGGTGCCTCCTCTGTTCTTTCCTCAGCTGTCACACTACCTTCACCTGCCTGAAATGCATTTACATTACCAGCGTTGACCAAAAATTGATTTAATTCCATTGAGATGTTTTGTACTTCAGGTGGGATAAGGACATGCGGCTCGGCTACAGATGGGATATGAACATGGGCTTCAGGTGATATACGAAGATGTCGAAATCTCCATCGTTGTCGAGCCCTAAGCCTAACAGCTTCACTTGTTCTATGAAGAGGTCCTTCAATCCAATCATCCAAGATCACAGTTTCAGTGTTTATGGAGCCTGCTGCAGGCTCAGGAATGGGACCCAAATTCAAATCAAGGTTCATTGCATCGGATGTCTCTTCCCCCATCCCAAATTGAGTGTCCATCATAGAAACAAGCTTCCTTTGTTATAATCTTTGATGCACCCAGATTAGGAGGACAACGAGACCAAGCTACTTCAACAGAAATTTTTAAAAAAAAGGAATAAATCCAAAAAACCTAAACTTTAGTACCAATTGAAGCAACCTAGGTAGAAACACTCAATTGGTTACAAAATTTAACAATTTAGAAATGACAACACCCCCAATTTGCGACAAAATTGGTAATAAACCCTAACTTCATCACAAATATGTATGAGCTCAGATCCAACGCTCACGGTTGGCCACAATTATAATGGAAACTCATGTCGAATTTCTTGAATTCAACTCAATTTGAAGGAACTCATATAGAAAATCCCTGTGAAGTTATGTTCAGGTGTGACCAGTATCGGTTTCGCGATTACGAGACTAGGAATAAAAATAAACTGAAAACACGGGCTTTTCTTTTAATTGGTGGATAGAGACAAAGGCAAACAAAAAAAAAAAGAAATCGAGAGGAATAGAAGAAACCTGGGTTATGACTCAGAAAGGGGGTCTTGACGATCAGCTCGGACCTACTCCAATGTTAAGGGGCGAAGAGGAGGGGGACCTGAGCTGAGTCCAGCTAGGTCAGTACAGTCGATCATTATTGCTCTGGTTTCGCTGAGCGATCTAGTCAGGGAGAACGAGGACGAGGGCTTAGATGAGTGTATGAAATGAATCGGAGGTCAGCACGCAGATGGAAGAGAGGAAAGAGAAAATGAGGAGGAACCGCAGGATGTGTTGGCAACTCAGCATGAGGATGCAGATGCCGTTGTGATCTCACTCACAGATGAAAATGTACGGTCGTGATGTAGTGTACGCCAATCCCTTTGACGAATGGCTCGGATTCGAACAGCATCAGGTAGCACATGGTCAGGTGCTGCAGAAGATTTAATTTTTTTTTTTGGGTGGTAACCCTAGGTATTTTTTAGCAAAAAATTAGAAACTAGTTATTCAAAAGTGTAGAGTGAGCCTAATAAGCTTTCATTTTGGGTCTTTTCATATATATGGCATGAAGGATAGTATATTTAAAGTGTCACAAGCCAATAACCATTCAAATTAACCCCCATTGGTAGATTTGTTATCTTTATTATTATATAATTTTGGTAATTTTTTTTGAAAATTATAGTAAAATATACTTTATGAATTCTTACTTTTTTATTTTATTATTATTTTTAATTTTATATCTATTTCTCTTTTATTTCTCTCTATTTTTAGATCTATTTCTCATATGGAATCACAGTGATTCATGATAAATTTGGACATTGGTGGAATAGCTAGTTTACTTTGGGAAAACGTTTTTTATATGTAATTTTGTATATTATATATGTATGTATAAAAATATATTAAAAAAATAAATATATAAAAGAATATGAGAGAATATACAAAATTCACATATCTAAAAAGAAAAATATTACACCTATGCACTTACACCTCTATTTTATGTACAATACTTAATTTGAGGCTTATCTCAATTTAAGTATAAAATTTTACACATTTTAAAACTAATCTTAAATTATACTTTATAAGCAAAACATAACTATAAAAATATAAAAATAGCAGCACTCCTCTAAAAATATAAACATAACAACCCTTTGCTTTACAACTCAACGCTACAACTTACAAGGAACAACTGGTTTGTCTTTGTTTTGATAAAGTATAAAATTTTAATTGGTTTTTCCACAACACAATTTTAATTATAAAAGATAAGGTGAATGATTAGATTAGTTAAATTTTATTATTTAATTTATATTTTATATTATAAAAATTAAATAAAAATAAAATTATAAGAACAATAAAATTAAATTACAAATGACTCTTATTGCTACGTGTAGGGCAAAGTTTTAGGACAATTTTTTTTCTTTTGAAAATTTACACATCTTATTTGTGCATCAACAGATTACAACTAGTAATATATAAATGTGGATATTTTCTAAGGGTTGAGAATTTTTTTCACCACTTGCCAAATTATATAAATACTTATATTAATAAATAGTCTAAAGTAGTGGAATAATATTAAATTAAAGCAGAAGAAAAGAGACTCTTTTGCATATATAAGTAGCTAATACAAGACAATTGGGGTTTCGTTTGACAAATCATAGTAATCATGCCTATATATCTAACTGCTAAGGCTTGCGTTGAAATATTGAGTAATCAGACATATCTATGGACCTAACTAATAACTAGGCTGTGTATATGTTTCGAAAACATTGAATTTATATGTTTGCCAAAGTCTCATCAGAGCAGGAAAAATATTGTCATGATTGACAATATTTAAATAATTTTTTTTTATTTTCACATCTGTATTTTTATACAATTTTTGTTTTATAAAATTATCATAAATTTTATAGACTATAATATAAGATATAACTTATCCAATAAGTTCCATAGGGAGTTGAACGAGAACATTATTTACCCAGATGGCTGCTCAAAGTGGCGAGAATTAACGAAATAGTTGTGGAAGATGATATTTGGAGGAGCTCATTGCAAATATCGTCTCATACAACGATGAGTTGGTCCAGAAAACATCATGTGGACTGAAACAAAAATTACATTTTGCTACATTGTACATATTTTGTTTCTTCCTCTGTTTATTAAATACCCATTTCTGTTTGTCCCAAAAAAAAAAAACACCCATTTCTGTATGCTGAAGGACGATGAAATGATGAATTCATGACTAAAGTGAATTCAATTTTTTGACATTTTCCTTAGCTGACCGGTCCACCCGCACACCCGCTCACACGCACACCTGATGAGAATGAAGCTTTGCTATCATTGAGATGGCTACTAAGCAAATATATTCCAGAATTATGCTGTATTGGAGAAAAGCAACAAAATCAACTATAGTTTACATAGCCAACGACAATAATATGAAACAAGCATTTAATTATATGCAGAAGTTATATTTAGGATTACTTATGTTATAGGAAGCAAACCAAACCGCTGAAGGAACATTTCTTAATTAAGTCAACCATTGTGAGAAGCTGAGTTGTTACTGTATGAAGGACAAGGACATCCCAGTTTGTGGTTGCTTTTAAATTGGTGTCATTCAACTTCCATTGACTTTCCTACAATTGGCTCTGATTTCGCCCTGGGTTCCCGTTAATGGGTTGATGTTGCCCATATTGATCATTGACTGAGCAAATGCTTGGAACAAAGCAGTTTGGTTGCTGGCGAAGTTGTTAACAATGGAGACTGTGGCAGAGCCATTGGTAGAAAACAGCTCCTGGTCTGATTGCAGAAGGCCCTGGTTTGTAACAAGGTTTGCGTAATAGTTGTTATCAAAAGTGTCAGGGGATGAGGGGTCAAGGTTGTTCAAAGTTGCCCCACTTCCATTTTGTGGACAACGTTGCTGCAGAGTCGCCAAATAGGTCGTGTTCAGCGTGGGATCAGGTCTGCCGGTGCCACTGAAATTGAACAGCCGGTTGCTGAAAAATCGACATTGTGCACGACCAAATGTATGGGCACCTATACATTTGAAGTCAATTACAGTCAAAATGCTTTAAGCATAGTACTTAAGTAAAATGGCCATTACAATTATAGTTTTGTTATTCTATTATTAAATACTAATTCAAAAAAATTTAGAACATCAAATTTATTAAATTTGATAAATTAAACTAAAATCAGATAGATCTAACTATTTAATTTTAAATTTTTTAAATATTTAGTAATATCTCATTTTGTGGTTGCTTTTGTTTTATCCTTATAATTAATATGCACGTGGATATTTATACCAGATAATGCAACCAGATCATTTGTGTTTAAGCCAACAGCAGAAAACTTGGATGTGATGCTGGCTAGGCTTTCAGTTGGAGCGGGAATGGAGGTATTGGCACCAGCCTGGTTGGCAGTTAGACTATCCCTTCTGCCCAGTTGTACGGTCCACGAAGGTCCCCCTGCCTGCAAATAAATTCAAATATCACACAAGGGCCGAATGTTAGTGCACGGCACATCCTTTAAAAAAGTTCATGTTTCTGATCCAACTTCTCATATTTTCATTGCCAGAAGAAATCGGAGAGAAATTAAGGACGATTTTCTACTTGCTAGCTAGTTATAAACTATAATTACCAAAGACACTGAAGCTTCTGATGCGAGAGCAAGAATGTCAGCACAAGATACCACACCGGGGCATGAATTCTCGATAGAGGTCTTGATGTTGTCAACAACGTCAAAGCCCCTAGTGGAATTAAAGTTTGGGGCTGAACTTTTTTCGCTCTGCGTAATATTGCCACCCTGGTCTAACAAAAGGGAGGCATCACATCCCTACAACAGAAAGAATACAACATCTTTGAAATTAGTCTAAGCGTTATAAGATCATGAGAATGCATGAAACTATGAAAGCTTGTTGGGAAGGAACACTGCAGCAGAGGATTTATGTATGAATATACATTGACAAAGCAATCATGAAAATGGAGACGAATGAGGCTTGCGCCTATGCGGGAGTCAGATTGCAGAGCCTGCTGAATGACGCTGCGCACAATGGAAGACACGTTAGGGCACGTGCTGGAATAGAAGGTAGAATTGAGCTGAGCATATGATGGAGGACATGAAAGTGTCAGGGCTACGAAAATGGAAACCAGCAGGGGATATGAAGTAGAGCTAGGCATGGTTGAGTTGTTGTATCTTCTTTGCCAATGCTGCGGTGGGTTTTAGTGATTGATATATAGGCAACATTTATAAAGAAAAAGAAAGCGCGTTATGCCTTTTCCCACCTCTTTTATTTGCTTAGAGTTCAAGATTTGATTTGGTCATTACTTACGAGTGTAAGTCACATATAGCAAAAGTTTCCAAGAAAATAAACTTATAATATGGATTAGGTACATAACGGGAAAGAGAAAAGAAAGTTCAAACCATAATGATTACCATTGTACTAACTTGTAGTATACAATGTTAATTGATGGAGCATTTTACCTAAAGCTAAGCTATCACATAGATGTGCCCACTGCCTAAAATTTTGATATTTTGGAATGCCATGACATGCAAAAAGTAATTCAAAGAAAGATTAGAATGCATGTTCAACAATAATTAAAAAAAAAGAAGAAGAATGCATGTTCAAAATGTGAGATCAATTTCTAATGACATGATTAATAGAGTGAAAATAAATGTTGTAGTGAGAGTTCATCACACCGTAAATAACGGAATCAATCATTGCATATGCTAATTTTAGATGTATATAGAAGAAACTCTCCTCTTTGTCTGGCACTATGAGATATTGCTTTGAAAATTTAATACATATAACAGATTTCACTTTTAAGATTAAACAACTACCTAATTTTATTTATTTTTATTTTTCACATAGCATATTGTATTATTAATAAGTGCAAGACTAATTTATCTTAAGGCATGTTTGAGATTTTTCTCTTTGAATATTTTCAATTTCAAATTTAAAATCTTATATGTGTTAATTGATTTAATACTCTTAAAAAAAACTACAAAACTTATTAACAAAATATTTAAATAAAAATGGACATATATATATAATTAATAAATTTATAACTTTAAACATGTATGTAAGAATGCTCCATTTGTGATATGCATTCACTTGAAGATATAATACCATAATTCTTCTAATAAGTAGGATGTGATTATGTCAGCCATTCTATATTGATACTAGCTCAGTAGATGTTATTTAGCATGCCACACAAGTAAAGTGTTTAATTCTATTTTATTATAGCTCCAGTGACAGATCAATAGGTGAAACACCTAAATCACTGGCATATGGAATACTCTTTCTTCATCTATCTAAAGCTGGAATACACCGTGCAACTGCTGAATGAAATCTCAACAAAACATGTAAAAGCTTCTTGTTTAAAAATGGGAAACAGTTGCTTAATCGCGTCAGCTTTAGCGGAAAGTAATGATCCGCGTTTCAGCATCCTTCACGCAATGTAACAAAGCTGTTTCCGAAGCCACCTGGGCCTGTAATCGAACCATCCTCCACTTTTGAGTATTCTGATTTAACTTTCTCCTTTTCCTCAATATAAAGAATTTTTTATTCTCTTGTAATCACTAAAAAAATGAAACTATTTTCAAAGAATAAAAAATATTAGTATAGTAATTATTATTTATACTTTAAATTTAAAAAAGAGGAGTCAGTAATATAAATTTTAATCTTAAAATTATAATTATTAAAAAAAATTATTAACAATAGATCTAAACATAAATTAATCTTATAATTAATAGTGATATAATAAAATATTATAAAAATAAAAAAAATCTAATTGTATCACTAAATTATAACTATAAGCAAAAGGTTAAAATATTATTATCTATAAATACTTAATACATATACAAAATTATAAAATAAAATCAATTTTAAAATAAAAAAATTCAAATACAATAACAAATACCGCTGTATTATAAAGAGTCCCAGCTTTAATAACAGTATTGCGCTACCAATAATAATAGGTCATCTTCTGTTGTTAAGTCAATTCCATCCAAAATAGAAGAGTTTTAGGGGCCCGGTTTTCGAACCGATTGAAAATTACTAAACAGCTTGTGCTGCATGGGTCTCATGACTCACGGTTTCTTGCATTTTCAGTCGTCCTTGCTTGTGGGTGCATGCTAGCTATGCCTGGTCGTCAACGTACAATCCTTACAAGATAATTCTCCGCAATCGTAGGAGATCAAGGATTAAATTCATAGGTTGTGTATGTCAACGAAAATAAGGTTTGGCAAGATAAATATCATGTTGATGACCCACCAATTTTTATTTCCAAGTTAATATACATAGGAGGTAATAAAGCCATGATTCCATTAAGAGTATTGTAATATTAGTACCTTTGACAAATGAAAGCATTAACCGATGCTTGTTGAGCTTCAACTTTAGTTAGTAACGTAACAGTCAAAATGATGTCCCGTAGAGTTGGTGAAAATAGCTGCTTACTTTGCCGCCAATTTTGATCTTCAAACAGTCGACTTATTTGACCATGATTACAATATCTGTATTGTAGAAAAAAAAATAATAAACGAAATTATTTTCATAAACACTCATTTTTGCATTGTCATCTTGGATCATGCCAAAGATCATGTTGTTGTTAGCGTCTTGTTTTTGAGGATAAAGGTATAAAAGCGAATTATCTATTTCATCTCGCATTAACTTAACCTTTAGATAGGATGGGATGAATTAATCTGCAATTCAAGTAGGTTAATAATATATAAATTGGCCTAACAAAATATAAACCTGCCTAACCTTGTAAGCAAATAGGACAAGCTAATCAAATTAGTTAATGTATTTTTATATTAAAATATGTTGAGATTACCCTGCATTTACCTGTATTTTAGGTTAAGCATGATGAGTTCATTTGTAATTTAAGCAAATCACAAAAACGTAAATCCATCTTACCTTTTAGATAGAGTGAGACAAACCATTCCAGTGGATCCAACCTATTTCACATTCCTTATCAAGAAAATTGTACAGCGTCTCCTGCAAACTGATGTAATATCCTTATCAATCAGATTGTTGGCTTCTGAAACTAATCTATCAACGGCATATGATTAGGAACCTGGATGCTTACGATTTCCTTGTGTTTGGAATATTTAGATCTTAAGTATAGCACATTGACCATTGGCTACTCAGTATGATTATGCAGCAAGCTAGCTAACATCTATATTTGCAAAGCAACACACCTCGAAGTCAATCAGAGGCATTCACGCTCTGCTTGCATCCCCACCAGCCCCACTCCTTTTGTTCTTTTTCATTTTATTCTTCTCAAATTTCCACGAAAAACGCTTTCACATAGTCGTCTTCCTATTCTATGTACATGTCCTCTCTAAATGTCAAGAACTTTTGAACTAAAAATAGCAGTCAGTCACCTTGGAGCAATGTAGCAATTAGCAAGACAGCTAATTAATCTAATGAGTGCTTTTGTCTCAGACAGGCTAAAGCAATTTGTACGATTTTCCATCAAGAATAACAAAAGTTGAATAAATTAGCCAAGCACCCTTAGGTTCATTGGCACTTGATTTCGACAGAATTTGTCATAATGTAAGTTTAAATTTCTTTTTTTTCGTTTCTCACTTCATATTATAGAGTCATGTATCATTAAAAAAAATTAAATAAATTATATTAAGACTGTGTATAATTCAAACTATATAAAAAAGTTAAATAATAGATATCAAAGCAAGACATGAAAGGAAGAATTTAGGAAAAATTTTAAATAATCTGTTTAAGAGAAAAGACTTTGACCAATTGTCTTCCACGTTGAATCCTGAGAATCCTAGTTCTAAATTATCGACTCCTCTAATTACGCGTGCCACCCATGGGATTTATTTGATTTTTAGAAAACATTTCTACATTTTTTTTTGGGTACAAAAAAAAAGAAAAAGAAAAGCACTGATTCTCCTTAACTACCTTGGTTCTTCCTTGTCCTCTTAAATCTGCATAATATAACTGTAAGAGACCATGGGGAATCTCATCAAAAACATGCATTCCTACATTCAAGGAAAGAGCCTGACCAGCAAGCCAATCGGCACATCAATTGGCATCCCTAAAAATATGCATTATTTGGATTTCCCAATCACAACGCATCCAAGCCCGTATCTCTCTCATTTGCTGGGTATGTAAGGAGCTTAACCACCTCACTAGAGTCAGATTCCACAGTCGGCTTTCTACATCCCGCATTCCAGGTGAGGTCCAGGCCTATGTAAACTCCCCATAATTCTGCCATTTTACTTGAACAGATGCCTATATTGTAAGAATAACCTCTCAACCAATGGCCATTCGAGGTTCTTAATATACCTCCGCATCCTGCGCTCCCATTGTTGCTATCTACTGTGCCATCTGAGTTCAGTTTAGTCCATGTTTCCAGAGGGGGTGACCATTTAATGAGAATGCTACTGGTTGTAATACCTGTACAAATATCTCGGCCTATCTTCCTTCCTTCTAGAATTTCCTGCATGTATTGCTTAATTACATATAGTAAGTTGGCTGGTCTCATCACCATTGGGTGATGAACAGCCTTGTTCCTTCAAAACCAAATCATCCAGCAGCTCACAAAGAAAAAGCTTATCCAATCTCTGTCCAGGATAGGACTCATGCAATATTGCATATTAAAAAGACACCAACCTTCCAAATTAACACTGTAGAAGTGATCCCTGTCCCAGGAATTCAGCAATGGGTCCCAAATCTTCCTAGCTTCAGGGCAGTCACGCAGACAATGAAGAATTGATTCCGATTCTATTTCGCACACTGGACACATGGTCTCTCCATTATGAACCGATTACAATTTATTTTAAACTTAAATGGACGATATGCATTTACATTTTGACCGATTCTATTTCGCACACTGGACACATGGTCTCTCCATTATGAACCGATTACAATTTATTTTAAACTTAAATGGACGATATGCATTTACATTTTGATTTTGCTTGTTTTTGTAGATTTGTAAGAATTACATGAGGGAGACAGCTAACTTGGAAGATTTGCATTTGAAGTTTGATCCTTGACTTTCCCCCCCTTGTTTTTTTTTCTTTTTGTTTTGTTTTCGTTGAGCTACGGTTTGATGTGTGAGTGTACATCGAATCTGTTGGGATCAGTTTTAAGAAAAAAAAAAAAGAAGTTCAAATTAGATTAAATCAAGTTTAAAATTCTGACATAAACTTGCGTAAACATGTCGACTTTATAGGTTGATAAGGTTGTCAGGTTATCCATATATTTTGCGGTTAATTCGTAGTTCAAGTCGGGTTTGAGCCAAATTTAAAAAATACATATAGATAATTCAACACTCACTTAATATAATATATATGCTGATTGATCACGAATCGAGTTGGTGTTTATTAGATCAGACGAAATTGGAGCGAGTCTCGAATAATTTGTACACCCTTGCATCAGGTCTGATTATTGCAGCAAATGGTTTGTGGGCGCAGGGCCCATGCGATTGAATCCAACTTGAGGTTTTACTTAATTGTGCGAGCCCAGACTTAGAAAACCGTCACCAACCTCGCTAGGATTGGGCTTGTTCCTAAATGGAATATTCATGGACTATAATCAACCCAGCAGCGAACTGAACTTGGAAACGATGGCGGCATAAAACTTGCCTTATAATTATAAGAGACGTACAACTTTTATAATTTATTACCAGATTATGAAAATAATAATAATTTAGATATATTAAATTTTATATTATAAAAATTAAGTAAAAATAAAATTATATTAATAATAATACTTAATATATGAAGAAATAAGAAAGTCATAGATAGGCAAAGGCACACTTTTTTTTAATTAGTTATTACGCGAGGCTAAAAATGCTTTACATTAAGAGAAGGAGAGAAATCGAACTAGAATATTTATGAGATGGAAAGTTGTTCGATTACCACCTGAACCAGGCCCAGAGGGCAAAGACACACTTACTGTATGTATTTTGGATAGTCAGAAAATGGTTGCGACACAATAATATTACTTTTTAACCACTGTATCTTTTTTTAAATACATGTGTAGCTTTTGCTGTAAGATTTTATATATATATATATATATATATATGTGGGGGAGGGGGGGGGTTTTATGTAGTTTTAAAGAGCCCTGCTACTAATCTTACTGGTCTTGTTATTTATTTATTAAATGTTTATTAAAATTTAAAATTATTAAATTTATAAATTAAATTGTAAATTTTAATAAATTTAATATTTAATTTTAAAATTAGTAAGCATTTTGATATTTAATATTTTGCGAAAAAATATATTTTTGATTTTTAAATGTATATAATTAAAAAATGTGCAGTACAAATAAGCAAGTAGTTAATGCGATAATTTGAGAATGTATAGTTGTACGAATAAACAATTTAGATGACTTCAAATAATATGAATATATTACTTGCGGGACAGCACGGTCAACATTCAACAAGTGTGCGTCTTGCTGCTTGTCTCATACGAAATTCCTTTGTTTTAAACTTTTCTTCCTTTCAAGTTTCTGGGTCGGGTCCGGGACCGTCATCCATACCATAGCACACGACATTCATGTTTCAGTCCAGCTTTTGGTGCAGTTTTTCAACGATAAGGACTCTGCTTATTTGGTATTAAAAAAGAAAAAACTGAAAAGTGGGAACAGGGGATTAAGGAAAGAATATGCTAACTTTCAAAGCCACTAACTTTATATAAATCACAACCGTCCGATTTTTACCTGGTTTCATTATTCTGGCTTTAGAGACAAAAGAAAAAAAAAGTAAACTGGATTTCTTACATATCGTCATATAGAGTGGCATGGAAGGGAAGGGAGATAAGCAGTTTCTTTTTTTTTTTGAAAATTAATTTAAAATATTTTCTTGATTGACAGTTAAGATATTAATTTTTTAAAAAATAAAAATCATCAAAATATATAATTCTTACTGAAACGAGGCTTAGGATATGAAGCTTTTAGGCTGCTATTCTCGGTGGTCCAGAGAAAATGTAAATTTGGAACAAACTCTAATGCTGTTTTTGAACATTTAATCTGAGTTTGCAGTAAATTTATTAGTACAGTCGTAACTCCGTCAATCAATGAGGACAGAGAGCAGAAATAGAGACGTAGCCAGTAGTAGATGAGAAACGGTTATCTAAAATTACGTTTGGCCTTTGATTACAACTGCGGTTTTTATGAATTGTTGCCGGTGACTTTCACAAGCAACAATTGAGAATCCCAAAAACTTCATATAATCTTGTTTTGCATGAGGCTTGGTATGATAATATTGTCAGCCATGCCTGTGTATGCCATTCGGCAAAACATGCCATGCCATGTTTGTCACAGCAGAATGCACAAATATGTCATTCTTCATGCGGGATCCCTTCCTCTCATAAAAAGCTAGAGTGACATTAAAATAAGTTTACTAAATTCCATATAAAATATAAATATGTTGATTTTCAGTAAAAATTAATAATTTAAAATTTTTAAGATTAAATCATGGGAAGAGAATTTATCAACGTTTTGCACTATTTTGTAGTATTGTTGTAGAATTGTACTAAAAATAAAAGAATGAAATTGAAAGATAGTAAATTGTAGGATGGATGAGCATTATTTATTGTGGGGGGAGGGGGAGGCTTTGGACATATTCAATAATTAATATAGCAGAGTAAAAGGGGGAAGAATTATAGGAAAAAATGGTGAATAAGGAAAAGGCAACAAGTGAAAGAGCATCTGATGTGGGGGTGGGTCGTTGTTAAAGGCGGGCCCACCGTCCCCCTTCTTAAAAGCAGAAACGATAAAACCACCCACTCCCTTCCCCTTCTCTTCTTGGCCTCTCCTTATCAATTTTGTTTCAATTCTTCTTTCTTTTCCTATTTTTCTATTCTTAATCCTCTCTCTTCCACCCTGTCACCCCGTCCGTACTCTGTCCCTCCTCCCTCTCCTTTCTTTCTCTCCCTTCCATTCCCGTCGCTATCTGGCTACCGCCCCTCCCGGTCACCTTCCTCACACGTGCTTCCCTTCCCCCGAACTCTCCTCACACGTGCCGCCCCTCGCCCATACAAACTGTGGTGCAACAAATAAATGTTAAGAGAGAGAAATCCACAGCGCAGCAATATATATGGAGGGATAGAGGGAGAGAAAGGGAGAGTGTGAGAGACTGAGAGAGAGCGTTTGATAAGAGGCGTAAATTTTTCTTGGTCCTTGGGGATGTAGTCTATGGGGGTTTTACCTCACCTTTCTCTGGGTCTATATCTCTATTTTCCTGTGTTTCTATACTTATTTGTAATTTTTCGTTCTCTGCAATCTCAACTGAAAGATCACTTCTGGGTCTGACCGTTCCAAGTCTATTGGTCTTCGCTGGGTCTAAATCTCTTGAGGTAGCGCCAAAATCCTATCTTGCACCGATGAGGATCCGCAAAAGGCAGGTCCCTACCCCTCTTTCGTCTCTCTCTCCGGTGACTCTCTCAGATCCGCACCCGATCAACCGGTCTCCGGTGGTGCAACTCGACGACGCTGCTATTGCTATGCCACCAAAATCTTCCAATCCACTCCCCCAACACCCCACATCCACTGATACTTCCGATCACCATCAGCCGCCTGATCAGCCCCTCCCACCGATCGGCTCGGATTTTTCTTCTTCTGGTGTCGCCAGCCAGAGTGGGGTACGGGTACAGCAGCAGCTGAGGAAGGAACAAGACTGTTTGGTTAGTGAAATATAGACAAAACAAAACTGCCCGTATCTTCTCTGCATCATTTAATTTTTACTATTTCCGTTTTTGTCTTTTGAATTTTATTTTGTGTGCGGTTCGTAGAGGTGCACCTTTGACCAATCTCTCGCAAAGAGTTGTTGGTGTAAAATAATTTCCTTTACCGTTGATTTTCGTTTTACACCCACAAAGCGGCGGGGCAACCCACATGTGTGAGTGGATCCTTTATTTCCTGTGATTTATTTTTTTGTTTTCAGGTCGACGAGGATTGGAGAGGGCAAGAGGGAAGAAGAGAGAAGGGTAATGATACCAGGTAAGAAAGAAACCAACCAAAAGTTAGAAAAAAATAATTTACAAAATTTTATTGTTTGCTCTCTTCTTTCATGAAATCTAGTAGTAAAAAAGGTGAAAAGATGGACACCCATAACCTGATTTTATTTACCCAGCTTCCAAAAGGAATTATTTTTACTTGTTGAAATTAAAAAAGAAAATACCACGCACAGAAGAAAAAATACTGTTAGTGGAAATACTGTTGAAGATGTTTTAAATAAAAGGTCTTGGGCTAGCCACCATTCCCTCCTATTGGTTTTTTCTCTAAATTGGCTAACTACTTTGGCCTTGAAGTGCACCCAAATGCTGGTCCCCAGCTACATTACATCTTGTTCTTTCGATATTACACCACCTCCCCCTTCTATTTTTCATATTGCTTTCTCTTTGGCTGTAAAATTTTAAGTGTATGTGGTTGTGGGTCTTCTGGGTCTTGTTTGTTTTCAGGAAAGGAGTCATCTTGGGTTCTGAAACACCCGCTGAGGTCCTCTCACCGTCAAGCCCTTCCAATCAAGGTAAAGATCATTGCCTCTCATTGAAAATACGAAACTGCATGAATCTTGCTGGTTGGTAGTACTGCTACTTTTGTGGTTAATTTGAATATCGGTGTGCCATCACTGCCATGGCAGATGGTAGATGGTGTGAGGGTGAGAAAGCGATTCCGCTGAAGAAACGTAGAGGGACCTTCGAGAGAGTGGGTGTCGACATGGCCGAGAATAACTACAATAATAATGGCCATAAGAAGATGAAGACTAGGATGAAGACCAAGATGAACAGGAAGTGTTCCATGACGCAGAATGATAATGAACAGGATGACGACGACGAAGAAGAGGTAGAAGAAACAAAACCTGATGTAAACGTGATCAGTAAGAAGAGAGCGAGGGGCAGTTCCCTCATGGAAGGCTCGCGGTGCAGTCGTGTCAATGGGAGGGGATGGAGGTGTTGTCAGCAAACGCTGGTGGGTTACTCGCTGTGTGAGCATCACTTGGGGAAGGGAAGGCTCAGAAGCATGACAAGTGTTAGAAGCCGTTCTTTTATTGCCGGCACCACCACTGCACCAAAGAAGAACGGGTGTGAGTCTGACCCATTATCGGGAGCTTCGTCTTCGTCTACTGAGAAGCAAACCAAGTGTGAGCCTTTGGGGAATAACGATGGTGAACATAAGGATGAGAAGAAGCCAATGACCATCACCAAGAAGAGGATGAAACTTGGGGTGGTGAAGGCCAGGTCCATAAGCAGCTTGCTAGGACAAACAAACACGGAAATTGCTGTAGCTGAGAATAACAAGTAATTAAGGCGGATGTACAGGTGCAGAAACTGTTATTTTATGTACTCGATCGAGCTTAAAACAGTTCAAATTAATACACTACAGATCTTGCCTTATACATGGGTGCAACTGCTTTCAGTTCAAGTGGCACGGGTGCTTTTTGATGCCATGTGTGTTTTTCTTAATACTATCGTTTTCTTCTTCATAATTTTGTGCTGCTTTCTTTTTGTGATGGGATATTAGTAAAGAACGCGACTGGTTCGCCGTTTATTTTTGTAGTATTGAGTAAATGCAATTTTTATACAGCGCTTGATTAAATTATCCATCGGATTTTACAGTTTCCCAGTGGGTTGACTGTGCGTCCTTTGACCAAGGAAGCAACTTGAACTCCATCACGTGAAAAAATTGTTAGTAACTAGCAGATAATAAATTACGATTTCTCTTACATAATTAGTTGTATGGTTTCGTGGTCAGTTCACATGGCTTCAACAATTGCACTTGCACCCTTCCATTTGTTTAAAACACAGAATTGATCACATGCGCCAAAACTAAGTGGAAGCAAATAATCGACATTAATAGAATATAGTTGTAGTAAAGGTTGATTGATTCACTGTAAAATAAGGAGTTCTGCTCTCGAACTGCAATCATCTGTTGTATTTGTATTGCTGTTTTACAGATATATCTACGCTTGCAGATGGCATATACATAAGTGTGTGTGTGTGTGTGTGTGTGTGTGTGTGTGTGTGTGTATATATATATATATATATATGAACTCTGCAATATGTATATGCGTGTGGCTGAGTAGACTAAGAATCCTGCCCCCAATATCCTTCTACAAAACGCTCACAAAGTGGTGCTCACGGTGTTAAAAACTCATGCATTTTGAACTCAACTCTACGGTTTCAACTCTACCAAGAGAGCAGGTTCAAGAACATCTTGTGGGTGGAAGTTTCGTACGAATAGCAACTTCATTGTGGTTAAATGAATCGGTGCCAAACACATACTAAATCAGAAACAAGTTGCTTCATTAATTTAGTATCGTTGTTGTTATTGTTGTTACAATTTGTGGATATTTTAACTTTCAGATGATTTAGTGCGTTGATAGTTTGCATCTGCAGGTACAATTTCCATAAAAGTTATACAAGTCATAAATTTAAGGGAATTTGACATAAAAATTTATATTTAATGGCGGGGTTATTTCATTTATGAGATTCTACATTACAAATTATAAAATTTAAATAAAAATAAAGTTATGAAAATAAACAGGATTTGAATTTAAATTGTGATTATTCTAATTCGTGTGCCGAGCTTCTTCACTTTTCAAACAATCAACAATGGAAACATATATTGACATGTGCATACAAGCTGAAACGTTGTTGCTACTTTGATTGTGTGCCTTGTGATATTTTGATCTGTCTGCACTGCCTTTCAGAAACAATATATTTTGAGAGTTCAGTTTGAGAGCAGCTTTTTCAATCAGATGGACCCCCGACACTCTTTCTTTTGCTCCTGATGTGATGGCATGACCTATACGGTTCCCGCTACAATGGCCAAATACACAAAAATTTGTTATGGTTCTGAGAAAGGTGTTCAGATACCAACCGTAATATATATATAGACTGTAAGATAAGATGATCAGTTCGTTCGTTATCTTAATTTGAAGCACATAAGTACAAAATCTGTTCACGCGAAAGGAAAGTTAAACGAAAAGCTTAACTATACTTTTGATCCCTTTGATTTTTATATTTTAATTTCATTTCTTTAGCTTCAATTTTTATTAGTTTTATTTTATACTTTTATCTATAATGCTTTTAAGTCCATCCATAACCTAACCGTTACACTTAAAATAAAAATTGATTGGATTATTTGTGACCAAAAATTTATTGATGTGACCTAACTCAACGTCATATTAACTAAAATATTTATAATTTTTTTTTAGATTTTCTCAAAGGTTTTAGATAAAAATTTAATCCTTTCGAATCAGGAAGTGCTTATCATATAAATATCATGCAAAACACTTGATTTCATTTTTCAATATTTGCAATCTATCTCAATTTGAGTTTAAGGTTGAATTTTTTCAACATTTTGTGAATTTGCATGCATCAAAAACTAGTTAATATGTAGGATTATCAAAGGAAAAACTAGTATTTTTCTTTTTGTTTGGGATAGTGATTTTTGTTGGTATTTTACAATGGAAATAATTTACAAGTTTGTTATTTTAACAAATTAAATATTTAATACATAAACAAAATTAAATAATTAAAATTGTTAAGTTTCACAAAGTAAATTGAAAATCAAGAGGTCAAACAACTCTCAAATTATTTATAAGTATTTTAGTAATTCCAATGGGATTGCATTTTTCCTTCACAAGAAGGTAAAGTTTTTCTTCGAGTTAGCAGCTTTAGGCTAGTAATTATAGTCAAGAGAGGTAGCGTAGACCCCATGATGTAGAGTTGATATCCATTAACATATAATGAAGCACATCACTAAAGACAAGCTTAAGAATAAAAAAGTCAAACGATGTCCGTCGAAGCGTATCCATGGACGAAAATCTAGTTTAACAGTAAACGTTTATCGCCTAGTGTAGTGAGGTGCGTCCTTTCTCTGTAATTTCTAAGAAAAAGTTGAGGACGTGATCAGTTGACATGGGTCAATTCATGCATAATTAAGGCAGACCCCTGCAGTGAACAGTAACCACATTGGTAGCAATTTTTGTGTGACCATACAGAGACCCAAGGATTTTGAGCAACTCCAAACCAATGAAGTTTTGTTTGGTCACTGTTTTTTGATAGCTTAGTACCATACCATGTCACTATAAAATGCACCCTCCCTCCTTCATACTTCCCTTTTCCTTTTTCTTTTCTTTCCAACTTCCTAGAAAGTTTGACGAACTCGACTGGAGAAACCTCCCTGTATATATTTATTGTTATAGTCAATCTTCCGATCTTAATGCTTTTTTAGTTCTTACGTATATATTATATATATAAGTTATACCCTTAAAAAAGTGTGAGCATTCCATTTGGTCTTTGGATGTAAAGCTTTCTTTGGCTGCATCCCTTTCAAATGGTTGTGTTGGAACCTTCGTTAGGGATCTGTTTTGGTATAGTGATGGGTAGGTAGACTTTGGGATGACAGCTAACGAGAATTACATTATCTTTTCTAGGTATACTTCGTTGTTGTTTCAGAGGGGTAGTGCAAAACGAAACCCAAGTTCTGTCGACTAAAAAGCTCGACCCTGGATTCACTAAAGTAACCAAGCACATGCATTCTCAGGGAACTTGTTTTGGTTTGGTTTACAGGCAACTGATCTCTTGCTGAGTTGCAGCAAATAATATGAGTCTTTGATCCTCAAAATATTGAAAGGTTTTGGTGTCGTGCCGTGTGGGTTTTGGGTGGCTGTGCGGAGGCAAGAGAAGGTATGCGTGATTGCTTGTAGATAACTGCGTCTGTGTGTGATAAGGGACCAAATTGGTAGTATATATGATACGTGCCACTAAAGCTGTCTTGCAAGATGCTTGGACGATTAGAAGTCAGGGTTGTAGTTGTAGTTGAACTGTTATTTTCTCTTTCCTTGTGTTGCGGCTTTTAGAATAAGAATATAAAAGAAAGCAAATGTGTGATAAATAGGAAGCTGCTCCTGGCTCTACCCACTAAAATATACGTATGGCTTTCAAGCCATTGCTGTGCTTTTCAGTTGTATATTTATCCTTATTTTTTTTTAAATAGAGAATATATTCTTTGCTGAAAATGAAATTTCAGTTTTTGTAAAGTCACCACTCAATTTTGTTAATTTTTGTTTGAAATACCGCAATATGGTTTTCGTTTCTGTGCCCGAACCATTAAACGTGACAGAGATTCCTCAGGATGGAGACCGTCCGGATGGCCGGGATGGGGACCCCCATCCCAGCACTTCTCCACAAACCCAGATGAAGTAATGCAGTCACTATTCCGTGCATGGTTTTCGTTTTGGTGGCTTGGATCAGATCACAGTTCCATTACAAGCTTCTGTAATTTCCTCTTTGAACAAGAAACTTTGACCCTCTATATATTAAATTATAAATTTAAATTAATGTAGCAGTTAGAGGCATAATTTACATGGGGAAGGATCAATTTGTAAAGTGTCTTATAATGTACCTAGCTAAATTCAAATTCTCTCATATTTCAATTTGTTAAAATAAGGTTTGTTTTCTTCATGCGAATTTTGTGTTGTTTTACGCAGAAATATTGCTCTCACATCTAGAGCAACAAAATGCTCATTAAGCTTTTGTGAGAGTAATCTTACAATTTAGATTGTAAAATTTAATAATTTAAATTTCATAAAGTAATGACCACATGGGATTAAGTACGTTGAAATAAAAGAACTGAAAAATTTTGGTCCAAGGGGATCTCTGCGCATGAAGATGTTATGTTATTTGGTGAGATGGTTAAGAGCTGTTTTTTGTGGTTTAGCGGGGCCACTAGGTTGCAATTAGGGAAGAGAAGGGCAAATATGGGTAAAAAGGGTTGTGGGGCGGGGCCCAAACAGCAAAGCCAGTGTGGTGTAGGCCTCCTTCTGCAGTGAGATGACGTACTGAATGGCATGTGGGCGGGGCGGCCCACCATTGAGAACCAACCGTAACAATTACTAAGCAGAACCGAAAGGGTGAAAATGGGATTTTGCGATGCTGGTGGGTATTTTTTATGAAAGCATCTCCAAATCCAATTCAATTCCTCATTCGTCTATGTTCTTTTGCGTAATGATATTCCATTTAAGGGCAAAAAGCAAGGCGGAAGCGGCCAGCACAAGTAACCAAGTTATGGGAAAACAAATAGAAAAAAGGGTGGAAGGTGATGGCCAGGCTGGTGCGTACGGCACAAAGCCATACACATTCGGAGGATTGGAATTCTAGCTTGTTAATGATGGAGCTCACAATTACAATGATTTGATAATTGATTCAACTTTGGGCACGGGTGGAGCCACATCCGCAGGCATAGTCTCAAAGTCTGTAGATACTATTCATAGAATTGATTGATGGATCCTCTTAATGGTTTCCAAGTTTATTTAAACAGTGAGATCTGGTTGTGTAAGCATAGCGTGCTTAAAGGGTAATTCTCTACCCACATTCTTAAACCTCCACCTAACGTACGTCCAGAAACAAAATTCAGTCAAAATATGAATTGACTAAATCTGTTTTTGCTGGGAGCGTGTGCGTGGCATATGTCTAACGACCTAGCACCACCTTGCTTAAAATGGGGGAATGACAGAAACGGTTTCCTATCCTAGTTCGGTCTGCAATGGGTATCCTTGATTCTGCGATGATGACGCCATTTCTGACCCATATATGTACATACAGCACAGAGCTGAGGGCGCAGAAAGCTCGTCATAATTACTCATCATTTGTAGTTTCCACTGAACAACACTTCTAAGTGAAGATTTGATAAAATTTATTTGTGAAAATAGGTCATGACATTCAGATTGCCATTGCTGGCCAAACCTACGATAGCATTTATAGTTGTAGCTGTTAAAAATCCAAAACCAAACCAATATGAAGAACCACTTTGTTTACTCAAGTTTCCCTTTAGCAACTGTTTGCTCCTTGCGCGTAGTAGCTTCACTGATATATAGCTATACAGTTACAGTATGCCCAAATCTAAGGTCCGTTACTCGTAGGCTACTTAGCTAGAACGATGATAATTTCAATGATCGTTAGCGACAATTAAGCCCTGTTCCCCCAATGCCAAAATCTGTGTAAAAGGAAAAGGGTCTGTCTCTCCATTGCGTGAACATAAGAATACATTTGAAACTATATATACGATAATGATCTGTGCCAAAATAGAAATTAACTTGACGTTGTCTAGCAAATACTGTCTTATTCTTGTGAAATTCGCGACTTGTCCTGTATTTACAATTCTCATGTTCTGTGTCCTTCAATATTCAATTGCATTCCATGCACTCACCACAGAAGTACTATAGGCAGCAAGGTACAAACTTCCTCCAACCTGATGAAGAGCTGTATCTTCCCTGCAAGAATTAAATAATAAAATAATATAGCATGAGTTCTTATGTACATGCAGCTACTGTCTGGAAGAAATTTGGAAAGGAACTCAATTTTATTTGCAATTAAGCTGATTGTATTATAGCTCTACCAAAAGAAATTTACATATGCATGCAGGGTGCAGGCTGAAAAAAAGAAGCATCAACATCTTGCACTTACTGAATCAGACTTGGTAATTATCTCATTACTAATTGACCACTTGGCCAAGCTTTCATCTGGCATTCTCTTCGCGACTTTCTGACTTAATTCCCCAAAATTGTGAGGGTACCCTTCTTTTAAGAACGTTTCGCGTTTTGCCATATTGTATGAATTGAAGCTTGGGCAATTAGCAAGATCAAATGGTTCGGTGGCTTGTCCACTTGTCCCATTATCTCCACCCTTTTGATCACCGATTTGTTTCGCTACCAGAATTGTTTGATCATGGGTTGGATAGGGCTTTGCCAAATCTATTGAAAAATAAGCATCGCTATATTGGTAACTTGGAGTGAGACTCGTATCAGAACGTGGAGTCAATTTATCTTGAAGTGGTGTTCTTTCTTCGGAATTTTTTGAATAATCTCCCCCAGGACTTGATGATTCTCTTTCTTCATCACCATCCCGCCCTGCAACAGCACCACCAAACTCTTCCATGCCTTTGGTGATGATGATGCCCCCACCAATTTGCTGTGCCACCAAATGCATGATCTCGTAGCCTATATTACTACTCTCACCTATTCTTCCGTTATTCCTCTCAGGAGCCACTTGGGGAACCGTAATTTGCCTTAACAAGGTGTTTGATTGTGAGAAAGATTGAAGATGAAATGACTGGAGTTCTAAATTTGCAATGGCACAGGCTACATGCGCATCGAATTCGCATGTGTTGCACCTGTAGAGCCACCCAGTGTAACTTGGTTTCTTGCACAAATCACAAAAGAAGTCATATGGGGGTGAAAATTCAAGCTTGATTTTGTGAGGGTGGTAACTGATTGTAATGGAAAAAGGCAGGGCCAGGCAGAAAGTGTGATAGCGAATAGCGCATTCAGCACAGTGGTAGCAGAAACCAGCAGTGACATGCTGTCCACAAGCAACACACTTGGGGGTGGTATCTCCCGGTTTTGAAGGGACAACAAGGAGGACCAGATCGTGTCTTGAATGTGCAGGGTGATGTGTTACAATAGGCATGTTGCAGCAAACATAGTGAAGAGAGAAATCGCTGCAGATTTTGCAGCGGTAGTAGTCTCTGCCAGACATGATCTTCAGCTTGCACGCAAAGCAGGTTACATTATTTGAAGTGGAGGGCAATCTGGTGCGTTCTAAAGGATGTGGATGGCTAAAGTGGCCAAAGGTGAGCTCCTTCCGTGGCGACTCCATTTGCTCTTTTTTTGTGAACGTAATTTAACTTCTCCTAGCTTTCACATATATATAGTGAGCGAGCTGGGTTGTGGATTGGTTGCTCTTTTCTAGTCTGCCTACATTCCTTGGCGGAATTACAACTAAAAAATTTGTTGGGTTTGGTAAATTTTAGAATCGGAAATGATGAAGTGACAACCATTTACCCATGTTTCACCCACTTTGAGTAACATGGATGAATCTAAAATGTAATTCTAAAAAATAAGTGAAAATTAGATAAAAAAAAAAGTTAAAAAAAGTGAAGTGTATAGGCAAATTATAAGTATAATATTGTTCTTTTAGAATAGGATATTGAAATATAATAATATTAATAAGTCGATATATGGGATGAATGGGCTACGAACGCCGGCTTATGTTGGTGGCTAATTCTTGAGATATTCGGAATTTTTTGTTGGTTTCTGAGACAAGGTAAGAGAACGTTTTGCCTTCTGAGGGATTTGCTTGGTGACAAAAAGTAACTGCTATCTATAGGGCGACTGCATCTTTCTTGCTATCACCAAACCATGCTACCCTTCTCTCTCTCTCTCTCTCTGTGACTTTTTAAACCTTTATGTAAATTGATATTTTATATTTGACTGTCTTGTAGATTGAATACAAAATAAGGCAAGAAATTAACATGGAACATATGTGGGCAGTTGAAATGCCTCATGGATAAGGCCAAAGCGGTGGGACAATGAGTCATTGGATTTGAAGTCCTTATCTCAAACACGAACAAAGGATAAGCATGATTCTTCTTGGAGATGCCTCATCAACAACATCAAGGGCCAACGTGAGTATGCAACTTCTAGGTTTATTTCTTTGACTAGTCGGTATGGGGTCCACTAGTTCTTTCACTTGTTTAACATTAGTTAATTTTTCATTCATTTCTAGGTTGCTACCATTGTTTCTATAATCAATTATGACCAATCTTGAATTCCTCGGAACATTAAACTAAGGCGACAAAGACTTTATATATATATATATATATATATATATATGTGTGTGTGTGTGTGTGTGTGTGTGTGTGTGAAATAAGGTAGGATCAGAAAAAGGAGAAAAATCCAAGCCAATCATATAGACTACGGCTAAACCCCTAAATGGACAAGGACTACTGTTGTACCAACGACCCACCAAAATGACAACCCATTTTGCTTTGGTTAAAATCTTTAAGGATGAATTAACGCAGTACGCTTGTCACAATTTGGGTTTCTTATTTATTTTTCATTAGAAGTGGAATTCACAACCGAACATTGAGAATAAAGACAACAGCTTGAAGATACTATTTCTTTAGAATAAAATAAAGGTTACATACTTTTAAAAACTATTTACTTGAGGTTATCAAATTGTTATAAAATAATAATGAATTATTAATTTTTTAATTTAATTTATAAAATTTAATAAATTTAATCTTTTAAATTTTTTACGTAAATATGTAAAAAAATTATCTGGTATCAATAGAACGATGAATTAGTCCATTTATATTCATATTAATGAAAAAAAAGTCCATAATGTGTCCGTATTGCGCCAATCCAGCTGTCTATGATCTGCATCTTACAGTCGATAGTCAATAAGCTTTCAAATTCAAAAAATGCTGTTACAAAATCAATGCTAGTCTTAGTTCATGTGGGTCGTACGTCCATCTGATGCTTAGATTGCATTTAATCCACAACTTGTTTTCAAACAAGTATACATTTATTGAGTTATATAATAATAATAATAATAATAATAATAAATATATGAAATTGTGTCAAAAAATACATGGTGCATGCTTTTGCATTCCTCGTTAAATGCTCTTCACCTCTTATTTTCAAACCACTATTAAATCAATTAATATTAATATTTTAATAATAAAACATTCAATGTCCAAGTTCTAATAGACCCATAATATAATCAATCTTATAAACATAACATCAAAATAAGATGTATATCATAAAACCTTTTATCTATTCTCAATAATAACTTATTAATAAAACACTTTCAATAAAAACAAGTAAATATGCATATGATATGCACCCTATTTTTTTTTTCTCACTTGTAGTGTGAATTTCAATTACAAAATAGAAAGAGGTAAAATAAAATATCAAAGTTAGGGATTTAAATCTGTCTCTATATATAATCAAATACTCTTCTTTTTCTATTGGAAAAGTTTTTTTTTTATGTAACACTTTTTTTGTTCTTAAGTTGGGCCAGTTTAAAGCAGGATGCCCAACAACATACCCCTTAGCTTGGGTCGTGGGAAATTCACTTGGTTATTAAATTGATATGTTATGAGAAATGGACTAGGTTATTAATTTGAAATCTGATGACAAACACTCCGCCAGCCCTCCGCATAAAATGGCACAAAGAAAGCAGAAAATATACAACTTTTGGAATGCTATTGTACTTCAGCCACTGAATAAGGTCTATATTATGCTTTTCTTTTAATGGTTTGTAAAAAATATTACACAATCTTAAAAATAATGATATAGCATATATAACAATTTTGTACATTAACTATATATTTTCTTTCTATTTTTTTATTAAAATAATTTTTCTCTGTTTATAAAAAAAATACACTCCTCCTTTATTTATTTAATATAAAAAAAGTTTAGATCGCCAAAGAAGAAGTGTACTAGTTGACAATAATAGGAGACACGTGGCAAATGGTAATTGGAGGTCAGGCACGAGAACTTCTAGAAGAGATGGATTAATTAGTAGTGACGTTGCATGCTGATTAAGTATAATATCGTCAGAACAAGACAACTTTTATGTTATAATTTTTTAGTAATATGGGATGAGTCAATTAGGTAGCAGATAAATCCAAAATCTCGATTATTATAGTAATAGGCTAGATATTTTTTTCATCTATAAAAGGTGGACAAGCTGCCAAAGGATAAGCAATGGCACTCAGGATTGTGACCTGTGAACAAGATTCAATAAGGGGGCCAGCCACCACAGCAAACAGCAAGAGCCTGTCCCTGTGGACATCTCTACTCTGGGTGAGAGAAACCCGTATAGGGTTCTGGGCTTCAACGGTGTTTGTAATGGCAACCGTTTGTTTCTGGTGCTTGGACTGCACATCTCCAACACCATTTATACGGGTTGCTCTCACCTGGAACAGAGCTGCCCAAAGCTATATGTAAAAGACAGAGAAAGACTACTGATCAGATCATGGCTTTTCGTTTGTGAGTTCCTTTCTTCTTCATTTTCTTCTTTTGCCTAAGATCTATCTGTGATTGACGTTGGGATGCCTGATGCGTTCTTCCAATTTCAAGTTTTTCCTGGACCTACATTTTTTTTTTGCTACGACTTTGAGGCCTGTGTTCAGGTTGTGATGGACAATTGCAGGTCCTTGCTCCTGTAGCCGACAGCTTTCTAACTATCTCCATTACAAGTCATGCGCTGGCGACAGCTTTCTAACTATCTCCATTACAAATCATGCGCTGGCGAGATCAATCAAACTGGGGCATGATCAACTCGGTAAGCTGGTGTGCATTTACCCCTCATTCTTTATCCATAATTAATTAAGGCAGTATTTTACTATCCAGTCCGGCAATAGATGATCCATTAACAATGCTTGTCCATTATTAAATAGAGAAATGCTGTTGATGGGAAAAATATTAAAATTGTATTTTTCAATTATTTCCCCTTAAAACATACATAAAAAAAAAATGCTTTGAACTGATAACAATGGTCATTAAATAAACATGTGAGTGGACTTTTACGTAATGGATATGCAACCATCCCTTACCTTTCAGTGACACTAAAACTGTCACCGAGGGATGTATATATCTATATATCTATATATTGACCGACTCAAAAAATCTCATCCAATTTGTCACATGTCTGCGTGTGTGTCTATATATATCTATATATCTATATATTGGATGGGTTTTTAGATATGTTTTTTTTAATTTTAATTTTGATATTCAAGCACATTATATATATATATATATATATATATATATATATATATATATATAACTGATTGATTCGTACATATATTTTGTCTAATTTAAGTTAAAATTTTTAAATTCAATTTTAACCCAATTTAACTGACATTATTTCTTAAACGCAATCTGACAATTGTACACATATTATCACCGTATTCCCTATAGTTTAACCCTTTATCAGACAACCTTTTGTAATTTGGGTCAACATCTCTCTTCATTTACAAGATTGAAATATAGAGTTTAACAATAATGGATCAAATCATATATATGGGCACATTGCCTAATTCCTTTCGGTTAAAAAAAAACTGGGTAATGATATTTTGAACTTATTTTGGAGAGTGGAAAGATGTAATAAAAATCAATTGACTCATCTGATAAATGTTGCTGCATAAGGGCTGTTACCCAAAAAAAAAAAAAAAAGAGGGCTTGTATTTTCTTTTAATCTAAATTCAACATTCATATGTATTCATTTGTTTATGAAAAATCACAACACAAATACATATTTAAGAAAAAGAAGCCCTTTTCGGTCTAGAAAGTCAAGTCAGAGACTGGCTAATGAGACCGGATTTTTTTTTTAGAAAAAAAAGGAAAATGACTAGCCTCCATATATCAATTCAGTGGGTAGAACAAATTAGTATTAGATAAGACTGGAAAAATTTATAAGGAGATGATAAGTAACCATAGGTGAGCTCTAAACTCAGCAATGGCTAAAGTCGTCGTGCTGACCAGTAAGCATTAAATAGACTCTGCGCGTTCCTTAGTAAGCAACCTGCTTTGACCATCCCTTCTATATTTAGGTACAGATCTTCATCGTTAATACCTGTCCATCAAAGAATACTGTAATTTTCCTTCCTTTTCTTTTCTTTCTATATATTGGTAAGAATCCGAAGATTACATTTTTATAGTAGATTATGTATTTGTTCCAATTTCAGAGTCTAAATTACCTTTCCCAATTTGTGAGGCTCCTATTATTTCTAACAAGTTTCACTTGTGGATCTGTATTGCAAGTTGAGTGCTTAAATTTCTCATATCCAGCTTTTTATCCTGGAAATGAGACCGATTTCAGCATCTCTAGAAATTCAATGATATCAAATAATGCCATTCAGGTGACTCCAAACTCTGCAGGACAAGGTTTACATCTGTCAAACTTGTCTGGAAGGGTCTTCTTCCGTGAACAATTGCAGCTATGGGATAGTCAGAGGGGGATGAAAGCTTCATTCAAATCAACCTTCGTTTTCAATATTCACCCCATAACCTCTCCCTGTGGTGATGGATTAGCTTTTGTATTAGCAGCCAACAGCTCCCTTCCAGATCATAGTGCAAGGCACTGGCTTGGAATAGTCAACGCAAGTAGCATTGGGATAAGCAACATTGTGGCAGTGGAATTTGACACCAGAAAGAGCTACCCAGAAGATGTTGATGATAACCATGTTGGGGTGGATGTGAGAAGCATCTATTCCATCCAACAAGAACCTCTCGGAGCCCATGGTGTTAATCTTTCAAGTGGTAATGACATGACTGCTACTGTTTACTTTGATGCAGAATCAGGAAAAATGGGGATTTTTGTTTCAACATCAAGCACAACAGAGACACCAATACTTACGGTAGACCTTGATCTTTCTAAACTGCTTCCAGAAGATGTATTTGTGGGATTTTCAGCTTCCACTGGGACATATACCCAGCTTAACACCATAAAATCATGGAATTTCTCAAGTTGGGAGTTTATAGAGAGAGATCCAATCAATCTGATATGGCTATGGATCTTGATTCCAGTAGTTGTACTCAGTGGAATAACTGGGTTTGCTGTTATGTATTACCGGAAAACAAAACGCAGAAAGGAGGAGGATTCAGATGATGGTATGCAAATAGAGCTTGTAATTAAAAGCTCATCAAATGTTCCACATAAATTTCAGCTGAAGCAGCTTCTTTTTGCCACAAGTAATTTTAATTCATCTAACAAGCTAGGCAAAGGAGGATTTGGGACGGTTTATAAAGGGACCTTAAATGGCAAGGATGTGGCAGTGAAAAGAATTTCAGCAGATTCACGCCATGGGAGGCAAGATTTTATTGCAGAGATCACAACTATAGGCAATCTCAATCAAAAAAATCTGGTGAAATTAATTGGGTGGTGCTATGAAAAAAGTGAACTTCTCCTTGTATACGAGTTCATGCCAAATGGGAGCCTAGACAAGTTCATACTTTCTGCCGAGAGACCACTCTCTACAGAGGATCAGACTCTGAGTTGGGAAAGAAGGCACATTATTATGTGTGGTGTGGCTCAAGCATTGGATTATCTGCACAATGGGTGTGATAAAAGAGTACTACATAGAGACATAAAACTCAGCAATGTAATGTTGGATGCGGAGTTCAATTCTCGACTTGGGGATTTTGGTTTAGCTCGTACTATTCATCTTAATGAGCAAACTCACCACTCAACAAAGGAGATTGCCGGAACACCTGGATATATGGCACCAGAGATCTTCCACACTCGAAGAGCTGCTGTTGAAACTGATGTTTTTGCATTTGGTGTTTTAATGCTAGAAGTCGTCTGTGGAAGAAGGCCTAGGCGTCAAAACGAGCTACATGTTAGTATTGTGGACTGGGTTTGGAAACTTCATAGCAGAGAAAACATAACTGGTGCTGTATATATGGGATTGGAAGGTAATTTTGATAAGGATCATGCCAAGCGCATGCTTGAATTGGGATTAGCCTGTTGCCATCCCAACCCATATGAGAGGCCGTCCATGAGGACTGCCTTGCAGGTTCTTATAGGGGAAGCAGCTCCACCATTTGTACCTTTGGAGAAGCCAGCTTTTATATGGCCAGCCAGGGCTCCCAGGCCGTCAAATTTTGATACTAGTGGATCCCAGTGTACATCAATAACAGAACTGATAAGTGGTAGATGATGTATAACACCATGCCTCAAATAGCAACGTTTTTTCGTTTTGGTCTTAGAAAGTCAGAGACGAATAAGAAAATGAACATTTTTTTAATCTGTACTAAGTAGCTATTAAGCATTTTCCTTCCTGACATTTTTGGCAAGTTTTTCTTTTTTGAGGAAAAATGACTTATCATCTACTACTAACTATAGATCACAGAACATATAAAAATAAACTAAATAGTAGTTGTAGATGTTATCGCTCATAGTTGACCCAGCCTCTGCTTTTAGTTTTGTGTTAAAATCTATTGGTGATTTTTTTACTCGGTCTGTGATTTAACAAATTTAATAATCTAAATTATGTCAAGTGAGATTATGTAAATTAAAAGTGTGAGAATAAAGAGACTAGTAATAATAGCTTGTGTTATTTTCTTAATATATACATTCCTAAGCCTCTACATCTAAGTTGTCATCCAGAGAATTAAACAATTAAATGCAGTACATAACCAAAACAATCAAACAATCCTTGGTAATAGCTCCGTAGAAAACCGTGAAGAAGAAAAACTCATGCTTCATCAGTCTGAACCGTGAGGTCCTGCACACCCAAATCGTGGTATAGACCATGCACAAATCCAAGTATGGGGCGATCATCCATCCCTTTCTTCACCTGTCAGTAGAATCCACTCAAGTCAGCAACTACATTGCAACTATTCAAAACAGAAAAAGTTCAACATGCCATGCCGATGTGATCAAAATTGAAAATAAAATTTAAGTCTTTACACAAATTATACACCAGTAATGGTGTGCTCATAGTAAGTTTTAATGGAAGGAATGAACATGAAGGATGTATGATGTATCTAAACTTGAATTTGTATCCAAATACTAATTCTACCAAGCACATCCTTTAGTGGCCAGAGACGAGGGATCAGATAATAGATTACCTGTATTGAGAGTGAACCAACCACATGACCAGGCACCAATTCCCAAAAACGCGCTTGAGGAACTTCCAGTACATCTTCTCGAGCAGTAATCTAAACAAACACACCATACTAAATATATGAAGCAGGTTAAAAGAATTTAAAAGAAAGAAAAAAAATATGAAAAATTGAAGCATAAAGAGGTGCATTGAATTGAAAATACTGAAGTTATAGAACAAGTAATACTGAGAGCAAAGAACACCATTCCCCGTCCCCTAGGGATTGCATGAACCCAGCTTGCAAAATATTGTCACACTAAAAGCTCTTACAGTTTCAAAAAGCAATAAAATTTTAAATTTAACAGCCATGAGGGTAGTACATACCCCGTGTAGCTTTGTAAGCAATTCAACAAAACAGAGATAGACAAAATAAAATCACTGTATCGAATCAAGGTAAGATTTGTAGAACATATAGATTTTCAAAAAATTTCGCATAGACAAATTTTAGCCAAGTTGAGACTGAGAACCAATACTTAAAGAAAAAGTCGCTGGAATTTATTTATTTTAATCCACTGTGAAAACAAGCACAAATTTTAACCCTTCTGTTAGACCATTGGGGTTAAGAATCAAATTTGGCACAAGAAATGTTAGAACCCATTGGTAGCAACGCATAATTTGTCCAACAATAAGACATTACCTGTCTCAAGCATTTGCTCAAAGCAGAAGTTTGAATACTAGGAGGTGCCATTTGGAGAAGATACCACCAGTTGCCCTAAAGAGTGGCAGGACAAGCATGAAAACAGCGACTGAAACAAGTCCCAGACACAAGACTTCTGCATTCTGGACTCTGTAGACAAGCAAAAAGAAATTACAAGATCCGAAAAAATCAGGATAGAGAACGTGATATTATGCCCCCCTCCCCTTTCGCACCCTTGTTTTTTTGGTTCTCTCTCACTTGAAATATTATCTACAGACAAGAAATGAACAATAATTACCCAACGGACAATAACCAGGATGCCAAAATTAAACCTGCACTGAGAAACCAGGAAGCATATTAACTTGATATAAATGTGAACAAAGAGGAAATGCATTGGCATTTAAGGGGGTGTCTATCATTCATGTGCACAATGATGTAAATAAAGACCAAGCATATCTACCTGCGTATGGAATCTGCAAGAACATGCAGAAAAACTGAGTGGTAATTCATATCTTCTGCATTTCTATAAGCTGCAAGTAATAATCCAAAAGAGCATTGAAAATGCATCCATCAATGTATAAGCATTGCGTTCAAAATAGGGAAAATGACTTGAAACAAGACTACATCTAGAAGTAAAAAATCCCAAATGTAATAATACTCACCAAGATTAATTCAAGCATAGTTCCTGAAGAACCACACACCAATGAGATTCACAGTTAAATTGGTGACCGCTGAAACAATCAAGTAATGCCTACAAGCATATCATCATCAGCAGATGCTATACAACTAATAAAGTTTCCAAAACCATATAAATGGGAAAAACAAGCAACACAAATTGGACGTGCAACTGTCTGTCCAAAGACTCCATACTAAAGAAACAAATTTGTGTGTATTTACGTATAAATACACCAGTCAAGGATGGGTCTTGTCTGTCTTATCTAATAGATAAAACCATCTAACATTAACTACAATATACTGAATTTAAAGAGACCCCACTTCATATGCACATATAAAACTAACCATCCAGCATTAGTCACTACCATCCTAATGAAAACATAAAGGAACCACAGATTTCAAAGGAATATGTGTGGCTGACTTACACCAAACATTTTCAGGAAAAACATTTTCTTTGTATGAAAGTACAAACTTACTTGTGCTCTGATTCATCCTGTATGAAAGCATGAAGTGCTTCAACTGCCAGGGAGAATGACATAAACACAAGAAAGAGCTGCCTACACATACAGCAGAGAAAGAAAGTTCAATATGTTAATGAATAGTGCATACCATGCAACGAACCAAACTACGGGAGGAGAGAAAAAGGAAGATGAAGTAACAAGTTGACCACAGTTTACTTATGGACCCCATAAACTAAACTACCACATATGTTCCACCAAAATCTTATGTTCCCATACAACTTAATGACAGATATAACTTGTCCCTAAAATTTTCAATTATAAACCACATAAAAGACTCAGAAAGAATGACTTGATACAAGTAACAGTACTCTCTAGAATGTTTACTGTTGCCATTTAAAAGGACGGAACATGATATAATGGTAATTAGTTTTACACAAGCACTGTTCCTTCAGCAACTAGATGGCAGCAACAGACCACCTAATTAATACAAGCTAACAGCTGCAGTAGTAAAGAAGTGTTGAATACTTACGGCATTTGTAAATGAAGACAAAACTTCTAGCCTTTTATACCTGAAATTAAAGGACCTTGCATTAGAACATTAATAATAATTGGGATACATTATCTAATAGTAAATAAGAGCTCAAAAATACAAAATGTCTGTAGTGAACCAGACAAAGGATAGGATTATATAATATTACACCAGATGCTAGCAAGCACATATAAACACATAGGATAGGATTATATAATATTACACCAGATGCATACAGGCACTCACAGACATAAACATACCTGAGGTAAAGTTAAAACACAAATGCAACAATAATGCAGCAAATAAAAGACTAACTTTATTGGTTTAGCCTATAACATCCAGCTCAGCCAAACCCTTCGTGAGATAACAACTCTGCTTCATCATTTAAACCGAACTTCACACAAAAGTTATTCACTATGAAGGCTCGTCTATTTTATGCTTGATAATAGCACTGAAGTTCAACTGTTGACATTATTTCAGAACTGGCTTTCAGCATTTGAATAAAAAGAATTGTTTCATGCCCAAAGGTAGCGAAAGTAGAAAATAAGCCAAAGGTAGGCCTTCTGCTTTTCCAATGCTGGCACTGCCGGAGGAAAGAACCCAAAACATGCTGATCAGCAAGAAAATGAGGAGGGGGGGGGGGGGGGGGCTCATGTTTTTTAAAGTACAACTTTGTCAAACTTATCACACACGACTTTTACGAATCATCCAATTGAAATAACACTTTAAATTTTACTGTAGAAATTTCCAATGATAATAACAACGATAGGGTTATTTTCAGAAAGAGTACCCAAGCAAAAGACACTCCAACAAACTTACAAATTTTAGATTAAAAATGTATGAAATTGGTGGCCCACCAACTACAAATTTGCATCATTGAAGTTTGAAGACAAGTTTTAAACGACAGTCTCACCCATAAGTATAATCTGGATCAGCCTTCTTCCTTGATGCAGCCATGACAAATAATGAAAAGGTCAGAAGACCACATACAAAAGTCAAATGAAATGCATCAGATACTAAACCTGAAATCAGACGAAGGAAAATGCAAGTTAACAGAGACTCAATTTTAGATTGAGATGACATTTTCATTATTAAGAAAATTAACAGAGCAACATTTTTTTTTTCATGATGACTCGTAGACAAACAATTGCAAAAGTTAAATTTTAGTTTTCAGCGTTGGTAGACGGAATTTTGAAATTACGTATAAGAATTCAGATCCCAATATTATATTCGACTTTCATTTGACCAGAAATTTCAAAAGGAAACTTCAATTGAGAGCTGTTAAAACTGAAAAGCATGATACTCGAAGCATCAAGTTTCACTGTTTCTGAACAGTTTCTTAACAGAAGAGGCTCAGCATGAAATATAAAGATGTATATGTATATGCTTAAGCAAATAGCAACTGATGAAAGAATGACAAAAGGCAACTAGGAATTGTTAGTCTTACCGACACGCCCAGTGAAGAGACCAATCAATAGCTCCGCAGTGGAGTATGCCACATTCAGTGAGATCATCAACAATAATCTCTTCATATATCTATGGCCAGACCTAACGCTTCCAAAAATAGAGGAAAAAAACGAGGAAAAAGATACTTCTTCCGCCGATCGTTTTCTTTCCTGAGAAGATTTATCATCTTCCCCAGACCAACAATGTCCCCGAGGAATGTCTATGCTGGAGTCGTTGCAGGAAAGGAAAGACCTTTAAAATCGATTGAAATCGGGGTGTGAGGCTCTTGCGATTGCTGAAACGAAGCTTGGCACGAAAACGCGAACCGGCGATCGTTGGTACCAAATCCATAATCCCCGTTTAGAGAACTCCGGGTCCCATACAAATTGCCGCTCTCCATTGATTGAAAACCGAGTTTTGCAACGGAGCAGAGAAAAGGAAATCCAAATCACCATCGAATTTTCATAGTACGTCAAAATGAAACCACAGACATGAGAATAGTAGAAGTACTTGAATAAAGGAAATTTCACGAGGAAAGCTTTTTTTAATTATTTTACTTAATAAAGGGGGTTTTAGAAGAACAAAGAAATTAAATAAATCAAAAGAGTAAAGAAAAGAGATTGAAGAGAGTTGACGCTCGTCCGAAAGGTAATTAGGATGGAAAAGTCGAGGTACAGTTCAAACCAAACAACGCAGCGTTTTGAAAGTGTCACCGGCGAATTCTGCAACTTCAAAGTCAAGTAAGGCTGAAGCGACCAGCACTCAGCCAGGCAGTAAAAATCAAAGTGGTTCTTCCAACAAAACAAAAGAAGCCCACTACTAGGGCCCATGGTCTTAAGCCCACATCGGTTCAGCGGTCCAACTCAAGTTTGGCCTTATTAAGATAGTCAGCTGTTTCCTTTTCAGCCGAAAAAGCACATCAAAACCCTAGGCCGACTCCGTCTTCTTTAAAAGCTCGCCCCCTGCACCTATCTGTGCTGCGTGATACACTGATATTTGTAACTTGTAATCGCTGTTCAAGGCAGTTGCTTGAGTTGCTTTAACCATTCCGTTTGATACTCTCTCTGTTGGTTCGGATTCGCTTCAGAATGAGCGGCACCAGATGATGACTTTGGATTTACAATTTCTCACGACGGTCGTCTGAGATTCTCTTGATGCAATGATCCAATGCTTCTGATGGTCTCTTCTGTTCCTGAATTAACCCTTTTTTTCTTCTTCAATGTTCTTATGGTAGCAAATGAAACTTACATGGCCGCACCAATATTAGGCAATTTTAGAATTTTTTTTTATCTCTTTAACCCCTCCTGTTTTCTTTTTCTTTTTCTGTGTGAATTTAGTTCCATTGATATTTTGATAATAATTTAAATATTAAAATTATTTTAGGTTAAAATTTATTTAAAAAGATAGAAATATATGAAATAAAAAATTTAAACAGAATTAAGCTACTTAAATAAAAAGATTACAAGAATTTTTTTAATAAATTAAAAATTTTAAAATTTCACAATTTTATAATCAATTTTGATCAACAATTAACAATTTTATTATTATATAAATTTAAATTATTGATAATCATTTACTTTTAAAGTAATTAAGTTTACTTTTACATCTAACTAATTATATGTTTATACTGATAAAATTAAGAAATGCATGAAGTATAAACATCTAAAAAATTATACTTACAGTTAAGGAGATTCTATTCTACTAATCTATAAATATATTCTACTTAATTGAATTTGTAGCAGGTTATCTATTCCTACCAAAATCAACTAAAATCATCACCTTGAAAGGAATAAGTATTTAGAGCTAATTTTATTTTTAAATTTCTCTCGCTTTATTTTTATTTCAAAACACTTTTGTTAATTCAAACTCAATTGAAAATTTACAATTTGTAAAGACCACCTCACGTTCTTTTAAAAGTAAATTGTAAAGAATTTTCTTACCTATGCTCGAAAATATTACTTTGAATCTTTTTCAGTTATAAAAAAATTTGCAAGTATAAAAAACATGGAAAAGACTCCTTTTATTAAATTTTAAAATTGACCATAAAACTAAACCAAAATACCTTCATGCTTAACATTCATTGATTCAACGCAAATTAAAAAAAGTCATAAGCCCGCACACACCTCATTTTTCTCTTTCACAAATTAGAAAAAGTCTTAAAGCAAAGAAAAGAAAGGGCAGCAGGTCCAACTTCAAGAGCTGCACTGCTGTTTCTAGTTCTAACTATTGCTCTCCTTCAAGGCCTCAAACTCAGTCACAGACACTACAGGCATCCACTTACCGCCACTGCCCGTTGCTTCAGTTTCAGTTGCTCACCCAACAATCACACCCCCCAAGGATTCTCCTCTCTCTTTCTGCACCTCCTCTGCTTAATCCCAAATTTTGCTTTTATTAATTACTTGAGTATAGTTAAAATATTATTATATTATTGTAAATTTTGGATAATAATCTTCTTAATTGAGTTGTTTTGCTTCTGCAATAATAATTAATTATTTTCCAATAAAAAAAGTAGCTACAAGCTAGATTAATTAGACAAGCCATAGGTTTATTACCATTATTGTTTCTTCTTCCGCTTCTTCCAGAAGTCTGGCTGGAACGAAGAACATAATCCAAAGCAAAGCAACATTGTGTTTGTGGTTATGGAGGAAATGTATGGTGCGCCCTCCACGGCAGAGTATTCTGACAACGCCTTGATGATGCTGAAGAATCTGATCCTACTGGCGAACTACTAGATTCAGAGCACAGTGCAAATTAGGAAGACCTATGAGTTCATGGAGCAGATAAAATTAGAATCAAATCGGAGGGAATTTGAACCAGAGACTGAACTGAAGAAAAGTAGAGTCGATATTGAAGACTTGAAGGCAAATTTAATGGTTAAGGAAACTGAGTTGCAGGGTATTGTAGAGGAGAATGAGGGCATGAAATTGAAGCTTGAAAAAATTGTCATTCCAAAGAGAACTTGAGCTTGGAAAGTAACATAAAATATTAGATGGATCTATGGCTAAATTAAAAGCGGATCTAATGGACAAAAAAACAATATTGCAAAGCATAACAAAAGAGAATGAATTGCTGAATTTGGAAATCAAGATGAGGTTTACAAATGGTGGCAAATTCAGAGAAGGAGTGACTGAAAAAGTTAAGAGGCAACAAAGGCTACAAAACATGCGGTTGTCATGAAATTTAGAATTCTGATAAATGAGGCAAATAAGAGCAATTGAAAGGCAAAAAAGGTTACTGAACATGAGCGGCGGAGGATAGAGAATGAAAAGTATTTTAATCTTTTTTTTATTAATTCAGAGTTTGATTAAAGAATATTTAAAGTTTAATAAAAAATTTAACTGAACGATTGTTTTACGTATTTTTTATAATTTAAAAAAATTAGTTATAAAATTTTAAAATTTAAGAAATTATTTACAATTAAGGCATAATTTAAAAAAGTCCTATATATTTTAATTTTTTTATATAAATTTAACTAAAGAAATTTGAAGTCTAAATATTACTCTAGCCTTGTAATATTGTATGATTTGTTTTGTGATTCTCTTGAGATTATAGAAATTCTCCTATTATTGTAATTGACATCACATAACAGCATGTTGTTACTAGCTAATTGGCAGCAACTAATAGCAGATTCATTAAATTTATAAATATAAATTATGTTTCCAAGTAAAAGTAGGAATGGAAATTGTTGATTTTTCGAGTTTATAAATTCATATGAAGAATTTAATAAATTTAATTATTTTCATTTTTTAAATAAAATTCTACTAATTTTTAATTGGTGAAACAACAATTCCAATGAATGTCATAAACAGAGCATGGATATCGAACTTCCGTAGAAGCCAAAATGAACTGCACCGAGCACCACCAGGTCCACTACAACGCCATTCTTGAATGGGTGCAACTGTGCGACAAAGGCTATTTTAAGAATTTTTTCATGTGATGTTATGGATTAGGGCTGTACAAGACCGCAATCTGGTATGATGAAGTTGAGTGGATTTTCAAATCTAAAGATAAAGGTAGAATGAAATTCTAATAGAGATACAGCGTGACTCCACAGGAGGTGGATATACACCAGGCTGATTGCACTGAGATGTGTTTCTTCTAGTTACAACATCCATATATCTACAGAATACCACAAGGTCCACAACCTTCAAGATGTCAAATTTATGGATGTATTATTAGTCAATCTTAGGACCAGGCACTTTCGGCTCACGACATGCAGTAGAAGACTCACCAGCTTGTCATAACTCACGACTGCATATGATGATCCAGTGTGTAGGCATGAATATCAGAAGGACTTGTACCCGGCCTAACAACCAAGAGGACAAATTCAGATACCATGTCTAACTTTCTAAATAGTATAAACATTCAATAAAACAGCATCAAAAACCATTGTCCAGACATGAGACAAAAGTGAGTTCAGAAATTAAAATCTTTACTAAACAAACAAGATGGTGCTTATGATAAAGAAAATTCATATTTGATGTTTGCTGTCATAATAAAAATCATTCCTAGGCCAGTACCTAAGCTTGAGCTTTTGGGATGATATATCAAAGCCTCAATGATTAAGTAGTTAGGAGTTTGATTCTTGCTGCCGTTAGTCTTCATATGAAATTTTAGCATAAAGTTTGGTTAGGCCTATGCTTTGTCCACCCATCAAGTTCAAAGGGCTTTCATCTGAGAGGGGCACAATAAACATAAGCCATTCTGGGGCCTGTACTTAAAATCTCATGTTTTTGGGATGAATGATTCTTTAGCAATTTCATATGTTGTGAAAAAAATGTGAGAATTGACACTCGGACGAGGATTACCTATTCCTTTCTATCCTAACAAACTTTTAAGCATCTCGCTGACATTTATCACCAATGACATGAATAATATTAGTCATGAACCAATCCAACTAGTTGATACAAGTGGAGTTAGGCTGGCTAACAGTTTTCTTTCCTTACTTGAGTATAATTAGTTTATGCAAACATGATTATTTTTTTTCCGGAGACCAGACACTGTAAGATGAAGTTTTGTGAAAACAATCTATATATAGGAATTGAATACCTTTTTTTAATGGTACCATAATGAAATTTGGGCTTCCCTGCCTTAATATCTTCTATATACTGCAGCCATGAAATAAGATACATTACAGAATATTAAAACCCAAAACCATACCGAAAAATCTCGAGTATTCAAATTTCTGAACCATACCAAACTTAAGGTAACCACCATTGATGAAAAGGACAAAGAATTGAAAGGTATATCATCAAGCGGAAAAAGCCGGCATTCTGATGATTCTGGACCAGGTGAAAAGAGGGGATTCTTCAGCTTTGCCAAGAAGATTAGGTAAGTCTGCCTCAGATACGCCATAATCATGACCAAAAATCTTTAGCTGGTTAAAGCGAGGATAAAAAAGGACAAACAAAAAAGGCAATGCATTTTTCTCACTTGGCCAATTAGAGGAATATCCAACTGAGCAAAGGGAGACAGCACTTCCACATCTGCATTTGCTTCCTCTCTTGTTTCCCTGATAGCACCTTCCACAGCTGACTCTCCAATTTCCAAAAACCCAGCAGGAAGAGTCCTTGTTGACACCCAACCCCAAAAGAGGATATTAACATGGCTCATCAAAGACAAGAAGTTATGTTTTTATTGTGACAAGAAATTTTCTACCATTTGGGTTTTATAAGTAGATCACCCAGTAAAGGATTGTAACGTATAACAAAACATTGTGAATATAGGCACTTCAAAAAATACTCCATTCATACCAAAGGCCGTAGGATGGTTGAATCTTCCGCTTGCAAAGTAGGACCTTGTTATCATGTTCAATGAGGCAACCAACTACCTACTTTGCCAGCCAAAACAGTCTTAGTAAGCAGAAAATAATGTCTAAAATATATGACACGGGTAGTAGGTTCAGTCATCAGTGCCAATGTGCCATGAGCCTATGACAAATAAGTAACACACAACTATCATAGCAAATTTTGAAAAATTTTCATTGGCCTTGTATCATGTTCAATGAGGCCACCAACTACCTACTTTGCCAGCCAAAACAGTCTTAGTAAGCAGAAAATAATGTCTGATCATCTGACATGAATAGTAGGTTCAGTCATCAGTGCCATCGTGCCATGAGCCTATGACAAATAAGTAACACAACTATTACAGCAAATTTTTAAAGAAAAGAGTCAGAAGGCACATCAAGAAATCTATTTTTCCTATATCCTTTTTTGTTTACATTTTTATCACAATAAACAGAATTACTTCAGATAATCAGAATGTGGCATAGAACATTGAAGTATGTCAGATGTGTGGATGCCCATAAAATCCTTATCCATTTCACGATGAAGTTATCCATCAGGAGTCAAGACCTTCACATTCTGGACAACATCCTAAAGCAGATGAGACTAATGCATTTCCTCAAGTCAAGGAACACTTAGCAAAAAGGAAAGATTGAACTACCTTTTTCTCAATGTCTGTCAGTAGGATATCTTAGAAGTTCAGCAAAAGCCATGACAATTAATACACAAGCAACATCGACGTTTGAGTGTATTTTTACCATGCAAAAGACTGATACCATCACCCAGACCATTAAAAACTTTCAGTCTACCAGATGATCTCAACTCAACTTGGATAGAAGTTTAGGTTATCCATATGGTTCTACCATTCTCCCTTTGCTTACTATTGGAACCAAAATTTCAAATCATTTGTGAAAACTTTGACTGTAAAGTATATGGATATTATGTTCCAGAGTTGAACTTCATTGTCTACACTAATACTTCTCCTTGTTCGGAACTAGGCTTGATAGTAATTATGCCAAAAACTAATGCAATATTGCCTTAATCAAATTTAAAGGGTCTGGTTTATTGATAAACCAAAAAAACAAATGGGAAGTTGAGAATTTTCAACGAGTGAAAGACATCAAATACCTAAAAGAACATATTATAATTATTATGGTTCATAAGTGAAAAAAGTGCTTCTTCCACAGTTGTCATGTTCACTGCTAACATATTTGACATCACACCTAAGCAGTGGATTGGTTTTGTAAACCATTTACACACAGAATACAAGCAAAGTGTCCAAGTAACAGCAGTAAAACAAATCAAGTGGAAGCTCCTATGATTTAAGCATTTACCATTTTTGGATTCTGGTAGGCAATCTTCCCACAAATTGTACATATAGCTCTCATCCTTTCTTCTCCCTCAGGTATATCATGCTTTGTAGGACCACCACACCACTGACAAAACTTGATGTTTCGTATATTTCCCTAATTGTAATGGAACCCGACATGAGCAACAGCAAAAAGGAATATGATAATGCAACACGTTATACAACCACACATTTTTGTGTTTAATTTTGACAGTTATTTATGCTTAACTGATATTTGATGATATCAAAGTCAGCCCAATTTGTAGCTATCTTCTAGTGACATCTACTACTATAAGTGCCAATAACCTAGTCACCAAGCACATGCAAATAGTTTCAAATTTCAGGTCGTAAGTACTCATCATATTTAGTTGTATATTTGTTATTGCCACACTTGAACACAGTAGGTTAAGCTCCAGATAGTTTGCATGCTGATATAAAAAATTGGTCAGTTGCAGGATGAAAATTAAATTTCAACTGGCATTGCTGTTTTAATTAGAACTTGAAACTAATGCAATCCAAATAGAAGTCAAGTGAGTTCAATACGAAGTAAAAGCTACATAAGTTATAAGGAAAACAATCAACTTATATTCAACCATGGTTCAAAAGATCTTAAATCAATAACATTCCCTTCTCCAACAAAATGTTATTAATTCTGACGAATGAAAAGAGGTGAGGCCATTCAACATGCAGACTCGATAACCTATATTAACAAGAATTATAAGCCAAGATATATCCAGATTAAAAGATGTCTAGGAAAATTTAGAGCCATAGTATTGAACATCAGAAATAAGCTACCAGGAAAACTCACAGCTGACTGAACTGCAACGGATGGTGATGAAGTTGAGATTGGAGACGAGGAGATGGCATCCGGGTTTGATTCCGCATGAGCTGAGGAAGCATGAAAATCTCTGAATCGATTCCTACAAGTAGAAATTTTGGGCAGGGACGAAGAATCCATCGCGTGAACTAGTTTTAAACAAGAATATGGGGAGAATGATAAAAAGGGTTTCGAAGTGATTGAAATGAAACAGCCACGGGGTTTCCAACGTATGGCGACTGATCCTGATGAACAACCCAGGATCTGAATTGCTTTCAGCATTGCTTTGCAGATAACTAGTAGAACTCTGAGATTGGATAAGACTTAAAAGAGCGCATAGAGTGAGCATAGAAGGCAGGCGTACAGGCGCAATGGGAGGAGAGCTTCAGCTACGATCAGTTATCTTCATTCTCATGGGAATTGGAATCCCACGTTAACGCTGCCAATTTTGGGTATATGGGATGAAATGAAGACATGGATTCGTTTTTCTGTAGAAACGCCAGAAAATCCAAATGGGGATTCATGAATTTGGATAGAAATTTGTATCGTGAAGCAGCAAAAAGCAGTTTTGTTTGTTCTTTTTCCCCAAAATTATAAAAATTAATATTCCTCAAATTGAAAAAAGAAAAATTGTTTGGCCGGTAGAGTTCCCCTTTCGTATCGTTGCAGTGCTAACCTTTCTCTTCAGAACATTCCATCGCAACTAAAAAGGTTAATCAGTGTTCTGTCTGAAAAAACGGCTACTTAGTGGGAAATTGTATTCTAATCGGATCAATAATAAAGGTCCAAACGGCATGAATTTGTTTAATGAAATAATATCAGTCTCAAATCCAAATGTATTAGGATACCTTAACGAAGACAAATTGGAAATAGATGAGACAAAGTATTGAGGCTTTCATAATATTTTTAACTGAAGTTATAAACTGACTTTGATTGAATGATGCATATCTTTTTACATTTTTACAACTAAAACACATCAGCTTTGACATTTGGACAACAGCAACATAAGTAGTTGTGGTTAATTTACCGTAAACCATTAGAAGATTCCAAAAATAATCTGCTCATTAATGCAATCAAAATGTCATCTTTATTGCCCTCAAGTTAACAGAGTTACAATCATCACAATAGTCATTGCTACATAAGTAATTATAGGTTAAGTAGCTTTTGAATGAAACTAAATGGAGAAACAAAGGAGAAAAAAAAAAGATTAGGTACACAATTATTACTACAATTGTGGATAATTTGAACTGCCTAAAAATTAAATGGCTCATAGACAATATTTGTAAAATGTTTATCAAAAGGGCTAGTGTATAACATACAAAATAGAGGGGTCGAAGAAAACAGAGATCTCACACCTTCAGGAAGCACAGACAAATTCAGAAGCTGTACTATTCCTTTAGCACAAAAAAGGAAAAGGTATGATACATCTGTCATTGTGAATTCACATGTTCCCAGCAAGGTTTAAATCCCCCATAACATACATTTTATTTCCGCAATTATACATAAGACTACTCAAAACTACATGATTTAATGAACGAGAGGTCGGGGTGTAAAAATAGCATGGTCAATTAACTGCTTTGAGCAGATGAATCGAGAAAAAGGATCAGCATATGTGTGAAGCGTTCTTAATCCACGGCCAACTTATCACATAAGGATTGATAAGCTGCGCTGCAAAGCTTAAACTTCTCTTCTGCTATAGCCTATCAGTCAACGCACGCAACGTAAGAATCAACATAATTTGCAACAATAAACGTCTTTTTGGATAAGCAACTCATCAATAAAATAAGAGTTAGAACAAGAAAGGGGTAAAAAGTGTTTAGTGATATGCAACACCTTGGAAGAGCCTTGATGGCGATCAGGATGCCACTTTAGTGCGCAGGCCCGGTACCTGTTATCATAGAGTTAGTTGGATTTCCGGTCTAAGAAACACTAACAACTCCGGTTAGCGTAAGCAGGAACTGAGAGAAGAGATTATGAACTCACGCAATTTTCACATCATCAAGTTTGATAGGACCAGATGCACTCAATCCAAGGGCTAACCTATCCAAGGTTAAATCTGACTCCAAACTATAAGACTCAGTCGAAGAGTCATATTCATCATTATCACTGTCACCTCTCCAGTTCCAAGATCTCCCATAATTAGAATAGTGTCCTGACCTCCTCCACTGAGGATTTGCCTCATTGACAAAGGACCAATAGAAGAATCGATTCCCACCAAAGGCAGAACGGAAAATGGTTTCAACATCAAAATCATCTTCACAAAACTCATAGTATCCTGAAAGAGATAACAATGTGTTGCAATTTGATACAAGTGACCACAGAAAATATGCTTTCAAGAACTCTGAGATCTTTCACTTGCAGTTAAGAATAGCGCCAACACACTGCCAAGAGAAACTGATTTAAGATAGTTTATGAGGCATGTTAAAACTAAATCAGCTCCATGATCAAGGTGAAGGCAAAATTTAAGCACCAATCAATCCTACTAGAGTGCACAAAAAGATCCCAGACTAGATTCATTTAGACATTTTCCCAGAAAAAACCAGCTCACACATATTCTAACACGGAGCTAGTACCATGAGATATATGTCAATATTGTACATAGCATAAGCATTTTAAGCATCCTTACTTCTGTACCAGTGCCGTGGCCCTTGATTGCCATTCTGTTTCCTTGTAGGACCTCTAGCAGAATATTGTTTTTTAAACCAGGAAGGGCCTCTATTTGAAGATGGATCATCCTCATCAGCCTCATCTTTCCAGCTCTGAACCATGAAGAAAAAGAACAAAAAAAACAATTAAGGTAAGCATAAGCCTTTTTAGATGCAACTTAATTCAAAATCATGGAAGAAGAGTGGTGGCAGGGGGCTTCGGAATCTTATTGATGTCTATAACCAAAGAATTCATAGATAAAACAACCTACGAAAATTAATTATGCCAAGGACTCCTCAGTATCACACCAGAAACAAAGCAGAGCAATCAGGGGTGAATCTAAATTGCCAAGACCACTAAGCAATTCCGAACCAAACATGGATAATCAAAGATCAATTAATCATGTTAAAGAGCATGTTAAACAGTACACAGTGAAACGCAACAAAAATGCTATATTCCAAACACTAAGGTGGTGTGATTGGTTTGCGAAATTTTTTTTGTTTTCATTTGAATTTATTTTCCTTGAAAAAAATTTTCTTTTGAAAATTTTTAGAGTACAAAAAATATGTTTGATTTGCATAAATCAAATTTTATTTTCAAAAAATAAAAATAATAAAAATGCATTTGTTTTCAGGTTTAAGGTTTATGTTTTGTAGTTTGAGAATTTAAAGTTTAGGTTTAAGGTTGAGAGTTTAAAGTTTAGGCTTTCGGTTGAGTGTTGAGGGTTTGGGATTTGAGATTTGAGATTTAAGGTTTAGGGTTTGGAATTTTGAGTTTAGAATTTAGGACTTTAAGGTTTTAAAGTTTGGGATTTAGGGTTTTGGGGTTTGAGGCTAGGGTTTAGGATATTAAGACTTAGGGTGTGGGTTTAGGGTTTAAAAATTTAAGATTTAAGATTTAGGGTTTATGTAATAATTTCAAAATTGCTACCATGTTTTCTATTTTTAAAATTTTACACAGAAAACAGTGAAAATATGCTTTAGTCATTTTCAAAATTTGCCTTATTCTAAAAAATATTTTTTATAAAATATTCTTACTTTTTTACAAACAAACACATTTTTACTACTATTTTCTTTTTTATTGAAAATGAAAACAGAAAATAAGCAAACCATATGCACCCTAAAAAAGCAAAAACAGTCACATCGGCAAAATTTATGTCTGTTTGAAACACTCGGCTAAACTTGTTATTGCAGAAGTAACTTCTGAACATGGAAAGTACAGAATAAGAAGGGAGGAGTGGTTCTATATCACTTGCTACTATATTCCTTCATATGTATTGTCTCTAAGATGGTCCATCCAAGTTTTGAGAGGACTAACAGTTTTCTAGTTCTGCAAAAGTAAAATTTGATCATATAAATGCCAAAAACAACAAGATATCAGTCCATTAAAAAAGGCCAATAACTCCCAAAATGGGGCTGGAACTTGAACAACATAACCTTAGTCATTGAAACGCAAATAAGGAGGCACTCTTCAGCCTTGATTGAGTTCCACACCCCCTGAATTACCCTGCTACTCCTATCTTAATAGATTAATTGTATTATAATTTATATCAGTTGGAATTGATCTCAAGAGTTCCTCCCTCTCCTATCTTCCAAACTTGTAGACCAACTAATCTGAGACAGTAGCTCATTTTTCCCATTTGATGCTAAAATTTGAAAAATACCAGCATCAAATAGCTTACTCATATTCAATAAACCAATTGACCACAGTTACTCATCTTTCTCTCATTATATTTGAGAGTAATATTAGAGTACTATATGGATTAAGAAAGTTATGGAGGATAGTTTTGCAAGGGTCTCTTCCAAAGCATATTCCAAACTTTTCAGTTGACAGTCTTTTCCGCATAGTTGCCCCCACCAGTGTTATTAACACCATAGTTGTTAATAGCAAATAGCGCACTTATAGCGCTTGAAGTCATTGCGAAATAGCGCATAGCGCACTGCTATTTAGACTATAGCACAATTATATTACATATATAAATGTATATATATTTATATATGTAATATAACCCAAATAACAAGAATATATAACAAATAACCTTAAAAAATATGACAAACATGAAGCAACTTCATTTGCAACCACAATTCAATGTTTCAAGCAATAAGTTTGATACCAAAAGTATAAATTCATCAAGAGTCTAAGGCTAAAGCCTCTAAACATCATAAAAAATACTAGAGACAAGTAAGAAACCAACAACTAGCAACCCAACTAGAGACAAGCAAGAAAGTAGAGCCAACGACCAACAACCCAACTAGAGACAAGTAAGAAACCAACAATCAGCAACCAGAGACAACAAGAAAGCAGAGCCAACAACCAGCAACCAGCAACTAGAGACAAGCAAGACCAGCAACCCAACCAGCGGCAACCAACGACGGTATCGCAAGTTCGCAACAACCAGAGCAGCGACCAAAGATCAGAAGGCGGCGATGATATCGCAGCGACGATAGCAATCGTGAGTAGAGCAAGCCAAACCAGAGAGTAGCGAAACTTGAGAGCAGGAAGTGATCGTGACTAGCAGCGACATTCAAGAGCAGGGAACAATCGTTGTCGTGACCAAATCAGAGAGCAATGATGTTCGAGATAATTCTAACAAATCAGGACTTAAAAACCAACCTGGTTTTTACCGTTGAATCCATTACCTGCGCTATAGTGCAGCATAGCGCGCACTATGCGACGCGATCCTGATCTCGCCACGCTATGGCGCATACCGTAGCGCTGTGCTATGCGCTATAGCGAGCCATAGACAACTATGATTAACACCAGTGAGTCAAATGAAGAAATGACTCATCAAGTGGAACCTATAAGCACCAAATATCGTAGATAAAAAGCAATTGCTCAGTTCCTCTTTAACTCACTTCATCACTTTTAAAAAGCCAATGTTAACCTATAAAGCATCCCCAAATCACATGCTTGCTTTCATATATCAACAGTTTAAAAATATACATGCCGACCTGAAAATTAACAGGTTACTTTCTGTTATGAACCATTTTGATCACAAGCATTATATAAAGACTTAGCCCATCTACATAGATTGTCCAGGGTCCTGATTGCTGAATGATAATTACTAGGCTATCCACACTAATCCTAGTTTCATCAACATCATAATATAACAGCCACTTAAATCACACCTTAAATAAATTAAAAAAATTACGACTATTTAAGTTTGTGAAAATTGGAAAGAAATTAGTGGTAGAATTTTAATAAATGCAATAGGTCTGTACAATAATATCTTAGGTTCTTACTATATCACATGAAGAATAAGGGGAAAAACAAGAATATAAGAAATTCCACACAGAAAGAGAAAGGAGGGTGTTGGTGGGCACGTGTGGTGGGGAGGAGAGAGATATAAGAGACAGGATAACAGCATCAATAACCTGAAACATAAACTGTGCATAAGCATTGGCATTGCGTAGCAATGTTTGTTTCGCATGCATTCTTCTAAATCTTTTGGAGTCATAGTTGTATCTCTGCAATTAAACAGTTTTAGCTCAACACAATTTTCATTTAACATAAGCATAATATAGTAAAAAAAATTAAAAGTAGAATGTGCACACTGTGCTTGACAAATAATTGATCAAATAACAAAAGAAGGGAAAAAAAAAAAGACAGAGAAAGTGCCAGATAGACTATGTTGAATGAAAAAACAGGTATGCACACCAAGTTGGTTACAGAACAGAAGATACAAACTATGAAAAGATAATCAACAACAATGCTAAAATCAAGTAGGTGTTTGCTCGACTGTACTGGCTCTTCTTTATGTTTCTTTTAAATAAGGAAAAAAAATACCCAATGGCTCAACTATTAGGCTCAAAACTACATCAAAGTAGCTATCTGTCTATAGATAAGTCTAAAAAAAATCTCATTCCACCAATAGAGATGAAGTGGGAATAACGGGACCCTATGTAACAATAGAAATCATTATAAAGACCATGAAAAAGCTGTCCAGATTAAGTGTCTATATATATATTTTTTCTGGGGCGCATGTGCTGGATTAGTTATTAGTATCTTAACAGCCCATGTGCAACGTGATAGTTTCACCTCAGTACAAATAAGTAATATAAAAAAAAAAAAATAGAGCAACTTTTAATTCGACACGGCGCAATAAATCAAGCAACTTGAGAGGAAATTATGGTAAGCAGCTGAAGGCTTTTAAGAAAGCTAACAAATTAAGCTTCCATGTAACAAAATTAAAATTGATTTTTTTTTCCCAATTATATATTGAATCTATATTTGACTCCCACATTTTAATCAACAAAGAAAACATTTCACATTTCTCAAGTTAAAATTTGTGTGTTTCAAATATCAAGATATTGTATTTCTATAGATGCCTGCAATATCTGAACATTTCATATTCATAATCATTATACAGCCAATCAACACTCCTTTCGTTTGCTATCCAACGATACTTCATCAATAGCATTTTAACTAAAAACCATTTCTCAAATTGCAGAAGTTGAAACTGAATTTTTATCATGTCGTTCGTAAACCGCTCAATCAGAAGAAAATGAGTAACTGTATTCCAATTCAGCGCCTGCCTCTATATTATTATAAACAAATCAAAAACGTCTAACATGTTGCATAATGATCGTTGATTCCGATATCAGATATAAAGAATTTAATGATTCACGTAACCAGAATTTCATAAAACTTATCCAGAAATTGTGAAATTTCTTCAAAATCCTTATAAACCAAGAACAGGGATACCATGAAAAAGCAAATCATAGACATACAATCCAGAAATATAGAAACATGGGCAGCGACAGATGAGGAGAGATACTAACTGTGTGCCAATAATTTCGCCTTTTGCTTTCTAATACCGGAGTGGAATGAAAGAGGGCAACCCTCAAGGGGATATAGTTGCTCTTCGAATTAATCAATGCCGCTTTCGTGGCGCTACTCATTTCTGCAAATCGATACTCAGATGAGACAAAGCATCGGCGTTACAAGTCGCGGTCTCGCAAGTTGAAGTTACCCGTGCACCTGATACCAAACAATCCCAGAAAACCAAGGGGGAAAATGAAAAGGCTGCGTTTGTTTGATTCCCCAGGACCCGGGCATAGGAGTAGGATCTTGTTGGCGACTCGACTCGAGTCCACACCTCGAAGACGCGAAGGTCTGATTATTTAATTATTTATTTTACGCTAAAATTTTAATTGTGTCTTATTTTTTTCATTAAATTTTTATTTTAATTTTATTTATACTTTTTATTTATTTTATTGCGATTTTTAAAATTAAAAATTAAAGAGTCACAATTCAAAGACCAACATATGCATTTGTAATCTGTATAGCTAATTTCTATGCCAAAAAATTTGTATAGTTAATTTCATTATGAAATTGGTAATTATTATCAAAGGAAGTAAATATTATTATTAGTCAGTAAATATGATCTAATAATAAAATTTTAAATAATTTTATAAAAGAACGTAAGTTTAAATCCTCATAAAAATAAAATATTATTATTAAGAATTCAATTCAATAATAATTTTTAAATTATATATTTATCTTTTAGTCAAGTTTTTCTAAGAAAGTAAAATAATGTAACATGCATCTATATTTATATATTTTAAATAAAACTTAATTTGAGACCAAACTCAAATTGAGAATAAAATTTTACACTGTTTAAAATTGATTTCAAATAATATTTTATAAAAATATATAAATATAAGAGTATATATTTATAATAATAATAATAATTAAAATTTTTATTTTATTAAGTAAAATTAATTATATAAATTAAATATAATGTATGTTTAACTGTAATAAAAAAAAAAAAGAACTCATGTTTTCACTTTTTGACTTGTCACTTCTGTATTAATCCATCATTGGTTTTCCCTTATAGCAAATATTAAATTTTCTAGTTGTATCTTTGGAGGAATGAGGTTTTTTTTTTTTTTTTTCACATTTCCAGCTGAAACACTGACAATTAATTTGAAATAGTAGGAGGAGCCTATACTAAATTTTAAATAAATTTGTAAACTATACTCTTTTATGGCAACTCAAAATTACGAGTAATATTAGTTGTTTATTAAATCTTTACACAATGTTAATATAATGTACAAATAGAAATTGATTGCATTATTTACAATATATTTATAAAAATTAATTTTTGTTTTAATATTAAATAAATAGTGTATATAAATCTATGGTGTAACTAATATTTTTCTAAATTGTACAAGCTTACACCGGTCATGGGCTATGCAAAGCTCATCATGGGTAAATTCCACCCTTACTGAGGCTACTGGGCTCGGACAACAATTGTACTTAGTCCAACCCTGTCTCATCGATGGGCCGGGCTGGACTGATCATGGACCAATTCTAATTCTAAAGTATGCGGAATGGGATTCTAGACAAGTAGACAACCCCCTATAAGCTAAAAATATTAACAAGGAAGAGCACCTTTTTCGCTCCAGTTCGACCCCCGTTAAGATACAGAGATAGCGCAACGTGATGCACGTTGAGCTTAAAAAGGGGCAAATCACCAAGGTGGTGGGCGGATGACATTACAACGATGATAATCAATCATAATCTTCTTTATTGTGTGCGTGCGGGACCGCACTTGATAGGATCACGATGACCAAACAAGGTGTTCACATGTTCAAACCTTCCCCCGTTGATATCTTTTGCTCACCTTTAAGTTTAGCTTTATCCATTGAACCCCCGAAAAAGAAAAAAAAATTAACCAATCCATGTCCTGGCCTCCTCGTATAACTGCCAATCCCCACCCTCAACCTCCACGCTTTTTAATTTGCAATTATAAGAACAAGCCACACTGATGCCATAATGTTGATCACTTACCAGTGTGCTGGAAAATTGTTGTGAAGATATATACAAAATATAAATAATTTTGTCCACGAAGAATCAATTCATAAGTTTTGAAATATGTTACTTATAATTAAATTAATTTTTTTGATAAATGATCTGTAATTATGATTAATTTTCGTTAAAACCTAAAATATACCTTAATCTTAAAATAATGTAATCTTTTCTCGTTTTAAACTTCTAGTTATAATTCAAAATTATACTAGTAAATAGAGATTTCTTACCATACAATCTTAATGCCATTCACAAACATAATTGTAGGTGAAATTCTCATCCACAATAAAAATAAAAAAAATTAATTATAGTATACTTTTTTGTAGTTCTTTTAAATAATATTAATTTATATTTTTATAAAATATTTATACTTTGTTTTAATTTGATCATATTGATAAAATTTTTATTTAAAAATTTAATAAAAATTTTTGTATATATTTAAAAAAATTTAAAGTTTAAAAAAATTAATTATAAAAATCTCATATAATAATATGGATAGATTAGAATGAAATATAAATTTTGAATAAAAATTAAATTAATATCATTGAAAAAATTTTAAAAATTGGATTGTAATTTTCACAAAATAAAAAAAAAATCTTTAGACATTTTAAAAAAAGGATCTAAGAAAAGATTAGGCCAAAACTAGAACGGGGGTCTGGTCAACGGGCGAGACGAGGCTGTCCGAATTGGAAGACCGCGTTGTGGGCTTTGTTGGTCCGCTATGCATGGCACGTCTTTGACTATTGCAAGCAAATGCGACACCAACCGTTGGATGTTGGACAGTCAACAAAGGTTCCGATCCGAGCGACGGATGCTTTGCTGGGAATTACAGGTGCGAGAGCATGTGACCACACGCAAGCAAACACGCCGACATGATCTCTCGACAGTTGCGAACTGAATGCTGAGTTGGTATGGCGCTTTTCGCACCGTCCCATGTATGATTACTCGCACCCAACCCGCCAGCAAAAGTTGAGTGAAAAAGAGTGCGATTTTGCATCAACCAAAAGCGCTTCCATCTTACTGGCGAAATAAACTGTACAAGTGGTCCCCAGCATGACTATATTACCCCTTTCTTTACATCGCATGACAATCTTATCCGGCTAGGTGCTGATCGCCGAGCAATCTGAGCTAGAAGTACAAATCCACTCATCTGAGAAATCACTAAATAACCATGCCTTTTATTCCTCTTCATAACAAAACATTTTATCAAAACTAAATTATATCAACATTTGTTAGAGGAAAAATTTTCCGAATGCCAGAAATGTATAGAAAAAATTTATCATTGAATTATTATATATTATATTCTTATAATTCTTAATATATCTTATAATAATTTATTAAAAAATTTATTCTCACTAAATATGAGAATAATTAAACTATCATTAACGTTCAAAATATTTTTATTTATAATATTTAATAAATTTAATAATTTAAAATTTATTAAATAAACATTTAAAATAATTTTATTTATAAAAATAATTAGAACCATAAACTATTACTGTTTACATTCCTCATTGATAATAAGTGTTCTTGCACTTATAATATGTTAAATCAACAAAAAATATAATTATGCATCATTAATGTGCAAAAGATGTGTGAATAATTTGTTTTCTTTGGTAATAAATATAGTAAATGATTCTGATTAGAGGCTTGATTTATATATACTCATAATATAAACTGGGATAAGTTAGCATAAAGTAATATTATTTGTTCAATTAAAGTGATTTCATTATATTTGATATATTTTTATTTCTTAACTTTCAACACATTTGGCTCCACTAATTTATTAATAAAAATACTTTAATGCATTTATTATACAAATAGCATTATTTCTTACATAATATCAAATAAAAGTAATACCAATGATTAAAAGTCTATTCATATTGAGATAAAAAAAAGGAGTATTTATATTTTAAATAAAACTTTTGGTTAATATTAAAGTCATCAAATGTCTTGATTTTTCAAGATGAAGAGCATAGGAATCAACTTTTTCTGTTAAAATTTTTCATGGTACGGTGACAGATTTTTACCAATCTTCCAAACCTTTTGCATGCTATTTTTATTTTTATTCACAGGCCACGGAAAGAGAGCAGGTGGGATAGGTTGGGTATTTTGAGAGATGTGAGGGAGAAACCAGACATTACGAGGAAAGTATGCCAGCTATTTCCAATATAAACAAAAATCGCGATGGGGTCCGTCCGATGAGATGTTCCAAACAAACGGTCAGGATTTCGGGATAGCTAATTTGTGGTGCATTTGAGTTGAATTTCATTTATGCGGGCTTCCTCTTTTAAACGAGAGGGCGGGTAGCTAAGCCACAGAAACACAGTCCGTTAATAGAGAAAAGAGAGAGAAGAGGCAGATTCAGTTCAGAGGTACATAGTCTTCCATCGCACTCATTTCTCTTCTTCTTTCTTCCATATTCAATCAGCGTTGTTTGGTGAGATTTCAGATTATCGACGACCCCGATCTTTATTTTTCTAGCTTCTTTCCCAGATATTCATTTGCAATTTTTATAATTAGCTTAATCTTTTGGGTGAGATCAGTTTGCGATGCGTGATTCATTTTATGATTTTCGCTGATTCGAAATTGCGAGATATGTTTTTGTCATCTAATTTGTCCTTGTGATCCCACATTTCGTCAAATTGATTCGCCTTTTTTTTTTCCTTTCCCATGGTAAGATGCCCTGATGGGTTCTGCAAATGCGTTCCAGAAATGGTGAAACAAGCTCGTAAATTTTTTGTACTAAAGATTCAGAATTTTGGAGGAAATTGATCATCGGAATTCCCTTTTTCTTTTTTTTTTTTTCTTTCTATGTTTGGTTGGCATATGCTATGGAATGTGTATGGATAGTCTCTGATTGTTCTGATTTTTAATCTGCATTAGTTGCATGTTTGCTTTTTTGGAATAGGAAATGGGGCATTTAATATGATTATCTTGAACGAATATGTTGTTATCTTGTTCTGGCTCTTTTTTGTATGTTGTCATTTGGAATTTTTAATGTTTTACGGTAAAGACTGTACATGGCGTCCCCTGGGTGCGTGCGTCAGGATTTGCTATTAGCCACAGATCTTATGTTATACTTTTAGAATGTATTAGCTGTGGAGAGGCTTTTTATAATTTATTATTTATGATGATTAATAATGATTTGGGCATCTAGTCGACAGGAATTTGCTATTAAATTACATCACTTTATCAACTGAAATGGGCATTTTATTTTTCCTTATTTTGCATTTTGCTTGTTTTTGAGATTTTGATGGAAAGTTGTTGTCTTTTTGCAGCTATCAATAAAAAATGGCTGAAGCGGAGGATATTCAACCCCTTGTTTGTGATAATGGAACTGGAATGGTCAAGGTATAAATCCAAGCGTGTGATGATGATAATCATATCAATTTGGTTTCTTGATCTCATACATATATTCGTTACATAAATATAAACTATTATGATATATTCCAAATTTGTAGGCTGGATTTGCGGGAGATGATGCTCCAAGGGCTGTATTCCCTAGCATTGTTGGTCGCCCTCGCCACACAGGTGTGATGGTGGGTATGGGACAAAAGGATGCCTATGTTGGGGATGAAGCTCAATCAAAGAGAGGTATTTTGACACTAAAATACCCAATCGAGCATGGCATTGTTAGCAATTGGGATGATATGGAAAAGATCTGGCACCACACTTTCTATAATGAGCTTCGTGTAGCTCCAGAAGAGCATCCTGTTCTTCTGACAGAAGCACCTCTCAACCCCAAGGCCAACCGTGAGAAAATGACCCAGATTATGTTCGAGACCTTTAACACTCCAGCTATGTACGTCGCCATCCAGGCCGTTCTTTCTCTTTATGCTAGTGGCCGTACAACTGGTAATGAATCATCTATGCCTGTTTACTTTGCGCATTTCTTAATCCGAGGATGTTGTCTGATGCACCAATAATGTTGTTTCTTTTAAGGAGAGATTTGCTTGGACATAGCGTCACTTTAGCTTTGTTTATGTTATTAATTAAAGGCTGAAAATAGTTAAACCATCAGTATGGAACTTTTAATGCAAATCATTTGATTTCTTTACTTTTTTGTTGGGATTAGAAATGTCATACTCTCTTTTTATTTCATAATGAGCACTGAATTTCTTTCATGAATGCTGAATGAGATTTCGAGGACTAGCTATCTAATGGTACACTTTGGTACTGAAATCAATTGACACGTGGTTTATATGCTGTTTTAGGTATTGTTCTGGACTCTGGAGATGGTGTCAGCCACACAGTTCCCATCTATGAAGGCTATGCCCTTCCACATGCAATCCTACGTTTGGACCTTGCAGGGCGTGATCTCACTGATGCCCTCATGAAAATTTTGACCGAGCGTGGTTACTCTTTCACCACTACTGCTGAGCGTGAAATTGTGAGAGACGTGAAGGAAAAACTAGCCTATATTGCTCTTGATTATGAGCAAGAGCTAGAAACGGCAAAGACCAGCTCTGCTGTTGAGAAGAGTTATGAGCTGCCTGATGGACAGGTGATCACAATAGGTGCAGAAAGATTCCGCTGCCCTGAAGTACTGTTCCAGCCATCCATGATTGGGATGGAAGCTGCTGGCATACATGAAACTACATATAACTCAATCATGAAGTGTGATGTTGATATCAGGAAGGATCTCTATGGTAACATTGTGTTGAGTGGTGGTTCTACTATGTTCCCAGGCATTGCTGATAGGATGAGCAAGGAAATTACAGCATTGGCACCGAGTAGCATGAAAATTAAGGTGGTAGCACCACCAGAGCGGAAGTACAGTGTCTGGATTGGAGGCTCTATCTTGGCATCCCTCAGCACCTTCCAACAGGTACATGATTTTGAATACACACGCATAAGACTCTCAGATTTTGCAAGAATAATTAGCAGATATAACGAGTAGTTCGATTTCAAGAACAAGTACTGGTTCATTTAAAAAAAAAAAAAATGGAAAAACAAAGTAAGAGGAGATTACACACATAATTGTCAATCAAGGAAAGTAAACACACGCAATATTAGTGTGTGATAGGGACTTTTTGTTTTCCCATAGGACTTCTTAGAGTCAACTAAAACCACTAAAGTAACACACTTGGTTTAACAAAAATTTTGTGTTAACCGGGGCAGTTTTTCAATCGCACTACTAGCATTTCTGATGAGTTTTCTTTCGTGAGTGCAGATGTGGATTGCAAAGGCAGAGTATGATGAATCCGGACCATCAATAGTTCACAGGAAATGCTTCTAATCATGGAAAGCAAGACGTGGACCTTAAATTACGTTATAGGCTTTTGTTTGTACTACAGAAATACCGTCAAGTGGTGGTAGAACTTTCATTTCCTATTCTTTACCAATTTTTTTTTTTTTTTTTTATCATGTTTCTTTCTGTGTTTGCCTTTCTTGAGATGTCGGGATAAGAGCATAAGGCAAAAGATATGTAAGATTCAATTTTTGTCATTACCACCTTGTTTTAGAAGAGCTATGTACTGTTACTGATTTGGTTTGGTTGAATCAAACAATTCGTTTTATAAGTTATTCCGGTTAGGCAAACAATTCGGTGGGTTACTTTTTTATTTTTTTAATTGGACAGTAGGGGACAATTAATTCTTTGTTAATACGGGGTTTATAATGTTTTTATGATAAGTTGCAATATTTATACCCGAAATCACATTCACTTTAAGCTATGTGTTACAACTTTAGAAAAATCGTTGCACCATTTCTGTTGATTTTGTAATCACAAAGTTTAGTAACTTGTAAAAGATTTTGTAATAGCAAAAATTTAAAAGAAAAATTCTAACTAATAACTTATATCTTTTTTTTTTTTGAAAAACATATATTAGTCTTGTTTTGAATAGTATAGACTTTTAGTTTTGAAAAATAAATTCTAGTATTGAGTTATCAACTTGTGTAATATTATCCAAGTATAAATTTTTCATTTAAAAGGATCTTAGTGAAAAGTATTAATATTTGTAAATATTAATATAACAATTAAAGCATAAAATAATAGAATAAAAATATTAAAACAATATTAAATTGAAAGATTATAAAATTTCACCATAAAAATAAAATTAAAATTGAAATAAAATCAAGAGGTCCTGCAATAATAATATGATAAGTATATCTCATAACATTATGCATTATATATCTCATAATAATATGCAATATCTAATTTGGTTCAATCATATTTTTTAAGACTCGGTCATTATATAGATGTGTGCTAAGATATTTTGTTTAAAAATGTTATTGAATATACAATAAATATGAAAATGAATTTCTTAAAGAATAACAATTCAAGGTTTTTATTGATTTCATTTTGTACGTCATAATTTATTATTATTTGAATACATATATATCAATTAAATAACTATAATTATGAAATAAAAATTATAAATAAAGTACACGAGCTTACATTTGTCTTAATTCTGTTTTGCTACTATATTCTATTATGAATAAAAATGGCAATTATTTCATCTTAAAATTTACTTCAAATATTGTTATCTACGTATTAGAAGTGATTATTTGAAAAGAAATTTTTTAAAAAAATTCTTGCGATTGTAATACAACACCGTAAAAAAAAAAAAAATATTCATTCAACAACGATTTGTACGAGAATACTTGCATAGAAAGTTTATATATACAAACTACAAAAAAAAAAAAAAAAAAAAATTTACTACTTTCATACTCGATAAACTCATGAAACTCTCGCTAAAAACTAAATAAAGAAAGATCAATTTCTATTTTGTATGAAAATTTTGTGAACCTATTATGTGAGAATGGCAAACAGGTCTCTATTTGCATTTTTGTGAGTTTCTCGAGACTAGAAATTTTCATTAAAAAAAAAAAAAATAAACTTCCTGAGTTATCACCACCAAGTGCGAAAGTCTAATAGGGTAGACATCAATATGAAACTTCAGCATTATGAAAGTTGAGCATCAAAGAAACTGGGATACTTGAATAGAAATGTTCAAAATTAAGCAACAATTAGATGTTGCAATGGACTCTGCGCTTCCTTTTGCATAACCAGGCAGAGATATTCAGGTTTGCTGGTAAAGTGGCAGTAGTCCAGAAATGAACATTGCGCTCATGTCAGCTCCCGGATAGATTTGAAATTTGATGGTCCAACCGTGTCAACGAACCCTCTGATGGACAACTCTGGTACAGTAATCTTCTTCCCAAGCAAATCATGGTCTATGAAGACAACAACAACAGTAATATCATCATGAAAAAACCTCCTGATCCCCTTCTCAACCTTATGAAGGTCTTTATATCTCATTTCCCTTTTCCTAGCTGCGACGTTTAAAGCAGCTTTAAGAAGCCTTCTTGCTATCGCCTGGCATTTAAGAAATGCATAAAAGACAACAAGATAGAGTTGGAGCCTTAATTTAATATCAAGGGCAAAAACTAAACGGGGAAAATTATAAGAATTAGTACAAAAAGCGTACAGTTCGTGGGTTGTTATAGACGATCTCAACAGCTTCCTGATTCGTCATGTGTTCCCAAAGCCCATCAGATGCAAATATAAGGAATTTATCAGAAGGTTTTAAAACTCTTGTACAGATAGATGGTTGAGCTGTTAGCACAGGTCGACGGATAGGTTCAGGCAGGTGGAACCGTGGGAATGAAGGATCAAGAGAGAACTCTGGTCTCTTCAAATATGCATCACCTATAGATCTGGAAACCTGATGGCAGATGTGTAATGAACAAACAAATTTCCAGCAGACTTTCCCCAGTCAGCATAGTGGGCATCATATTCATGATCACAGATATAAATACAACGACCAGCATAGAAGTGAACAGAAATCAATGCAGTTATGAACTATTACTCGGTAGACAGAGTAGAAGACTTAAAGCATAAGCATATAATGGAAGTTCTGAGACACCTTGTTAAGAAAACTAAGTTCCACAAAGCCCTTAACAGTGTATACACGTGAAAGACTTATGCCTTAATTTCAACATATTTAAGTGAGTAAAAAGATAATTAACATGCAGTCCGATATACTAATAGCCCAGTGTATCTATGTGGTAGACTTCTGCCTTTATTTCCACATATTTAAATGAGTAAAAAGATAATTAACATGTGATCAGATATACTAATACTGATAATACAACCTAATAGTTCTGATATAAAACCAAGAGAAAACATTAGTACACACTACACACTACACACATACATGTATTGTTTAAAGGTTTTGCTACAAGCATGATCTGTAGTGAAGTACTTGAGAAAGACTTCAACATAAGATGGAAATGTCACCACCCGTCCTCAAATATCAAACAGTTTCCAGTCACCTAGGAGGAAGAGTCAAAATAACTATGCTTTGCTTGGACTTTAAGATATCAAGGGAAAATAAAGGAAAACAAAAAAAAGCAATATAAATCCAATTTCTAAAGTGATTTTCCATTTCCTTAATCTTCTTTCACTTGCTCTTAATCTCATGTTTGTAACTGTCTCAGCGTCTGCATCTTTTATATGAAGCTATTAGATGTGTGTGACACACAGACTTGCAGAGCTTCACCCCTCAAGCATACAAAATAAAAATAAATAAATAAAATAACTGAACCCGTAATCAAGGCGCAGGACAGGTTTTCTAAATAAAAGTGTTCATAATTTTCCAAACCTACAAATGGTGAATAGAAACAGAAATAAAAATGAAAAGGTGAAGGCAACATAAACCAATTACAGATTCTTTCTGAAAGAAACAAAAGGAAAACCTGTATGATTCCTTTGATGCGCCATGTCCCATGCTTCATAACTACAATTTGTGAATCTTCGGGATGCAAAGATCGTAGTTCCCGTCTAACCTCCTCTCTGCTAGCATTATGCTCTGTAGTCAACTGCTCAGCGATAATCTTGTTAGATCCACTTATAGAGCCAATTACAGCACGAGAGTCCCCAAGATTGGCGACATATAATGTCCCTTTCCAGATGATACCAACCAGACAACAGGAACCAATTGCTGCTATCAATGGCTTTATACCATAAGTTCTTCGAACAAGAGTCAGAAAGCCATCTTCAGTAGCAGAAACAGCACCCCTGAGGATATCTTCAGATATAGTACCATTTTCTCGAGCAATCCCTGTAACCAGATTTACCACAATAATTCCATAGTACAGGCTTAAAGAGAAATAAAAAATTGAAGACTCAAAACATGGAATTTCATTAACCATAACAATGCAGAACTGTAGGGTCAACCAATATGCACGTCAGATGTGTACTGGAAATCATACTATGTTTGCCAATTTTGGCAAGATTTAAATGGATGTCATTTTTCAATTCGTCCTACCACCAAAAGGACCAATCTTAAAGGAACCCGTTAAGTTCAAATGACACAGTTATAAGACTAAGAAAAAAAGGAATATACCCAATCAGAAGAAACAATAAATAATGACTGATCTAAAAGGACAATAAACACACAAAGACCAGACTTTGCTAATTTGAAGATGAACTACTTGATAACTGATGGTTCAAGAAATATTTATTATGTGTCCTCGCCTCTTGCATATATGTTCAGTAATAAGTTCCCTGCTAATTTTTGGTTTATTTCAAGAAACAGCCTTGTAAAGAAAATAAACCGAGGAGGGAGGAAGAAGATGAATATATTGCTGCCTGGCATGGTATTTTTGCTTCGAAAAGCAAATTAGATTTTCAACTTAAGGTGAATGAAATTATGCGCTAGATCTAACACCATGCGACTCAGTTTGTTGTAATCGCAATAGCATACATGACGAACAAAGCAAAAAATACAAAGAAAACCAGCTGGGGCCTAGACTATAAAAGCCAGGGGGCCATCTAAACTACACAAGAAGACGTAATTCAAATGATTATACAGAACAATCTAAAGAAAGTTTAAAATATCAATACTTCACAATACTATGCAAAATAATTCGTTCAGCGACAAAAAGCCATAGATAAATTATAAACAATTCAAGAACATCCAGACAATCCCAGAAGGCTCACTCATTAAATGATGGAAGAGATGGTCGCTGATGAACCGTGAGGCATCGGGACCACCATGGCCATCGTATACTCCGACAAACATGGCGTCAGAGCCCGTCTCAACCTGGCTGTGATCCTCAATAACTTCATTGGCCTGAACCACAGCAAAAGAGAATTCACCGAAGGAGTGCTTCTCGAGGTCCTTGTACCAGAGGAGAGTGTCTTCAATGGGGGAAGAATCATCAAGATCATCCTTGCTCATACGGGCATACCGCCTGACGGGTCTCAAACACGCAGAAACTGTCTTTGCCAACCACGAAAACATCCCACATTTCCCTCTCCAACAAATCCCTAAATAATTCAGCAGTAATATCAAAGATGCAAACTTAAATGCCAGAAGAGCTAACAGTGCTGATTCCTGAATTTCAAAACAATACCCAGAAGCAGAAGATTGTACTTTCGTGATAACAGAGCGTAAGTGATGAGGAAAAAGACATTTGGACTGGTTCCGCCAGGAAAAATAAAGGGAAGATTGTAAAAGAAGAGACAATAATTGGCGGACAAAGAAGAGTGAGTAAGTTGTACAATTAAGAGAGAATGGTCATTCGTACCAAAGAAAAGGGAAATCTGAATTGCAAATTTGTGTTTAAGCAGATTCAGTATATTACTTGAATTTCGAAACAAATGTAAGATCTGTTATTCGAGAGTCAAAAAGGAAGAGGCATATAAAGTTCTCTTAGCAGTATTGCAAGAGAATGGTTTTGGTACATAGTGCTTGCGGGGAAAAAGAAAATGACAAAAGAGGAATCGTGGGTTTAAGCAGTGGATCCTTCTTGATACAGAGCAAGAAACCACGGCTTCCAATGAAAGTGCAGACTGCAGAATGCTGGGTGGAAGTGGAGGGAAGAGGAAAGTGGACGAAGGGCTCTGTTGACTTCGAGAGGAAGACGATCGCGAAGGGGATCAAATTTCCTTTTTGTTTTTCCTTGTTTTTTTTTTCAATGACCATTCTGTTGTTTTCCCCTCCACTTGACAAGACAACTAATTTACATATTTGCCACTCATTTGGTTGAACTGGGTGGACCCGAGTCCCATTTCAGACCCACAAAGAACGGCTTCCAAATTCCCACAAGGTCGTGCGCTTTAGGCTTAGAAGAGATATATAAGGGCTCAACCTGACTGAAACCGGGCCAGCTTGAATACCCGATCACAAGCTCCACCACTTGGGTCTCCACTCTCTTGCTAACTCGAATGATGAAGGCCACGTGCCATTGTATATATAAACCTACAACATCCAAATTTTCTGAATTTGACTTGAAAATCATTCCTTTATTTCTGTGCTTTTGTTTTCCCATACACTTGGACCCTGGATGAATATTGGCCATATGATATCATATTCGTTCAATGCAATCAAATGGCAAAAAGGGACAGGTGTGATTAAGTAGTTGTGGCTTATAAATTGTACAGCATGTTTGGGTGCATTAAAGGAGGATTAGCAGAGTTTGTGGTAGACGGCATGTTGTTTTCCAATACTAAAAGGGGAAGCCACTTACACATGTGGCATGTGAAGTTGGCCTTTTCCCGGATCACAAGGCCGTTACTGCATTTCATTATTCGGTTTATTTTCACTTTTTATCTAACCTAATCTGACCCCTAACTGTTACAGTTGCATTAAAGGTTTGTGGTTGCAACCTAGGAAGCCAGCGCAGATCATTTTATCCCCCAAATCATGTATCATGATTCATGTTAGCAAACGGCTGTGACATCTTGGACTCTGTACTCGTATGGACAATTCAGAAGAAGATAGCCATAAGCCATGTTTCCATTCTCAACCTCAAGGGCTGTTTTAACTGAGTGAGACTCTCAATTCTTTAAATTTTATATATCTTAGGCGTGTAGTTATTTTAAAACACTTTTATTTTGATAATTTTAAGCAAAATTAAAAAAATAAAGACTAATATTTATTTGTGATTATTTTTTCTATCACTTATTTTTAATTCATTCATTTTTCTTTTCATAATTCTTGTAACTTTAAAATCCAAAATTAAAGATTCTGGATTCTTAAATGAGTTGGTTCAATTGGTTTACATGTTAAGAGAGAACTGAAAAGGCATTGTATTTGTTCATGCCTTTTTTTAAGTAAGCATTTCAATACATGGTCAATGAACGAATACAAATTTTATTAATTGTTGAAGAAAGAATAACATCAATTGACGTAAACTGATAGTGCCATAGTATACATAGGGTGAGCATTACTGCCTCTGATCCAGGAAGATTCGTCATTCAGAACTAGTCAGATCTGTCAAGGACTCGGCAGGGCTCTAAACAATATCATTGATCAAACGCTTATGGCGATGATAGTGCTTCTCGATGAAAACTCTAGAGGCCCCTTCTATAGTTCTGCGCCATGTCTGCAAGAAGCAATGAAAATTTAATGCAAATTGTTTTGACGTAATGAGGAATGGTGAGGAAAAAGTCAATGACCTATGCTTTCTGCCTTTCATACAACTTTACTTTGCTAACCAAATTTTCTTCATATTTTGTGTTCCTAGAAACCTATCATTCCTTGTGGACCTCTGATAAGTATGAACAAAGACAGAGTACTAATATTGGCACATCTATGTTTTTCATCACTTTTCTTGAATCACCAATTTCTGTAGGGTGCAAAGATTGATCACGTAAGAAAAATGAGGTATCGAAAGAGGCTAGTGAATTTTCAAAATTATCTTCTTAAAAACTAATATAAAAAAAGTGAAAAATTTTTCTCACAAAAATTATTAGATAAAACACTCACAAAATAGGATAATGGTTAAACTTATTATCAAATTTGTTAAATAATTTTAAACAAGATTTTTGCAAATAACAGGCTATCTTAACACTATCTATTATATCTAATATTCGTTTTCCAGCTCCAATTTCAGGGCGAAGACAAAGTATGACAAATCAATAACTCTACAAATCAGCGAGACGCTGATTATAAATTGCAGGACTAGCACACTGAAGAATGAGTGCCTTGGATCAATGCTACTTCAAAATAGTCAATGGCTTGCCCTTCTGTAAGTTCTATCACATATATAATTAATTAATTGATAACAAATAAAAACAACCACTGGGGTAGATCATCAATTCAGCCCACCTTCTCAATGGTTCCCAAGAGGGACTTGTTGCTGATATCCCTTGCCCTCAACTGCGCCCTCCCAATCCGAAGTTGCCGGAGCAATGCGGACCTCCGGGTCGCCGCTGGCTGCAGTAGCGACCTCCTTTCCACCAAAGCGGTGCTGCCATTTGATGGGCTCTCACGTTGACCATCTTCTCTCATTACCCGACTTTTCTTTCGACGTTTCGCCAAAAGCAAATCCCTCTTCTTCTGCCCCTCGTCGGAACCCAGTTCAGCAAACTTCCTGAGCAGTTCGTCGGAAGATTTCTTGGTTAAATGTTGAACTTGAGTAGAAGCAGAAGCAGCGGTGGTAGCACCAGCAGCGTCCATTGCTGTAATGTAAAGGGGGCAAAGTGGTATGGCATAAGCTGTGTAAATGTGAGTGTGGGTTATAATTATGTGATTAATGCGGGACAGAGTATGTGGGGTGGGTGTCTTATTAGGTGGAAAATGGACCGTTGCGGGAATGATAACTGCTGAATCGCTAGTATGAATAATGGAAGAGCGGGAAGGAAATATAGCCGTTGGGAAGTGAGTTAATTTGGGCTCAAATTTTCAATGATTGGTATGGGCATGGCATGTGATTTTCTGATAGCAACCATAGAAAATGCCAAGTTGCCACGACCGGCAAATGCGCTCTTCACAGTGATCTCTTTTAGGCCCTGACATACCGTGAGTTTTTTCTTTGGCTCAGTTAGCGAACTCTTACTAACTCTGCACGGTTAGAAAAGAGAAAAGTAAGAAAGGGAATAAAATATTTATATTTAGTGTAAAAATATTAAATTAATTAAATTTAATAATTTAAATTTTTAAAATTTAATTAATTTAATAATTTAAATTTTGTAAAATAAAATTTATATAATAATAAAGGAAATGAAAAGGAAAACGAAAAGTAGTGAAGTCGTGCTATGTAGTGCTATAAAGTTGGATTTGGATCGGAATTATCACAACTACAGGGCACCCTGATATTGTTTACTAAAATAGTTTGGAAGACTGTAAATTAAAAAAAAAAAAAAGGAAAAAGGTCCCCATCTTACAGTCTGCATTGTTTCTTCTTCTTTTGGTGTGTGTAAATCACAATCTTATTTTATACTCTATTTTTCTAAAATACTTGTTATTTAAAAAATTATAAGAATAAAAATAATTAAATTATCTTAATTTTAAAAATTATGTTTTATTAAAATATTCTTATATCAAATAACTCAAATATTAAAAGTTAATAATATAATAAAAAGGTAAACATTAATTAAATACTTAATAGAAATGGCTCAACTAAAGCTAAAATTAAAAGAATAACAAATGAGATCTTAATTTTAAAAAATGATAATTAAATTAAAATAAAAAATTTCTAAAACAATAAATATTTTGAAAGAAATAGAGTAATAATACTTTGGTAGGACAGGGTCAGTGAATAATAGAAGAACAAATGGCTTCTTGTTCTTAGGAAATAACGATACTGAATTATACGGACACTATTATCCAGTAGATATTGTTTCTATAAAAGAAAAATGTTGTAAGCTCTGTCCACGTTTCTGAGAAGAGAGGTTTATATAGAGAAAAATAAGTAAAGTAAGAATGTGAAAAATTATACACTATTTATACTACTTTAGTATATACAAATATCAGAATCCTTTTATGTAAGGGGTAGAAATATGCTTTGGCCAAGTAATTCTCATTCCAATTGTGATACTGCCTTAATCAAGGCAATAACACAAACTAAAAAAATTAAATAAAAAGATATAAAAATAAGAACTAAAATCACGAGTAAGCTGCAAAACAATTTTTCGGCCAATGGGTTAATTCACTTGGTCAATATTTTTAATTTAGTTGACATTTCGTTTATAACAATTATATGATTTGTATTCGATTTTAAGAATTTTCTGTTAATAAATAATTTATAAATTTACTATAAATTCTTGCTAAAATTAATGCATAACCTTGAAATAAGAATGCCTCTCATTTCCCGTTTATTAAGGCAATTTTGAAATATTCCTGACATTCACTATTTAAAAAATTATACATAAAAAATAAAGTCAATAAAATTGATTTAGTTGACAATATACAAAATATTTTATTTGTAGAAATAAAAATTTATTTTTTATAAATCATTTAAATAAGTAAAATATTTTAAACCTTACCAACTAATCACCAATAGTACATCCACAATATTGCATATATATCTAATGTCGCGCAGCCCTCATCAGCTTCGGCTTCAATACAATTTCTGGCTTTCCATTGAAGGACACAGAGATGACAGTACTCAACAAACTTTCCATAACCTGTATTATTTATAAAGGATAATAGTAACTTAAGCCATTTGTCATGTCTAGGATGTGTGTGTTTTCACGAATGGTGAAAGCCTAAGAAACAAAATGCAAGGTGTAGATTACAAGGACAATGGGATTGGTAATATAACATATGTCAACATTTTTTGTATAGCATCTGGTTCTTCGTATGCTTCAAAAAGATACAAAAATACCATGTTCATTTTATTTTGATTTTTATGGGATTCAATACATTTAATAATTTATATTTTAAATCATAAAAATTGAGTGAAAATAAAATTAAAAAAAATAATAGAACTCAAGAAAATATTACCCATCCTCTCTTTAAATGGTGGGTCATAAATAATTTGGCTTCTAAGCTGTCATGGAACCAGATGTACACATATAATCACAGACTTTCAAGCCCATTTGAGACAAAACTTGATGACATCAATCTTAGCAATCATATGAGTTTTGATAAACTGTATCTGTATTCTGTAATTATTATAATGGACAAGTCACATCATATTTCAACCAAATGCAAAATTTTAGCACGAAGTAGCTTTAGTTACCACAGCAACTTCGTTCTGCATTGTTATGAGCTGGACTGAGTTCTAAAACTGAGAGGATGACATTCAAGATCCCTCAAATTTAACTGCAATAAAAACAGAAATAACTGTAACTATGTAAGAAGAATCCCATCAGATTAAGCCCTGTATCATTTGGCATAGCCCTGAAAATTAATAAAAAAAATCATAAATAATATATATATATATTTTTTTTAAAAAATGCCTTCCCAAGTAATAATCCTACCAATTGTAAGAATGGCTTCTTGCTTTATCTTTTTAATCAAAAGGAGGAAGACCTCAATATCGCATTAGTAGCAAACATGTAGGATTGAATCTTCCACCTTTTAGGGGAGAAGAAGTGATTACATGGACCAGAAAATGAAGATCAAAGCATATTAACTAGATAAATGACAGGATGAGTTTAATAAGTTGCAGCAGGGCCTTCATAGTTGATTCATTCCAAATTACAACAACTTCAACCCAACTGGTTAATACATTCACCACACTTTGACTGTTCTAGCACAAAACTAGGGGCTTCAAGGAAAAAATCGCTCTTTTATACCGTGACATTTACTCCTCTTTTAGATGTTGGTCATGAGAGAAAAGACAGTCCACACACTGAACCCAATTGATATCGCATCTCCTTAACAAAAATGAATGGAAACTCCTCACCTCAGTATTAGAGAACAGGTATCTAATAGATTTCAAGAACAAGAAAAAAGAAGAATAAAAATTAGTTAGTTGAATTATTGAGGACAACAAGATTTACATTTAAGTAGCAATATCAGCAAAAGAGCATTAATTTTAAGGTAGTCCTTTTTTTTCCTCCCTTTCATGATTTTCTTCGGAACAATCTTTGACTCTAAAGTCTTTCACACTGGAAAAAATATATGAAATTCATTTGACATTTTTCGACTAAATTTTTGTAACTTACTTTATTCAATAATAGAAGGGATAAAAGCGGTATGACGGGTAGCATAAAAGTTCAAGCTAAGAACCATACTCTCACACTCTCACTTTGCTAGTCACATACAGAGACAGATTTCCTAATTAACAAGAAGGCTAACATGCTTTATAATCTCAATCGGTACATTCAGGGGCACTAACTTGCATCTTTCAGCAGAGACATGGTATTGTTGACACACTTGTGGAAGTGATTCAGGTATGCAGAATTCTTTTTAAGAGAAGGTGGCATGAAATACATATACCTCCCCATAGCAGCAATTCCAGTCTCACTAAATTTAGGAACACATATGAGCCTCACCAACTGCCCTGATTCTTTCTTTTGATTTGAACGCTGGGAGAAGGGGAACTTATCCAAAATGCAAGCAATAAAAGTAGCATTCGTTTCTGAGAAGTAGAATTCAGAATAAAAGCACCCTTTATGAGAAGTAGCATGAAAATATGAGGCTTGACAAGTGGAGTTGCAGATCTCGGCAGATTACTGGCAGAGAAGTATAGCACCTAGTATATTATTCTCAATCTCTTACTCATAAGTGACAAAACAAGTGAATTTTCCATTGGAAGCCTAAAAAGATTCCCACCTCCTTAGAATACTCACCAATTATGCAAGGTTTGAGCTTCATGTGTTTGTAGATGGTTCCAACCACACATTCCTTGCCCTCTTCCAGTCCCAACACAGTGCATACTGCGGCAGACATACCTTAACAAATAACTTATAAACTAGCATATGGCTGTCATCACACCAAATTACTAATAGGGCACACATAAAAGAAATAATATAGGAACAATGATAGTTTCGTCAATTTTTTTTTGGGAGGGGGAGAGGGTGCGCTTTTAACCAATGCCCTAAAGGCAGAACGTAACTCTGCAAGTTTGGGCTACACCAAACTTCGTACAAAAGGTTGTTCCCAGAATGTGAGGTTTTGAAACAACAACACAGAAGGTAAAGACACACATGCGAATAATGAGTAAGACCCGAGGATTTGGAAGCAATTTCCAAATTAAGATATCAAAGAGGGTAATTTTGAACACAAACCCCGAGTCAAATAACCCAATCACTTAATTACACTGAACAACAACAGAAACTACTGAATCAAATTACGGAAATGTTTGATAATTAGTACAATGAAAATTTTCACCAAAAATTATGGAGGTACCAGGTAAATGTGGTTTCCTATCGGAAACAAGGGGATACAAGAGAGTTCTCAATAGCTGAAGACGAGCAAAGTGAATCTGGCCATACCGCTGCCCCCAATATCTTTCTTTCTGAATTTCAAATGCTTCATCCCGCAACAGAAGATAAGGAACACAAGACCAGAAAAAACTGCGGGGAGAATGTATTTTACATCCATAGCAATTGCAGGGTCGACTAGATACAGAAGGAAAAAGCAAAACAGCAATTAACGCATAGCAAGTTGGGACAAAGCGAGATAATGCAAGATCTTCCTAAACACTTTTCTCTCTTTGTTTATTTAAAATTTGCCATTTTCGTTTGTGCTTTTCTCACGGTTTCCCAGCAGGCAAACTACAGGAACAAGAGGAAGCAGATAAAACGAATTAAAAGTAAAAAATTCATGAGAGGAGAAGGGAAAGGAAAAGAAAATATGCAAAGAAGAATAGTAACCTAGTAGTTGTAAGCATACCACAGTCCGCAGAGGAATCGATTCCGATAGTCTCCATGGCGGGAAGAGTCACGCCAGTCGCTAGAAGAAATAAGCTACAGACAACTCAATTGTATGATTAGAAAGAATCCCACAGGAACCATGGGGATGTAGCTCAAACGGTAGAGCGCTCGCTTTGCATGCGAGAGGTACGGGGTTCGATACCCCGCATCTCCAGAACTTTTATCTTACAGATCCTTTGTATCCACTTCCATCTATTTATATTGTATTTTTACTCCATACTCACCGGACAGACCTCTCATTAGCTTCCCATTCTTCTTCAAGCCTTCAACCAACTCCATGTTTCGATCTTCACACCCCAACTGTAAAGAATTTCCCTTCGCACTCTGCCTTCTTGCATTTTCTCAATGGCTGCCTTGCAGTGTTTAGTTTATGCAATTATTGCGATCCCTTCGTCATGCAAATCGTCTTCTTATTCTTCATTTTCTTCATTGACTGCTACTTCGTTTGTATTTCTTCCGAGAGTAACCTGAAAGCGTCAGTGAGCAGCTGGCTTTTCCGTTGCTCGGTGTGCAGAGCTATGGTTCAGCAGGAAGTCAGGGAGCTCCTGCGGCTTACACCTAGGAAATGAAGAGGTTATCCGCTAATCTCGCCGTGGGTATCAAGTTTTTTTTTTTCCTTTTTTCAATCTTTCGGTGTGTTTTTTGCTTTACCTGCTGATTGGTCTTATTTGCATGCTGATATTGCGAGCCTATTTGTTCTAACATACTATTCAATCAGAATTGCTTGCTGGGTTTCTTTTATAGTCCACGTAGAATTGATTGCAGCATTTTGGTTATGGAGCCTGGATTCAATAGATAGCTACCGTCATTCTATTCTTTCCTTTACTTTTATAGTTTAAATCTACCATTAAAAAAAGATAATACAGGAAAATTGCCGTGCTACAAAGGGCTGTAACATATAATTACATAGGCATATTGTTGTTGTGACTTGAAATATTCCCTACAATTACATCAGGAAAAACAAAGCAATACGCAAATTTGACATGGTTTGGCCACTGTAGCTCCATGTTTTACCTGCTAGTGTCACATCTAAACATACTGCACCATCACAAAACATAATTTAGAAGAGCGACTTCTTATCTAGAAATAACTGGAGAGTGGGGAGGTACTGCATACCTGTACTCAGCCTATGTAGAGTAGCAGCAAATTTGCCTTAAGAGAAACGAATACAATTATTTTAGAATTTTTTTTTCCTGAGAATAGAGGTGTATTTGTATGTTGTTTTGCAAAGCATCCAACTTGGACTCAAACATACTTATTTTGGTGACATCCTTTCAGTTTAAAGATGCAAGGGGTTTTGATCCCTTAGTCACTGGGAAGACAACAGATATTCCAAGCATTGATGTGAATGAAAGGATAACTGGTCTGGAGCGGCTCAATCCAACACCTTGCCCCACAGCGAATGTGACTAACAATATCCATCTCTATTCTTTTCTTATGAGGTCGCCCTTTTTGGAAGGACGTTGGAACCTTAAGTGGTTTGGTTCTGGAAGTCCAGGGTTGTTTGCTGCTAGATTTATATTTGAGTGAGTACTCTGATTGCAGATATGTCTTTAGCTTGTCAGTCTTTGATTTTCCAGATCTTAAGGACCTGAACTTTATATGATCTCATTCTCACCAGTCAATGATAGGCCTATGGCTTCTGTATCTTTGTCAGGAATTTTCCTTCAAGCTTAGCTAATTTGTCAAAAATGGATGTCCTTGTTAAGGATTGAAATGCAATGATTACTGCAAACATGAGATTATTGAACTCGGTACTCTCCTCTAACTTTCCAAGTTTTTGTGCCTGCACAATTTTAGAAAGCTTCTCTTGTCATATGCTATCACCTGTTAGCCTATAAATTGAACCCTGATCCCACAGTGTGCTGCAATTAATTTAAATGTTGTCAATCGCATAGAACCTGATTTCATTTAGTTAGGTTTGGGGTGCAGATTGTGAACTCAGATTATTTTGAACTTACCATTGCTGTAAGATTGTGCAGCCAAGTCACAATTGCCATGCATTTTCGTGTTTTCATGTTTATGGCTGAACATTTCCCAGTTAAAATAACTTTATGATATACCACCCTAAAATGGAAAACAAAAGCGGAAGAAGGAAAGAGTGTGCATCTTATTATGCTCTAGCCAGAAGCAACACTTACACAATGAACATCTAGTAGGTAGTCTTCTAAAAAGACATGAAAGTGAAGGGGGGGTGTTGAGACTATACATACTGACATATCTTAAGATGCATTGTCCTGAATAGCAGTGGCTATCATGACTGTAGTAGCTGATGTTAACTACATATTTTAGTTGTCTCAAATTGGTGATGATGCTGCAGTCTTGAGATAAAAGTCATGATCAAAGTAGAGGTGCTGGGGAGCGGGGAGGGGGGGGGGGGTGTGTGGAGGAATGCTGCAGGCACTGGGGAGGGGAGAAAAGGTAATGTCCACCATAGGGGAGGCACTATGTTGCTAGTAAGAGCAACGCTGTGACCCTTTGTTGTTGGGTTATTACAATGAGCTCTTGTATTGGTAATTATTCCTAAGATTGATATTTTGTAGATTTTAATCTCATGAGATGGCCAAAAATGGGGTACAAAAAAATTGATGAAAAACTCTCTTGAGTTTTTTCGCTGCTAAAGATTTATGAAATTTTTGGCCCTAATAACATTTAGACAATATAATGAACTGGCTTCTTTAGGTTGTTTCCTAAATAATACTGCCCTTCTCAGTTTGTCAAAATCCAGCTTTGGTAACTAAAACTTATGTTGTCCTTACTTTTTGGATTTGAAAGAATGCTATGTTTTGTGTTATTTAGTAACTATAGTGTTTGAAAATCCATCCATATAACTTTTCCCAGTTAAACTTAACTTATTCTGTATCATCTAGTTACTGTCATTAAAAGTTTGCTAACGAACACACAATACATTGTGTGCTTTCTAATAATATGTTTAACACTGTCTTTAATGTTGATTGTGTATGACTTATTATCATTCCGTAATCAAATGTAGATAGAAAGCAAAATCATTATCTCAACCAAGTTATCTGTGGAGGGGCCACTTGAAATGAAAGGAGGAGTATGTTGAAGGGATTCTTGAGTCACCAACTGTTATTGAAGACAGAGTATCTGAACCGCTTAAAGGTTCACTATGGCAAGCAGCTAATACTTTGCAGCAAGTTCCCATTCCTATCTGTGATGCTGTTGCCAGTGGATTGAAAGTTCCTCTAAGTATGCTTTCACTGTTTTCCATGTTCACCTCTGAAAAAGTTCAACAACAAAATTCTTTTGAGAGATATGCACAATCTGTTGAATTTGAATATTATCCTTACCATGTCGCTCCCTAATTGTTTGCTGAAAATCTGAATTCTGTAGCAGCTGATAGGCCATAAAATGCCTTAGTTAGATCTCTATGATACTTGAACCTTCATGTATGCTTCTGTTATAAAGGATAGGGAAAATTATGGGCAGGGACCTGCCCAGGGTAATACTATCCCTAGAGGATTCTATAACCACTAGTGTGGTTAATTTAGTTCAAAAGTGGTTGACTTCTTGATGGTAAACATCACCCTTCATAGGTCCCTTTGCTTTTTCCTTAAAAATGTTGAAGAATGCATTATGCCTTTCTTTCTAAAACCATTTTCCTGGAGTTATTGCTTGGGCATTGCCAAAAATTGGTATGCCCTTTTAAGTGAAATTTTTCTCACCTGTTTTACTTGGCTGGGCTTGAACTTATTAGATACCTGGAAACAATCATGAAATATTTCACATGCATTGATATTTGCTGAGGTTTTTAATAAGTTTTAATGTTGTGCTTTTGACTGATCTCTTCTCTCCTAAAAGTTATCTAAACTTTTAATTTTGTTTCACTTGTCTGTCTAAAATAAAAACAATGTTTATACTTCTTGAAAAGTAAAATTTACCTATGGGGCTGGGAAATTTTTAATGAAAAAACAGTAACTGGAAGGTTAAATCATTATAGAAATTGAGTGGTAACTAGTATGTGAGATATGCTCTCATATGTACAAAGCTCACTGTTACAATGCTGAATAAGCCATGAAGAATTTGTGCAAAAAATGAACTGAATATGTATTCTTGAAATATTTATGTTTGTTTATGGTTCAAAGTTCCTCTAAGAGAGAAAACTTCTTTGTCCTCACTTTTAGTCTGAGATAAAGTCCTGCTCTCATTGGATTTGGGTCTGCGCTATAGGATTGTCAATTTATTAGCATAATCTATTGTTTCTCACATAACAAATTTGCAAACACATCAGATATGCAGGAGTTTAAGCCCACTAATTGACTCATGATTATACATTTGTGTGGAAAATCTAGATTCAGTTATTTGGGACAGCGATTTTATGTTCTAATATTTATACCTGCCCTTGTGTGCTATTTTCTATGTAAAAACTACACTTAGCTCTTCTTTTTGTGCATGAAGGTGGGAGTTTTCGGAGACTCTGCATGATTTCTTATCTTGAAGAGGAGATACTTGTAAGTTTTCATTTTTCCTTCACAAAACAATTTTAGATAAATTTAATGCATGCATTTTTTCTCGTACTGATTTCTTCTTCTCACTGCTGGTTCTGCCAAATTAGATGACAATGTTGATAAAGTTAACTTGGCATCTCAGATTGTGATACATGAATAATAGGTTACTTCAACTAAAAATTCCAATTTTCTATAAATTGTTTTTAGATATAAAAGAAAAGAAAATTACTGCAATTGTAGATTTGGAGAAAAAGTGACATTTTATAATTGAATTAAGCATAGATTTTACTCATAGACATCATCTCAAAATATGGTTGGATATTACTGAGTAATATGAACCAGTATAAATTGGTTATTCCTTTTAAAAGATGGCGTCTGCTGGGTCTTCATTGATATTTTAACATGAAAAGAAGAAAAAAAATCAATAGGTATTAGTTACTTGTTGTTCTTCCTTTTTGTTGGTTGCTGTGGGGCAGTTAACAAATAGCATATCTGGAGTTAGTGTCATGTCATCTCTAATTTGCCTAATGTACATAACCTTATCTTCGCCTATGATTGAATCGAATTGAGTTTATCTGAATTCTAACATGCTAATGCTGGTAATAATGCAGAAAATAAGGACAGCTGGGATGCCTCAAGTTCTAACAAGTTTGGATGCATCTCCGTCTTCCTTGGCAGAAGCAATTCCAGAATATGAGAGCTAGGACTTCTATACACGTATATCCAGTGAAAATTTTTCATACTGACAGTGACAAGTCACACTTTCCACGGACACACTGCACAGACAATTTCTATTTCCTTCTCAATGAAGAATCTTTTGGTTATCTCAATCATGGAGATCTCAAGGAAATTGTTGAAAGTATCATAGAAGATAGATAAATATGTTTACATGAAATCAAAGTGTCGGTTTGAATTTGACTAGAGATTTTTGTGAAATCTGGTATGCCTTGACTTTTCATCTTTGTTTATCTGGGTCAGTGGTCCTTTAAATGTGTATCCAAAAGGCGCCTACAGAACTACTGTAAGGTGGTAGGTGTGTGGCCACTGGGCACAAGGGTCTCTATTCTTCAATTAACAATTTGGTCATCGATATCCAAGTGGAGTGGCAGGATTGAAGGTATTTCTGCCCAAAAAATTTGGCTGAGTTGGGTTTACATCTCATCTTCGATAGATAACTGTTGCTAGTTAGACACAAAAGCGGTTCTAACTACTAACATATGTGAAATCCAAAATCTTTCAATATCGATTAGTTTTCCTACCTTCTCTTTCGAATTTGTCCCAAGATTATGATATTTGGAGTCATGCCAACTGGGCACTGGTTGACTTATAATGAAGACCATCATTTTTTTTTCGTTAACTGTTTCTTGGGGCAGAAGGGGGTTTAGAATTTTGAAAAATAGAGTCACCGGAGCAGCATTGTACATTGGCAATGTGAACACTGAACATGTTCCACTGTACGTAGGCGCCGTGCTATTTGATGTTAATTAATTCTTGCGTCAGCCGGTGACAAGTCGCCGGACTACTGTGTAGTTGAATGGTAGATATGCTGCACCTTCATGTTTGAGCAGTGTGAACAGCTTTAACAACAAATACCACGCTGCTTGAAAAAAAAAAAAATTGCTATGCTGTCAAAATGATCTGTGGCCACAAGTTGCTTTATGGTCAAGTCTAAAGTCTGTGCTTTAAAAATGGTAGCGGTGCAAATTTGGAAATGGCATCTAGTTTGTTCACTTGGTACTTTTATGCAGTCCTTTCTAGGGCTCTCTTTTCTGCTACACACGACTTCTCTAGGTGCCATTTTCGTTTCTTGTTCATTGGGGTTAGCTTTTTGCATGTGCTTCCACAAATTGGAGAAACTTCAGGTTTGGAATGATCGATCTGCCAAAAGAGAGATTGAATGGTTTCTTCTATTATTTAAAGGCATATCTTAAAGAAGCATAGTTAATATTAGGGATCCACACATTAGATGCAGAGACTCAGAGAAAAAGGAGTGATTGGCATCATGACATTAGAGTTACGTATGGTCGGTTCAGATATAATCTCTGCATGAAGAGGCCCAAGAACTTAATATTGCAATTTGCAAATAAAGTTTACCAGAAGTATTGACTTCATGCAGCTGTTATATGTCTAAGTCAATATACTAATCATGTTAAGACTTTTTTATGAAAAGCAAACCATTTGTTGTGTGAATATATATTTTATATAAGTTATGTCTCTGGCATCTGGTGGTTCTATTTACATTATCTGTCGTTATAAACAACCCCAAAGATTAAGAAATTAACGTTTTACACTGCTTCCAAAAATAAACCTAAACCGGACTAAGAGTACTGCAAAAAAACAGCTGCAGTTTTGCCTCTATACTTTCTCTCAGAGCCCAACCTCCCTCCATGTTTTCTCCTCCTAAATTTTCCACGTCATTTCTGTTTTCCCTACTGATCAATGAATGGTCAGGTGAAATAGCAATATTGCCTGGCTATATTTTGGATGTTGTGGATCAGTGAATTAATCATTTCGAAAATCTTTGCTTATTCTTGTCACTAAATTGTTAAGAGTTATTGGCCCCAAGAAATTGTCCAACCTCAGATTGATATTTAGTTTGAGCTGTACACCTAATTACAAGTCACATGCTCACCTCTACTACTAGGTCAACTCTTAAAGATGTATATGCCAATTAATATTCTTCTTTTCTGGTGATACAATTAGTATTATTTTGTATTTGTTTATTCTAGAAATGCTTTTTTTTTTTCACACTACTGAATAAGGCAACAGTCACAATTTTAATTTTACAAAAAATACCATTCCCTTGTAAGCCATTATTTATTTTGGATTTTAGGTCATCTAAAGTGCGATACATATTAGAGAGTAGAATTTAGAGGCATTTGAGAAAGTAAAATAAAAAATAAATAATTACTAATAAAACCAAAAATAGATTACCTCAAATGTATAATTAAATTACCATTCACATTAAGCTAATATACATTACTAGGGAAGTCATGGCAAAATTTCCTTTATACCCTTTGCTTTTAGTTTTTTGGGATAAGGACAGGATATATATCCTAGTCTAAAACCTTTAAATATCTTCTCAAATGTAGATTATTAGAAAAGTTTTAAAAGAATTTGTGTGATAAATTAATCATATAATTCAGCCATATGTATCTTTTAAAACCCTAGCTGTTGTTTCTACAATAGAGTATATTCCAACTTGAGTCCGATTGGATTTGGATGCCTTGTGTATGAATATTAAAGCTTACTAAACTAGAATTGTTTAGGAGAGCTAGCTATTTGCTGTCTCTGGTTTTTGCCCATATATATATCAATAGTGGGAAACGACTTCTCCTTTAAAATACTCATTTTGATTGAAATATATCATTATTCTTGCAAGAAAAGAAACATTATCAAATGTTTGTCTTCGCATGTTCCTTGGTTTGTATCCAATACAGGAGGTAAGAGAGAGAGAGAGCAAGAGGACCACGTAGAAGAGACAAAAACATAACCACTTTCAAACGAAAGACGCAAACTTTGTCTGAAATTGAACCCAGAAATATGTGAGTGGAAAATCAGGTATGTAAGAATCAAAGACCTAGCACGGTGCCGGTGGCAGCCATGGCTTCCGATTTAAGAACCAAGCACAGTTCTTCTCATTCACTTCTTCTGGAAATAAAATTCATAGTAATTGTCTATGACCATCGATTAAATAAAATCCTATCAAACTGATGATAATTATTCTCCAAGACTAAGAGAAAGATATATATTTATATATATATATATATATATGTCATAGGAAGTGATCAGCCAGCCATTGTATATCATATAAATAAGAAATCAAAGTATCCATAATCACACTCGTATATAGAAGTTATGAACCTCCAAATCAGAGAGAAATAAAGAGGAAAATAAATAAGGAAAATTGTCTATTACATATATGTCCTATGAAAGTTGAGATTCTTCAAACCCTTGCATGTGAGAACCATCCAAAGGAAGCAATGGAAATTCCGCAAGCTCAGAAATAAAGCCTTCCAAATCTGAAAAACCTGCCAAGTACCCACCACAATTCTCATCATTGTAAACTCCTTCTTCTTCCTTGACGTTTTCCCTTGACTGATCCAACCCCCAAAACCCGTTTCTCAGCTCTATTTTCTTTGTCATCACTTTGGGCTTCTCGGATGAGAGGCCACTCACGCTTCTTGGCTCTTGATGATCTCTTCTTCGCTCTATTCTTGGCTTCTTCTTCTTGCCGCACTTCTCACCATTATTATTGGGTTTCCCAGTCAGCCTCTGCACTAGTTCTCGGAAGTTCTCAACATCGGTCTTAATGATCTCCGGTGCAAATATGTGAATTATGCGTATCTTTGGCTTGGATTTTGATATGGTCTGTGAGTCTCTGTGCATGGCTAGGGAAGGTGAATTTGAATTGGCCATGCATGGATGGTTTCTGAGCGTGTTATCCATGGAGAGAATAACAAGAAGATCAAGGAGGAGGAAGGGGAATTTGTGAGAGGTTTTGTGAAATTGCTAGCTAGAAGAAAGAAGAAAGGGGATGATATATATATAAACAGGAGCAGAAGCTGGCAATTAGAGCTAGCTAGGAATAGTTTAAAGGGAAGAGAACAAAAAAGGGGAAATTTGGAAAGAGAAACAAGCTGTCTGTTGGGAGCAAGGATCGGATGAATCCCTGTCTGACAAATGCAAGTGAATCAATAAGGTAATCAGAACTCAATGGTCCCCCAAATTCCACTTTTGATAATAAAAGCAATGTTACTAACTTATTGTATTTAATAATTTATAGATATATGTATATCTTGAAGAGGGAGAGAAAGGATGCCGACACATTGTTTCTTACCTTCTTTGAAATACCAAAGCAGCCCGCATCAGCACATATGTATGTATCTTAATTACATAGAGAAAAGCTAGTTTAAATTGTTCTTTTGAATTTCAATTTGATATTAACCTAGCTAGTTGGTGCAGTTAGCTGTCCATTTTGAACGATTGGTTGGAATGTAACTTTTAAGGTATGATCCTGCATAATTAGAGAGGACGTGAGTTCAATGGTGCATGGAACTCGATCAAGTCCCCAAACATAGTATTCAAACTGATGATCCTATGATTGTTAATGATGTGATGATTTGAGTACTATTTAAGCTATTGTTATGGCTACCACATAAAAGCCCAAGGCTTATGTAAGTGATCGAGTCGTCTATGCCATAAGAGTGACATTGATTGCATATAATTATTTTGCACAATCAACACATAAAAAATTATATATCAAACATCAACAGAAAATATGGAGAGAAAAAAAAATCATGTATCAACCACAAATAGTTTGAAGCAAAAAAAAAATTCTAAATAACAAGCATTACTTATGCAATAATTAGGTTGTATAAAATACATATACTCTTTGAAATTGATAATTAATTGTGAATTAATTAAATAAACTCTGAATGGAAATTGAAGAAAGAGATGTCAAAAAAGACTTAGAAGTATACGGACAGCTACAATTGGGTAGGATGAAATGGGGTGTTAGGTAATTTTATTACAACATGGGTGTAGTTGGAATAAAACCCAAATGTCAAGGGGTGCACACAAACGACAGCCGTACGTAATCCGCGTTTCAGAACGGCAACTTTCCAACCCTCTCAATCTAATCCCTAGGATAACTCATTTTATCTTGTATTCTACATTTTAATATTGATGCTGCATCCACCCTTTTGAAATCAACTCTTTGTTTATTTTCTCTCAACATGGATCATGTTTGTTTAGCACCAAATTAAATGAACTCCTACAATCCATGTTCAAGCAATTTGGCTTCAATTTTTTTTTTCAATAATAACTGTGCAGAGATTCAAACCCATCATTTCTTAAAGAGTTAATCATTTATGTGATTCGAGTATAAAAGTGAGGCCTTTGGTAAGCAGAAAAGGTAGAGTCATATATCAGTTTTGATCACTTTTCGCCACGGTGATTTGATATGTCTATATAGATTGTGTGGGTAACCAAACTGTAACTTGGGTAAATACTCATCTAACCACTCAACTTTGTAATGGACTAGTATCCCTATCAAGAGTACTCACCAACACACAATGTTGATGGTTCTTAATTACATTAGTTGAGCAAAAATTTTAAGCCCTTAAATATTATTAGATCCAATGATTGGATATCATTATCAAGTGGATTACACATGTTAACAGTCCATTTTACTTAAAAAAACAAAAAAATATAAAATCCCACTATTTTCATACAATTTTTACTTTACAAATTAAATCTTTAATCATCAATTTTAATTAGTCTCATTAAACTACAGAATATCAAGGTCCAGAGTTTTATATAAAAATGAGATAAAGGGGATAGATTTTCCAAAATACATATATGCATGAGTAATATGGTATCTCAGTTACTTACATATATATAAATAGTAGGTATTCACACTAATAAATTTTATAAAACTCTCATAATAATTATAGTGATATGTTAAATTTATTAAGTCTTATAATTTAATTCGTGAGATATAATAAATTTAATTATTTATATTTTTATTAAATAGAATTTTTATAAAAAAAATTAATTTATAAAAGTAGAAGACCTAAAATATAATAGGCAGAAATAGAATGCACTTAAATAATTGGCATTTGTGTGTTCATGTTTTCATTGGTTGCTACTCACTAATGGAGCTTTCAAAACCTCCACAATGATCATCTCCAAGCATTAATTAGTATGCAATGTTTTCTTATTAATTTCCTTCTGCATATATTTTGGCCTTTTTCTCATGGAGTCCAATGCCTTGCTTTCTTCAAAACAGTTGTATTAATTATTCAATCAGGAATCCAATTTTAAACAATTAATTAAATATACTTTAGGTATAAGGAGTTTGGGAAATTTGTAACAAGAGGGTATAAATTCAAATATTCATAAAATGTAAATGTAGATGGTATTCCACCCAAAAAAAAATGTAGATGGTATGAATAGGTTTTAGTTTTACTGTAATCTTCTATTTGCTTTTTCCTTAGGTAAAGTATCCCAAGAATCCTTCCTAAAATGCATATATATGAACTTAACCATTATTTCCAATTAGTTTAATTTCCAAGTTTTTATATAAATTAAAAATATTTATTATAATTACTTAATTAAAACATTAGAATTGACTATTATATAAGAAGCTACTAACACGCAATTTTATTACATATATATTATAATTAGCCAATGAAAGATCTTTCTTTATTAGTATTAGTTAAAATATTATGTAGTGTTTGTGCAGTGTAACTTTGTGCAAATAATATTATTTATTATATAAAATATATATCTAATCAATAATTAATTCAAGTTGGTATAAAACTAAAATAGTTATTAAAATGAAAAATGTATAAATTATTGGGAAAAAAAAAAAAAGAAGAAAGGGATGAAAACTGTCATGAGTGGAGAACATGACATGGTATTAGGGTGAAGCAAAGTGGTGGACCATCAACTGCATATATGAGCCATGGGTTTGAGATACGCACAGATCCTCCGTGCTGGCTCTCAGGTTTCCAACCGTCTGATCTTCACGTGATCTCCTATGTAATCCCTGATCATCTCAACCCCATTTTCACCATCACCACCATTCGTCATCAAATTCCTTCATCAATTAATTTAAAATAAAAGGAAATATAAGAGAACGCGGTGCCGGCTGGGGTGGCCCACACCGTAAGGGAGATTCCAAATGAAGGGCCATGTCCATGTGGCGACGTGCGGAAGTGAGCGGAGCAGCTAGCACCACCGGAAGCAGGGAACTGACAAATCCCAACCGCAACCAGTAGCGCTACGGCACTACCAAATCGTGGTTGACGTGGTTCCATGTTCAGGCCGTTCCACTTGCTCTGCAACCTGCATTGCACCACTGCACCTTAGCTGGATTCTCTTCCCTTTTTGTAGCATGCGCCACTTGTGCTCTCAACTACTCTCTTCCCCTTTTTATATATATATATAATAATGCTAATAAATATCCATTTGTTTGAACATTTGTAAATCACTTCTCTTTTCTTGTTTCTTTTCATTTGGCCATTACAACACTTAAACACTGGAAACCACACCACAACACAGGAAAATATAAAACTACAGAACAAAGCATATAAAAGGGAATAAATTGTTAGAAGAATAGAAATACAAATATTAAAAGTATAAGAATATAAAACGTGACTTTTTACGGTTCGTCAGTTTTTATTCGTAGGGTCTAAATTTGACTCTATCTACTGAAAATTATATGTAGTCACCTTCATTCGTCAAAACCCAACTTTCTTTAGTGTATTATCACCCTAATCCTTCTGGAAAACGAGGTCCATATCTTTTATCCTACCAAATATGCAACTAAACAGTGATCAATTTTGGACTTATTATTGAATACAACGCTCTCCCTGGCTGCGCCAGACTCGGCACTCAAATTCTTTCTGCAGCCACCCAATGGTTGTAGATATTTGGTTCTAAAAGATATGTTGGGAATGGGTCTTCCTAGATCAGTTTGTGTGTAGTTCTGTTTTCTTTTCTTCCCATTTGTATCGGGGGAAAAAAAAAAAAAAAAAAAGCAAACAAGATCCAAAATATAATGGGATTTCCATCATCGTGGTCAACGAAGATGAATGAAAAACAAAATACAATGCAGTTTTCAATCTTACAATGGCTTTGGTATTCTTTGAAGGCCAGAGCCTTTCCCCAAGACAGACTTAAGGGTGAGAGGTACAAGCACTATGGTGAAGAACGGCAAACTTAATTTGACTCAAGCTGTAGGAGCTAACCGGGTCTGGTTTAATGGCCAATTTGTAAGGTTTAAGATTAAAATTTCTTATTATCCATCTTTTTTTAATAAGCCATGTGTAAATATTGATTGAGACTTATAATGTCATAAGACTTATAATATATCATAACCTTAAAATAAACAAGCTAAATTCCTCATATTTTAAACTTAAAAAAAATTGTAAGATTTTTTTTTAAAGATTTTTTCTTCTCTTCAATCAGTGATGCTGGGAAATAACACGAATAACAAATGACCATATAATAGGCTAGATCTTAAAAATGATTTCAAAATAAATATTTACGCTTTTCAAAAAGAATTAGTTACATTCAATATAAAAGTATAAGATTTTTAGATTGGGGAGGAACAAGTATATTATTACTTGTCTAATGATAGACTTTGATGACAAGGGCCAAGGGCCGAGGTCTAAGGAATGCGTGAATCGTAAAAGTGACCCAATCAAACATTTGTAGCCCAAAGACCTATCTATATGGACTCGCGTCACTCACCCACCAAATAAAGAACCGCTTTATTCTTCTTGAATCAGTCTATCTCCTGACATCGAGTGATGTATGTAATTGCTAGCCATTGGGAATGTATGCTCCTTTTTCTTTAAATTAGGTCACCATTCAGTTTGCATCCCCATTCTTCCAAACACCAAACATTTGGAAGCAGGGGCGTGCTGAACAGCAAGGTAACAGATCGGATCAAAGTAACTATAAGCACAAGACAACTTGGTTTCCCAAGGAGCATGCCAACTTAACGATGTTCGCATAATGATAAAAGAATATGAAAACACACACAGTTTTCTTCGATATTTAATAGGGCAAGCTTTTGCTCGTATTAAGCAGTTGCCGCCTCCGCTATTGGAAGCATGCCCATGGTCTGAGAAAGGTAAATTCCCTAATAGAAATCCTAGACATGAAATGGCGGAAAATTACTGAAATTATACTGTAAACATTTGTTCATTGATTCAGCGTTAATTCGGTTATAAGCAATTACTTAGATCAAAACAAATTATCACAACTCAGATTCAGTAGAAGATAAAACTTTTACCAAGAGGAAGACGTTTTTTCACCATTACTTCAATACATTGGTTCTTGTACATGTCCTAAAGCAGATTGAACAAACATACCATGGTAATTGAATCCACCGCAACCCTATTCCAACAAAAGTTTGGAATGAATAAACTGGTCGTATTACATCTAGAAGTAATTAAGAAGGAGCAGAGACACGAAAGGTAACATTATTCAAGGGTCAGAGTTGAGTCAAGCACGTAATTTGCGAATGCCTTCGAAATATGGACTTGAATCACCTTCCCAGTAGAGAAACCAAATTACCTTGAAACCACCAGATCCAAGTCTTTGCTCCAGGCGAGCTGTAAGGGCATGAACTAATGCTTCAAACCATCATGCAAGAACCGAATATTCGGAGTTGCTAGCTCTTTTTAGCAAGCAAGCCAAATTGACAAACGAAAAAAACTACTGCCCATTCTACTTGTGTTCCAACCAGAATTGAAGGTAAACAAAATTATTCCAATGACGAAAAACAAAAACTACAGATAAGGATGAGGATGACAAGGGAACAACGTGAATTGTCAGGACAAGAAAGTCGAAGCTTCCTCACCTGATGTGAACAGTTCTTATCCTCACAACTTATTTTTATACCAGAATACACCTTTCTCTTTAGCACCTTCATCTGGCTCAACATAAATACACTCCCTGGCCTCTCTCCACGCTGCCTTGTAAAATGGAGTTCCATCAAACTGATAATACTCACCCAAAATTGGCCTTATTGCCTTGGTAGCTTCCATTGCATGATAATGTGGCATTGTGGAGAACAAGTGATGCGCCACATGGGTGTCTGTTATATTATGGAAAACCTTGTTCAATAATCCATAATCTCTGTCTACTGTTGCTAAAGCTCCTCTCAACCAATCCCACTCACAGGAATCATAGTGTGGCAATGCAGGGTGAGTATGCTGCAAATATGTGATCAACACCAAAAACCCATTAACCACTAACAATGGCCCTCCATAAACACACATAACCCAGGCAAGTCCTTTTGCCATGACAAGATAGTACAGTCCATAGGATACTGCAAGGACTCCAGCATCTGATATGTAAATTTGAAGCCTCTCACGATCTGAATAAATGGGACCATATGGGTCATAATGGCAAGCAAACCGTTCGTAACGCCTGCCAGAAACGTTAAAAGCTAGGTACAGAGGCCAGCCCAGAGTAAGTGTAATAGCAAGTGTGAGGAAACGGCCTGGTGGGTTGTTAAGGTATTTAGAGTACCACCGTAGACTGGACTTTTTCTTTGGTACAAAGACTTCATCACGCTCAAGAGAACCCGTGTTGGAGTGGTGGCGGCGATGGCTGTATTTCCATGAAAAGTAAGGGACTAGGAGACAGGAGTGGAGAATAAGGCCAACAGTATCATCAAGCCATTGGTAGTCACTGAATGCGTGGTGGCCACACTCATGTGCAATGACCCAAACACCGGTGAGGATGCAGCCTTGGACAGCCCAGTAAATCGGCCACGCCAAGTTAGAGAGATGGCGCGGAAGAGTGTGGAAATAGTGAGTTGCAACATAAAAGAGGCAGGAGGCTATGGTGAGGTCATATATGACGTAGGAGAATGAGCGGAGAACAGAACGCTGAAAACAGTGGGGCGGAATGGCCTTCTTGATCTCGCCGACAGTGAATGGAGGTTTTGAGCATGGGACCCGCTTCCCAGGGTCAGCCTTTGAGTTCCTTCGGGCAGGAGGAACAGAGGTTCGGCCACCAGCTCCCATTTTCAAGCGCCTGTACATAAAAGAGTACATTTTGTGAGAACAATGCTCCAAGTATTACTCCACTGTTATACAATTGTGCAATTAGGCTGAACTTCAGGGTTATCATCCCTACCCTAAATACTTACTAAATGCTCACAGAAACTATAACGTGTCCCTCCAGGCACTATGGTTTTTTAAGAGTTAGAATACCTCATTTACTTTTCAAGAGCACGAATGCTGATATGCAATAACCGAGTTGTTCTTCTCAGTATCACTTATAGGTCCGTGCATATTACGTCATATGGATATGGCAAGGGAATTGAAATCTATATCAATAAATTATTTTAACCTGAGAATTAGAAAAATACTTTGGGTCGGCAAGAGTGCTTTTTGGCTAACTCAACAGTACTTGAGCCAATTTTGTTTACTTTTTGAAACTTGTATTCATAAATCACTAAAAACAGGGGGAGGCCTTTTTCAGTCATCGACAACATGCAGAATGGCTAGACAAATCTACAAGAGCTTCCCATAATCTTTGCTTATCTCCAAAGAGGCGGGGCCTTCAAATCAGAAATATGTCATGAACAACATACATGAAGACTAAAGAGCTTACTAGAAACTCTTCTACTTTGACCATCATATGGGAGTCTGGAGAGAGAAGCACAAAATCAAAGATCAGAAAAAAAAAAAAAGTGTTTTAGTTTTTAATTATTATGTCCCTCTCTCTCTCTCTCTCTCTCTCCCCACATAGTGGTTACATTCAGCACAAGAGAATCATGGACCACTTCCCAATTAAACTTCCAAGTGGATTGGGTAGCATATTATTAAAAATATATAAATAGAGGAGCCCTTAACTTTTATACACCACAGAAATAGAGGAGTATATCAGTGTCCCTTGTTAGGACTCTCATCTTTAGCAGCCCAGTGGCAGTCCAGAGGAGGAGGGAGTATAATGTCAAAGCATAAATTCACATAAATAAACAAGCTTCACGTCCTCTACTTACTCGAAATGTTTCAAGAATTCATATTTAATTATGATTCTGCCAAATTTTAGCAACAGGACAGACAACACATATGCAAAGTACAGCTAGCAAAGCCCTCAACCTCAAGTAAACAATCAAAGGACCATAAATGATATGCAATTCTCTGCCACAGATTAATTAATATATCCGTAACAAAAGAGACACAGCAAATTCCACCATACAGAGGTACAGCCAATGATCCAAACTTCCGATGCGCATGGCTCAGAACATCCCAACACGAGCGGACCCACGAGAACATGGGCAAGTGGGTTATGAACAACGTGAACACCAATCTACCGAAGACGAGCATCGAAACATCAAGACTTACTGAATGGTTTTGCGCACTACACGTCACATGTCTTACAAAACTTACTTTCTTTAAAAGGAACACTGTTTATTACCCATACAGTAACTAGACTTGCAAGTTACCCCTGGCGTATGAGAAAAATTGCTGCCTGTGCGCGAAATTTTAGCCGCTCGGATCAAATAAGGGATCCTCATGTAGTCATGGGATGTGACCAATACCGATGCATCAAAAAGATATTAAAGACCGACGACGAATTGAAAACAAACAAATAGTAGCATAGACCTTTTCTATGGAAACAGGGTCAAATCAACAAATTTATCTGAAAATGAACCTAAAATCACGCGTTTATGCATTTGTCCAATAAGAGAGTTTAAATGTTTCAGCAAAAATAAAATAATAGTGATTTATCGGTCAGAAGAACAACTTGGCGGAGATTTTTCAACTGAACTTAATTAATAATTACCGAACACAACCATTTATCGAACAGATTCATTGTTTGTAAGTAAAGACGCCTGACAAGTAACAATTAATTCAGAGATTGACAAGCAATTACTTGAGCTACGCAATCATCCAGGTCAAAATTCAAGTTATGATTTGTCAAATTTTCCTGGCAAAAGTTTTGATTTGTCAAAACATAATGATAATAATAATGAATTAAAAATATTTATGTAAAAATCCTAAGTTGGGCGGCTTTGCACCAAAATCGAAAACATTGCCCTAGCAGTCAGGAGTGAATTATCTACTTTTTAATTTAAATTAATTCAAGAAGGAATGGGCAGGAGCTGGGAGGGAGAATCACCGAAAGCCTATTACCTGGAATACTGAAAAATGCTTATAGAAGGCAAGCCTTGCGTGAGCTCCATTACAGGAGTCAGAACCGGACACAATAAGTAACATACAAAAAAATAATTCTACTCTCGCATTTAAGATTCAAGTATAATCAACACCTTAAACACTTGAGAATTTTGAACATAAGAAAAAATAATATCACTCTATAAAAAAAGATCTCAGATCCGAACATTGAGCGGTGAGCGTTACAAATAAATACACATGCACACACACTCACAAACACACACATATAAATATATAAACGGAAATAATAAAACCACATAACGTTAAAATTGACCAAATTTGGGAACCTGTGAAATCGGAAATGACCAACAACACCTAAAATCGTTGAATGAATAAGAATCTAAGCGCTGAAGAAGTCCTGCAACACTACGGTAAAATTTCAGGAAGAAAAGTGTCATTTAAAACCAGATCTATGATCGATATCGACATGAAAATAAGAACCGGAGCTGTGATTGGAGAAAAGCCAAAATGCGAGTTAGAGAGAAGGGAAACGGGAGAGAAAGTTTACCTGCTCGTGAAGGAGAAGCTCTGGAGCTTGGAAACTCTGTGTCGCTCTGTTTCCGAGAATGCCTGAAAGAAGATTACGGCCGATCCGTCGTCGGCCCTTCAATAGAGGAAAGACGAGAGGGTAGCGGTATTTAAGCAAGTGTTTCCCTCCTCGAGTTGCACTTTGCGTCGATGCAGGGGCCCACCAGAAATCGACATATCTGTTGGACCTTTTATCGTTTCCGACTTCTCCATCTCGTGCCTGTTCCCTCTCGCTGCCCACGTGGCCACCACCGAGGTAGGGAGTCGTCTTTCCGCCGCTTGTTTTCCGTAAGCTATTGCTTGGCCATAGTCTTCTAACTGAATTGGATTGAATCCTAACCGTTCCTTTCTAATGTACCTCGTTGACGCTTTCTCTGCCCCCCGTGGCACACATTGTACTTTCTCCACTGCAAATATCTAAACGGTATCAAATGACCCTCCCTCTTTCCTATTTCGGGAAAGAAATATTAAATTCACATAATTTTTTTATAAAAATTTATATTTAATAATATAAATTTTTAAAATTTAATAATTTGAATTATGAAATATAAAAATAATAAAAATTTCATGAAAAATCTCCACTTTGTTATTTGCAAAGCTGACCCACAAAATTTCCGGTTATCAATTTTTCATAAAAATTACACAAACAATGGTGTGAGTAAATTCTATGCTAAAATATGAAGTTAAAAAAAAAATTTCTAAATATTTGAAGTAGATATTTTTTTTTTTTGGAAGGAATTGAAGCAGATATTATTAAGGATAAATTTTTTTACAAGCAAGCTATTCAACATATATATAAAATTAATTAACTCTAAAATCTGAAAAAATTAATATAACAATGCATATTAATATATCACTACAAATACCGACAAATATAACTCATTTTTATTAAGAGGTGAAGCTGGTAATAATTTTAGTATGAATACAAACTGACGTCACATAAAAAAATAGCCACGTTACTAATAATATCCGATGGTTGGTCCGTAGATGATTAGCGTAGACCGGTAATGTTAGGACATTATCTGAACGCGTATACCAAGGCTGATTCTTTCAAAATGTTTGGTACAAGACATCATAAGATTACTATGGAAAGTTGTGCAAATATATATAAAGGATAATGGGAATTAATCCTGTTATTTATTTTTCATCAGTAATTTCTTTTATAAAATACCTATTATATTTTGGAGGAGTTCTGTCCATCAAAATCTGATTTTGTCTGTTTCAATATGTAACTTATTATTCTAGTTTTCAGATACCCTTTTGGGTCACAATAATTGTTGTTTTAAATTTTTTATTTTAATTTTTTTAATTGTCATCTTTTAAAATTAAAAATATTTATTTTTATTAAATTTTTTATAAAAATATATTTTTAAAAAATAAAAAGATTATTTTTACTTTTAAAATTATTTAATAATTTTTTTTAATTTTCTATACTTATACAAATTTTATATACTAGAGAGAATACTGATTAGTGTTAAAGTATACTTGACTTGGCGATCAAATCTTTAACTCTGCATCGATGGTGGGTCCAATGTGTGGACGGTGCGTTTAACTTGTGTCCCCAAGGATACAAGCATAATTGGGTTCCCAAATATACGGATGCACCCATAATGAAGATGTTTAAGAGAAATGATAAAATTACATCGTTATAATGACGTAGTTCTTATGTTTTTATTTTAAAATAATAATATAAAAGATAAAATGATGTATTTTATTTTTATATTATTTTAAAATTAAATAAAACATACATAAACGTATGAGAGATATAGGTTTAAGGGAGTAAAAATATCATTACTCGACGTTTCACATGGAAAATATGTTATTACTTACCAAAGTGGGGCACGTATCAAGCAAGCAAAACGTGAAGCAATGTATGATTCCCGTAATGACGACTGCCGACTCCCAATTGCCAACTGCCGTGTTTCAATTTTGAACTAATAATTATATTTGTATATTTAATTTTCTAAAAATAAAATATTAAATTTAATCTATACTATATACTTGAATTTTACAAATTCAAACCTTTCAAGATAATAAATTAATTAAATTTTTGAAACAATGTAATATAATAATTGATAGTGAATTATATCATTACTCTCACAATTTCAATTTTTTCAGCTACTTATTGTCACTAACATTCGTTCCCCTTATTGTGGCGATACTGGATCTGATCATTCATAAAATATATTTTCAGCTACTATGTTTTATATTTTCATTGTTTTAAATGCAAATGCAAATGTTTTATATATTTATCACACCTTTTTCATGGTGTCAAAGCCGTCCAATTAATTAATTAATTAATTGTTCAAATATATTTTAGAACTCATTTTAATCAGATATTGAAGTTTGTACTTTGCACACGATCGTACGCTTTTTTTCTCACTATACTATAGACATATTGGCTATCCTCCCCCCCCCCCCCTCCCCAAACAGAAAAAAAAAGAAAGAAAACAATATTTAATTGTGTAATTAATATGTTAATTAATTTCTCAATCTTTTTTAATTAGTTAAGAATGATTTTTTACACAAATTTAATTAAATTATGTGCTATCTACCGAAGATAATTGGTTGCCAAAGTTGATATGCCAGCATACGTTTAAGAATTTAATTATGGCCTTTCATTTGAGTATTAATTGCTGATTATATGAAGTTTTAAAACATTTTTGATAAATACTAAATATCTATATCCTCTTTATAACAATATTTTAATTTATTTTTCTAACAACTTAATCAACTATTGAATAGAAAAGGCAAGGCCTGTGAAGCTGTCAGATTCACCACCAAACCAAGTCCTTCTTCTTAATTAATTATAGGCACGAGGTTCTTACTTTCATTTCGATGGCTTTTTCTTCTTTCTTTTTTTTTTTTTTTTCTAATGGACTTGGACGCTTTCAGTCTGAGTTGCCAAATTTGATTCGCTTACAAGGGAGTAAGACATTGTGATTATTTAACTAGTTTTAACTTTCATTGTGGTCCACTTCTGAAATTGTTGCTTTGAAACTGACCTTCGTCTTATATATATATATATATATATATATGCACGAGCTTGTTAAATTACATGGTTTTCTTTGTTTTCGTTACAAAGAAGAAGAATTTTTTCATTTTGTTATTTTAATTACAAACTAATTTATATTAAATATTTCATTAAAAAATTATATTATTAAATTTATTATATTTTATAAATCAAATTATAAAATATCTAATTTTCACAATTTATATTAGAATTGTTGAGTATTTATCACTTCCCATTTTATGGGAGAGACGTTTCTCATTTTTCTTCCTTTATTTGGGGGAAACAAATTGGGTCCGAGCGTAAGTCTATTAATTATTTGGGGGAAATAAATTGGGTACGAGCGTAAGTCTATTAATTATTTTATACCATTTAAGCAAGACGTACTCATTTTCAAAGTTCAAATAGCCGTTCAATTTCTATTACTTATTAAAAACACGCCAATAAAGTTTATTTATCTTTTTTTTTTTTTTGGTAAGGATAGGAGAGCAAAGCCCTTGATTACAAGGGGGAAGGGGGGAGGGGAATGGGATAAAGGGGACAAACCCATGGGGAATCGAACCTGTCTCCTATAGGGAGAAGGCAGGCGTAAGTGCCACGGAACTACGAGGCTCTTGGCTAATTTACCTTTGTTTTGATAAACTAGATAGCGTATGAAATTAAGACACGTGGTTTGAGGCTTTAAACATATCTGTTTTCAGTTGTTAAACGCGGCATATATTTAAGTCTTTAAATTTATATTTTATTTATAATATAAAATTTAAAATTATATTAAATTATATAAAAATTTATATTTAATTTAAAATTAATTATAAATTATACCTATGTTGACAAAATATAAATTTTAAAAAATTAGGTTTGACTGGGGTTTGTTGGCGGCCGTATACTTTTACGTCATAATGCGTGCAGGTGGAGATATAAAATAATAAAGAGTGCTTTTATTCTTTCGCTACAATCTTTACACTTTGAATTACGTGACTTACATAACTATTGCAGATTTTTTTTTAAATTTAAAAAATAATAAATGTTTAAGTTTTAAGTCACATCTTAATTCATTGTAAAAATATTATTTTTTTAAAATAAATTAAACAACAAACAAATATATGTATAAAAATTAACTATAATATTATTTTATTTTTATTTTTATTTTTACTTATAATTATTATTTTATTTATTTTTTTATTTATTTTTTTATATTTATTTTAAATAAAAATAAAATAAATCACATCAAAAAAGGCGTAACTAATCACGTGTCCGAGGCATATCATTATCTAATTGACTGCGTTGGAGACTGTGATGGCTTTTAAGAGAGGGCGTAAGTCAATGTCCTATTTTAATAGGGTGGTGGAAGAGTGCGGAGTGTAGTCCTCGTCTGTCAATTCGTTTAGTCTCTTTTTGAAAATGATATTTTCATTTTGGAGGATAATACTCTTCTCTCACGATAGGTTTTTTTTTTTGGAGGGATAGTTTGAGTTTAAATAAATTTTTTTTAATTTAATTAAATTTAATTTTTTATTTAGTTAGTTTAATTTTAATTAAAATAATTTTTTAAATTAAAATTTTTGAGTTGGAATAACTCAATTTCATTTGGATAAATTAGTTTAGGTTATGATGGATCAAAGAGCGAAGGCCTAGGGACGGCAAGACGTGAGGTGAGTGAGGGTGAGTCAATAAGGTTCAGCCGACTATTAAGAACTCAAAATTTCTAAGTGTGATGACTAGATGAAAGAGGGATCTAGACGGCTCAAATGAAGTGGAGGGAAGTGGAAGGGTCGGTGTTGATTGTGGGAGACGATGAAATAACAAACGAGAGAGGGAGTGGAGAGATAAGGAAGAACTGAGGAGTGACACTAAAGTCATGAAGTTGCCTAAAAAAGATTTAGGACAAGCTATGAAATAACATTATTTTGTAACATTACAAAATAAATATATATTATCTATAAAATAATGTTGTTTTATAATAACAAAATATATATATATATAATTTTTGTTCAGTTATTGCAGTAATCTAATAAGAAAAGGACATAAATCTAGTCCTACTTAATTTATCCTATTTAAAATTAAAATATTATATTATATTTATTTGACTATATCTTAACTCAATCTAAATTTTTTATTTTATAATTTAAAACAAATTAAAATAATTTAATCCGAATTAATACCCATCCCTACTAGAAGGTGGCAGGAAAGAGAGTCAAGCTGAGGGTGGGAGGATGGAAAAGACAGCACAATTGAGCTAGCTTCGCTCCCATATGGTGGCCCATTATATTGCCTCATTAGCAAGACAAACGTCTCTAGTTTGGGTGTCTGATATGCCCTTAAAAGTTGTATACTTATCCAAAAGGAGGCTATCTTAACTCCATCCTAATAAATTTGATTTTTACTGTTTTTATTCAATAAATTATATAAAATTATTATATATAAATATTAATATTTAATTAATACTCTTTGCATTTATATTATTTTTGTTATAAAAAATTATACTTAATGAAATAAATTATTACATTTATTAAATTTAATATTTTAAGATATTAATTCTAAAAATAAATATAATAAAATTATAAAAATAATAAACCTCTATTTCTTTAGCTTTTTTTTAACAAATCAAATAAGAAAGGTATATAAATAGTTTAATGCTTTAGCTTATTACTTTTCATTTTCTAAATGTCCGTGTGCTTTAAAATTTTTATTTTTCTTATCTTTTTAAAATTTAACAATTTTTTATGTTTTTCTTCTTTTCAGTTATTTTTCCTTTTTTTATCCAAAATCAAAACCTTTTTTAATAATATATTTCAAACCATATTAACTGAAAAAAAAAATTAATGTTTTGGCCGAGTAAGAAATATAAATATCTAATTTTATAAATCAAATTATAAAATATCTAATTTTTACAATTTATATTAGAATTGGTGAGTATTTATCACTTCCCATTTTATGGGAGAGACGTTTCTCATTTGTCTTCCTTTATTTGGGGGAAACAAATTGGGTCCGAGCGTAAGTCTATTAATTACTTTATACCATTTAAGCAAGACATACTCATTTTCAAAGTTCAAATAGTCGTTCAATTTCTATTACTTATTAAAAACACGCGAATAAAGTTTATTTACTTTTGTTTTGATAAACTAGATAGCGTATGAAATTAAGACACGTGGTTCAAGGCTTTAAACATATCTGTTTTCAGTTGTTAAACGCGGCATATATTTAAGTCTTTAAATTTATATTTTATTTATAATATAAAATTTAAAATTATATTAAATTATATAAAAATTTATATTTAATTATAAATTATACCTATGTTGACAAAATATAAATTTTAAAAGATTTGGTTTAACACTGTGGTTAGTTGGCGGCCTTATACTTTTACGTCATAACGTGTGCAGGTGGAGATATAAAATAATAAAGAGTGCTTTTATTCTTTCACTATAATCTTTACACTTTGAATTACGTGACTTACATAATTATTGAGAATATTATTTTTTAAAATAAATTAAATAACAAAAAAAATATATGTATAAAAATGAACTATAATATTATTATTTTTTTATATTTTTATTTTATAATTTTTATTTTATTTATTTATTTTAATTTTTTATATTTATTTTAAATAAAAATAAGATAAATCACATAAAAAAAGGCGTAACTGGTCACCTATCCTAGGCATATCATTATCTAATTGACTGTGTTGGAGACTGTGATGGCTTTTAAGAGAGGGCCTAAGTCAATGGGATAATGCTCGGTATACGCCGTTAAACTCACGCTGCAGTCCACGTCTCTGACGTGACTGCAGTATGAGTTGTTAAAAATTTAATTAAAATAAAAAAAATAAAAAAAAAGAAAAAAGATATGATGTATAGATAAAAAATATAAAAATAATTATATATAAATAGCATTACCCAAGTCAATGTCCTATTTTGATGGGGTGGTGGAAGAGTGCGGAGTGTAGTCCTCATCTTTCAATTCGTTTAGTCTCTTTTAGAAATGATATTTTCATTTTGGAGGATAATACTCTTCTCTTACGTTAGGTTTTGGGGGGTGGTAGGGAAGAGAGTCGAGCTGAGGGCGGGAGGATGGAAAAGACAGCTCAATTGAGCTAGCTCCGCTCCCATATGGTGGCCCATTATATTGCCTCATTAGCAAGACAAATGTCTCTAGTTTGGGTGTCTGATATGCCCTTAAAAGTTGTATGCTTATCCAAAGGAGGCTATCTTAACTCCATCCTAATAAATTCGATTTTTACTGTTTTTACTCAATAAAATATACAAAATTATTATATATAAATATTAATATTTAATTAATACTCACACCAAATTTAATAGAAGATTTCTAGGTGTGCTTCTATCTATCGTTGGAAATATGCTCGTTTTGCCATAAATAAGTTAGACTAGTTAATATATTAATTTTTAAATTTATATGTGCATTTATATTATTTACATTAATTAAATTATATTAAATTATTATTTTAAAATTTTAAAATTATTAAATTTATTAAATTATACACACTGTATTATCAACCTAAACTATCAGTCGTTATAATTTAGTTGTTCTACTTTTTTTTTCATGTTTACATTATTATAGTTGCAGCCACAAAAAAAAGGTTTTTTTTTTTTAATTTGTTGGGAGGAAATAAATTGGGCGTTGGGTAGTTGTATGTATATATATTTTTGGTACATACTGGGTGATTATATTGATCCAACAATTAAGTGTAAGTTATTATTTTATGGTGTCATTGTTAGACACATTCATTTTCCAAGTTCAAAAAGTCATACTTCATTTTTCGATTTTGCAGTGAAAGCGAAAGACAGATGTATATAGTTTAATCAGATTTATTTTGATCAAAATAGAAAGCGTAAGAAATCAATGCCCGTTGTATCATATTTCTTTCTCTTTAAACCAAATAAGAAAGGTACATACATGGCTAAAGCTTTAGCTGATCACTTTTTAAATCATTATGTGGCTTTTTATTTTTCCTTTATTTTTAAGATTTATCGTTTTTTTATATATTTTTCTTCCTTTCACTAACTTCCTTTTTCTACCCAAAATAAAAAACCTCTTTTAATATATTCCAAACCATATCAACTGAAAAAAAATAAGCACTTTGATTAAGGGTCAATTGAGAAATATAAATATTGTAATGTCAATTACTCTTTTTTACAATATTTTCCCATATATTTTATTAATTTAAACATGTCGTTTGCCCTTTATCTATGAAAAATTTAACCAAAACAAGATAAAATAGCTTATGAAACATCTATCAGATCATAGACAACTCAATAATTGGTTGCTTCATATTTTACTTACAATTTTATTATTCTTATAAATATATTTTCTATATTTATTAAATTTCATTAATTACCTATAAGAAAACATGTCAAACTGTAACTGCAAAATTTAATGGCATTGAAAATTTCTTTACGGATCTTCCAACTCAAAGGCGGGTGTCATTTCACATTTAAGACGTGTTACATCACTTAAACCAACGCCAGAATTCCACATGCTTTTAATTATTGGAAAAAAAAATAATACAGTGATTAGCTAAAGTTATTGCTTGTGGATCAATTTTTTTTATTGGATAATTTAGATAAAAATTAAAATATTTTACATAATTAATATTAAATTAATACAAATATTTTCTATTCTTTTTATTAGAAGCGAAAGATAGGTTACTAATGTTGGGTGTATATAGTTTAATCAGATTTGTTTTGATTAAAGAAAGGTAGCTTGCTTGTACCGAAAAGGAAAAAAACTTGCGCAAAGGGCGTTTTCAAGTAATTGTACTAACAGCTATCCAATAAAGGTGGCTTGCTTGAGTTAGATAGTTTATGGATATGAAGTTTTATATTTAGAAGAATTATAGATGTTAAGTTATATAAATAATAATAAATAATTAAAATTAAATTATAATATATGAGTTATAATTTATAATATAGTTTAAAATTAAATTATTAAATTAAAGATATTTAAAATTTTTTATGAATATTTGAAGTATTTTAAAGTTTTAAGTTAAAAAATAAATAAATAAAATTAATTATTAATTTTATTATCATTATTTTTAATATATATGATTATATATATATGTTGAAGGTTAATAATCATATTTTTTAAAAATTAACAGTTAAAAATAAATAATTATATTTATTAAAAATAAAAAATTACATTTATTATAAATAAATAATTATATTTATTAAAATTTAATATTTATAAATTGAGAGTTTTAAATTATTTTTAAGATATATATTTACTTTCTTAAAAAAAATTAAAAATTTTATTATATTAAAATAACTTAATTTTTATATAAAAATAATATTATATTTAAAATAATATAATTTTATGTCTAAAAGTTAAAATTTTTATTATCTTTATATATTTTTTTAATCGTTTGTAAAAAAAAAAAAAAAAGAAGAAGAAAGGTAGCTTGTTTGACGAAGGACGGCTTATACAGTGGTCGGCCTTCCTACCAGAATGGCAAAAAACTTTGCGCGAAGGGCGTTTTCTTCTACCTTCTACTCCCACAGGCCAGGAGCCTACCAATAACACTGAATCATTTACATGAACTTAGTATTTGTAATACTTTCTGATGAGAGCAATAAAAAATTGATTTTTTTGGGTAAACTTAATAATGATCAAGTGAGCAAATATTTAGAGATTAGAGTATTAATAATTTTTTACCTTCTAAGAATTCTTTTCGCATACAAAGATTATAATTTAAAAACATTTTGAAAAGGCAAATTTCAATGAAAGTAATATATAGTTTGTTGTGATTATCTTTAAAGTCAAATTTTCTCTTTCAGCGATCTAATATCGAGTTTTTATTAAAGTTTTCCTCCATCTCACTCGACTCTCATTTAGCCCCTCTCGAATTTAAAATCACTTCATATCTTCTTGGGCCTTACCAAAGGCAATTGAGACACCACTTGAAGGTATACATAGGTCCCAGGTTACCCAAAGAAAACTGAATCTGCATGATGTAATCGCATTGAAAATTTCTCTTTACGGATCTTTCAACTCATATATATGGGTCATTCTTTATTTAATATGTTTCATTTTCTCACACCAAAATCAATTAAAGAATTCTAAAAAGCTTTTACCTATAGTTGGAAATAGGTTGGACTTTTGTGTATAGCAAAATAGTTTCGGTCTAGCCTATTCATCTGGTATATGTTTAATTTCAGGAGTGATTTGGCTTGTTATCTTATTTCGACTGAAATTGAAACAGGTCATCAGACTTTACTACATCTACTAAACCTGATAATTCACAAAATATATAATATAGAAATTTAAATATAATTATAAAATTTATGTTTATTAAAATAAAATACACCGACTAGTGAGCTTGACAACCCCGGCAGCTTATTTCTGGGAGTCCCTTTCCCAAGAAAAAAAACACTAAAATCTAACTGAACTCATGAATGAACAACAATTACGACCATAAGCAACAACAGACAAGCTAAATTTAGCGTCAACATTTAGAACTTACATATATATATATATATATATATATACACACACACACACACACACACACATATACACTATAAGAAATTATGGTATTATAAAAAGATAAATTTTTTAACAAAAATATTTTTTAATAAATTTTTTGTTAAAAATTTTTACAAATTAATTTATAATTTTTATATAAAAATTTATTTATCATAACATCAAAATTTCTTATAGTGTATATTACACGTCTAATTGCATATTGATATCCTTCAGAAAAGTACAAGGCCATTTTCATTCATGTCCATTCTTATTGCACTAAGCTTGCTTTTTTGTATCATCAAACGATCCAAGAAATATTAATTTTAGAACAAAACAAATTGAGTAACAACTATCAAAATTTGGGTTTGATTGGGTTCTCGCCTTGAATTTATTTTGTCAACGTGTGTGTATGGAAAAAAGCTTGTTATGTACACAACGGAGTTACAATCACAATTTTCGTTGATATTTACATGAATTAACATGCTTCATGTAAAATGAGAACATGACTTCTAACTAAATAATTCTGTGGTAATTTAATTAATGAGTCGATTTCAAAATTTAATAATAAAATTAAATAAACTTAACAAATAAATTTTTTAATAAAAATTTAATAAAATTATATTTATGACAACATTAACGCTGTGTTTATATTAGTTTTACTTTAACCTCGTCATTCTTATTTGACGTCCACGCATGGCAGAGTTATCGGCGGAAAGAAGAAAGTAACGTCCGCGGAGTAGTTACGCCACGTGTAATGATCAATCTGCCGTTCCCCCAGAGCATGGGCATTCGCCACGCATTGCCAACTTCCGAAACAGTTATGGTGTCCGCGAGTTCCGCGACAACGAACACGTGGCAGCTACGTGTCGCATCTAAACCCGACTACCTCATAAAACTTGCCACGCGAGATAATGTCTGAACACGTGTCTACAAGGTAGCCTATAACCTAAACCTATTTAACTAGGGAGACATGCAGTAACAAAGAAAGATAGCAAGCAAGAGTGAAAGTGAAAATGCAGACAGCGAAGAAAGCAGCAGAATCCGTGAAGGAAACCGCAGCCAACATTGGCGCGTCTGCCAAGTCTGGCATGGAGAAGACCAAGGCTACCATCCAAGAAAAGGTTTGTTTTTCTTCCTGATTTCTAAATCAAACTGTTATCACAAACATATATAAAAATACAAATTGGTAGGGTTGCATTGGATTTTCTATGTTCCTGAATTCTGCTGAATTTCATCGCGTAAATACATGACGTTGATAATCTTAGTGGGAGGGAGGATCCCAGTGGCCAATGAAACATGACTCACAGTATTATTGCCCTTCAGTGACAAGGTTCCTTTCATGGGGATAGGGTCCATATATTTGTACGTACTAGTAACAGTTGGCATTGTTCATCTTGAACTTAATAATGCACGACAAATATCCATACAAATAAATGGCAGTGTAAATGTTTTGGCTTATGTTATAGTAATCTTGCATATTTGTTTGTTTGTTATTTGGCCGTGCTCATGGTCATTATGCTATATTTGAATTTTGGAAGTTGTCAAAATTTGTTGGTGGAAGAACTGGTAAAAAAATTTGCATAATACGAATATTTGCATTCGTGCAGACGGAGAGGATGACGGCACACGATCCGGTGCAGAAAGAGATGGCAACCGAGAAGAAAGAGGAAAGGATCAGGCAGGCGGAGCTGGAAAAGCAGGAGGCGCGTGCGCACAACGCGGCAGCCAAACAGTCTGCCTCGATCGGGCAAATGGGGCAGGGCCACTACACAGCTGGTACAGGAACAGGAACAGGAACAGGAACAGAAACAGCCACGTATTCCAGAACGAGTGAATATGGACAGCCAATGGGGGCTCACCAGATGTCAGCTGTGCCTGGTCATGGAACTGGACATCCTACGGGTAATGTCACGGAAGGAGTGGTGGGGTCGCACCCCATCGGAACAGACACGGGCACCGGCGGGACCACGGCCCATAATACCCGTGTGGGCGGAAATGCCCCTGGGTACGGGACTGGGGGTACTTACAGTTAAACAAGGGTTCGTAGTATGGTGGAGTCTGGTTTATGTGCTTAAGTTCTGTCCTTTGTAATATGGTTTACCACGTTTACTGATGACATGTTTGGGCGTGGTTTGGTTTTGTTTAGGTTGTTTTCACTTTGTCACTTGTGTTAGTAATAAAAGTACAGTTGTTGAAAAATAATCTATAAAATCTATAATTTTTAGATTTTCTGAAATAAATATGTAAAAAATGATCGGTTTAAGTCGATGCCAAGCCAAGATCCCCATAATCAGCAAAGTTTAGATGCAATTTTTAATGGCTTCTTGCAGATAGTGTCTGTAGTTCATAGCCAGTCGTTACCAACTACAGATTGTATTCATCTTATTGAATATGAAAAACTCAATATGTAAGCTTCTCTTGTCTTCCCACTTTTTCTTTTATTTTAGAAAATTTTTAATTTTGTCTGCTTCATGCATTCCATATGACAAAAGAGAAAGACAAGCACTTTTGAGTTTTGAGCTAGCGGTAATCATCATACAATTCTTTCCATGGAAAATTTTCTATTTCCTCTGCTGCATTAGCATATCTTTTTACAAACATCTTTCACTTTTTTTTTTTCAAATGTAGATACCAATTTCTTCGCTAAGAAAAAGAAAAGTACTGCATTGCATTTCTAATTTTTTTGTAGAACCAATACTAATGCAGTACTCCTGTCTCGCTTTTATACTGTTGGTAGCATTTTGCACTATTTTATGAGACATGACGATATGTTAGGATCAGTTAGATTCACTTTTACAGCGTTTTAAACATGGCTGTAAGGATGCCTCAATACAGTTTGTCACTTACACACACACAAATATATATATATATATATATATATATCATTGTCATAGTTTTTTATTTTTATAAACTATAATTTACAGAAAAGTTTTAAAAAATTTATATTATAAATTTATTGAATTTAATACATTTTCATCTTTTAAAATATAAAGTAGTATAAATTATTATTATTAAAAAATTAATAATATATATTATTACAAAATATAAATTAACAGATTACAATTTATAAATATAAAATTTTATTAATAATTATTTATTTATATTTTTAAAGCACACAAATTAAACTGTAAAATAAAAAAAAATTATACGAAGATACTTCTCAGAATGGCCGCTTAAAGGTGGATATAATAATGGCAAAAGATGCAAAAGAAGAAAAGAGTTGAAAACACAAGCAATTAATATGGCCAGTCATTACGTCGAATGAAGTTGTGGTGTTTCCAATTGTAATCTATTAAAGGATAACTTATTGTAACTTGTTTGCGTTTAACGCTAGATCAAAGTTTCTATCGCCATAATTTGCCCTATAATAGTTCGATCAGTCACTTTAGGATTTAGAGAATAAACTGTGACAGATCATTGATTTGCATTTACTCACCCAGCAAATTAGACTAGAAACTCTCAGCCTCCGACGTTAACCTAACCGCGGTCAAGCCGTCCCGCGGTCCGCAGGTGTCTAGCCACCACTCCAAGTGTTCCACACTACATTCCGTTTGGAGACGAGTCCTTCATAGCGACACCACAATATATTTGATGGAGTAATATCTAGGATTCCACAGTTTCTAAGATAAGCAGTGGAAAAATTGTTCGTTTCATGTACCAAAGCACTCACTTGCAGGAAAAGAATGACAGTTATCACCAATAGCCTTGACACAACGACTTGCAATTAAAAAGCGATGGTAGATCTGAAGGTAAACAAGAACAAAACTATGATTTCGTTGTTCTGTCGGTTCTACAAACTTGCAATGCATAACCATAATAGCTCTGGCGACTACAGGAAGGCAAAACAAAATGTAACCAAACAGGCCAAAATCATACTCCTGATTTACGCAATTCAGCAGCGCCATGTGCAAAATGACATCTTTCTCCAAAGGTGCAAGATCCTTTTGCAAAATTCTCACACAGCTTGGTCTTATAGTTGCTACCAGGAGGGGCTGGGGCACCCGGAGGACCAGGAGTTTTATGTGGTGCAGACATTGAAAGAGTAACGAGTAACTCTTTCACCATGTTACTCGCTTCGTTAATTTGCTCAAAACTTCCCTCAAGTTCAATGTTTCTAAGATTTGGATCCGATTCGTGCTCCCGAATTGAAAGTTTAGCTCCTGTTTGGCGACAGATCTGCTTGGAGTTCACACCACCCTTCCCAATGATTGCCCCAGCCAGGGAAGCTTCCACACTGATCTTGGCAGTGGCATTCGCACCAAAGCTAGCAGCAGGACCAGGAGGTTCCATTCGACCAGCTATGCGGCCTGGAATAGGTCCCACAGCATGATGATCATCAACTGAGGGAGTAATAGGCTTGCCAATTTCCCATTCACCATGTGCAAAATGGCACTTCACACCAAATTTGCAGCCTTCGGCAGTATTATACTTGTTGCATATGCGGGTTTTAACAGCAGGTGGCGCAGACCCATTATGGACTTGGGCTGGCGCTGTAATATTTCTAGATGTTGGAGGAGCAGCAGGTACTAGATTCATCATCTGGGCAACAGTATTATAACCTCCAGGAACATAGTGCAGGAAGTGGCACCCCTCACCAAATGGACAGCCAGCAGTGCTGCAAGTCACAGCAAGAAACAATCAGGTCACACTAAAAGTCAGAATCATTAATAATTGCATAATCCCAACTCTTTTTCATCTTACTCAAGTCCTTGTATAAAATTGTGAATATAAAAAGATATCTACAGAGTATTCAGCAGGACCTAGAGCAATGGAATAAAACTCGGAAAATCAACCATTAAATAATCTAATATATATATATATATGTGTGTGTGTGTGTGTATCCAATTCAAAAAATAGTCCTTCAAAGTTGAACTACATGACAGATGAATGCCAAAACCACGCTCCGACAGAACAATGTCAGTTGGGAACAATTAACCAAACATAAGAAAGAAAGAGATAAGTCATAAAGGTGAGAGATCTAGCAAATCCAACTTAATTAGGACCAAACGTATCATGATTTAAGTATAATTAAGTCATGGAGAACTGAACCACTTAGTATTTTATTACTTGTAATTTATATAACTATGCTATATCTTTTGACAATTATTTTAACCATATTGCACTTATCTATCCTTTTTTTTTGGTTTATCTGACAGGATAGAGGTTACTACAAGTTAAACAACCCACTTATCATTAAATCACTTTTATACCTTCAATTTGAATTTTTATTCGTTTTGTTAATCAATTTTTTAACACAAATATCTCCTGTTTACTCTTCATGACAATATATAGGTATTTCATACGTTAATTTGACATTTACATATACCACTAAAACACATCTTTTTCACATAAAAAGAAGAGTTGTCCATGAAATTCATTGTTTTTGTTTCTCAGAAAATTATTATAAGTGCTTGTATTAGTATATATATGACGTAATTTTTAGGAAAACATATAAATCTATAACAAATAATAATTAAATTTTATTTAAATTTAAATTGAAACCCTATTTTGGTCCTCCACAAATACCCCCTATATCAATTTGGTCCTTGACAAAATAATTTTGTAAATTGGATCCCTAGAAAAAGTAATTTGATCCAATATCATCCCTCCATCCATTTCACAATAAAACTTGTTAACAAATTATTGATTTCTTGTGTTAAATGTAACATTTTATTGTTTTTACTAAAGCTGGAACATTTTTGGATGTGAGTTGCTAATGTCATTATCAAATAAATTTGTATGATACAGATTATGCACAACTTTACTCGTTAATAAAACATAATTTGATCAACTACGTGTCCAGTGACATGTAAAAGCAGGTGACCAGAACAGAGTTGGCATAACCCCACACACACATTATTTTTGTACCAGTTTCCTTAAATACAATGGAACCAAGTCAATCCACTGCCCCCATAAAAAAGGAAGTAGAGATGAGGAATAACTAAGAACCCAGCAATATCACGAAGTTTAACATAATTGACAAAGCTACAGATCGTGGGTTTTAAAAAATGGGGTTAAGTTGTTGAATAGTGATACTAATGTTATCAAAAGTTATACAGATTACTCTTATGTCTCAGTAAACAGAAATTTCATGAGAAGTAATCAGACTAGTATCTTGATGGTCTATTTCAGATAGTTGTCACAGATACCATAAACAGAAGTTAAATTTCATATGGCATATCAACATGCTGAGGTCAAGGAAAAACTGTGTCTGCAGAGCTTCACATAGGAACAGAATTTCAGAATGCAGTTATAAATTATTAACTACAGAACTTACAACTTTACTACGGATGTGAAATCTAGAACCGCACTATAGGTCTGGAAAATCACTATAAAGCACAAGTGACCAGAAACTATTTTAAACAGCAATATATTTTCGTGAAGTCTCTAAGCATCAGTTGCCAATAACAATTACTCTTGCAAGCAGTTTATTAACATGTGAAAAAGGACAGGCATTCACAGGTGAGAATTGTTACAGACAAATTAATATTGACAAAGGGTATTAGTAACTAAATACTTCATTTGCATTGCACGAAGAAGAATCACAGATGGAACTTACTTTTCTATTAAATTAGTAATATAAACAGAAAACAAAAAGCATGCAAAATTATAGCAACAGCCATGATCGATATCCAAACAAGAAATTACACAGGAAACTCCCATCAAGAGCAAAAGAAAAGGACTCACAGAGAAAATAAAACAAGAATTTTCATAAGAGCATGGCTTGATATAATGAAAAACACCTTGATCAAAATCAACCAACCCTTAGGATGAAAGTTTCACACAATCAGCGAGAGAGATTAGATACATCATGACTTATTAAGGCAACAGATGACAGACACATTTGTTCCTCTAATTAACTAAGTAAAATGTGGATGTACAAAGCCATGATGCTAAAATTCAGAAGTATTCCAATTTGGATATCATACCTGACACAACAAATCAAATTCCATCATATTAACTTATTAATAGCTTACCAATTAAGAGGTTGGTTGATAAACCATAAAGTCCACTAAAAGCTCAAAAATTACCATTGGATATCACTTAATTGAGTGGTAATAACATTCACGATTATTAAGCTGAAAGGCAAACATGAAAAGGAAATGATCAAGTCGTCTGGATATAATGGTCTGAATGCCAACTACCATCTTGCAAATGGTTAGTATTTCATGATCCGTAGATAAACCACTATTCTGTTATAACTTGATTAGACCAAAGAACAGTATGCACCTGTATAAAAGCTTTGAATACCCAGTAAATTTGCAGAATTATATAATTTTAATTCATAACAACTATACAATTAATTCTTAATAGATATTATAACATTATCGTTAAAAGAAAAATACGCAGTTCAAAATACTTATTTAAATAGGAATAGATTAGAACCTGAAAAACTTGGTACATGGCTTCGATTTGCTTCCTACACCAGTTGATAAGGACTCCATTTCTGTTACAAAACATTAATTACTTTTTCTCAGTTAACATTCTCTGGCTTATTAATCTAGTACACTCCACATAAAATTGTTAACACCCGTTCCTACTTCTAAGTATTATTAGAAGGCCAAAAATGTTCATGAGAATATGTCTAAGTGGATCGCTTGTAACTATGACAAGATATTATTCTTAGCATGTCGTCGGCATTGCAACATGGGGCAATCACAGCAGTTAACGACACCAGATTTTGTAACAAAAAATGGTTTCCTTAAAACAGAGGAGTGCAGTTTTCAACAATTTACCGATCCCACTAGGTAATGTCCACCCATTTGAGTGAGACCAATTGAAAGCAATTTAATCACAATAAATCAATAACCGCTATGTTTGAGTGTCTGAGCTTAAAATTTTCCTCCTCAATGACCACCATACCAGCGAATCTTACAAATGAAGTCGTGAACAAGAAAAACTTAGAAAAAAGCATTAAACAAGTTAAAAGTTTTACCAAATGTTAGGAAGAAACTCATCTACAAAGTGTAATGAACTCCATAACTTTATCTATAGGTTACATATTTTTTAATAGAAGTACACCGGAAGCGATAGCTGAAAAATAACTTGTTACATTTGCAAGAGTTGGGGCGGAAATCCCTTAAAAGGAAAGAAGCGTGCATAACAGAGTTACGAGTTATTTAGTCCTCAAACGCAAATGAACAAAAAAGACACTAAACAAATAAACCAAACCAAAGATGCTTTTCAAACATAAAACCAAAGACAGAACACAGCAAAAAAAAAGCACAAATAACCCCAAAACAATAAATTTGTAGAGCGGAAAAGCATGGAAGCTGAAAATAAAAACCTTGCTTGGATTTCTTGACGCCGCCATTAACATTAACGCTAGCTTCAGGCCTTCCTCTCTTGCGAGTATCCATTTGAATAAGAAGTAGATCAGATCCGAATAAACAAATAGCGTCGACAACCAATGGAACAGATTGCAGGGCAAATAACAGAGAATTACAGAGGAATCCAAGGACACCGGAACAAGATAGGGAATGATGAATAGCAGGGGTAGAGGGAAAAGCCCTAGCCCTAACCCTAAAATAGGGCTTTGAACTTCTCAAAGAGAAAGGAGCTGGGAGGCTTCGAAAGAGAGGGAGAATTGTCGAGACTGGAGATATTAGCAAACAACCGGGGGAAAATTATTCATTTATTTATGCATGAAGAAATATTACTGACGAAAGTAATGGAGGAGAGTTTATTAGGAAATTAGTATCAAACGAATTTATCCCATCACGGGTTCAATACAGCCAGAGGTCAAGGGCAATTGAGGCATTTAAATATTGGGGTTTAAAGCAGTGAATTGTGAGTTAACTTCCGCAGGAGGACGCAAAAAGGAAAGACAATCGCCGTCAAAGTTTCTTGGGTCTCACCTCTCACGTGCTGGGCGACTGGTGGTGACGTGAGTGAAAAATCTAGTATCATTTTTCTTCTTTTCCATTTTATTGAATTTAATAATATCTTTTGCGGTACAAGCTCACATGGGTTTAGTTGGTCGGGCTACTCTGAAAGCCCATAACAAAATAAATACTCTACAGGCAGTGTTTGCAAGAATTGGTGCGGCTAATACCGTTTTATTAAACTATTTAAAATTTAAAATAAATTTATTGATTCTGTTTGATTTATAATTTAATATATAAATTTAATAATTTTAAATTTTTTAAATATAAATTTTATAAATTTTTATTTATGAAAATAAGTAAAAATTATATCTATGTTTCATAGGATCCTTCCAAGACCCCCCAAAAATAAAAGTTGGATGCTTCCTAATAAAATTATTATTTATAAAATATGGCTATTATATTTATATTTATACTTGTACTAGATATTAATCTTTTCTACAATGGTATTTTACCAATCTCGCAAACAAAAATCTAGGCTAGCCCAGTTGGTTAGAACCGGCACCGGTTCTCTTTTATGCCAAGTGCACCGTTTGACGGTATTACCTAGATGGGTCTGAATCTTCGGGAATCAATTTTATGCCATAGCCCGTTTGGTCTTCGTAATGGGGTTTTGACTTGTTTCGTTTTTCAAATTTTTTTTTTTTATTTTCATTCGTCTTGCATGACCCCAAAAAATGTTCGTCCACATTGGTTTTCGAGTCACACTGGGAGTTGTTTCTTATCCCATACAATTAATTCTTTTGATCTTCCTGGGCATTCGTTAGAACAAAGGGGCTGCCTATCACTAATTTAATTCCAATCGTTTATGATTGGTTTGGCGATTGATTTACTAGGGTACCTCTACAAGCGGCTAAGGGCAGAGTGAACAAACATTCCTCTTAGGCTCTTACTGAGAGATAGGTCTAGAGCATTTTTAGCACTGACTCATCAAAATGCTTCAGATTTTGTACTGCAAAGCCTACAGGATTCATTATTCTGATGATGATTCATCTATAAACAGGCAACTCACTGTAAGCATTTCCTCTGGTTGCTTAACGGTTTGTAATCACTGCAATCATGTACAGACTCAATTCATATATTTTATAGTTTCTACACTATCATTAACTGGCACACTTTGAAAAAAAAATATGAAATTTTAACATTTCAGAGAGAAAGAAAAAGATAGATTACAGAAAATAAATTTTGATAACTATGAAACTACTTATAACATGAATACATAAAAGACCACAAACCTCAGAGTAAACTAATGAGCTTGTATATTCCTAGGCATACGCAAAGCTAAACAAATATTTCTAAGTTATAGCGGAAATAAAGGCGGGTATGAAGATTTCCCTGATCTTGGATTGAACGAAGAAGGTTATCTGGCAAGGTCCGGAGGGGAATGCAGTGATTCACAGCCGTTGATATTGCCGTAGGAGTACTGCAATAGGCACAGGAGAAGCCCTTGCAGGAGGAGTTGTCGCCAGTGCAGGAGATTTTGAAAGGGGACAGATCACTGGAACTGGTGCTGGTGAAGCTGGCTTGGGAGACGATGCTAGGGTAGAGCAGCCTTGGGAGATGAAGCTGAAGGGGCGCAACAACACTAATAGAAGGTCTTGGATTCTTGATTGCACTATTTTATTTGTTAGGGAAAATTCATTGAAAAAACGAAAAGCAGAAGGTAAATTACACAGTATAATTGAAGAGGGTAATTTGTAATTTAATCTAAAATCAATGAACTGTCTCTGAATGGCTGACATGACATGCTCAGCTTGCATAACAAAATGTTGTGACACTGGAAGCAGTACAACAAACGCATGCCTATGCCCAGCCAAGAACACTACATATGTACAAAAGCGCAGGCACATCTGAGTGCGCGCGTAAGAAAATAAGTGACGGCAGGACACTTTCATTTACGCCAATCAATGCCACTCTTCTTTCAATGGGAAAAAAGGTGCTTGCAGATTTGAACTGTAGCCACAAACCAGCACAGGATTCCTGGTAAGAAACTAAAAAAATCATCTTGTCTTCTACATTTATCTGATTTGTATCCTGAACCCTTCCATCCTTCATCATAATTTTCAACTGTGTAAACAAGCAGGGATGCTTATTTACTTCGACTTGTTTTCATATCTGACACGGTGTATCTTGTATCGACACATGCCCCTGAGAGCACCTTATCTATGTCTGGAACCAATTGTCAGCACTCAGTTAATCATGGTCGGAGTGAGACCAACCTGCCAAGAGCATTGCGGTCCTCCAATTGTGAAGATGGCCCATTCAAAGCCGCATCTTCAGGCTTGGTTTGGCCCTATCCAATATCAGTATATTCATGGAATACTGAACAATCATCAAGGTCTGAGAATAAGCCAGCAAAATAATTATGAGAGGCCACTCCAAAATTCTCCGTTTCCAATGAATTTTCCGCATCCAAGCAAAAAGGGAGATTGCTATTCATAACATCAGTTTCAAGTTCATCCATAGTATATCCAGTGAGATCAAGTCCAAAATCCTTAGCATGAAGCGGAGGCACAGACTGGAATAATGGCTCAGCCTGTTGGTGATGCATGTCACTAGAATCCACTGAAGTTCTTTTGGACTTTGATTTAGAAGGCTTGAGGGTGTCAGAGAAGGAAGACTTGTGCTTTCCCAAAGATTGTATCTTGGATCCTGGTCGAGACCTTGCATCATTTGTTGGGAATACTGATGAAGCCCATCCAGAAATGTCATCAAAACAAGCTCTTGTTGCATCCCTGCGGCAAAGATACACACCCAATCAGAATAACCAAATAGAAAACAAAAAATAATTCTAAAAAATTTTTGTCTGCTTAACAGAAAACTCATTTACTTTCTTTTTTGGAAAAGTTTGAAATAAAGACCAACGTGAGGTGGTTATTTTCATTTGAAGACTAATAGCGGTTATTCAGTTTTAAACATCAAATGAATAACCGCTTTGAGTGGTTATAAGTACTTAAACAAAAATAACTACTCACATTGCTCATCTCAAATTTTCCCTAAATTTTTAAACAAAAGTGTGATAACTACTTCTATTGAGGAAAGGCTATTTCTTTAAATTACAGAGAGTTCCTAATAGAGAAAAATATGACTAATGCTGAGTTTTGAAGTTTATCACTAATGGTTTGCAACCAAAAGTGAAGGGATAGCTTAGAAGGGGAAGGGAGGGAATAAAGTGGAACTACTTTTTCCCTTGGTTTGAAAGATTAGTGTTGGAACGAAGGCAAATAGTAAAAACTAAAAAATAGAAAATCCAATATAGCCCTTTTATATTGCACACAAATTACAACTTTGGTGGCAAAGTAGTAAGGAAACTTTTAAATGATATAAAATAGTTCCCCACATTACCCCCATTTGGGATGGCAGTGGGGAGCAAAAAGAACTTTTCCCTCCACTTCTCATTAAATCTCCCAACCATAAACACCAAGTAGCTGCAGATATTCCACATCACAAAAAGCCACTTTCCCCTCCACTTCTCATTAAATCTCCCAAGCATAAACACTAAATAGCTGCAGATATTCCACACCACAAAAAGCCTTGGCCTCTCTACTCTTCCTGAAACCACTAATGTGACAAATGAGAAAATGCGCCACCCCAAGGACAAAGCCAGTAATCCCAAAGATAGCAGATAATCTACTCTAGATATATCTAGCAGCAGGACAACGTAAGAATACTTCCAGGCAATACCTTCAACCTCAGACCAGATCTGTACTTATAAATGGAGTGGCCAACAAGAAGATCGCCATCTTTCTGATGTACAAAGAAAGGGCTAAATAAAATATGAATCATCCAATAGGGCAATCAATAATTGCCAAAATATCCATACTTTCATGAAGATTAATCCCACCAAAGAACCAGCAACTTGCAAAGTTTAAATATACTAGAAGCAAGAGAGGAAGTTTGATATCTAAATTATCTATAAAAAATTTGAACCCTGTTGGAAGAACGAGGACAGCTATTCTCTAAAGCAAAGTGTTTTTGCCTATCATAAAATCAACTAATTCAAACAGTGTATTTTTATTAACAAACTAAATACATGAACTAAAACTCATGCTGTTGTATGCTGCTATACCTGAAACGGTTCTCAGCAACAGAATTGCAACCTTTAAAATGATTGCTTTCTCTTGTTTGTTTATCCGAAGATGGAGGCGGTTCTGTCACATCTATTGATAAATTGACTACAAAAGGAAATGAAACCAAGGTATCACTCTCTTCTTTCTGGAACTCCAGTGTTACATCAAGCCTATCAGCACTCGCTGGCATGTCTTCACCCTGATCAGAGAGGGACATTCTATCATCCTGATGCCTACTGATTGTGTCATCAAGTGCAGCTGCTAACAACTTCCTGCTTTGGCTCAAATTAGTGAAAGCCATCCTTCCAGAAGGTTTCTTCAGGGAACTCTGAGAATGCTGGCCAATGGAACTAAAGAAACTCTGATCGAAGTAAAGACCGTTACACATAGGTAATGAATTTTGCCTATGGTCAACATGTGATGCCACCTTCCAGATAGATGAAAGCAGGGCAAAAAAATGCTTCTGCAGTAGAAGCTCTCGATTGGTCTGCTCAGAAGCAGCATCTAACAACATCCGAATGTTATCCTGCCAAAGTAGCTATAATATAAGCTAAAAGTTTGTTTTATCAAATTTTAAACGAGAAAGGACGAATGCCTAGCAATTAGAATTGTCAGATATTTTTCTGCAGCAATTATTATAAACAGAATTTGCAATCCACTACCCAGACAATGAGACTGAATAAATGCCATCAACAGCATACCATGCTAATCTAAATCATGTGGAGACCAAACTAAGCGCGTTACTATGCCCAGCCTTACCTCTGTAACTTTAAGAAGAGCCTTTCCAGAACCAGTGTTGTTGATCTTCTCATGATTAGCATTGTCTGCTGTAGACAAGATATATTTTTGGACTAGTTCTCTGAACCTCTCACAGCAGTGGACAGGATGACGATACCTCCCCCTGTAGGCCCCACCAGCAGTCATGCCATAAAGTGTTTCACTAACCAAACTCCAGTTAGAACCATATTCATAAACAATTGCACACAAAATTGCATCTTCTTGTGACAACCAAACATCAGCTGATGGAACACAGTTGGACCAAAGATTTCCCTTTTTCGATTTTTCTGGTTTTATCATCAAGATGCGTTTCACTGGCATTGGTGTGATGGAAATTTTTCCTCCCATCTTACTCCTGCTTATAGGTACCAGACTGTCACATGGCTTTGATTCTCCATGCTCATCCTGCGCACCTAACAAATTGGAATCTAAATCTGAAGAACAAACGTCAGGAAGAGCCTTCTTGATTTTTTTGGACTTCTTAAAAATCTTCTCGTTACCACCGTCTGCAGTAGATTTAGACTTTTTGCGCTTTTTCGGCATAGCTGAATTTGGAGACACCAGGTCCAGACTAGTGACAATCTCATCATCTACAGACATCAGCTCTAGTTGTGGCTCTTCTTTCACGGGTTTCAATTCAGACGATAAAGATCCTTTCTTCAGGGATTTGAACTTGGCTTTCTTGGGTTTCTTCTTAGATTTGGGTTTAGAATCACTTGGTGAATCAATCCTGATGAAAAACAAAAGATACAACATTCTAAGATATTTTCCTACTTAGGACTTTTTAAAAATCATTGTATGGCGTGAATATATTTCAAACTTCACAGTTCACTCTATCAGAATTTGGGAAATAAAGACAAATTTAAGCTAAATCTATAAGATAAGAGCCAGGATTGATGTCCTTATTCCATAGGAAAAATTGTTCAACAAAAGCATGTTATTACATTAATGGTTGAGAAATATTGGTTTCACATAGATCTTACAGATCCTAAATACACACATTTTTTGGGGGTGGATGTAAAAGAAGTGCTATCTTACTTTCTAGAATCATGATTTTCTTCATCAGCATCTTCTTTCTGTTTAGCCTCATTTTCGAGTTCCTCCATTAACTGCAAAAAAGGAATGTAGACAGTTAAACCATATTATAAGAAAAACAAAGAAAGAGATCTGAAGTTCATCTAACCCACCTGATGTTGAGCCAAGGCCTCTACTTGCTGTCGATATGCCTCAGTTGCAAAATCAGCATCCCATCCTGATATAATAGATGGCGAGAAAATTCAATCTCACAGTTGCAAACGAGATTAAGATTTTTATTTATTAGAAAAAAAACCTTTTACAGCCATGCGCAACATAATCCAATTTATTGACAATGTGGCTGGCTACCAAATTTCAACAGTACATTATGTTCAATGTTGACCTTCAATGAAAAAGGACAACCATGCACCAGATATAATCACAACACATTTATAAATGTATTCAGGCATTGTGATTATACAGATGGACATGAAATACAAGTCCAAATTGTTGCATGTTATGACCCCATATACCAACTAAACTCTGCAAGAGAGACATTTCATATGAAGAATGCCCTGACTGAATCATACTTACAAGGGGTTCAATATCATATTTACTATGTATTTCAAGTAATAACATTTTGAATTTTTTTATGCAAAAAGGGCAAAGAAGTGCATACTCTCATATACAAGAGGTTCTTCATCTTCATCAATTTCAGCTTCCATCTCCTCCTTATACTTCTCAATACGATCCAACTCCCATTCCGTGTCCTCAATCCTGACTTCAGATTCCAAGGCTGCTTTATCTATAATTGGATCCCACAGCTCCAGAAAACGAATGGCATATCGATCAATTGGACGTAGCTGATTCTCAAAGGCTGAAATAGCTTGTCCAGCTGCAGCTGCAGCAGCAGCCATTTGTTTCACATCAGCCAGCATGTCAACATCATCTTCTTTAACAACAATAGAGAGAGGCCTTTCTTCCTTATAATCACTTTCACTTAACAGTAAAGCATTCTCTTTACTCAAATTGGAAACTGATCCACTTGGTTCTGCCGGCTCATCAACCTTCATATCATCCTCATTTACATAGTCATCCTCTTCAAGTCTCCCTATTGCTTCCTCAGTAAACTCCTGGTTATCCACAGCTTCTTCCAGTTCAACTTTCTTCAATGCCATATAATCTGCTTCATCTTCTGCATATTTTAATGCAGCCTCTACATCTGCATTAGTTACAGAGACCTCAGCTACATTGCTATGGTTTTTCTCCTTCTGCACATTCTTCATTGGAAGTGTTCTATGACCTGAAAATAGTTCCATAGGATCAAGCTTCTTGAAAAACTCAGTATTATAACCCCCACTTTGAATAACTAAATCATCAAGAGCACGCTTCTGATTTGCTTTCTTCAATATATTCTCTTCAATGGTGCTTTCACTAATTAACCTATAAATATGAACTTCACGTGTCTGACCAATCCTGTGGCATCGATCTTGAGCCTGCTGATCCATAGCTGGATTCCAGTCACTGTCATAAAAAATAACTGTGTCGGCTCCAACTAGGTTGATACCAACACCCCCGCTACGAGTTGACAAGATGAAGAGGAAAATTTTTGGGTTTGTGTTAAAACGCTGCATCAAAGTCTGCCTCTCCTCTGGTTGAGTTGATCCATCTAAACGCATGTAAGTGTAACCATACAAATTAATGAAAGCCTCCAATAAGTCAAGCATCTTAGTCATTTGGGTGAATATCAATGCTCGGTGACCTTCTGATTTTAATCTCCTCAGCAATAATGCAAGCTCCTGTAGTTTCCCACAGTCAAATTGTATAAGACGCCTATCTGGGAAATACACTTGCTGGCGGACAATTGCAGGCCTGATTGGTGACAGAAGGGGTGACAAAACTTCAGAACATCTCTGCTTGTAAGATGGATGCAGAAACACAGGTGTTTCACTTCTACTGCACCAGCAAACAGGAGGTGGGGCTCGGGCAGCTGGAATTGCAAACATAAAACTTCCAACCACATCAATCATCCTTTGCAATCGTTCAACTGGGGAGAGGACAATGTCAGCCAGCATAGAAGAGTACAAGTAAGAAACAGGGTTAGCCTTGTCCCGATGAATATCATATACAGGATGCCTTATGGCAACATGATCCCTTAGGGTTGCTGCGTAGATGGGCCTTTTTCTGCACCTCAAGGAGTTCCACCATGCAATAGCTGCAGCACGTTCCTTTGCTTGTTTTAGTCTCTCTTCCCAAATTGCCCTTTGGATCTCTTCAAAAATGTTAGTTCCTGGAATCTTTTTCCTATACTTAAATTCGGGCCTAATTACTTCCAAGTCACCCTCATTAATACGCTCCGTAATTAAACTGGCAGGGGTCTCAATAGCTTTGACTTCCTCGCACTCCCAAGAACTCATGCTATAATCAAGATGTGTGAATAAAAAACCTAGACCCGTTAGGTTTACTGTTGAAAAAGGGCTAGGTGAAAACATTGAACACACAGAAGAACTTAATTGAATATCAATACCCCACATATCAAAAGAACTGACAATAGGTCGACCTTCAAATAAGTCAGGATGATTGCAAACCTTACGTAGTTGCATTATAACGCTAATCATCCCAAAAAAATTAGCACTTGCTAGCGTAGCTTGTGTCTCTGAGCTAGCAATGAAGTCTTCATACAAATTCCGCTGCCTCTTTGACAGTCTACAATATATGACGTGCTCATGTTTCATTGGAAGCTGCTTCTCTACATCTTGCTTTAATCGACGGAGTATAAATGGACGAAGGACATTATGCAGGCGGTCAACAACCTCCTTATTAACTTTTTCCTCCCCCTCCACCATTCCTGATATTGGATTACTGAACCAATCCTTAAACTCTTGATGAGACTGGAAAACATGGGGCATCAGGAAATGCATGAGAGACCAGAGTTCCATGAGATCATTCTGTAGAGGCGTACCAGTCAAGAGAATACGTCGTTTTGAATTGAAATTCAAGAGAATCTGCCATCTTTGTGACTTCCAATTTTTAATGAGATGAGCTTCATCTAAAATCAAGTATTTCCACTTCTTGCGCTTAAAAACTTTGGAATCCTGAATAACCAGCCTGTAAGTTGTAATGCATACATGAAATGAGTTTGGTTTTAACCAACCCTGTCTTTTAAGTTTCCTCTCTTTTGCACTTCCAAAATAAGTCAAAATTTTAAAAGCAGGGCACCATTTAAGAAATTCAGTCTCCCAGTTAAGCATGACACTAGTTGGTACCACAATCAGATGTGGGCCCCAAATCCCTTTTTCACAAGCAAGATGTGCAAGCAATGCTATTGTCATAATTGTTTTCCCAAGCCCCATTTCATCTGCCAAAATTCCATTAAGTCTTTTTTCATACATTGTGACAAGCCAATCCAATCCAATGTGTTGATACTCACGAAGAGGGTACTTGAGCAGAAAAGGAAACTTTGTGCGCACTTTGGTAGTGGAGAAAGTGTTCCCAGTTGGTTGTGCTGATCTTGCAGCAGCAGCAGCATCAGCAATTATATTCTCACTTTCTCTTCCTTCTAAATTCTCATTGGGTGCTTCCCAGTTTTCTTCTGCTTGGGGCTGTACAACATCCGGGTGCTCACCAGGGTCAACATCTTCATCCATTGAAACAGTAACATCCTTCTGTCTAGCATCTTCATGAAATGGAGAATCCAATAGGCCCTCTGATAGAGCAGAGGCATAGTCAGATTCATCTTCACCATCTCCATCATTACTGACGTCCTATTAGACAGATGAGAATAAATAATATCAACATCTGACACCAACCACCTAAGTTATAAGTAACAAATAGATATAAAAGTAACCTACCATTTTATACATTGCTAGGAGTTCCTCAATAGGCATGTCACTCTCCTTTTGCAATAATGCAATCTACAAATCACGTATCCTTATGAGGGGCATCATCACAATATATACATATACAAACAAAACAGACTAACTAGAACGTTTAACAGTAAATAATCCTGGAATTCTGAATTGATGTGAAGAAATAATTACTAGGAAAACAAAATATAAGCTGACTAGCTCTTAACCTCATCCTTGGGATCAATTGCATCCACTCTTTCCAGTTTTTCCTCTTCAGATAAGGTTGTTTCATCATCCTGAACATTATAGCAAAAATCAGCACTCAGAATTGCCCTTATCATGAGGCACAAATTGGTAAAATGTCCAATCTACTTCTCCAAAACTAGAGTCAGAATAACAAGAATCACAAATGAAATCCCCAAACCTACTTGCCCCAGAAAGATTGATATGCAAAATTTTGGGAATTATATTACTATTTATTGAACTGAATGTTGCGATTGAGATTAGTTCAGGTCCCAAAAATCCAGTTAAAAGCAAAACACAATAATTAAAATAGTGGAATTCAGAATTCATAAAAAAATCATGACATGGAATCACTACATGTGGAGGACTGCAACAAAATGCATGTCAAACAGAATGTAATTTTGTTTACCATGCAAAAGTACAGTGCATCAAATTTTGATATATACAACAGAAAGACAAACAAGGAAGGAGCTTCACATACATAAAGGTAGTCAATTCAAATGAAAATGTGGAAGGATATTTCATGAGAATATATGACACTGATTTTGTTTCTTTTAACAAAACATCAAACAAGATCTCAGGATTTTCACAGACAGAATCAAGCTCTTATCACCATTATGAATCATTCTTATGATCATAAAGACAAGTCAATAAATGTGCTCAACTTAGTGTACCAACAAAGTATTTAATTAGCATCATACAAGGTTATATTGCCAAAACGAGAACCAAAGGTGTAGAGCCCCAAATCTGAGCAAACCTTGAAGTTAAAAGGGATGCATGTAATGAATAGATCACAAAATCTTCTGAACAGTTTTCTAAAGTTAAAAGGGATACATCCACAGGTTTTAAAACAGTTTTCAAACTGAAGTCAATATATAAGTCACAAAGAAAGGAAAACTAGCGAAAGTACACAACAACCAGACAGCTACAAGCTTAACCTATGAACCTCCAATCAACGTCCCAAGCCTTCTCCAAATTTAGGCACGTACAAGAGGTTGTACTTCCTGGGATTTCTTCTAAAATTGATGTTCAGAGTATTATCTCAGAGTATTATCACTCACTTAAAACTATAAACTGACCCGGTTAAGGTGCCTTGTTTATGATGACATGATCCAGTAGTACCATCCTAGGTCATTATAGTTCCATACAAATCCAAATCTTGAGATTATGACTGTGCTAATTATTGAATAAATCTTAATTTAAATTACACTCCAGTTTTTTTTTTATTCATTATTGTGGTGCAGGGAAGGAACAGGGGGCACACAGGTGGCCTAATACCATGCACATTTTATATGCTATGTCATATAAATAGCCACAAAATTACCAGAATGTGAACAAAGCAGAGTACACATATGAGAAACATAAAATGTGATCAATAAGCTGTGAGCAATTTTCAAAGAACATCTCTCACATATCAACCTTGCCTACCTCATTGATGATCACAGCTAATGAAAGCAAATTAAAATGTAAGACAGCAAAATATGTGCTAGCACATAATATACCTTATCTTCTGTGGCAAATAAGAAGTCGCCATCTTCCTGCAAACAATTCAGGACGCAAGTCAGGAACACAGCTTGCACAAGATATTGGTTGTTGTGTGAGGATAAACTGCTATATTAAGCAAAAGCTAAATATAGTAACATTGATCAAGATAGTCAAGCATTAAGCAAGGCAGATGGACTAGTGTAGCAGGCCAAAGATCTCACTGCAGGTACTACGAAAAAAAATTTATGTCCTCTTTTTGGTGCTCAGCATATGTATTCCTTCAGGGTGTTTCTTCGCTAGACATGCAGAGGAATTGAAAGCTCTATTGTTTCATTATTCCGGTGTGTTTTTCCTTTTGCTACTTCAATTAAGAATGATCATAATTGTTAATTGCGAATAACGCACTCAGCGCATGGGGTCATTGCACACTGTAATTTGAACAATTGTGCAATAATATTATTTTTTATATAAATATATATTTTTATATATGTAATATAACCCAAATAACAATCTATAAAAATTAGCCTTAAGAAAATATTAAAACTTCATTTGCAATCGAGATTCAAAGTTCCAAATAACGAACACTAAGCAACTTAATACCAAAAGCATAAATAAATCAAGACTCAACAATCTAAGGCTAAAGCCTCCAAGTAAGCATCGACCTCTAGCAAACAGTTGACAAGTGCACACACAGAGAGAGAAAGAGAGAAAGAGGTAAAGGAGAAGAGAACAGAACCACTGAGAGAAGAAGAGAACAAATAGCTGAACCTTCAGCCAAACAGAAACTTCAGCCATCGAGAATAGAATCAGTCACCGGGGTAGAAGCTGCACTCAGCAGCAGCAGATTTACTGAGACCAGCAACAGAACCACTGAACCACTGGCAGAGGACCACCGAGGGCAACAGCTGCAACAACCATGCAAGTAGGAGAGAAAGGTCGAGAGTGGCAGAGAAGGGTTGAGAATTCTGCCTCAGACACTCAGGCAATATTGCGGCTAAAAATACAATTACCATTCTGTCCGTATGGCAAGAATAGAGCACACTATTTGGCAAAAATAGTGCACATTTGCGAATGAAAGCGAGCGCAACAGCTCAATATTGGAACTACACTACGCTATGACAGATTTATAGTACAATAAGGCATTACACATCGCAATGTGCTATAGCGTGTTATTGATAACTATGAGAAGAATATCTTAGCCTTCCTTTTCATAATCATTCTTTCCTTCTAATATTTTTTTTCTTTATATCAGTTAGATAAGTGAATCAAGAAAGGAAAATATAACGTTACAGAAACACTGATATATATTTTTTTTTTCACCACCTTACTCCAACCCTTGTCAGACCTTAATTTTGGCTCTTAAATCACACATTTACAGAACTGTACATGAGCATGTGTGTGTAAATGTGAGCTTTATTTTAACTAAATGTCAACCTTAAAGTAGATTATTACTATTAGGAAATCCAAAAATTCTGATGTTGAACATAATAGACACACAAACACACTTGCAAAGCACAGGTGCACTTACATCTATAAGAGGGCAACATAGAGGTGCAGTATATAAGATTTCTCAAAGTTCAAACTAGTATAAATTATATGAAATGAATTTCATTTGCAGGCCTCCTCACCTTCAGACTTCAAAATTGCTGATACAGTCAAATTTTTAGACACTCAAGCAAATTCATCATCATCATATATACTAACCTCTTCATCACTGAAGTTATATGCGACATTCTCATTGGCTATCTTGCTGGAAACTTCATTTACATCTTCAGATTGACTGATCTCATCTTGAGAAAAAATGTTTGCTGATGTAGATAAGCCACCATTACTTTCATCCTGTTATAAGAAAATGAGTATTATGCTAAGTTCCCAATTCAATCTACAAATCAACAGTGGTAGAAATAAACACATACAACTTACACAACGACGACCAGGGACCATGCTGGAGTTGCTTGGGCCAATCTTGCTGACAAATAATAGATCGGTTCCATTTCCTGCAGTATATTAGCCATTCCCCATGTCAACACAACCATAACTTCCACAAATTAAAAGGGATACATTGCCAGTGCTTGTCCTTACCACCATTATCACCTGTTCCAGCTATTGTACCACCATCTTCACCATGATCTGGACTAATTTCTTGACTGACTGATTCTGCTAATTGAACACGATGGAATATTATCAGCAAAAAGTGGAGGACACATACTTAGCTGAGAAATGAGGAAAACATAGAGATTCTGTTCTTATTTTCCCATATCATTTGATTCCTATCACATGTTTAAATAAATTGGAAAAAATCAGTAATTAAATGAATGTCAGTTGTTTAGCATTACAAAATATAACATACAAGGAGAATGCCCAGCAACTAAACGCTCTAAAAGTTTATTAAATGCCAAACGAAAGTCCAACGTGTCATATAAGAACTTATGGACACTTTTAATGTACTGACATAGAGACACACATTTTAAATTGTAAAAGAACATCCACAACAGGGGTTTAATTCTTTACTGTCTTTCCTTTTATGCTATATTGTCCTCCATTTAGAAGAGCAACCCAGCATTCCACAAAAATGAGGTGGTGTAATATAAGAAAATCACCTTTCTCACCATCATAACGTTTGAGTACCTCCTCAAGTGGAAGATCAATTTCATCACGCAAAGCTGCCAATTCCTCTAGCCTTTCTTCTTCAGTAATAAGAGCCTCATCTTCCTCAAGGGTTTGCTCATCATCCTCCTGGAAACAGTGCCATCATTTAACATCAGTCTATATATGAGTTAGTAACAATTTCGAATAGTGAAGCAACAGAATAAATCATCAGGTCAAAAACACAATAAAAAAGAAATTGTTCATCTTTCAAAAAAATAAAATACAAATACTTCAAAAGCTACTGAGGCATGAAAATGCTCAAGCACATGATTGAGAAAACTTTGAAATATGCACATGGATTACTTCTAAGTTTGTACAACCAATATTATGTACATGAAAATCTAAGAAGCCCCTAAAGTACTTATCTCAAAGCCTTCTCCATGATAGACACTCAGAGCAGCCTACCCAAAGGATATCTTTTCTATCTGGATTTTATTCTGTTAGAAACTTTTTAAATCATGTCCTCAATTATGTTGAGAACTGAAGTTTTGTACGATGAATTGCAACAAATAATAGAAGGAATCATAGAAAAACAAAGATGACATCATTCTCCAATTTCTCCAAAAATCTATTTGGGACTCACTTGATTCGAGCTAATTTTGTTTCAAGGAAATATGGCCACAGAGGAACAGAAACAATAAGGCCTTTTTTTATTCTTTGCCAAACATTGGTAATGCACATCAAGCCAGAAACAATTCAGTGTGAGTCTGAAGTGGTGACTGTTGGGTGTTTAAGCAAAGACGAGAACTCCACTGTGAGAACATTTTCAAGTAACCGAAATACATCAACAACAACAATAACAAACCATATCATAGTATAGTAGGTGGTTAGCTACATGGATCAAACAACACCATTGAATTTTATTCCCTTTGTTCCTAAATAATTGTCTTTTAAGGAAGATGCACAGAAATTAAGAAAATGATTCCATTGTCTTCATACTAAAAAAAAAAAAAATTTTCTTTACCAAAATACTCTTCTCATAGAAGAACTCAAATATACTTATAGTCAACAAGATAAATGCTGACAGATTCTTCGTTGGTTGAGCATTTAATGGGGATAAGGGTAAAATTGGAAGAAAAAATTAATGAAGCCTTGGTTTTAGAAAGGTGACAGTTAAAATGGAACAAAAAAATTTTCTATCACGACTATTATTTAGGAACAGAGGGAGTATTAAAAACCAAATTGTGAGAAGTTTTGTTTACTATATGGGTCGTGTTTATTACATCACAGTCAGAAAATGTAGAAAGCATATTATACAATCCACCTTTTGAGACAAAACATACCAATAATATTGGCTAAAACACTTTCATTGGTTTAAACAGAGAAAACAAAAGCAAGCCAATGGGAGTGGAACCCTATACATCTACAGTATCCACAAGTGGTACAATTTCTAATTCAGCATAGCAACTAGCATGCAGACGATCTGCCTGTTTACTTCTACAAATTACAAAGCACGCATGACTCCATTGTCATTGAGCATCAATTTTTTGCATTAATTCTAATCAACAAGTATGGCTGTAAGTCAACCAAACAATATGCCATCTAAAATAACCAATTCTAACTCATATAGAGTGCAATTGGCACCAACAACTTCTATAATGATAACATGACACTTAAAGGTGATGAAAATCCTTGTTTTTATAAGGGTTTGTACAAGCCACAAGTTACATAAACAGAAAATGTGCTACAAGAGTTTAGATAATGACAGTGAAAAGAAGGATTTGCATGAACAAATAGTAAGGAAAGGAAATCCATACTGATTCATCATCAGATTGTACATCATATTCTTCATCATTGTCAATAGCATCTGACTGAGACTCTGCTACAAACGGATTAAGTTAATTTAGTACCAGAAGTGACATCCACTTCATAATTTTAATGATACATCATCTACCCACCGCCATTAGCTTTTTTAAATTCTTTGATAATGTCCCCATCTACTCCTTTGTATTGAATATTTACATGACTCTCTGTAGGATGTTTGTCTACTGGTTTACAAGCATCCACAAGATTTTCTGCCAACATAGTTGAATACCTGAAAAACAACAAAAAATGACAACAGAGTCTACTGGCTAAGCACCAACTTCCAAAAACAATTAATTAGAAATATAAAAAATCTACCTCTCAGTTTGCCCCAAGAGAAACTCAAGCTGTTTATCAAGCGCCTTTTTCTTTTTCTCATCAAGTTCCATCTGATGCTTGTAAAGAACCTGGCAAAAAAATAGAGGTCGAAGGACATCAACTGAATATTAAAAACTTGCATGACCAATTAAATTCATATAAATGCATTACCAGCTTTTCAATCTTCATCCAGAATTTCTTAACATCCTTGGAAATATTTAGTGCGACTTTTCTTAAGCGCTGCTCTTCTTCCTGAACAAAATTTGAATCCCATCATGATAACATGACAAGCGTAAAATCACCTAATTCTGCTATCACTAACTAAATATAACACTATCAAAATGTTGGTGACAGTGGCTAGTTATTAACCACATATGTTTAAGGAAGGAAGATTTGAACCTTCATCTTCTTTTCACCTCTTGTAGCCTGATCTAGCATGCCCTTGCTGGCTCTTAACACTACTTTCTTTGCTTGAGCTAATTTCCATTTCCTCTCTGACTCAAAGTCCTGCCAACAAACAGAATAACAAACATGTTCATATGAATCAAAGAAATACCATAACCAACATGTCAGATATTTAAGCTGAAACAATGAATACCTTTGACAACCACACCATCTCTTCCAAGACATGATCCCAATGAGTTTTTGGTCGTCGAGGCTCCCTTGGAGCTTCAAGTGCCTGATACAGCAAACGATCATAAATTGAAAATCAAAAAGTCCAAAATAGTAGAACAGAACAAAATTATAGGAAACTGAGCAAATAAAACATCATTGTTGGAGAATGATGACAGATGTTTAGAATAATCTTTCTCAACATTCAAAACAAAAAATCATATTTTGCCATGTAGCATTTGAGACTTTAAATTACATTTGATCCCTCCCTTGATGAGGCTTTCCATCGAAGACAGAGCAAAAACCAGGAAAAAAAATTTAGACAATATAAATAGCCCAGAAGTAGGCAACCAAAATGTCAACAGGCAAATATCAACTTCCTTATGTATAATAATGAATAACTTTACACATTTAATTAATATTGTGAGTAACTCTGGTTTTGTATTCATATTTTTACAGTCTTAATTTCATTTTAACTTACCCATGCTAAATGTAAATATATCTGTTACAAATTTAACCACACTGCACCAACTTTGCATACCATCTCTGTAATTGTTCTTTCCTTAATTTTGCTATATTGGTGAATTCCCAAATGAATACATGTAAATAAATAAAATTTTCTATAACTTAGAGACCTTGGAGTGTTTTTCTAATATCCAATATTCTCTTAAGATATTGTCAAAATTAAAATCCGTTTGCTAGAATGTTTTTAATATTAATTACAACTTCCTGCTTCAACGTAAATTATAACCTGTAGTTTAAATCCATAACTTAGTATCAAATAACTGCTCTAGTGATAATTTCAACAACAAACCAATACACCACTAGTTGTACAAGATTTTCTAGTAACATAATTTATATGCCAATTGCCAATTAGTTACAACTTAAAATCCAAATTGGCACGAAAAAGTCCATAATGACTAGTGCATGTGACAAGTGGGTGACAAAAAGTTTGAACTAGTGCAGGCAGCAAATATAACAGATACTTAATTGAACAACATCATAAAAGGATTAAGTTATAATCAATGCATTTCATCCAATCTTATTCTCTCAAATTGTTAAAAAGTAACCAACAAAAAAGAGAATAGAACTGAAAATAATGCCTGCTGATCATCCTAAAAAAAATTTGCAAAATATACAATGAGGCAAAATGCCTTCATCAATTTGGTTCTCTAAACCAAGAATTATTATTATAGAATAATATTCATAGACATGCTTTTGCATCCCTTCTCCAAAATCCAAATGGGTGAACTCCCATACACACTTACTTCAACTTTGCTCAATCTAAACCAAGTGCAGTGTATGTTGGTGACATACAACCAACTGATTCATTTATGCTTTATCATACTTGCGATCTTGAAATTGGAACTATCAATCCAAGAAGAGAGCAATATCTTTTTCAGCCAATTAAGTTGATTTTTAGGGGAAAAATTAAAAATCTGATGTCCTTTGTTTTACAAATCTCAGCATGAAGAACAGTGGTTCCCTTGTCTTCAGAAGTCAGGACACAGTCTTTTCATGTCAAAGCATGGATATGGGATAAGACTCATCCCCACCAACTTATTGTCACATCAGTTACATACTAACTAGTACAGTCATACTATTCCCACAACTTTATTCTCACTTAATCCTCACAACTTATAATCTAAACCATTAATTTTTGTGTGGTCTAACAAATCAACACATCACACCACCTAGTTGTAAGGAAAGTGCAACAAATGTGTTGTGGAAATATCATTTTTCTAACTAGTAATTATGTTTACTTGTTTTTATGTAATGGCTCTATGTATTAGTGAATTCAGAACACCACGGGAGCCACTTGAGTTAGATTAACTTCATTCAAATTTCTAAGTGCACCCAACAAGTAACCACATATTTGGTGACTTTTTGCAAAATACATGTCAGCCAAATTTCATAGTCAATATGTTTAGAACTGATCTTCCCAAAATTTCGGTCGTTTATTTAATGCATCAATTCTTGAATATACATACAGTTCAAAGGATAACAGATTGAAGTTCCAAAGCAATAAGAAAAGAAGGAAGGGGAAGAACATGTTAGCGGGGACACCAATTTTAGTCAAAATGTAGCCGGATCATAGGCCTTAAGCACACACATTCCGCAATGCATGATATCAATAACAAGTTTTCTGAATTAAACAAAAACAATAATAGCGCTAACAAACTAATGCAGAAACTATGAATAAACACAAACTTGCCTTTTGCCGCTTAGCTCTTGTCTCATGATCAAGCTTAGACCTCGGACCTTTGGACGCCATCACGCTTTCTTAAACTAAATCAGGATTCAAGGACCAATCATCTGTTTCATAACATCAACTGAAAGCATCAGCGCAAAACTTGTTAAAACTGTAGGTAGGAGCTAAAAATGCAATGACCAAGCAAGATATGAACGCTGCTGGAAAAACCATAGCTCTAACCAGGGTTGTTCGCTAATAAGGAACACCTCGAGCAGGGCAATGCGGGATGAACAAGGAACAAAAGATCGTAGCATGTCGCACACTATGCGGTCGATATTTTTTGGTTTCGCAAGTTGCCGAAACAAAACTATGGAGGAATTGCGATATGTTTGTTATCGTATCGGAGTTAGATCACTTCGTGCCCCTACTGTGACTGTGAGGGTGAATAAGTGAACGGCAAACAGCGATATCTCAAACCCTAACTCGAACACGATGAAGGAGCAAGATGGACGAAGCTGCATCTTCTACTCTAAAGTCTAAACGCATTGTCGTATTACTATGGCCTCATTACTTGGTCACCGCCGTTGCAGTATTGTGAACATGTCGTTCTTGTCCAAAAATGTCATCGTGTAGTCGTGTACGTATATTGTATTTCATGACGTCCCCTACCGCCAGTGATTCTTAATTTTTTAAATTTTAATTAAGTTTTATTAATTATAAAGTGATTCTTAATATTGAGACTCACTATTTTTTTCATTAACTTTTCAATATCTTTCACTTGCCATTGATGACCAAACTATAGGAGATACAAATTCATTTTATAACACATATTATATATGTAATCAGTGAATTTTATAAAAAAATTGTGATTATTTGTATTTACTATTTATTAATTAGTAAATTATTTTGAATGGTTAAAGATTATTTAGAATTCAATACTAATAAAATTTTGATTTATTCAAACTTTTGCCTACCCAATGTTTTTACATGTTCAACTAATATTTGGGTGAGCTTACTCTTTTTTTTTTTGTCTGATTAATTCATCTTTTTAGTTTAATCAAATATACATTATTTACATAGTAATTAACCTAATTATAAAAATATTAAAAATGTTACTTAAAATTTTGATATACGTACAAATGCTTTTATACTCTACTTATAATAAAATTGAGCTATTAGCTAACATATTGTTTAACATTTTTAATTATAGGTTATAGAAAATATTCAATTTTCAATGTTGAGCAACATCTAACCCATTAAATAGTATGACCATGCCCGTCTTCACACAAGAAAAATGCATGACCCTCTTATCCTTTAAACGAAATTTTACACCTAAAATGAGGAGTGTTAATTGCACATGATTAATCTTCACAAAGAATATATAAAGTTAATATATACTTTATTTTCTCCATTAATTGACAATCACTCAAAAGTCCATCAATTACTTAAAACAATATACATTATTTTTTGTACATTTTTTGTGAAAACTAAACACTTGTAATTACTTTCCTCAAAATAACTTGCATGGTTGGATAGTTAGGTACTTTAATTGTCATATTAAATATGCGAATATTGAATATTTATATTTAGCATATAATACTTAAACATCTAAAACGTTGAGAACTTAAGATATCATGTACTTAAATTATAAAGTCAGAACTACCCTTATATGACTGAATTGCATCTAATTATGTATAAATAGTATTTCTATTTTTTCTAAATCTCTTTATTTTGAATAATGAGCATAGTCTTATAAAATATAACTCAGAATATTAATATAAAAGTAAGAATAGGTTGTTGATATGTCAACATAAGTAATAGATATTTAAATTTTTTAAATATATTATTTTAAGTTTAATTTAATTTATGTGTATAAAAAATATTTGTTTGAGAGATAATTATTTACTTATATAATTTTTATTTTTAAAAAAAATTAATCTCTTAATTTTTAGTTAAAAAATATTCAGAAGCAATCTTGAAAAAAAAAGAATAAATTGTTGATACAATTGCCAAGAACTTATTTCATGGTCCATATGAGCAATATGAATTTAGAAAAGGGACAAGGATGTTGTGACTTTAACGGTCCATTTTGGAATTTAGAAGAAATTGTTCAAAAAACTAATTTCCATATATATGAGCAATGTGGTATATGTGAAGATATGATTTTTAAAATTGAAGAAATCATAGAGAGAGAGAGAGAGAGAGAGATTTGGTGCTTTCAAATATTTCTGTTATCGCCACATCTATTAATTGATACCAATATAAGATATAATTTGAAATGAAGAAAAAAATATAAATTAAATGATAGTGGAAATTCAAATTTTAATTTTTAACGGAAAAAAATCATTACGTCAAGATTTGGGGATTAACAAAAATGTAGATTAAATAAAGCATTTGATTAATTAATTCAATTTTAAAAATTATAAGTGCAAATGGGCCCGAGGAGAGGCAGCTGGGTCTGGCGCCGGTGCCGTCACACCCGGATACAAGCGGTACAAGAGTACTCACCACACAGCAGTAAACTGAAATCCTCACTCCTAAATGCAACCGAATTTTGGCGGAGATTCCGCCAAGCGTTGCGAAATCCATTAATTTCAAAAACTCGACAAACTTTATAAATGTTCTTCCCGTCAGTTCACTTGGTGTCAAATTTCTTCTCCGAAATCAATCAAAATCTTTCTCGGCAGTCTTCCAATTAGGGTTAGGGTTTCTGTTAAAGTGATCCAATAATCCAATTATAATGAAAGCTTCTCTCAAATTCCGGGAAGAGCAAAAGCCGCTGCTCAGAGCCAAAATACCACTCAACATCTTGGGCTTGCCGTTCCAATCCGGCATAGTAGTTGGTGAGTCCAAGGAGCTCACTCTAAACCTGGGCACCTTCTTCGAATCTGGACCGTCCATCAGGGTCGCCTACCGCCCTAATGATTCATGGAACCCCTTTTCCCTCATCGTCAAGACAGGAACTGGACCCTTCGGTTCCCCCTCATGCAGCTCCATGCTGATGAGTGCTGAGTTCAATTTGGTTGGTCGTGGGAATGGAAGTCCCACTTTCATGCTTCACTTCAAGCCTCGATTTGGGGATTTCTCCTTCAAGAAGTCACAGTCTTCGATTTTTGATAAGAAATCGTCTAGGTCCCAGAACGGCGTCAGTTCAGATGATGATGGATCGATTGAGATGGTGGACTCCCCAGTGGTGAACGCCGGATACAGCTCGTTCACGGGAAAGAAAATTTCCATTTTGGCTAATGATTCACCAGCTGCAGGCGCGATTACCAATCTCTTCTCTGGCATGGAGGTGGCGGCGAGGACTACTGTTCCTGTCAAAGGAGCAGCTGTGTTGAACTTCCGGTGGGGCGTTCGGGTTCCAGCGGAGCTAAAGAGTCCGGGTAACGGGACGGCTGGGGTTGCGTTTCAGAAGATTCCGTTTTTAGTGATGGACAAGATTGGGATAGAACACGGGGACGGCAGTGGTTCGAAGGGGAAGGCACTCACAAAACGAAGCTCGGATTTGGCTTTCCCGGCAAACACTGACGTGGCAGAGGCCTGCTTCACGGTGAAAAGGCAATTGGAGGTTTTGCAAGCGGAGAACGGGTTGCTAAGGAGCGCCGTGGAAGATCTGCGAAGGGAAATAACCGGAGTGAGATTAGGTGGAAGTTCGGATTCCGGCAAGTACAGAGAGATTGAGAGGACTGGAACGAAGCCTTCAAGTGGTAAGACTGATCGACGAAATAACGAGAAGAAATCGTCGGAGGGGGATGTGAATGAGGAATTAAAGAAGGCTTTGATGGGAGCTACTGCTTAAATCCTTATTTTCTTTCTCCTTCCTTAAGAAGTTAAATTTTGTCTAAATCATATGCAACTGTATGTTTTGAGATAGGACTCTGTTAGTATCATCAATTTTCTGTTGCTGGTTTTGAAATCGTCAACTTCTTTCATCTCATCAATTGTTTGGCAATGGTGTAACACAAGAGGTTTTTGGTTGGATGTATGTTGCCTTCGATCCAATTTTATGGCATGCTTTTAAGTTATATCAGCCTAGAATTCTAGTGGAAGAGGACCAGGAAAATATGAACAACAGAGTTTGTATGAGACAATCTTTATTTTTGAATGCGGAGACCCATCATTTGAATAATTTTATGATCACCCAATTATTGGAGGTTGAGTTGCAATCTTATTGCTAGGGTAGAAAAAATTTGAATCTAGTCTAGAATAATTCTATTCTGCCAAGCACTTGATATTTCGAGTTTCAGAATGGTGGGGGGAACGAAACCGAAATTTAATTTAGACAGATGATGTTGAAATGGTTGGCGTAAATGATAGGTGATAATCAAGGGCAATGGGTTTGGAAGGGATTCATATTTGAGAGCTTAAGTGCGCAATAATGACCAATGAGAAATTTGATTATATTAGAGTTTTTTTTTTTTTTAGATAATACAAGTGCTATATTGGCTAAAGAGAGAGATTGAATCAACGGGATTCGGACAGAAAAATGTTATATAAATTACGACTCACGCTGATTATACTGTAGAGTTTGAATAGAAAAATTAGCAGATCTGGCCCGAATAGCTCGCCGAGGGTGCGATGGACGTGGGACAGATCTCCTAGACGGCCTTGTATAACGGGATGCGGTCAAACTTTGATGGGCCTTAAGGGGTATACATATTCATTTTGCAGCCACGTCTTTACGACTCAGAAGAATAAGTGATGTTAAAATGGGCCTAAACCTGCAGTCACTCGTGTAGATTTTTTATTCCTAATGAGTTTGGATCATCAAAAGCTCAGCCCATTAAAATGTGGGCCTTTTGGCTAGACCCATTGACTCACATATCAACATGAGGCCAAGTGGGCCTGACACGAGCTATTATGTTGGAAATTAAATAATGGAAAAAGATAAAATATAATAGGAGTTAAAAATGCCCTGTCCCGCCATCACAGCTGGGCACAGGTACAGCTTAATTGAATATTTTTATTTTTATATATTTATATTTATAATTTTTATTTCTTCTATTTAATTTATTTTTTTAATATTTTTTAACATATATCTCTTCAATCACATTAAACATAATTAAAAGTGTGAGACTATGTGTAACATCAACAATTTTCAGCTTAATTAGGGATGTCAGACCCGTCGTTCCTCATCACCTTGATGTTTGAGTTAAAAAATTTGTTTATAAATAATTACAAAAATACATAATCTATTTCTTAAGCGGGTTAAAATGAACTTACTTGACAGACTCATCACATTTTGACATTTCCTAAGCCTAATGAACACCTGAGCTTTTGATCATTATCAAAATTATAACTAGTCGAGACTTACCGGCCACCATTTGCTCGTTAATTGTCTTCTTACATGCTTTTTGTTGGAATATTTTTGTTATTTACTATGAATTCTTACAATCTTATATATTATTAACTGTGAATTCTTTGCTGAAAAACAAATATAAACTTCTTTGGGAAACAAGGAAAGAAAAGCCATGTGAATGAATTGAGCTTTATATGAGCGAAGGTTGGTTTAATTGTTCAAGATCCAGCCTTGAGTAATGGATTGGACTGGTCAAATATCAACTTTGTCTGCAAATATTATGGGAATTATTGCGGGTCATTGACTAATAAAACTCAGCTTCTTCTTTACAAGAAAGGTTTCACACTAGGCCCTGGCAACAGAATCTTTTCAATTTCAAATTTTGGTTTTTCATTTGATGCGGAATGAGGGATACCCATACCCAATAAAATCGAGGAAATCTCCTCTTACACCAGACACGGAATTCACATTGATGTGGCACCTATGTATAGATATCAAAGCTCAATAAAATCAACAATGTCAGTCTGGAATCTGGATGCAAACCAAGTGAAAGGTTGAGCAATGTCCCGTATGATCGAAGCGTCTGAACATTCTAATTATGATCTTCACCAAGAGTCTAAAGTGCATCATCTGACTGAGCAAAGCTATGGCTTTGACATCATTCTCCATTTTACTGAGCATAGGACCTTAAAATTTAGGACCTTCATAGAAATTCCCTTTGCAACCCACCGACCACCTGAGCTAAGCCTTGGACATAGGATCTTTGTCCATATAACGTACGATGCCGAGGTTCCTAAAGAATTGCCAGAATGATGGCAATGTTTTACTTTCATTGGAACTTGAAAGTGACCCTCATAATACATACGATCACAGTTCTGATGCAACAAGCAAAAGTCCAAGAGGGAAGTCAAAATCAACCGCCGACTGGGGAGTCTCCTTATACTAAATTGATTCCCAAGATAGAGGCTAGTGGGGGCGTTGTCATGTGAGGGCTGGAATAAAAATCTTCCAAGCTACTGATTTTTCTAGCTTCTACTCATCAGTCATCAGCACCTTCCAACCTCGGGAAAACAAGAAGAATCTTGGGTACAAAAGAAACGGGAAGAAAACAAAACTTGCTAAGTTTAAATCTTCACGGAACAATATTATTTCAAATGTTTCTATCTGACAAGCCAGCTTGGTAGAGGTGGGTTAAAAATTGTAGAAAAACCTCTACAGTCTAACTAGCAGGCAGATCCTCTTACTCGAGTGTAAGGATTTCACATGTTTATACTGCAACTGTCAAAGGCAATCAGAAACAGAAAGTGGTGGAACAAGACAAATTAGAAATGATTAGGTATATTCAACAATGTTACTGCAAATTAGTAAAAAAAAGAATTTCACTGAACTAATATTAGCTCTCGGTTAAACTAAGGACTACTTTTATTTTTATAAATTAAAATTTATAAAAATTTTAATTAAAATAATTTAGACAATTCAATTTATTATGTTTTATATATTGAATTGTGAAATAAAAAATTTAATCAAACAACTCATATTTAGTAAATTTTTAGTGGTCTCTTTTAAGTAAATCTATCATTTCCCTACACTAATTAAACTAATTAGAGTGATCAAACCATGGATTTGACTATAAAGCTAAGAACATGGATTTAGAAGGTGATTAGTTCAGATTCACATGCTCTATCAAATGATCCTTCCTACTTTAATCACTGTTTGAAGATTGTCTCAAACGGTATTAGTCAATTATGCGTCACATGATCCGCAGCGGCCCAACCAAGTAAACAAATGGTAGGAAAAAGGATTATAGCTTTGTCACCCTTCTTGCCTGACCCACCTCTCAAATTCTCCTTAAATTTAGATTTAGAGCAAGCCCCTTATCACTTATTAGAGCTATTCATTTGTGCTCCAACTGATGATTTGTTAAAAAATTATGACAACCGTAGTGTTTAATATTGTTGATGATAAAGCAGCTACAGTAATTCTACAATATGATATTGATATGCTACAAGTAATGGTGAACCACGTGCTGAAGGCATGCTCATCAATATTATCATATAAACCTGATCCAGCTCTTCAAAATCATCAGTATTCCCTTCATACTAGCCTTGTCTCTTCACTGAGTTGTTCTGATGAAGCCAATCAGCTCCAGAGTTTTGGCCTTGGTTCTTGTTCACTTTCTTTTGTTCTCTACGTTCTGCCTTAGCCATGAACAGAGCTTTTCAAGCGAGAGAAGTCTGTCAAGGAAGTTGCTATCATCATCATCATCTTTGACTTCTGTTTCGACAAGTATAGATAAATTAAGTGAAGGCAAGAAACAGCAGCCCAAGAAAGCTTTGGAGCCAAGTTTGAGGAAAGCACCACCAAGTGTCCCAAATCCTACCCAAAACAAGTAGGATTGGACAACTATTCCGGAGATCTCAGCAATTCAGCCAAATTTTTTCCTATATTGCTTCCTTTGACCTTGCTGTTAATTTTTTTTCCCTTTCTTGGCCTTCTTCCTATATAATAGTTATTCGCCACAATCTTGGATCTTTTTCTTGGGTACTCTTTCGTCTTGTAAGGTTCAGTTGTAGTGATCTTAAAATATTGCGCAGGATGCATAAAGTGTACATAAGTACTAGAATTTTGCTTTGCATAAAGTGTACTAGAATTAGGAAGGTATAGTGAAGAATTTTGCTTTGCAAATGACAGCAATTTGATTCCAAAGGCCTAGAATTTTGATGTCAATTTTGATTTCGTTCAAGGAACTGCCAAGGATTCAATTTATGTTGCCTTTGAAAGGTTCCTGCGTCTCCCTGTTTGCTCTTTTCCTTTACATGCTCTTTTTTTTCACCTTCTTGCGGTCACAAAATACCAAATTGATCATTTGTATTGTCTGTATCTCTCTAATTCCACCATCCTTTTGAGTAAAAAACTAACCAGGCTAATTGGTTTTGGCGTAATGAGGCGAGAAAGTGCAGAGAAACATTCACATGAACTATTATCCTTTTGAGAGCTAAAATTATTAGAAATTCTTGGTTTACACGCATGGCCTGTTGAGAATGCAGTGAGGATTCGTAGTACTGAATGATGCAAAGGTCAACATGAGTCATAAGAACAGATGGAAAAAGTAAGGAGTGCACGTTTGGTTGTTGGCTAGTGTGTTGTTTTCATCCACCTTTTAGGTATGAAGTTGGCTTTACAGCCAAAAAGATCGAAACCTCTTGACGGTGATGTTGAACACTGCATGTACGGTTTCACAGATTAGCTGGGATTAATGGTAGGATCCAAAAATTAGGATGGCCTTGTGTCTCCCCAGTCCCTCTTGTCCCATCACTATCGTATGACTATTTTTTTTTTTTTTGGTGAATCTATCGTATGACTATTTGAAGGTTATGCACTACGCAAGCTTGATTAAAGGAGATCCAATATAAAAGCAACGTATCCTGTATGGAAAATTCTAGTCCACAAAATAGGACATTACAATTTTACAAAAATAAACATAGAGTATTGATTATATTAAATTTTATATATTATTAATATCTTTTAAGTAAGATGATATCAATCTAATAGATCAATATATTTTTATATATAAATATATTAATTTAATTTTTTTAATTTTATTATGATAATAAAATAAATAATTCATATTTTGTATGGATTATAAAAGTAAAAATTTATTTTTTTTTTTAGATAAAGATAGAATAGACTAACTTAACGAGTTCAACTCATTTTAAAGTTTTTAAATACAATTTTAAAATTTAAATATTAAAAAAACTTTTATTATAACATTTAATAAGAAGATAATCATTAGAACGTCTCAAATCAAGCTGTTATTGATTATCTTTATTTTAATTTTGTAAAACAAATCATGTGACTCAATTATTTAATATTTGACTTATTAAGCGATTTATGGATAATTTACCTTATAATTCTAACCTTAGCATAAAATTTAATATTAAAATTTACAACAATTATGTTCTACTCCATTGGTTGTTATATCCAAATTATGTGTAAATTATGTTCTATTTATAATTTTAGATTTAAATTTAAAATTTTTTTACATATATGTATTAAATGACTTATTATTTTTCTTTTACCAAAAAAATGGTTTTGTGAATCTGTATTTTTACCTTGCTAATTTATTTATCTGTTTCGCTACACTATTAAGTTTACCAATAACATAATTAAGTTTGTAATTTCACAAACCGAAGCAATTCACACAGATATTCATTTTTGAGGGGTATCGTGTTCATGTAGCTAGCCTAGTTATGGGCTTCATTGTGGCAGCTATCTACCATCGCATTACATGTGAAAATCATGGGTTTGTTTTTGCCTTTTGGTATGAGATCTAAGTTCGGGTTGAGGTTCCAACCTCAAACCATAAGCCCGTCAAAAATATTGATGGGTCAGACATGGCCCATTAAAGTGGCATCGAAAACATGGGCAACAAAGCCCGGAAAGAAATGCATTACTTTCCCTGTATAGCTATGCTGTGTGCCATTCTGTGTTCAAATTCCACAACCCATTTTTCGCTAATTCTGTGAGGTCCAGACACAAGAGACTTTCTTTTTTTTTTTAAATTATGACGTAGTTTTCTGTATGACCAAAAACTTTTTTTAAATGGTTAATAATAAAATAAATTGAGGTAGTTTTCGTATACCACGTTTGGACATAATCTAAATTGACAATTTTGTGAGCCGAGGAAACCAAATCAAGGAAAACTGAAGTGCCAATCCAAAATGGGATTTTGCTGACTTACTGCTTCAAGGTAATCTACAAAGCTAGCAACACAGACTCAAAGACATGACCCTTTTTTCACACCTGTTGTGTCTGGCATTTATAATTACCAGTTGGGCTAATTCTTTGGCCTGTGGTCCAAGAAAGTAAGCCTCTGATGTAGTGAGAAACAACAGTAGATGCAGCTCCATCTCATCCATTTGATGCTGTGTATCAGAATAAAATCTCAAGAGGTTGCGGGCACATTCACTTTTTATTTATGTTTAAAGGCAGTGCGTTCATCAGGTAACAAGCAGACCAAAGGAACCAAAATTGGCTCTGTACACCACAAAAGCTTTCATCCCTATTTCTCTCTCTCCCAATAAAGCATCCAAAGAAGTTTTGGAATAAAGGAAAACAGAGTGAGAATAAAAGAGGCATCAGTATTGATGCCTTATCTGTCCTCTTTTATAGTCCTAAGAACCGTGTACTTGCAAAAGCATTCTTGACCGGTCTTATTTCTTGTACTCCTTATTTTTAATCATTACAATTCATAATTTTATTTATTTATTTATTTTAATATTTTTTAATTTTTATTTAAAACTTAACAAAAATTTATTTTTTTCTAAATTTGTTATTTGTCTTTCTCCAAATTTTTTTTACTTTAATAGCAGAGAAACTCAATTCTACTTACCAAAACTCTAAGATTATTTACTGAACTAATTATATAATAAACATATTTAATATGACATACTAATTTAATAATTATAAGTTATTACTATACATATTTATCATTTATAAGATTATATCACCAAAACAATTTAAATGACAATTTAGCTGCCACACGGAATAATTTTTCAATAAAATTAGGATATAGACTAAATCAAATTGATTCAGGATTGACACTCTCTCAACAGTGAACAATGTGTTCAAATGGCTTATTATATTTGTAACCACAGCATATACACAGTCCAATCATGTTTGCATCTGGTTTAAGACTCCAGCAAAGCTTCATAATGTAAATTCTTCAATTAATCATCCTTGTCTCCGTACCAAGACAGTGGAGGCATCACATGGCTAAACCAGACAAATTATTAGTACATGAATTTAATTTACTGTCTGTTTTAAAAACATATATTGCTAATCATCTGTATCCTTACAGGGTTCTTCAAGATCCGACATGAAGGGCCTATCATTGACCAATGATCATCGTAGAATCTTGGTGTGCTATCCTAGATCGAATTATTTATTCTTAACTACCATTATAAACTAAGTTTGTCTTGCTGATTTTCCGGAGCCACCAGAGGAATTAAATTTTTTTTTACCATGTATTTTACAAGAAGAGAACAATTTGAACTTAATTATTGAGAACCCTAATATAATTAAAATTATTAAGAGCAAGAAATGCGGCCGCCAAATGAGGTTAATGGACAGGGAATCAAAGAAGGCATCTACATAGTTTCCTAGTAGTTTACTGTGAAAAAGCAGGATAATGTCACCTTGGGATGACATGGGAAAGTAACGAAAACAAAATTTGATGTCCAAATTGTGACAATATATATATATATATATATATATATATATATATATATATATATATATAACTTTGCTTTGACGAAGTGAATCAAAAGATATATGACATCGATGACTCCGTGCTCTTGTCATGGACAAGTGCCCTTTCTTCTACAAGGGTACATAGAAGCTTTCCCTTTTCCTCCTTTACTTGAATTCTATTCTAGCCAAGCGAGAAAGAACACAGTCAGAAGAAGGAAAGGAAAGAAATTATAAAAGAATATACAGGCGAAATAGTAGCCAAATTTCTTGTTTGATATATTATTTTATTTAAGAAGAGGACTTTGGATTTGAAAAGTACTAGATGTTGGATCTAGCGCTTTAACTATCTTGCCAGCTTCTATGCTGTGTCTAGCTCTCCGGTAGTGTCCTCTGAGTGCATCCTTCTTGATCCATGCATTTACTTATCTATTGGGGACCATCATTTTTATATTATTATTATTACTATCTGAATCGGTGTTACGATTGAGATGGTTGGTTTTGAACCCAAGAATTAGTCTTTTCTACTGAGTAATATTTCCTTTGTGGAGAGTAGAGAAATTTTTGGCAAAGAGGGAAAATATAGAGAAAAATTATAAGAGATTATATGTTATTTGTATTGCTTTAATCTATATAAATATCAGTATCCTTTCTATTAGTGTATACATACATATATATATATATATATATATTTTGGTACAGTTCTACTAGCATATTGAATACCTGATTTGTTATTTATTTCTTTTTTATTTAATTTTTTCCTTCTTATAAGTCAAAAATTAAAAAATTTAATTTAAAAAATTTAAATTATTAATTTTGTTGAGTGTCCATCTATCAGATTTAAGGGCCGTAATCATTTTGTTCCGTTTTTTACCATTTCCCATTCCCGTTATGCTTTGATCTGGCTGTTCCCATTTGTTTCTTGTGAAATAATAATTCAAGGAAAGAAAATCAAGAGAAGGAAAAAAAAAGGGGCCGGGGGGGGGGGGGGATAGTGGGAGCAGGTGAGTGGGGTATAGACTTAGTCCACTCATGGATTGAATCTTAGTACAGAAAGAAACAAACAAAATTACCAAAATGGAGTTCGGCACTAAAATGTGGGGTTCTGCAATTCTAGACTGACATGTGCTCAAGATACATTCAATCAGCAAAAGATACGGTTGGAGAAGCTTCAATAGACTCGAATGATTTTTTCTTAATCCCCTGAAAACAACGGGACAAACATAAACAAATTACGATGCCAAACATGAAATTAACTATGGGCAGCCAGGTAACCAAATGCTGATACAGAAATTGGCAAGCTGCAGACATCTCTTTTTCATTGTTTTTTGGCCACAAACCCACACAGCACTACCAAACAAGCAGGTAGCACAAAAACAAATCGTTTTAACAATGGATAAGATGTTGTTGTCTGCTAATTTAGAAGCGATATTGAGGTGTCCGAAAGACAGGACGCCGTATAAAGTTATACGGCTTTGAATTAGAAGAACAACCCCCTAAATTAATATCCATAAATTGCATACTCTTGTTATAGCCTGAATATAAAATCCTCATCTAGTTTTAGCCTAAATGGTACAATTGTATATAGTTTTATTTACATATGCAAACGATTGGGAAGTAGTTCACGTGGTTTCTTATAAAATGAAGGAGAGGAAGACTTTGAATCTGCAGTTTTTATCAGAATACAAGTCTGCAAGTTAAACCCCACCATGATAATTATGTCAACAGAAGAATTGCACAATTCCCCAGCACCACTGCATCATGTACAATTCTGCAAACTGCTTTGAAAAGTTACAATTACAATAAAGAAAAAGGCAAATATGACCATGAAAAGCCCTCAATACACCTGATGATGGAAAAGCTTTCCCTCCGCACTAACAAACTGAAACTAGAACTGGGAAAGCGCAAGTGACTGAAGTCACTGAGCTTTGTAAAAGAAACAAGATCAAATTAACGGCGTGGCCTTTTCTTTATTTACATGCTCCTGGCCAACATTTCCTCAAACCTCCTGTCAGATTCTTGCTTTTCCAATTTAAACTTCTCATGACAATCTGCGATAAACATTTCTGCGAGCATATCAATCTCATTGATTTCTGGCTCATTCGTACCCTTATCATGAACCTTGTCCTCAAGCCACTGGAGGTACCCTGCAAGCTGTTCAGAGTCAGGGCAATCCTCACCTTGTTGCTCCGCCGGAATTATAGTGTTCCATGTTGAATCATAGTACAAATGGGTGGCTGGCAATCCTTCATAAACACGCCCCGGCACAGGCAAAACGTGAGAAGACTTAGAAGAGCACCAGTTGTAGTGAAGCCTAAAGGAACCCAGAATTATCTTCTTGTGCCTGCTCTTTATGGGTTGGTTGTCCTTAAGAATCTCAACGATAATGGTCTTGACTTTGGAGAGTGCACGAATGATTCGGCACATGTGGGAGACTATGAGGGTATGGATGAGGCTTTTGAGCTTCATGGAGCTTAAGGTTGAAGACGGTGATGATTTTACTGAGAAAAGTTGAAGAGGGTGCAAGGTCTTGAGATGAGATGGGCTAAACATTTTTTGCGGGCGCAGGTGGACACAGTTGTGTGAGAGTGTGTTGGGTCATGAGCTGTAGTTTATAAGGATCATGAAACCCAATTGCATTACCACTTTTGCCCTCGACTTTTTTTCATTTAAAAGACTGCCATCCACTTTTCCACAATATTTTTTTTTTTTTGGTTAACAAGGGCCATACTGTAGGGCTATTAGGGGTAAAGGGACATAGGGAGAATTGAACCAGTGACCTGATTCTAAGCGATGATCATCTGTGCCATGTGAGCTAGAGGCCCACCGGCACTTTTCCACAATATTTGTTCTGTTCTTTTTCTTTACTGGATATGCATATGCTGGGGATAAGACCCGCTTCCTAATTTTAAAAATTTCTGGCAAGTTTTATCTCAATGTCACGGAATCGTACTTTGCTGCGCGAATTTTTTTTTTTCATTTCTATTTTTATTAAACTATAAACATATGACTTTTTTTAAATTTTTTTAAAACGCAGCCAAACTTAGTTTTAATTTTTGCTTGTGTGTTATTTTGGAAATTATCAAGCACGAGAACAGTGTTTAAAGCTTAAGAATCGCCAGAATCATGAACCCAATGACTATAAAATGTAGGTATTATTCAATTTTCATTGAATTACAGGGCGCAGTTTCCTAAACCTATATGATAATATTTGCGGAAGGTAGACTGGAGGTTTTTTTAGTGCCCAGGACTTTCTTCCACACTTGCAGCGCAAGTGGTGACGTAGAAACAATCATTCTATATATTCAAACTTTGAATCTTTCTAAACCAGACCTTTATTTGCATTACATTTAACTCTGTAAGTTAAAAGGAAAACCAAGATACGTCATTCAGTGACATTGGAAACTTGGTCACTATTAATCATGGTATGATGAAGCATCTTTGGAAAGAGTTTTTTTTGTTAAATTTTTATGGGAGATGCGATACATGATTATTACATAATTTGTTCGAATAATGCTAATCTATATAAATATAGCTATATAGCTTAGATAACAACCCCACTGAATGAGTATTTGTAACTAATTATATAATATAATGTCAAACTTGGAATATTCATTTACTTATCCGATTATGCCAAGCTGTGTAATCTTGATTTGTTTAAAAATGTATAGCACTCTTAATTTAGTGCAAACAGATAGCCATAATAAGAAATTGAGAGATTAAATAATTTAAAATATAAAACTTAGTGCACTTATTTAAATTATTCAACATAATTAATTCTATCACTGATAAGCTATATATTTTATAATTTTATTTTTTAAAGTATACGTCTTACATTTTAGTTCTTAGTCTATCTTATTTCATTGTAAGGATGAGCATGAGTTATTTATAATTTAAAATTAAATCTTTTTTTTCTCTCCTTTATTAAAAATAAGTTTTTGCTATCAAAAAAATATTGTAATTGTTGCAAATGAATAGCTTAATATCCACATCCAATAACTTAAAAAAGAAAAAGTAATGTAAAAAATTTGTAGTTGAAATTATTATCCAGTAAGCACATTTTAAAGACAATTCTAATTATTTTTTTTCACAAAATAATTTTTGAAAGTTTTTGTTTGGTATCACTTTACACACACAATACATACATACATACATACATACATACATACATACATATATATATATATATATATATATATATATATATATATGAAAGGAAGGTCAAGAGGAGTATTTGAAGCAGACATGCATGAAATACATGAGAAGACTTTTAGGTCTGGTTAAAGCTTGATGGTAGAAGAGGAAAGCTTCTCTCTCACGCTACTCTGTATACTTATAAAAGTAAAGGGTATCATGACAGCAACGTAGTATAGATAGACAGAGTACAAATCTTTTTTTTTTTTTATGACAATTTTAGATGTGTTATCAATGGACAACATACTGGAACAAAAGTCCACAAATATCGACCCGATAACAAAAGGATCGCTAATATAAACATTAAATAACTCTCACATATTTAACTGATATTGATATGTTTTTTATTTAAATCTTTATGTTAGTCATATAAAATGAATTCCATCAAATCTTAAATCACGCGGTAAATTTCCTATCATAATATGTTTACATATAAGATTATTTAAATAATATATCTCATGTAAACCAAAGTTGGGTTTGTTATTACTGGCTTGAAGGGATTGACTACGGGAGGTACAAGTCAGTAGCATTGATAAACAAAATCTGGGTATATAAATTCACTAATACAACAAAACCAGCAACGTAATGTTTGCCGGGCTTGGAGCAACAACAAAATTGACTGGTTAAGCCACATACAAAATAGATGATATGATAATATGAAAACAAAAGAAAACAACTATTATATTTATAATCTAAATCTACCCTACATTTGGAGTATTGTAAGTTTGCTACGATGCATACTTGCATACGGCCTATGTACAATATACCGTAGCTACTCAACGAGTTACATCAAGCAAGAGAAAAAAAAAAAAAAGAGAAACCATTGTTTCATGTAAAAAGAACGACATCAATCTCACATAATTGATATAAATTGTGACTTTTGAAAGATTTTACAGTTTTGTTTACAAAATCTAATAAATTTAGTGGTTTAATTTTTTAAGTAAATATTTAATTTGTAAAAATTATTGAATTGCAAAAACAATTATCAATTCAGACAGCCTTTGTGGCTTATAGTTTTATTATTCTCAATAACATTTTTATTTACAAAAAAATTTTTATTATTAAATTTATTAAATTTTATAGATTAAATTATATGAAACTTAGACATTAAATACTCACAAACTATTTCTGAACATTCATACTCTCACAATTTCGTTACATGACGAATACTCTATTGATAAAGTTCTTTCCTCTATCTTTCCTTTACAAAGAAATACCTGTCCATTTTTTTGGACTGTTCCCTTAAAAGTCTCTCCTTGTCCCACGCTCAAGATCCCTTTTACAATTTCCTTCCAGATAAATAACAAGAAAAAAATTTTTCTGATCAGAATATATAAATATTTTTCTTAAAGAATTTAACGTAGGAAAACTTAAATTTAAATATCATTATATACATTCAATGTTATTTTATAGGGATATGTAAAATAGTTCTTGATGTATTTTAGCAAATTAAGTTATAATTTGTTGACAATTACTTCAGCCATACTGCACTTATGTAAGTTACTATTTTTTTAAATTCTTTGTGTTTACATGATAGGACTCTTGACAATGATATAGCATTTAGGTATTTCATGTTGTAATCTTAAATTTTTCATATATCATGAAAGAGCCCCACCTATTTCTATATCTTTTTAACCATATCATTCTTACACTTTTAAGTGGCTATTTTCACTTAAGGATGTAAAAATAGTGTGGGTAGAAAAATGTGAAAATACCTTTATTGACCATGAAAACACTTTTTTTTTTCTCATAACAGAAAGTGTAATAAGTCACTTGAAGCACACATAAAATTTTAAGTTATACTTAAAAAAAAAATTAAGATAATTATAAATACCACTACACTGGTAAAGATGTTGGCCAATGTATATTTTTTCAAATAAAAGTTAAGAGGCTCTTTTATATGAAATTCATTTTTAATGGCTTTGGAAAATTAATGTGTTTGTTTGTGTGTGTGTGTGTATATATATATACACACACAGACATATATATATCACATTTTTTAATTAGAAATCGTATAAATCAATACAATAGGATTTTATTCTTGAATATATATATATATATATATATATGTATATATGTACACGCATGTATGTATATATATGTACTAACAAATCAAGCCACTACATCTCATTAAAGGGTTGCTTCTCTAAATCACATCTACCTGCACTACTGATCATCATAACCAGATATTGAGATATACATATCGGAATTTCTTGTACTCTGTGCTTGGATTAATGTAAGAGTAACTTTAGATAGAGAGTTAGAGTTTAAAAAAATAAGTGAGAGAAAATTAATTCTATCACTAATAACAACTAAAGTCTCAATATTTTATAAAAATTAAAAAACTTACGTTGGTAAAAAATTTTTAAAAATTCATTTTGAGATATAGATTTCATTTCCTTTTGTCCCATTTTCCGGTTTGAGCTTTGTTAGAGTTTTTTTTTTTTTCCTGTTTAACACATTGAAAGCCTAATCACCATATATATATATATATATTGTGAGCCAAATCGAAATTTACTTTTCCATAAATCATTGAAACATTCTAATCTTGCTTCAATTAGACTTCTATTTTCTATTTTCGATCTTATTCAAATTCGGCTTCAATGAAATTTGTGGGACATCCATATATGTATTATTTACATGCAAATTGAAGCGTGACGTTAAAATTGCATCAAGGGAAATTGTTGATTATGTTATCGTCGACGTTGATCAGAACATATACAAGAGAAAAGTCCAAATCTCAGTAGTTTCAATGAAACTGGGACTGTGGAAATCTACAAACAAAGAGCATCCTCTCTTTCGTCACCCCCATACAAAGTCAGACGTCTTGTTTTCGACCTAATTATTGAGTGCACGTAATTTCGTGCATGTCTCCTTCAACTTCATCTAATTGAACCTCAAGTCTCACTTTGACAACAACCAAAACAAAAAAAAAAAAAAAAATTTGAGGCATGCACAGCTCTCCATATTAAGATTTGAGATAATCCGAAGCAGGCAGTGGTCAGCATCTTATTGGAGAATCATAATTAAAAAATGATAAATAAATATAGTTTTTTAATAATCATCTTAAGTTGTTTATATTTAAAATTATTTCTGCGTTTGATAATTGCCTTTCTATTCACAGCGGGAAATCCTATGAAATATTCTACAGCTTTCACATTTAAATAGATTTATGTGACACGGATATGCAACTGAATATTATATATAAGAAACTTTGATATAGAATACAAATTTAATCATTTTATATAGAGGGGCTAGCAGCAAGCAAAGAAGTTAGTATGGCCACGAAATAAGTCAATCTCATGGAACATTATTTATGTCGGTTGCTTTTTCTGTTTTCATAATCTTATAATAATTTTAATTAAAAAAATTTAAGCCATTAAATTTTATAGAATAAATTATTATATCCGATAAATTTAATAATTTATCTTAAATTTAATGAAAATTTTAATAAAATGTTTTAATATAACAAGCATTTCCGTTGTTCAGACCCCAACTAATACCTTTACATGCCTTTCTATCTTTTTTATTCACATAACTATTTTATATATTATACATGTTTATAAAAGAAAGCTGATATAATATATGAAATCAACTTGGATTTCATTTCCAAATTTGAATTGAAGACTACCTTGCTCTATTACTGATTTGGAACATAAAATAATAATAAATAAAGATGGAAGAAGGAAGAAGTCCTCTTACACACCAATAGTTTGCTGGTCATGCTACTCATATTTGTACACCGTGACAGAGTTTGATTTGTTCATGGGTGGCTCCATAGACATATATTACAAATAAGTCAGTGTCATGTGATCCTAAACATGATTCAATGATATCTGCGTAGTTGGAGTGTAAGTAGAGATCACTAGCTGATGCTTAAACCAAGTCCCCACAATGAAATTACCAGTTACAACCGTACCAGGCAGGAATTTAGTGTGTTTCTCCTGACATTAGCTAAGTGTGAAGAGAATTCGTAGAACATCAACAAAGGATATAAAGCAAAGGGATCTGCAAACAGTTGGAGAAAGCCTTAGCCTACTTTAGTCACTACCAAAAGATATGTAGGAATACTTCACATTTCCCATTTATATATTCCCCCAGCATCACCTGTCAGTGTCAAGGGAAAGTCCCATGTAATTCTACATTTTAACTTTTGTTGTAAGTCTCTGAAAATTTCAAGTTTTACCCATTTTGATTTGAATTTCAGTCTGCATGCAGAAAACTCTTCAATCTTCTATATGACTTCGAATACCCAGCTTACTAGAATCTTCGAGCAGAAGCAAATTGCTGTGATCAGTTATCCTCATATCCAAGCAAGCAGAACAAATAAGATTTCAGGCAAGTTTTTTTTTTTTTAATTCCATTGGTATCCAAGATCTGCATATGTAATGATCATCAATCTACCTTTGAGATTTGAATTTTATATTTTCAAATGAACCTCAACTTTCCACAATCCTTTTCATTCTGCTATTCATTGAATGGAACGAATAAAGTGAAAGAAAAAAGCAATAAAATACCTCCATGTGTTTTAGCTTGTGAAGCAAGACATAACCAAAAGTTTGATTTTCCTAGTTCTATAGCAGTGGGTTGTTTTGGACAAGGCATTGCAACTCCACATGCGATTCAAATAACGAAGGGCAAGCAGACCCTAAAGCTCACTTGGCTGAAACTAAAGATTTTGATTTGAAAAAAAACATAAATATGAAGAAATTCAAAATCTTTTTTCCCCAGTCAAATTTGCTCGAAGAACGCATTGAATCAAATAGTTTTATGGCTTAAAGAAACAAAGACTATCACACAAATGTGCTTGAACAATTCAGTTTCAATATTGACTTACGTCATGGTGGCCTTCTACATTTCAGCAAAAGGCAGGGATTAATTTCTTCCGCAAAAATAAAGGACACGTAGTCACCTAATACATGTTTCAGTTAAAAGGCTCACACTTTAGCTATCAGCCCATTTGATGTCATTTACAGATATTGCTGAAGTTGGTAAAGTGTTCATAATCATTGGTACCCTCTACGTTTGGAGCTGACCAATGATTTGCCCATGGTTAGCTGCTGGAGAGTAATAATGAAAGCCAGCATGATATAACCAATATCCCGTGTCATTTTCACCCATGGATTTCCTCATTTTGTGCACATGGAAGTGGCATAAGAGTGACAATCAATGGGCATCAGCATATAATGTGTTTCGTGTGCACACATCAGTACAGTGTCTTGAAACCATCTTTCAAAATTATAAGGGATTAAGGGGTCCATGATTGTGGCGTCCTTCTCATTTTCCATTGCAAGCTGTCATGTTGTAACAGTCTAACAGAAAATTATATTTTGTACCTGGTACTAGAATAGAATTAAATTTATTAGTTAATAATTGATTTTTTTCCTCTTCTATCCTCTTAAATTAAAATTTACAAAATTTTTTATATATTATTAAATTTATTAAATATTACAATCTAAATTATGAGACATAACAAATTATCACAAATTTTACAAAAATTTAGTAATCCTACTTTAAAACTCCATTTTCCGTTATTTTTTTCCTCTCATGTCTTTTTTTTGTTTTATTTTTTATATGTATTGTAGCAGCAAATTGTCGTAGGGAAATGCAATGTTCTGCATGAATTAATTAGACATATTTTATCAAATTTTATTATCATTTGGATGATGGCAGTGATAGCAATTTTTTTTTATTGGGAGAGGATCTGCAAAAAATTCTTAATCTTAGTTAGAAAATAAAGGTAATTTTCTTCTCATGAGAGGGATAAAAAAAAAATTTCATTACAATTTTAAAGATGAGGGGGGAATTTTTTATTCCTATCTCGTGGGAAAGTTGAAATAAAAATTTCTTATAATTGTTAAATAATGTATAATATAAAAGATAAGTTGATAGTTACATATAATTAATAAATAAATAACTTAGTTTACTCTTCAACAAAAGTTATTTAAGAAGCTTTAAAATTTTAAATTTCTACAGGTACCCATTTTTCTATAGGATTTAGGGATTGGAAAAAAAATTCCATCTTCAAAGGAGAAAATTTTTTCTCTCAAAATTAAAAAGCTGAAGAGCCATACTTAGATGAAAGGTACTGCATAAAATTTCCATGGTGGTAAGCAATTTCAATAGTAGTTCTGACGTTAGTGTTTGGGGGCATAAAATTGCTCTTTTGTGGATTCTAAAAAAGATAAGCACACGTAGCCGTGAGATGAAGAAATAATAAAAATGTGGACTATGGGTTTGAGGTCCCTGTTTCCACCTCACATGTGAACGCTTTGCTTCTTTCCTTTGTTCTGTAGCTAAAGAATTACCCATTTCATGTTACCTCTGGTAGTAACTACAAAACATCGCCTTTCAAATTAGTGTGCTAGGAAATGAATAATTGGGCAGAAGTCCCATTCCTGCCTCCTTTCACCTATCGTAAGATAATATGTTAATAATAAACTATATCCCACCGGCCACTTTTGAGCACTGGGGAAAAGCTTGCTGTTGCATTATGCAACCTTGTAATGAAGACTGCAGAGCAAGTCAATCCCATCTTGCCAATATATATACTATAGGAACAAAATCAGATAAACCTCTTTGTTCCCACCAAGAGCATATAAACATAAATTAAATGAAAATCCTGTCCTCCTGTATGGGTTGGTGCCTTTAGCTGCTTAATTAATAGTGAAAAGATATATTAATTAATAGTGCAAAGATATATTAAAATAAAATATTCGTATTTAATATGAGAATTATTAGATTGCCAAGTCGTATAATTTAATGTACGAAATTTCATAAATTTAATAATTTAAATATTATGAAAAAAATTATATTAAAATAAATTTATGAGAATAAAAAGAATATAATTAATGTTTACTTAAATGTGACCTAAATAGAAAGATAAAAGTGAGCCCCCATCCTGTCACTCTTATAAGGGGGTTGGTGTGTGCTTAGCTACTTAACTGGGATGGGCAAAAAAGTCCACCTAAATGACTGAAATAGAAAGAAATAATTCATATCCCCCACCTGTGAGATGAAGATAAACTTGCCAGCTTTGATTTGCTAATTATGTTATTATTCTTTTCCTTAGAAGAGTAATCAAAGTAACACTTTGAATAATGAATAGGTAACGTGTCATTAGTTTATAGCAGATGTTGGGCGTTTGACTGACTTGGGTTTGCAGGTCAATAATCTGTTTGGGACAAGATTCTGCCTTATTGGCCGTTTGGATCAACAAAATCACCATAAAGGTCGTCTTATAATGCATAGCCATTATTAATGTCATCCTCAAATGTGATCATCTCATAATGCAGCGGATGGCTTTATTAATTTCTTCCTCAAATTTCATGGGAGGTGTTGAGTCATGAGTGCGCTTTCGGCGGTTAGTATCATTATTTAGTAAGTGTGGTTCGTTCTCATTAAAAGGTCCTGAATCCTGAGTCATAATAGATGTTTTGAATCTTTTCTGATCGAGATAGTGAGGAATTTGCACTGTGATTTTGTTGGTCTGGAATTCGTTGCGAGATGGAACCGGCAGGCCCCAACACGGCTGGACATTTCAAATTGTTTGGCCCAATGGAGACAAAAATATTGTGGCCCATCATTACTAGGCTTAAGTCAAAGAAGGCCGAAGGATTCCAACTTGACTAGTCAAGGTTGAATCCTCAGACCTTCTCAGGCCCCTAGTCCAATTAACATTTGAGCCCAAATCACTAGAAACTGCATGGCCCATCATTATCATTTTCCCACTCCGCAAAAGCTCAGTTATACAGAGGATATATTCAAGTTAAAAAATTCGTTTTTTTTTACTACACTTTTTTCATAATTTTTTTTTCAAATTTTATGTGAGAGGATATGTTAAATATAAATTCATTTACGAATCTCCACTTGTTAACTTAAGTTTTTAGAATTATTATTTTTTGATACTTTTTAAATTTGATATCTAAATTTTTTTCTCTCTCTTTCTCTTTTTCCTGACTTTTGTTTTCTGATATGATTTTCCACCTCAAAGTTGGACAGGGGAATAGGGGAAGGGACAAAATGAATATGTATCTTGGTATAAAAGAATTTCAAGTTTGATCTATCATATCAGGCACATATGTAAATTGATCAGTATCCGTATATAAGCATGAGAATATATTTCACAGCTATCAACTTTATTTACGATATTTTAGTAAACAATCAACTTTAGTTTTGGTACGTAAACAATCAACTTCAATACTGAACACCCACAATTGAATGGGAAAACCTGGAAAATAACAGATAATCATTGATCAATCAAGAGTATATTTGCATGCAAAACTTGCTTAATGAAAAGGGAAAATATGGATGATATGGTGGATTTGAATTCCTGATTTTGCTATTTGTGATTTTAATGATTTTCTCTTTATATATATATATATTGTAATCACTGTTGTTCCCATGATGGTAGGGTTCAATAAATTCATCCTAATTAGTAATCACTGCTGTTTGGCTCTAATGTCCTTTACTTTTTTGTTTGGAGCGCTATAACCTAGAGCTTGACTACTTCCAATTTCCCAACACACATGTTTTCTTGGCTGAATTTTGGTACAATATTCTTTACCGGGAAGATGCTTGGAATGTTACCCTCTTTAATTCTATCTCCAAAACAGAAACTTAGGGATAAGGTGGACTAACTATACATGCTTATATGCTCTCCCATTTCAGAATTGTTCTTCCAGGAAGCGTGGGAAAATTGTTATAACCGCCAAGAATATGATACCCAGAAAATGTGTTCATACTTAGAAAATGCCTACTCAGGGGCACTGCTTCCTTAAAGTGGTCAAGTCCTTGTCGCACAAACAACTGATAGTAAGTACTACGAGGGTTGATGTAGTAAAATTGCAAGCACCATCTCCAAACAAAAAATTGCAAGCGCTACAGTTGCCAAGCTAGCCCTGTCCTGGGTCATCTAATTAATGTCACCATCTATAGGCAGCAACTTCTTATTAAAGTAGGCAATGAGTTGTTTGATGGGTTGTGTGTGAGTGCATGTATCTCTGGAACGTGTGTCTAGGAACCGCATAATGTAAAGCGGGACGACGACCAAAAAACCTAAAACAGAAAAGTTGTACGGGAATTAGACAATGTTAGCTTATGCCTATGATCTTCGTTGTCCAATAAGTTAAAAAGCAAAGGGCAATGCCAAGTCTTAAAACGATCCTTGAAGGTTGTAGGGGTCAATTTAAGCTATAGATTCCAAATGAAAAATTTAGAAGATCTTGCCAAAACTTGATTAAAAAAAAAAAATACATTAGCGATTAAATTGTTGGCCTTATAATTTGAAGTGAGATTCAAATAATTTAATAATTTAAATTATTAAAAATGAGGTTTATGTAATATTTAATTTATAGGAATAAAAGAATTGAATCTAAATATGTTAGATGTGGCATGCAGTATTGATCTAATTTCATTGATTTATTCAATCAGTTCATGTTGGCCATGTGAATGACCAATTCTGGCGTTTCATCCATTCGTTGTGTACATGTTATTTCATTGTTGACGTTCAGATCAATGCTTTCAAAACAATAAAAACAAAAAGATACAAAATAATTAATAAAGAAATGGTGTATGAGATCATGGTGCTTTATGTATAATGCAACAATATGTTTCCTCATTAGGCAGCATTGTAAAATGTCTTTCCTCATTTAGGAAAGTACAGCAATATGCTTGCAAGGTTTGGATAATGGCGATCCATCCATGCCTCTGCCGGCGCTCGCAATCTTCACTAAACATTTCTCTTAGTTTCCCTTCCATTAGAATATACAAGAAAGAACCAAAACCAAATCGATTCACCACATCTCCACTGACTCTCTTCTTTCAAAAATACCAAAGGTGATATTAAAGCAGTTGGAAGAAGACAATTTCAAATTCATATGTAGCATAGCGCAGTCCATTGGAATAATACTATATATAAGTGGCAGCCTATAGAGAGGAGAATTGATTGACACAACACGCTTATACTTTTTTCTATCACCTCACACGATATAGTTTTTATAGGAAAAAAAATTGTTTATACACAACGCAGCTTTTAAATCCATAACATGCACCTCACAGCTGAATAGCTTTATATCGGGACAAACTAGCTTTAAGGAAACATATGAAAAGAGCCGTTATATAACCGTTGCCAATACATAGAAAACTGTTATAAGTTAATTAAATGAATTAATAAAAATAAAACATATGGCCCTTTGATTTAAGAAGAATAGCCGTAAAAAATGTGAGATGTTAGCACTATAAATGAGGCTTTTAAGAATAAATCAATGGGAAATAAATGAAAATATAAATATTATAATTAAATAGAAAATTTGACAATTATAAGAAATTAAAGTAGATAGTTAAAATCTTCTTAAAACCTATTAATCTTTCAAAATAATTATAATTTGTGCAACACATATACTTATTTTTGTGTGTTCATTTGTCTACTGCGATGGAGCTAATCACAATTGGTCAGGGCACTTCAGAGTAGTGATTGATAGCTTATTATATATCATGGGTTGTTGGAAAGTTGAATTTTATGAGATTTAATAAATTTAAGAATTTATATTTATTTAAATAAATTTAAATTTATAAAAATATTAAAATTATATATATAATATACATGCCAATTGGCCAAGGTGCATTATTTGCAAATTCTGCAAATTACCAATGTATTGTAGGTAGGCTTGGTTGGCAAGTCAAGGTAATAAATAACCTTGTCTAACGACACTCTTCGTTTTTCGTAGCATGGATATCTTACGTGCTTACGGCACGTTTTTTTATGTTTAAAAAAAATGAATAATAAAATACATCATTTTATCATTTACTTCTCTTATCACCTAAAATTGTATCCGTATTTTTTCTTTCTTTTACACTGATGATATCCTTATATGGACCTACCTACAAGCTACTTAGTAGAGTTGGTTTTCTACAAGTCTTATTTAATGGGAAATCCGTGAGAAATATTAGTTTGAGGTTAGCTCCTTTGGTAAAATTTGCAACTACCGATGAAGCCAAAAACAAAAAAACATTGTTGCCTACCGACCTACGTGTAAGTTTGGTGTTGCACTTGGGCCCATATCCCCCTGTGACAGTATTATCGCTTTCTAACTTGCCGTTTTTCATGTGATTAAGACATGGAACTGGGTTCTCTACTCCCAAAGAAAAAGTGAGGGTAAGAGAGTGAAGTATCAAGCTTGACGACTTGTGATCAACAATAAATGAACGATTTCCTCTTTTCTTATTTTCAGTCCCTCTGGGTGGCGAAGTTCTTGAGAAATTCAGAATGTAGAAGCCAAAGGTTTCAAGGAAGAAGACAAAGTCTGCACTTTTTTGACTGAATTTAGGGTTCTAAATCCACGTAGATTATTCCTTTGTCATGTTTAAGAAGCTTATCTTTTACCGAGGAATCTTGCTTTCCAACCTTCAACGCGCTAAATTCGTTAATTTGATTCCACCATTTTTGATAATGGCATTCTGGCGCTGCTGAAATTGAAAAGGAACTCTAAATATTATAATGACATCTTGGTAACAGATAATACCATAGTTTTATATTCAATATCTTTATAATTTTCATTATCCTGACCCACTATGGTGATTAATCCATTCCGGATTTTCCCAAGTTGTGCTTAACTGTGACCTGTTATGCAAGGGCTTCTCTGATGCCTTGTGGTGTTTATATTAACCCCTTAGAAAACCCCTCATTATATTTTTGTAATCTTGTTTTGTTTTTGTGTATCTGTTTTTTTTCCTATACGCTCTGTCTGCTTTGACTAATAGACTGCTCAACTTCTAAACAATTATTATGATGAAAATGAAAGATGCATTGGGAATTTTCTGTTAATGTATTATAATGTCAGTAAATAATGATTAATTGAGGGCGGTGGCCATGAGGCCTAGCAAGTTACATTGTTTGGATACAATCGATGATGGCTTTCTTTTTCTTTCTTTCGGAAGTAAACATTGATTATCTCAAACTTTGGTTGGTATTTAACTGAATGATCGGTGGTTCCATTTCGAGAAATGTCTTTGTAAAAAAATTAATAAGAATTTCACAAAATTTTATGTAAAATATTAAGTTTATTAAGTGCAATAATTTAAATTTTAAAATAATAAGATTTAATAAATTTAAATAATATAAATTATTTAAGAAAATCTTATAAAATTTAATTTTTAAAAATAAAATGAGTGTTTGAGTTATGGTTAAGTGTTGTATAATTATTAATTAAAAAATATACATATCTCTTTTTAACTTTAAATAGTTTGTAAATACGTATATTTTTTATTATAAAAATTAATATATATTTTTAATTATTAAAATAATATAAATAAACTATTTTTATTTATTTATTGTAAATGTTAATAGGTTGTGATTTTCATATTATTATTAATATATATTATTTCATTTAATTTGCTGGTTGAATGAATTCAATAATATCAGTAAATAAATAGAAAGTCTTATTTTAATAAATAAAATCAATTATATGAATAAAATAAAATAAATAATTTATATAAATTAAACAAAAATTAAATATGAAGTCCTAAAATATTATTATTTTAAAACAAAAACCTTGATAAACCGTCTCAAGTATTGCCTTTTATTGAAATAAAATAAATATTCTCTTTATACTACACTACACAAAATTAAAAGATAAAGCTACCTAGCGTGGCTGAAGCACCAAACCATGCTTTGTTAAATATTTGAATGTGTGCTTGTGGAGCACCAAACCATGTTTGTGCGTGTTCCTTTGCTATTTACAGATTAAAGGAGGGCGTTTCGGGGCTGCTTTGGGTTGCCAGTCTTTTACTGTAACGGTGAAAAAGTTTTCTTCCAGTCTTTCTCTTCCGGGTAAATTGTTGACGATGGATGTAGCTCTAGCTTTCCTTTTTCCATTGTCTACAATCACTAGCATTTGTTTGGAAGTTGCATTGAGCCTTGACTGGGAAAGTTGAAAAGAAAGTTAGCCCTAGTTCACCAGGACAAGAAAGAGAAAAAAAAGCATCTGCGTTAGAACATATATATCTAAAATCATGTTGTCGATATTGTTAATTAAGAAGCCAAAGTCCAAGAAATTCAGTATTCTCCGACTATGTAATCCTGCTCCAATAAGATATGTGTTCAATTTTGTTAGAGCTTTTAAATTAGTGACTGCTGACTAATTCAAAAATAAGTCGATTTTACACTGAAGAAACGCCGAATATTTGATACTCTGACAGAATCGAAATTTATTTGCGAAAGTGATACTAGGTTAAAAAGAAAGGTTTCTTTATCATGGTGGCCGTAACATACATATCTAGAGAAAAATCAATGGCAAGAAGGAAGCGAGATAGCACATGAATGCGTTCAATGTGTCTTGTTTCTCTTTTGGTAATGGAAAGCCCATTAAGATCACGGACCACTATAGGGAATCCTGCAGTTAAACTTGCACTGTGACTTTAAGATGAATAAAATACTAGATGCGCTGTTTTGGTAAATTTCTGATACCCACTTTGCAAGATGCAGTGTCATGCAATGGAGAAGAATTTTTATTTCATCTTTCTTTTCTGAGAAAGATTTGGTTATCCCTATATATTTATCATCTTTGTGGGTGGCTAACAGTTATTTCATCCGAATCCCTCTTGGGAATAATTGCAGATCTATTGTTTGTGAATTTATGCCAGTATCTTATCTAACATTTAATTATTACACCACAGATGCCCATAACAATATTCTCCAACAATAAGACGTTCAATTAGAACGAGTTGGAACTTAATTTTAACCTCTAGTTTGTGACCTAGTTGCTATTAATTTTCCCCTTTCCAGTTTTTCTTATTATTTTGCATTTCGTTTATGAAAAATGGTTGCAACTAACCTGTTATTAACAACTTCATGAGCCATTAGATGTTTAAGTCGCATATTTAAAATCTAATAAAAATCTAATTAATTTATTAATCCAAATTCTTTTGAATTTAATAAGCTTTTGTCTGTAGCAATAGTAGAACCCTTCATTTAAATTCAAGTTTAGACAATATTGGACAAAGTTATTTGTTTGTTTGGAAAGCTTTGTTCTTTTCCTTGTTCTGTACTTTGGTTGTGTCAATTGATTATTGTTCATTCCTATCCTTTTTTGAGAATAATTAATGGGCTTGCATGGTAGCATTTAGACAATTAGATTCAAATCTTATACCTGAAGCCTTTTGGAATACAGGAGAGAAAAAAATGCCATGGCCTGCAACTTAGCATTACTATTGTTACCTTTCCGATCTTCTTCTTCTTCTTCTCTCTTTCTCCTATCATTTGGTGCATGTATCGTTCTTCTTAATAAGCTCCTCAAAATATGAAATTTGATGAAATTTAAACAGAATCTAGCTGTATCGCCATCTAGCGAGGTTGTCGGGATATTTGGGTGTCTAAATGAACCAGAACAAGATTGATTGCCCAGGACGGATTCAACAAGGCCATGGACTAAATGTGGTCTGTAATTCTGATTTTGGTAATCGTTTTTGTCCATATTTTGATATCAAACAGGCTTGGAATATGGGAACTTGCAGCCAGCAACTTCCCGTGGCTGCAGGAGCAGAACAAGCACCCTACACAGGACCTGCAAAATCATCTAGCACCCTCATGGGCTGTTTCGAATCACCAGCTTCTGCTTTTTATGCAACAGAAATCTACATGGGGTTTCCACAGTACGATTGCCAAGTTGGTGGTAATCCCTCTTTGAGCAATCAATTTTCTAAGATTAATGATTCGGAATTCCCTTTATATCTATCTCCCAGGGAAAACTTTTTCTTGGATTCAGCAAACCAAGCAGACCCCAACAATGAATTGTCAAACACCTTGCAAGCAATGGTGAAATCTCAGTTGAATTGTCATCAACACTGTAGATCTCCTGAAAAATCAAATAAAGTTCCATGTGGAAATTCTCCAAGCAACAAGTTTCCACAAAGTGAACGACACAAGTTGTTTCTTGATGAGACTACCCCAGTTAGGAGGAACTTATCAATTCCTTACAAAGAAAATCAGCAACATACAGTGAGTATTTTTACAAATCCCTTATCTTAGTCCAGTGTCCGTTGCTTGCAGATTCAATAATCTCATATTTTTGTATCTTTCAGCAGGTTGCTAGTGGATCATATAATTCATCTGTTGCCCAACTCAGCTTCTCTTCTCAGCAGGAGAATCCATCTGCAACACTTTCTGCAGGAAGTGTTTCAACAAATTCTGGAAACCAAGCTTCTAATGGGACAGTAGTCTCAAGTAAAACGCGTATAAGATGGACTCAGGATCTCCATGAGAAGTTTGTTGAGTGTGTGAATCGCCTGGGGGGTGCCGAGAGTAAGTGTCCTTTCTGTTTTGTTTTGTTTTGTTTTTGAGAAGCACAAGCTATTGAAATCTGATAGTCTTCTTGGCTACTCTGACTATAGATGCAACACCAAAGTCTATATTAAAGCTGATGGATTCAGATGGATTAACCATCTTCCATGTAAAGAGTCATTTGCAGGTTTGGCACTTGTTTGAGTTCAGAGTTTTCTTTATATCATGTTCTGTATTTTGTCTTTTGATATACCAATCAACCAAAAAAAAAAACCTAATCTGTCTTGCAGAAATATAGAATTGCAAAATACATGCCAGAATCAGCTCAAGGTAATCTTAGTCTAATCGTATTGTAGTTTTTCTCATTTTCTTTTCTTTGTCAAGCACATTTCTTGATGCTTGAATTTTCAATGCAAAGAATGGGCATTACTTTTTTCCTTGGTTATGATTCATTAATTATTGTTGATGCTTGCACAAACTATAAGGATAGTGAAAAATTATTTTGTCCTAGTACTTGGAAGTCTAGAACAGCAAGGGAGAACAAACTGCTTTGCCTTTTTAGTATTGAATTCACTCTCTACTATAAGAAGTTGCAATGCAGAATAAATTATTTCTATCCACAAACATGTAGAAAGTTGGAGCAATTAAATGACAAATATACTAATTCTACAAAATGGTAATTAAAGATCCTAATCAGATTATCAATGCTCATGTTCTTGATTAAAGTATGATGATCTGTCTTGGAATATGACTTGCTTCATGTTCTGTTGCCTTATTGTTTTCTTCTTACCATTCCTATTCTTCATGTTTTCTATTGAAGTATGATAAGAAATTGCTTTTGGTTGCAGGGAAGTCTGAAAAAAGAACCCATATAGAGGATGTGCATCATCTTGACGTCAAAACGTAAAGCTACTTCTTTTGACTGAGCTGCTTTTATGATTTTATCATTCCAGTGCTTTCATTAAGTTGCTTGTTACCCTATAATCTGCTAAATTCACGGCACTTAAATTGCAGTGGATCGCAAATTAGGGAGGCACTGCTGTTGCAGTTAGATGTTCAGAGGCGACTTCATGAACAGCTGGAGGTACATGCTTAGTGACTTTGGTTTTCCTTGTACGTCTTCACATTCACCACAGCTTTAGCCCCAATACACAATCTCACTGTTTAGAATTGTGTCACTTTGACAATCTCAATGGGTTGTATTTAAAGAGCTCTCTTTATCATCTATACCCATTTGCAGTTTGGGCTTATAATTCTGGACAGACTAAACACTTAGCTTGCATTGTTTGAATTTCACCTGCAATTTAGTATTCTTAGCATAGACGGTAATTGGAAATTGCACCATCCAGTGCAAAAAGCAAGAGATATGAACTGGATAATTGCATTTTAACCAATACTATAGACTTCAGAATTTCGTTTGATTTGCTTTCTGGCTCCAGACTCAGAGAAAACTGCAGTTGAGGATTGAGGAACAGGGGAGGCAGCTGAAGAAGATGTTTGACCAGCAGCAGAAGACGAGTGATAGTCTCTTGAATACTCAGGATTTGGAGGGTACGGCCAATGACGATGTTGAGGTTTAAATTTCTGAAGGGTCTAAAAATTCCTTCTTCCCTTCCAACATAAGTTAGCTTTCTAAGCTCACAATTTGGTATCTCGTAAGTATAAGCAATTATTGTGTTGCAACAAAGAATACTCCTTACGAGCTGTGGAAAACCACAATGTACGATTTTGTTGTGGGAAAAATAGCATTGCTGTAAATCCTACGAGTGCAAACTCAGTGAATTAGTACATAATACGTGTGCTCCCATATTGTTTGTATTGTTTGTGCCTATCAGAGATCAGAAGCATCTTGCATTAAAAATTACAATTGTAATTTTCATATAAAGAGATTTTTTTTAATCAGATTCAACACAGTGCTGTTATCTTTCTTGTTCTGCATTTCCTTCTTTTCAATCCATGCAGTCAACAAAATCCTAGATTGAGAATTTCTGGGAGGCATTCAAGGTGCCAAATGTAGAGAAGGTGGAAAATGAAAACTAGGTCTTCAACTATCAATTTTGCCTATACAAAGTAGTATAGGGAAAACCATGTGCATCCCAAATTTCAACCAACCTATTCCATTGTCCCGCTTTCAGCTGTACCCGGCATGCCCTTAATAGTTTGGTAGGAGCAAACCTGTTAAAATGTAGTCAACTTAAAACCGAAGGTTATTTAAGCCATGCCATCTTCATTTCCATCACAGTTGAAGGTGGAGCATTAGTAAATAGACAAGGCTTCCAACAAAGGTATAGCAGTTACACATTTCCTAGATACAAGCCCTGGTGATGAGGGCAGCAATTTCTTGTGCTTTTGTTTTTAGGTTCTAAAAAATGATTCTTAGGTATCAGTGGAAAGGAATCTCTAATTAACTTAAGTATTGAGGCATTTAGTATTTTTTTCATTTTACAAGAGAAGGGGAGAGGCGGCAGCCTTTGTTTCTCCACCCTAACTGGCAAGCTCCATTATATTATTTTTTGATTATTACCAAGCCTATTACATGTACATAAAACGATGTCCACATCATGTCGCCCTGATAGCACATAAAAAAAATGTTCCTTCCACTCATTATTTCACGAAGACTTAGAAATTTTTTTGTCATAGACAAAATGTACCTTTTGTTGACTGGCGGAGGCTTAAAAACAGGACCTCCTTGAAAAGACCGGAATCTTATGCTTTAATATCATTGTTCAATCTGGCAAGAAGGACGTCATTCTTTATCATTTTCTCTTTGGAGCTACCTATTTGAAGGTGCATTGGGGGTCCATAACCATTGGTAAAACCATTTTAATGGAGAGGAAGTGCAAGACATATAACCGTGAAGACTAGTTTGTCTTGTGCGTGTCATGATTTTTTCTTTCTCTTTTAACTGTTGTGAACTGGAAAAGATTTTTTTCTATAAAAAATCAGATGTTTAAGAAATTTAAATTATTAAATTTATTATATCTTATAAATTAAATCAAAACTTAACTAATCAACTCATATACATAAATTCTGTGAGAATTTTATTAATTCTCTTTGAATTAACTATTTTGTAAAATTAATATGGTTTTAGAAATAGCCTAAAGCAAAGGAAAAATGTAAGGTGTGTTGGATGTGGAAACAACTCAAAGCAAAAAGAAATTGTTTTGAATTCTTTTTAAGATGATTGTTGTTATATTTACACTCACAATTCATTTATAATTGTGCTTATCCACCCATGACTGCTGCCCACTTCTCTGTTATTTTTCGCAAACTTAAAATGATTCAAAACTATATTATAGATAAATTATCCTTTTCCTCTTAAGATAACTAAAAACTGATTTGGAAAAGCTCATAATATCCATATACTCGCATGCCCACAAAATAAAGCAGCTACAGGAATTGCTACTGATTTTCAGAACAGCAACTAGATCTTTGACATTTTAAACCACAATGTTTGTGATCTTACTTCATTATATGAAACACTTCGTGTCATTCTATAGTTTATGTGTTGTCATGATCTGCGCCGTTCCTTCTTTTGTGTGCTACACTGCGTCTTCACTTTTATAGTCGAAATGTCGAGTGGTGGAGACCAAGAACCGTTTGTTAATGGTGTCGACATTTTATGTCATTATCATGCTGTGTCATTTACACTCATGTTGTCATTCTCTGACAACTCTTTTGCCCTTCACACATGAGTATGTATATGTGTACTAATTACGTGCAAGCTGGGACTCCGAACAGGAATCTTTTGATTAACTTACGTATGGTGATATAATTTACCTAAGTTGTTTGAACATGTCATAACTGCTACAAACCAGCAACATGACACAATGCCAAAGAAAATGCAGTGCTGCCCATATTCATCAACGTTCGAATCTATTATATTGAAGGAAAAAGTTGTGTGAGTAACAATAATCCCACGAAATTGTTAGATTTATGAATTTTATAAGTTAATTTATTAGATTTAATAGTTAAAATTTTTTAAAAAGAATATTTTATAAAATTTAATTTATTAAAATAGAGAGATTTTATGTTCAACACCACCTAATTACCAAGTAACTACATTTTTTTTGCTACCTGATTTCCTTTTGTCAAATGACTGCAAAATGAAGTGAGAAGGCGAATCCAAGGTAATGTTGAGTCACAATGGAATAGATCTCTCATAATTTATCTTCAATTTATTTTTTCTTCATTCCACAAAGCTTTGAATTTAGAATTTTTCTTTTAAAAATTTACTCAAACCCTCCACCATTAGATTAAAGTAAACCAAGTGGCTTGTTTATTTTCAATTTTTAAAAGCCAATAAACTAGCTAGAACTATTGGTTTTATTTAAGGGCTACAATGCCATGCTATGTTTTGTTTGGTCAGACTGTATTTAGATGCTTTCTCGTCTTGATACATTCGAAGTTCTCATTGTATTAAGGCAGAAACTATGTCTGCATACATTTATCAATATTTACTCCTTCTATATTCTTTTCATTCATTTTTTTACTCTTACAGATCACAACCCATATAAGGGTTGTTCTTACTAATTAATGCTTTCTTCCATTAGTCTTGGCATATGAATAAATAAGTTAGAAGCAGAAGAACCATATTTGTCAAGAGCTCAACAGAATAGAAGGATGTATTATTCTTCCCAGATGTACACAACTCAACGGGATTCCCACATAGGAATTAGCAGTCCAGGCAAAATTGGGGGAGCAGAACAGCTAATCAGTTTTGAGCCCAATATGAAATCGCCCAGCAATATTGTGACTGCTCTGCAAACACTACCTGCCTTTTCTGCAGCCAAAAGCGGAATGAGTTTCCAACAACATGAGCATCAGATTAGCATTCCTTCCTTGTGTCCTGAGTTTCCAAAAGCAATAGATTCACTAATTCGTTTTGCTCAATCTTCTGGGGATAGCTTCATTGATTCCACTGAACAAGAAGATCGATTCACGTCTCAATTCACAAACTCCTTGCAGTCTGTTGTTGAATCATTCTTGTCTAGCAGTGAAGACAGTTTTTCTTCTTCTGAAAAGTGTGGTAAATTTCCTTCTCATACCGAAAATATGCCACTTTGTGAGCACTTTGAGCACAGTAAGTCGCCGGGTGATGATGCTGTCGCATATGAGAGGCCCCTTGCAATTTCCTTACAAAGAAATCAGGTTTCTTACTTAGTATAGCAAAATCTCATCCTTCTTTAATATAGGATTTTTTTTTCTATGATAAATTATATCCCAAGAGGGTGAATTGTTTCAGTACCTTAGCGGAAAACAAGAACTATGATTCGTTTTTGAACACTAATCACACAAGAGACATGTCCGCCTTATGAGATGGGGCTTTTTCTCTTATTTATAGACTGTTGAATTAGGCTTCATCAATCTAGTTTTCGGCACACGCTGAGCCAGGTGGAATTACTAAATCCACCTTAAGATTCGGCATACATGAGGATTATTTACTTTACCTGAAAGCCTTGTTAGAGATGTTAGAACTTATCTTTAGCACTAACATTAAATGAATTTGTTGCCTTTTCAATCCTAAAAACTGTTAAAGAAAATACTTTTTAACTTGTATATTAAATATGAGAAATAGGAGATATAAATGTTTATTTATGTTTATAAATATTTATGATGTGAAAGTTAAATTCATTCAAAAAAATTAATATTATCATTTATATCTTTTTTCATCTTTAGTCTCTTAAATTAAATTCTGTAAAAAAAATTTTAATTTTGTTAGTGACAATTTTTTGAGTACTCATATATCATAAAATTCAATAACAAATTAATAGAATAATATTTACCTTAAAAATAACATATATCTACATATTTGAAGGCATAAATATTTTTTTAAAATTATTCTATTTCTAATTTCTATTCTTTCCTTCTAACAAAAACTAGTTCTTAAAGTAAAACTTTTTTTTGTACTTATAAACTAACAGTCAACTCTCTCTACAACTTATGCTTAACAACTCTCCACAAAATCTTGGCATGTGTCAAATCAATAAACCTTTTACATTAATGTACATTGGCCTGCAAACGACAGCAATGGTTACTTTTTTTTTTTATTTAAAAGAAATTCTAGTGTGCACCAGTATCATTACTTTTAATAATCTTGTACATGTTGATCTGCTAATTGTGTCTGCATTATATTATTATATGTCTTATCAGTTGGCCTTCTGTACTCAAGGTAGATAAGCAGAGTTCGCGACCTTGTGGGGTTGCTTGTGTCGCTTCCCGCAACTCTGTTTCTAGGAGAGCTCCAACAGGTAAAAGAATAAGATGGACAAAAGATCTTCACGAGCCATTCGTTATGATTGTTAATCGCCTTGGTGGTCCAGCAAGTAAGTGTTACTAGTTTATTAGCCAGTTGAGTTACACCTAAAAACATGAGAAAGTACACAACTTTTTTGCATTATACTTATTCAATGATAAATTAATTCTAGAGGCAAAGCCTAAGGCTATACTAGAGATGATGGGTTCGGATTTGCTGACCATTTCTCACGTTAAAAGTCATTTGCAGGTAAAACTCTTTCTATTACAATTGCCATGTTGGTCCTGAAATGTTTTTGTTCATAGCTCCAATGCCTGCCCCCTTGGCTTCTAATTGGCTGTTTACTGTTTCCAATGCAAATGCCTTGCAGAAATATCGATCTACAATGTACATGCAGAAATCTTTGAAGGGTATGTAAACTTCTGCTCAATGTGCCTTCAATGACAATTTAGCTGTGCCTAAATTTATACTTGCTAGGGAGAAGTTTTTGTGCTTGATAATATCTTAACCATATTAGTCTTTGTGTATTAGTGAAGGATACTCTAAGTCAAACAAAACAAATTTTTAAAAAATTTTACTTAAAAGAATCATTATTAAATTTATTATATTTTATAATTAAGATAGTATAACATTTTTGTCAAGTTTTAATAAATCTAATTTTTTGAGACTAGCATTTTCCTTCATTTCTATGTGTATCGATCCTAATGAAATTTAGTACATCACACTTATGCTCTGTCTTGAAATGCTGTTCAGTGTTTACTAAAGGTAAAATTTGGAGTAATGAATATAAGGACCATATATAGACATATATTTATATATATTTGTTTAAAGACTTCATAGAATTTTACCAATTTCAGCTTCCTATTTCCACACTTTTATTGACTGCTAAGTAATCCTGTCCTTTCTTTTAACATTCCATCTTTAAACTGTGTTATGTACATGCTTATCGTTGTCAATATTAATTTTTGAGTACATTTAATGTTCTCAGTGTTAACTTAAATGTATTGAGCTATCATTGTTTTCATTATTAACTCTTAAGTATTGAGCTATCAACTTTGATGGGTAAATTGTAGCCTATTTACCTCTTTGTATTTCAGAAAATTCTGTGGAAGGACATGAAACAGATGAGGTTAATGACCTTCAAGTTAAACTGTAAGAACTATGCTTCTATGTTCCTTTTTTATTTAATAAATTAATCATTAATTATTTGTTACAACTCATCCGTAAAGCACTAAAATGCCTATGTACATTTCAGCCTAGACGTCTGGTGTCTCCATAAATTCTGAATAAAAATTAAACTGTCGCATATCTGCTCTTTACGTTTTGTTCTAACAGCCACATGCAAATTGAGGAATCACGGCAATTGCAAAATGAGGCTTGGAGGTGTCTTCATGAACAAGAAGAGGTACTATATAGTCCGTTCTGTGAAAACCTTTAATTAAAGAGAAACACAAAATCTAACTCTCAATGTATGTTTTATCTTATCTAGATGCAACGGAATTTGCAGCAGCTAATTGAACAACAGAGGAAGCAGCTCAAAAAAATGTTAGATCACCAAGAGTGACAAGGCAAACCGGAGGAAATCCCAGTCTCGGAAATGAAAGTGTCTGTCCCAGATTAATGGGTCATTTGAGTTTTGAAAATTTGCTCCATTTTTTCAGCTTTCTTACGTGGCTGTGTCATACATATGCAACACCTTTTTGCTGCCTGCATCCCTTAATGATGATGGATCCAAGCGATCAAGCATGCAAATATAATATTGGCTTCGATGATGGTTGTTTCAACCTGTAACTGTATGGGTACATTCAATTCTGCTGATATATGCAGCGAGGGATTAAAAGAGTTAGAAAGGTCAATGTATCAACAGAGCGAAAGGTTGCTAATCCACGTTGCACGTCCAAAGATATTGCAAATTTCTGGACTTCTCTATATATTTGTTGGTTGTGAAATAAAAAATAATCAAAAATAAAATAAAAATTTCTAGAGCTGTCTCTCTTTGCTTCCAATTTTTGAGGCCTTGAATCTCTCATTTTACTTTTTGGTAAACTTTTCTGGTCTATTGTTAAAATTTAATTTCAACGCCAAAGTCTTCAATACGGATATTTAAAGGAATAATACTACTTGTATATGAGTAAAATATATGAACAATCAATCAGTTAATAGGTTAAACACAATAAATTTGGGAATGTTATGATTTGATTTTGGAGGCCATAAACATGAAGGAAGTTTGATGGTTTTTTTTTTGGATTATTTATATTTGTGTTTATTTATTTGTAAATTTTATGTTTCAAATACTTGTATTTTTTGGATCTTGAAATACGTGTATTTATTATAATTTTACAATTTTTCAATACGGGCTCTTTTGGGCCTTATAATTGCTTTTGTGGGAAGCCCAGCCTGCACCCAAGCTTTTGCCCCAACGTTTCGGATAGGGTACGAAGGGAAATGAGTAAACGATTTATGGTTCGCGGTCTGTTAAACCTAAATTGGTTGCTTCGCTCCATTCCACTTTTTGGTTGAAGGTCGAGTAACGGGGAGAGGAGCGAAACCGGAAAGAAGCCACAAATGGAGGATTTCAAGAAGAGAAAGATAGACGAGGCCGGAAACGGTGACGTTTCTTCAAAGGAAGAGCTTCGCTTGCTGCTTGACCCTCTTGCGAAACCCATGCTCGTGGATCTTCTCGCGAAGTTGTGAGCTTCTAACTCTGCAATTCATCTGCCCTTTCTGGAATATCAGCTAGATTCTTTATCATTTTTTAATCCGTTTAATTGAATGGAAAAATGTTGGATGAATTTATAGACAAAATAAAAAGAATTTTTTTATTTAATTATCATATTTTTTTTTAAGATTTTAAGTTTATCTGGGTTAATCTTGGAGTATTTGTAGTTACTGAACGGCCGAATCTCTGGGTTCATTTTTGTAGATGGGATTTAGAGATCCAATGTCTAATTTAACTTCACTTGCCTTTGTGATTGCTATAGAAAAGTGGACCTTGTGCTTCTTGAAGCAAGAATCTTTAGGACAAATGGACACGTTCCAACAGTGCCCTAACTAACTGCACGTAGGATTAGTTTGAATAGTTTCACTTTTGCATCATGTCGAGAATATTCTCGAAGTTTCAATTTTTTTTTTCCGTTACTGTGAAATTCTGATCTGTAGTACCCTGGGAGTGGGGCGGCCCAGGGAAATACCTTATTGGCTGATGAAGTAAACAGACTGTATCTGTTCATCAGAATTGGAAGTAGAGAGGAACAACAAATTAATGGATTATAGTTGCGTATGTATCTCTCTGCCTTCACCCACCCTCCTTCCCTGATGGATGCAGATAATAGATGCTTAGTTGCTACAAAACTGTTTCTGTGTGGCAGTTGGTTAGATCCTTAGGAAAACGTCCTTGGACCTATTCTTTTTGATTGATGTGAACTTTGTCACAATGCAGTCTTATGATATCATTGTGGAAGAAAAAGAGTTTTTGTTCTTCCATGATATCCATGAAAAATCCTTAAATTTTCTAAGTACATATATTTCCTATATTTTGCCTTTATGTTTTAGATTATTTTTATGATGTGATAGATTTATGTAATCTCTTCCAAACTCAAAAGTTGTTCGCTTGGCAGAGGCCTTATCTTCAATGCTGTTAAACTTTCTTCCTTTCTCTCGTGGGTATCTGATTGAGTATATTGGTCTTTTTCACAAGAGCAGGCTGACATGCTTCCGATCCTGGTGTTTGTTAGTGGTGTTAGGTCTGCTTCTATCGCCAAGATTACCTTGTGGCTGTCCGAGTACCATCATTTTGTTTTGCCATATAATTTGATCTGTAGCACTAAAGACACATTGGGAAAGAAATGAATGGGCAAAAGTGGTCTGTAACACAGCCAAAATAGGGCTGGTCTTAGTTCAAGCGACCAGGGAGAATAGAAGATATCTGCATTTATTTAAAAATTTAACAATTGAAAAATGGCTGTATATTGGATAAGAAAGCTAATTAAAACAAATTCTAACCCTTAAAATAAGTCTAATCATTTTTTGTGTAAGGTAAGTTGAGGAAGAAGAAACTGAATGACATAAATGAAATATGAAGTTGCTCCGTCACTTTACAGTTTACAGTCACTACAGTAATGTGAAATGTGTCAAATATATTAACCATAATTGAACCCCCTTCCTTCCCCCTGGTGCTGCATCAGCAACTGATCACCTTATTCTTATAAGAAGCAATGATAGACTATCTGCACAGAAAATATTAAAACTGAGTCCTACGTGTTTGAGGTGTGGGGCTTGTTGCACTTTGGCCTCATTTTACCTCATGCTCTGGACTCAGAGCCCTCTCTTGTTTGCATTTATGGCTTTATGTATGCATCCATATGATCTACAAGATTCAGTATTTTGGTCTGTGTGTCTACTGTCTCCTTGTGCATTTTTTATCGCAGATTTACTGGCACATGGTGCATGCATGCTGTGCTTGTATTCATTAAGAGGGCCATAAAGTATTGCTCCCAGGCTTGTATGCTGTGTGATTGACCATGTGCACATGTGTTTGTTTGCATGTTGGCATAAAGAGGGTCCCAATATCCTTCAATTGCAGAAGAAATAAAAAGTATTGCAAGTGCAGATCCTGTCCATCGAAAGCTTTTTGTTCGTGGCTTGGCCTGGAATACAACTTCAGAAACCTTGTGTGCTGTGAGTGCATTGCTGATTGCTGATTGTGTCTAGTGTGTCATGCTTGCGTGTGCCCATCTCACATGAATTTTGACCAAAATGACTTAGTTATGAAAAGTTATATCCTTTTGGCACTTTCTCTTTAGCTTTAAATTCTCCCAAAAATAGGAGTCTTTTTTTTCCTTTCATGCATTGCTTCTTAAAATAGTATTTTCTTCCAGGCATTTCAAGAGCATGGAGAAATTGAGGAAGGTGCTGTGATCTATGACAAAGCAACTGGAAAATCTCGTGGCTATGGTTTCATCACTTACAAACACATGGAATCAACTCATCGTGCATTGAGAGCACCTAGCAAGTTAATTGATGTAAGCTCTGGCCTCCTTTATTGCTTTGCATAGGAGCCCCACTGCTTGAATCAATGCACGCATGAATGTGCATTTTGATTATCAAAACACCCAAAACCACCACTTTTTGTCTGGATTTTTTTCTGCTTTTACTTCTAGATTTTTGTTCACTTGTGCATATGTCTTCTTCTTCTTCTAGTATTTTCTTTGACTCTTTGTAATTATCTTTGCCCTATTGCCTTCATTGATTTTAGGAATATTTGCTTTCAGGGCAGAATGGCTGTCTGTAATCTAGCTTGTGAGGGTCTAAGTGGAACAAGTAATGCTCCTGATCTTTCCTTGAGGAAGCTGTACGTTGGAAGCTTATCATCAGAAGTCACAAGCGAAATGCTGCTTAACTTCTTTGGGAGGCTTGGTGAAATAGAGGAAGGGTCAGTTGCATATGACAAAGATACAAATGAATCTCGGTAAAAGTAGTAGCATACTTTATTTGGATACATTATTTTCTTGTCTCTGATTCTTAATACTTGCGTAAAAAAGCTGATTTTTGTTTTCACACGTCTTTTATTGATTTCTTACCTTCTTTGGTAGTGGTTTTGGCTTTGTTACGTATAAGACAGCAGAAGCTGCCAAGAAGGCCATAGATGATCCAGAAAAGACTCTTGGGGTAAGTAACTGAATCTTTATGTCAAATGTGGAGTTTTAAAACATCAGAAAAAGTATTTTGAGTGAATAGAGCGTTACTTTATCTAATGATTATGAGTCTTTTGCTCTTAAAAAGTGTTGGTTAAAATCCTTTTCAATAACTTGTTTAAGGCAATTCTCTGGGTTTTACTCTTCTTCAAACAATTATTATTGTTCCTTCCCAAATATAGGAATAATGGTGTTTCATGCCCTTCATATGAAGGTAGTTTTTCTTTAGAGGTAACTATTAAACACCACATGCAACTAGTTCTTATGGGGAGAAGATGCAAACATCGAAAGGGGTTTCTATTTAGGGTGTAATTTTGATACATGGATGAAGTGAAGAAGAATCTGCTTTTATCTTTGTGTTTAATTGAAGCTTTTTAGATTACATTAGATGTTACTCATACTGCTTGATATTATTTCGCCTTTCACTTAATAGCTATTAAGCTATAACCTTGTTGATTCTAGTCATTATCGTTGCCTCTTGCCTGCAATTTGACTTGTTTGGATAAGTTTTAATTGCCTGCAATTTGAGTTTCAATTTTGACCATCTGGTTTTTTAATTTTTAAACTAATCTTAGTGGATAAGGTTCTGAATGTTGTTGTTCTTGTTATTAAACTAATCATTCTATGATGTGACCATGTAGAAAGTAATAGGCTGGTTGTTGGTTGAAGTTGGGGAATAGTTGGAGTGTGGAAAAATGACCATCTTCTAAAGAATTTTTACATTCTTTTCACCTTGGTTGGTTGCAGTCCTGATTTCTATTTCTTTGCAACGGTCTTTGTCCCAAACAAGGGAAAAATATAGTCACATGTCATTTTATTTCCTTCCAGATTCATTTCCCTTAAAATCACCCATTCCAAACGAAGGGTAAAATTGTGCTGTACAAACTGAAGCTGTTGCACATTGTTCTTCATTTGGTTGCAGGGAAGGAATATAATTGTAAAATATGCTGATGCCCACAAGAGTAAAACAGGTCAGCCACCAATGGCTGCAGGAGTGGTTCCAATGGCAGCCTTACCTATGGCCCCTGGATACATGCAGCCTGGAAAAGCACATATCAGCCCTGCCCCTATTGGGTACGCTTACCCTCAGAATGTAACATCATACCCTGTTTCTTCTTATCCAATCCCTCCCGCTGCACTGACTCCTTATCCAACACAAGGCCAAGTTTCATATCCTCCAGTTTCTGTGAAGAAAGATCCACATGGGCTCCCACCATCTGCGCCCGTGGGAATGAGCAATTACCCTTACTACTATCCCAAGCAATAACTATGCATAGCTAAACATGGTCAAGCTGACTCTATTTTCTTGTTCAGTTCTTTAGCACCAATTTAGTCGTTGTTACTTATTCATGATCTTGTGCCCTCTTTTTGCAGTTTTCTCTCTTGTTTTGGTGCATCTGGAGATTATTTTAGAGATAGTGTATATTGGATGTTAGATGTTGTAGATGTCCTGGCAACTCAAAGGTGTTCAATGTAGAATACTGACCATCTTTTTACTCGTAATACTAGCCTGGGATAATGGATTCCTGTTCCTATAAATTATTAGATAGACCATCCTTAATACTTTGGGTTTAACATTTGATTTTATTTAGGAAAGCAATGAAACGGATTTTAATAATTAATTTTTATAATATAAAATTTAAATTATTAAATTTTGTAAATTAATCTATGAAATTTAAAAGATTAATACATTTTATTATTTAATTGTAAACAAATGTGACAAAAGTATTGAGGAAATAGTATTTTTGGCGGCCAAAGCTAGAGTATTATTCTCTTTATTTTTTAAAATTAAAATAATATTAATTATAATTTGTTAATTTTGATTCTCATTACAATTATTTAATAATTTTTTTACTATTTGCATTTAAATATTAAAAGACATAAATTAGAGGGAGTAAAAGTTAGTAACAGGTCGATGTTAGAACATTCGTTTCAATATCTTTGAGTTTGTGCGTTTAGCCAACAATGTGCTCAGAAGCAACGTGAATCATTACCATGGTCAAAGACGGATCTAAACTCACAGATCTCAAGCTTCGTTGGAGCAGGGGTTCCAAGATCCATTCGCCTTAACAACACGTCTTGATATTATCATTTTCTTATTTTTATTTTATATTCAGCATTATCATATGAAAGGTGATATTTAAAAATAATACTATGGGAAAGGCACACTTGTCATTACAAAACCTTCGCTGGTCTCAAACTTTCTTCTTAAGAAAGAAAACTGCATTGATATTCGAGTTCCATTTGTTAAATAATTCTCTAAAACGGGAAAAAAAAATAGAAATATTAGAGCCACACCTGTATAACTATACATTTAATCACGTGACGTAGTTAATTTATTTAAATTTTTATTCTTTTAAATAAAATTAAAAATAATTTAAAATTTAATCATATTATTAACTGTGACCAAATATAATTATAAAATATGTAATTATAACAGATGCTAAAAAAAAAAATCGCTTTGATCTTTCCACGTGTTTGGATTGGAAAACCAAAAGGCCGACCTAATCCAAAATCATCGGTTTGAGAGCCAAAAACTTCTTCTTTTTTTTTTATAAAAAAATATTTTTTAATAATTTTCATAAATATTTTAAAAATTTTAATATAAAATATTAATTTGTTAAATATTATATTTCGTATTATAAAATTTAATAATTTAATTTTTAAATAAAATTTTAATGAGTTAAAAATTGGTGAGAAGAGACATATTGCTCAACAAAGAATTGTTTTCTTTGTATATTTCCTAAAAATGTTTTCTCCAATGCAACCCAAATCGGATTACAAGATACCAAAATTAGGGTGGACACGAGTCCCATCGAGTCAGGTGTTGATTTAAAAAAAATAATTTCATTGCAAAAATTATCATTTAGTTTGCAACAAGTCAAAAAATTGAACTTGACTTAATTTATTTATAAAATCAGTAAAACTTGTCATGTTCGTTACCTTATTAAACTTAAATAAATAAATTATCTACAATTATAAAACTTGTTTTCATATCAAATCACCATAAATCTGATTCAATAGTATAATAGCCAATCAAGATAAAACTTATTACTCGAAAGACGAAAATTCTAATTTCTAACCAATGAAAAAATCTGAAAAAATGGATCTCGTTCATAATTTAATATAATTTTTACGTTAAATATATAATATAATATATTTATTTATATATATATTAAATATATTAATACTAAATTAATATTAGTTAAATATATTTAAATAAAATATTAACTTTTTTACTCAAATTTAACTTAATTAAATAAAAAATTATGTCAAACTAGATTAAAATAGTCCAAGTCACGTGCCTAGCGAATGGCTCTGAGTGGTTTTTGCCCACAACCATAAGCAAACGGGAGAGAGAAAATATATTTTCAGTAAATTGGGTTACTAATTGTATGTTATTAAATTGGTTAAATTTGTAATTTAATTTATAAAATTTAAAAATTTTAATAGATTATATTTATTTAAATAAATATTTAATAAAATTTAATTTGTGAGAATAATAAAATTAACAAAATTTCTTACTAAATAAGAGAAATTAAATTTTTACAAAGTCTAATTTAGATTTAAATTTTAAAATTTTATAATTTAATAATAAAATTTAATGAATATTATAATTTAAATTTTTTAAATAAATATTTAAAAAATTTAAATAGTAAAAAAATTACTATAAGTAGAATTATTGCTACAACTTGGGTGAACACACGCGACAGGGGGTTTTCGTAAAAAGCTAAACTAATTGATTCCTTTCATTGGTGTTTGTTTTGTTTTGGGCCGTTGGGATCCAGCAAATTTTGATGAGAATACGTCCTTCCAAAAGGCGACAGTGAATTGGAATTGGTCAAGGACTGAAAGTAGGGGCCATTGGGGCATCCCCTTTCCGTGTTTGGACAAGTTTTGCAACCAAATCAGGACAAGCTTCCAGAGCCATAAAAATGGCATGAACAGAGACAGACATCTTCGCCTCGCATTGTTTTACCTATTACCTTTCTAGTTTATGACAATGCATCTTTTGCTGTAAAAAAGTGTACCCATGCTTTCCTAAGAAATTGTTTACAAGTATTAATGAATTTCCCAGATTTTATTCTGTTATTAAGCTTAATTCTACTGAAAAGATGGGTGGTTATATGATTTAAATGAAAAATGCTTGTCCTCCTTATATAAAAAAAAGAACAAAATGCTTCTCCAGCAAATGTTTGAATATTAAATTCTTATAAAAAAAATTAAAATTTTTATATTTCACACCTCAATTTATAAGATTAATAATTATTTTAAATTTTTCTATGAAAGTAAGATACTTATATGCAAAATTATCTAATAATATTTTAAAGAATAAAATTAACATATTTTATAATTTTTTTTATAGTTTATATAATAATTAAATAAGTTAATTGACAGAATAGAGGGGGTGATTGTACGAGTACGGAGACAATCACATAAATATCTCCGTCTGCCGTACGTGTCGTAAAAATGAAGCATAAACGGACGTTAATGTTGGGATGGGACTAAAATGGGAGCTGAACAGCTTAAATCTGAGAGGGGGAGGCAGCGAAGGAATGAGCTTCGTAAAGCTCTCTCAGAGCTCAAAAAAAGTAAAGGAAAAAATTAGAAAGAAAGAAAGTACATCCCCATATCTACTCCCTCTCTCTCTGCCTCTTTATCTCCTCCATTATTTTGGACAGAAGGAAGGGTGAGTGAGTGTACCATACTGGCATGGCCCAGCGTCAGGTCTCTGCTTTTCTCTACCCTTCCACCACCCGCTCTATCTTCCACTTTACTCTCCCCCTACCACTCATTTGAACCTCTCTCTCTCTCCCCTCTATCATACGTCCGCATCCACACACACGCATTGCGCTCATGACTCCCATAATCTCAATGAATGGACTCTAGAGCTCACTCACTCTAATGGGTTCAAGCTCTGTGACTAAGACAGCGGCTGCTGCTTCCTCCTCGCCGCTCAACTCCTCCACTGAGTCCCTCAATGGGTTGAAATTCGGCCAAAAAATCTATTTTGAGGATGTGGCTCTTGGAGCTCCGGCCAAATCCAGTGGTGGGGTGGCGGCGGCGTCTTCTTCTGGGGCCACCCCACCGAAGAAGGGAAGGGGTGGGGCGGTTCAGGCAGCCCAGCCTCCTAGGTGTCAGGTTGAGGGCTGCAAAGTAGATCTGAGTGATGCTAAGGCTTACTATTCCAGACACAAAGTCTGCGGCATGCACTCAAAATCGCCTAAGGTCATTGTTGCTGGTTTGGAGCAAAGGTTTTGCCAACAGTGTAGCAGGTCGGCTGTGCTTTACTTCAATAATAATGATAATGCCATCTTTTTTTTTTTTCCCTCCTCTCTCCTTTTGTATTTTGTAAGTTGGAAGACACTCTGTTTCTTTGGTAGTTTAATTTTGTTTATTACATTCGGTTGGTTCTGTTAGCACCTTTGCTCAAGCAAAATTAGGTATTACTTCTAGAGGTATCCCATCTAGTTTTCAAATTCAAATTAACCTTAGCATTTCTAAATATCATTGAATATATGTGGGTGTTTATTTCTGGTTAAGCGAGTGGTATTTGTCTCCAGAGTTAATACTGAGATAGTTCAACGAGATTTTGGCAATCCGGAAATTTATTGCATATTACAGCAAGAGCTTTGATTGTTATTTGGTGTTTATCACCAGAAGTGTGTGAATGTGGTGGCCATACAGAGTTTCTGCAGAGATGACGTGATTATGACCTACTAAATAAAGAGGGGAACCAATGTGCAGACAAATTATGTTAGTCTTGGTCATGAGTATTAAAAAAACGGTTGAAAAGATAATAATTTTGTAGGTGGAAAATGTGTGCGACTGATACGTAGGTCCCCATAGGGTAATTATTATATTTAAGGTGCTTGTTATTTTCCTTCAGTTTTAGTTAGCAAGCGGGACCTAACAAATTTAAGAGAGTACTCTGCTGGATATGCAAAGGCACATTGGGCATATTGCCCAAACAGATAACAGAATAAGAGTCAAGATGCCGGCTTTTAGAATCGACAATTTCAACATTTTAGTTGAAAATATAGTAAATGGTGGATAACATTTGTTATTGTTTCTATGCTTGATTACTTCCCTTTTCATCTATACAAATATCTTCTACTAAATAGAAAGATTATGCATCACTCTTAGCAAAATGCAAGAGAAAGAAATTTCGTGGGATCCATTTTTCGGTTTTTTATGACTTTATTAAAGTTGGGTTCAAGGTAGCATGGACTCACAGGATGTTCCTTGAGCCTTGTTTGAGGAACGCTTTTGTGGGTGCAACTTCAATGCCTAGTTTAAAGCCTTTCAGGCATGGGCTATGTTGCCATTATCTTATCCCTCATCCTACCTCCTAACTTACTCGCATGTGCAATTGTACATCACTCCAAGATTTGAGAATTACATCCTATGGTAAGGTACTTATGTTCTTTATTTAGATTAGCTATGTTCTGGAAGGTTGTCAGTTCTAAGAAAAGTCAGCTGTAGTTGACAAAACCTAGGTTTGGATGCATCTCCAAAACTGTAACATTTTCCGATGTTTGTTGTTTATCCCAGAGAATTGTAAATTCATTCTGGCAGTGTATACTGGACATGACTAAAGTGCGCTCCAACGGCCAGATGGGACCAGTTCATGTGAAACTCAAGAAACAAACTTGGCCTGGCATTTGTAACACAGTGATAAAATAAAAAAAGTTAAGACAGGGAAGGGCATCAGTAGAATATTCTTCTCAATCCCTTAATTTGTAAATTAATTTCAGTTTTTGACATATCTGATATAGTGACATGCGATTTTTGCTGACTGGCCTCTTCTGAATTTTCTATTTGCTCTGTTCCATAATTCCATTTAATTCTTATCTGGCATCTACATTGCTTTCTCGCAGTTCTCAATTCAACATCCTCAAACACAAATTTTCGCTTGTTATATTTTTTACTCAGTTGGATTAAATTGACGGGTTTCATCCTGACTGTTTTGCCTTGTCATTGACTCAGTGGCTGTTGCATGAACCAATAGTTTACATGCGTGTTTGCAACATGTTGTATAAATATGGGTTTCTTAATTTGGTTTTCCCTTGATTGGTGCATGATATGTGATTGAGTGATTCATGATCTTGAATTTTATGTACACTTGGCCTTGAGTCAATAAAACATCTTCCACTTATGTTAACCAATTTTTGGTTCATCAGCTAGTCGTATCTTTTCAATAATGGATCAAGCAATTTAGATTGTTTAAAATTACATATTACACCTTATAATCAATTAGGTTTATAGATCTCAATTTTCATCATTTCGTTTTTTAATTTTTAAACTAATCCTTCTTTGATGTGACCGTGTGGAAAGTAATATGCATGGTTTTTGGTTGAACGTGGGGAATACTTGGAGTGTATATAAGTAACCATCTTCTAAAGAATGTTTGCATTCTCTTTACCTTGGCTGGTTGCAGTCCTTATTTCTTTTGCATTGCAATCCAAGTGTTCAGAATTGATTGTTCACTATATGTTTGGAATATGTCTAAGTCTGCGTGTGCATTTGATGAGAAAAGAGAGATGCTCAATTCACATCCAATTTTGTGGTAACAATAGTATGACATCTGATGGTGGAAAGCAGATGACTTACCCTCTTAAATCCCATGCCTGCACACATTGGCTTTTGTAGTACATTTCTGCGTGAAATTGGTAGTGTTTATTTCTGAAATGCTAATATCTTTTTTGATAGCTTTCATCAGATTTCATCAGCTTCCAGAATTTGATCAAGGAAAACGAAGTTGCCGCAGGCGACTTGCTGGCCATAATGAACGTAGGAGAAAGCCCCCACCGAGCTCCTTCTTGACCTCTCGCTATGGGCGTTTTGCTTCCCCAATTTTAGGTTAAAAATCATCAGTAAAATATCAATTTTAAATCTTTAATGGCTTATTTTTCTGTTTGGAAGCATCATTTGTTTCAGTTTGTGCTAATCCTGGCTTATAGAATGAATTTAACAATTGGCACTTGCATTAACAGATAACAGTGGCAGAGGTGGTGGCACTCTGATGGAATTTGCTGCCTATCCAAAGCTTACATTGAGGAATGCATGGCCACCTCCGAGATCATCTGAGCAGGTGCCTGGAAGTCAAATTGCAACACTTCCCTGGCAGGGCAACTTGGATACTCCATCGGAGCTTTTCTTGCAAGGTTCAGCAGGTGGGACGAACTTCCATGGTCCCAGAAATCCTACAGGGGAAAGCTTCGCAGGAACAGACTCAAGCTGTGCTCTCTCTCTTCTGTCAAATCAAACATGGGGCCCCAGAAACAGAGCACCAAGTCTTGGGGTTAATAACTTCATAAATGTGGATGGGACACCCATGGCTCAACTCTCTGCATCTTCTCATGGTACGGGCATCCATCAACTTCCAAATGCCTCCTGGTGTTTCAAGGGCATTGATGCTGGCAATTGCTCGCACGAAGTTGTCCCTGATCTTGGTCTGGGTCAAATTGAGCAGCCTCTCAGTGGCCAACTCCCCGGTGATCTTGACTTGTCACAGGGAAGGAGGCAGTATATGGATCTAGAGCAGTCCAGAGCCTATGAATCCTCTCAGCAGATGCATTGGTCACTTTAATGTTCTTCTCTGCTGTCTGTTTTGTAATTCCACCTTCATGATGTAGGAATAACCAAATATCTGACTGTGAACATGTGCCACTTGGGTTTAAAACCAGTGCTTCCTTTGCTCGTTTTTGTTTGTAAACGGATAAACAAGGTTGGCACCCTTGCTTCATCTGTTGGACTATCAGTCATAAATCATCTGATGGTGGGTGTTGTTACTTTTTTTTTTGAAGTACGTCTGGCGTTCTCTGAATCCGAGTGTCATGACTACCATCGCTTTTAGCTCTAGCATTTGACAAATCATCTGAAGCGACCCATGCTCCAAATTGAACATGAATTTTTTTGTGCTTTAGTAAAAGTAGGTTTTGCCGAGAGAGCAAATTGCTTGTATGGTATCGTAGATCGAATAATTGAACAAAGGCTATTTGGTCTATTTCAAAAAAAAAAAAAATTTCAATAATTAGATTTTAATATGATGTCAAAAATACAAGAACAACCTTTCAATATAGGACTGTTAGCAGATAGGAAATCTCATTAGATAATGAAGTGGTAAGAGTAGTGCATTTACGGTATTGAATTCGTGTACAATTATATGGATTTTAAATGTGGCACAAACGGAGGATGCAGCACGAAGAGCGGTTTTTAAATATTGTCATTTTAGTTGGGAGGAAAGTTATATAGCCTTCTTATAGTGATTTTGAACACTTATTTTTTTATTATAATATGTGAATTATTTTTTATTTCACTCTTATGTAAAGTGCACCATGATCTTCAAAGCAAGATCTTGCCTGAATCAGGTTCATGTTGAACAAGACGGTAGCTAAGGTTCTTTTGGCCTTGAGTTACGGCTGTAGTGCTATTGATGGGAAGGAAACCTTTCGGTAAGGATGTTTTCGATATCCCCATTTTCCTTTCGTTTTTATCTTTGGCCCGGAGGGGAAAGGAGCCTGGGGGCTTGGTAGAAAGAGGTGGCGCCGTGGCGGTATCTGTTCCTCTTCCAACACATTTCCAGGCCAAATGGTCTTCATTTTAGGCTTCATGATGGTGAGAATTTGGACTTCGGAGCAGACGGATGGTGGTTCGGCAATTGAAAGGACATTTTTGTCCCAGGCTCTTGCTCGTTGTACTCCGTAAGAATTTGGAATCACTCATGACTGAGTGGAGCCAATGTTGTTTCTTCAGAGAGACCATGTCCATGCTACTGTGTATCAAGGAAGCTCGTGCCCTTGTCTACAGACTATGAAGGACTTCCGTCCTCCAATGTCGGAGGTCGGGGACTCACTTTATATCTTTTTCACAGCAGCTCAACATGGCAAAGAGCGGCTACTCAAGAGGTCTTTCCGGCAACCAACACGTGCTTTATGGGCTACGTATCCTGCTGTTGTAATCACTCATTTACGGATGCTAGATTTTCAGTGCCGGCTGCTTGGCAAACTTAAATCTGTCCATCTCATCCCACAAACTGAAATACATAAGAAAAATTTTCTTTTTAAGAGAATTTGAACCATAAGAGTTAACATCTTATATTGTTAGAACAGTTAACATCGAGTTCCCAAAAAAGAAAAGAACAGTTCACGTCGTATATTAAAAGATATTTGTAGAGCCTTTCACATGCGTTTATTTTTTTCCTGCTTAAATATTTGAGAAGAACTAATCCCAAACTTGCTTGGCACAGTGGATGGACCACCCCCACCCTTATCCCCACAATCTCTTAATGTAATAAAAAAAAAATTAATATCAAACTTTCATTTTTTTACAAAAGTTCACAACATTAATAGGGGTATTTTTGTTAAGTTTTATAATTTTATAAGATTTAATAAATTTAATAATATAAATTTGATAATATAAAAATTAAATATTTATAAAACTTTAAAAATAATAAAACTAGAATACTTACTACATTCATTTTAGTTTATTTCTATAAACCAATCCGTTTATGCAATATTATTATTATTATAAACTTATTTTTATAATAAATAATTTATATCATTAAATTTATTAAATTTTATATACCTAACAAATTAGAAAGCTCGTATCATCGCTTTGAGTAAGAATTATGTAGTGAAAGTTTCTTTTTTTCTTTCTGCAAACACAATGGTTAATACTTCAAATTAAACAGAATTAATTACTATCCGTTATTGGGCTATCGAGAAGGGGCTTGCCTTAGCCTTGTTCTTATAAGCCTTCTTTCACGCGACGACGAAGAATAGCCTTGCCCTGAAAGCAGAGAATCCCAAGCGCTAAAAAGTACGAATATTTATTATCACAGTACAGCAATCTTATCTTCCTTTTTCTTTCGGTCAATCGCGATTGACCAACACCACTTGTGTATGATGGAAATCTGTTTGCTAGCCTGCATCCAGCCGTACCGACTATTTCGACCAATGATAATGGAAGTGCAAAATACGATAGCCAATCCCGACACAAGTTATACCGAATAAACAAAAAGACCAGGAAATCGAAGTATGCAAAAATTGTCGTGACTCATGGGCGTTTGGCTGTTCCTTGCTGTGATAGAGACCATAACATCTATGGCTTGACGCACAGCAAACCATTACTAATAAGGGGAACTCGCGTGTTGATTTTTTTCAGCATACACTTATGGCTTCTGTCCAGTAAATTTCATGTGATTGTTGCAAGACTTCATTATAAAAGCAAAACCGCGATGCCTCAACTTTCCATTTGATATAAATCAGACAAACTTCTGCGAACCTTCTAATGCTGGATAAAATGCTCTCTGATCTTATCATGAGCATCGCTACAAACTTGAAAAAGATTAATGATGAACAAACAAGAAAATATCCCCGTTCACTATCTTCCATTAGTAACACCATTAAGCATTGTAAAAGGGCTGTAAGTTTTTGTGCATAATACAAAGTTGAGGTTTACCAGCCTGTATCTAGGCATTGTAAAAGCGCTGTCTTGGTCAGAAAATGTCATAACAAAAAGAAAAGGTTCTACCAAACAAATCACCTCTCTTCTGCTACTTCTACCAGCCACAATCTACCTTCAAGATTTTACCATCATCACAAAGTAGACTTCTCTTCTTCATGCTCCCAGACCACTGGTCAACAAAGTGTTGATCTCTCCAATTATATTAACAGGCCTGCCATCAAACATGGATGAAAGTGTTCCCTCACATAGTTTCTTCAGCTCCCTCGATTTTGCCAGAGCTGCATCCTACAATTCACACAACACTTGGTCTCAGTCTCTTGTACCAGAAGAGGGGCTGGGATGAGGGAGAAAAATGGAGAAAAAAAAAAGGCAATAGCATCAATTAGCATTTTCTATTTAAAATTCTATTGCTAACAGAAGAAAAGAAGTATCAGGAAAGGAACAAAACAGTATACTCATCTCTCTTCTCTGATAGAACTAGAAGCAAAAGCAAGAATAGAAATAGAAAAAAAATGAAAAGAATTAAAAGATATGGAATCACTTCTTCTTATAATTCTCATCTCACCCTTCTCATAATACAGCCAATTAGGTAATAGAAATATGAGATCCCTCTGTGGGATGCCTGCTATTCCTTCGTACATAGATACTTCCCCTGGTAAGCATGATTACTTTATTCTTTCTATCCAGCAAGCAAAACCCAAGTTCAACATAAACTGAAAATTCAGCTCAGCAACTAGTTTAGCAGTAATGCAATTGGTTTGTTGCTCATATAAGATTAGACCTATTCATGGGTATGTGGGTCTTAGACCCAACTCTTATTTATAACGTTATGGGTCTACATGTGGACCTCAACACTTCAAGCTCAGTAATTATAGACCTGACATGGGTCAGACCCTCAGCCCAGGCACAAGTTGAAGCACAGTATAAAGCTACTTTTCTGATAAATGAGTCCATGTCAAGACAAAAAAAGTGTGCAAAAGGCTTGATGCACAAAGTTACAGCAGTGGTCGCTGACAACGTTTTGGTTGAGTAAGAGGTTGAAGAAGCAACAGTGTATACAACAATTTTTTGTTCTTCGATTCAAATGAGTACAACAAGTTTATCATATGTTGGCATTTGAAAAATTTAAAACTTTTTAATCTACATAATTAAAGTTTATCTAGTACTATTAATAATAATATTTTTATAATATATTTCAATACTATGTTGAACAGAGTGATTAAACTCATGAGCCATACTATGAAACTTTGAGAAAGAGTGATTGAACAGAGATTAAGAAAAGAGACTCATATATCAGAGAACCAATTTGGTTTTATGCCAGGAAGATCCACCACAGAGGCTATTTATCTTCTACGAAGTTTGATGGAACGGTACCGAAGTAGAGGAAAAGATTTGCATATGGTCTTCATTGATTTGGAAAAAGCTTATGACAGAGTGCCAAGAGAAGTCCTATGGAAAGTGTTGGAAAAGAAGGGTGTTCGTATTGCTTATATTCGTGCCATAAAGGATATGTATGATGGAGTTACAACAAATGTGCGGACTCAGGGAGGAGTAACAGAAGATTTTCCCTTAAGGATCGGTCTGCATCAAGGGTCGTCCTTAAGTCCATACCTTTTCACTTTAGTGATGGATGTACTTACTGGACACATCCAAGATGCAGTCCCGAAATGTATGTTGTTTGCTGATGACATTGTCTTAGTAGGGGAAACAAAAGAGGGGTTGAATTGTAAAGTGGAATTATGGAGAGAAGCCTTGGAATCAAAGGGTTTTCGTTTAAGTCGGAATAAAACAGAGTATATGGAGTGTAAATTCAGCAAGAGGCGAGAAAACAGAGATTTGGAGATAAAAATTGGGAAGCAGAGAATACCGCAGGTGTCCAAGTTTCGGTACCTTGGGTCCATTTTACAAAGTAATGGAGAGATTGATGGGGATGTCTCCCACAGGATCCAAGCTGGATGGATGAAATGGAGAAACGCATCGGGGGTTATTTGTGATCGCAAAATATCTACCAAGCTTAAAGGGAAGTTTTATTGAACTGCTATTAGACCAGCTATGCTTTATGGAAGTGAGTGTTGGGCTTTGAAAGGTCAACAAGAGCAAAAAATGGGGGTGGCAGAAATGAGAATGTTGAGATGGATGAGTGGACATACAAGAAAAGACAAAATTCGAAATGATTATATTCGGGAAAGAGTTGGGGTGGCACCTATTGAGGAGAAAATGACAGAAACCCGGTTACGGTGGTATGGGCATGTACAAAGAAGACCGCGAGAGGCACCAGTGAGAAAGGTTGACCAAATGGTGTTTAGTCCTGTGAGGAGATGTAGAGGAAGACCAAAAAGGACACTTAGAGAGGTGATTAAAAGAGATCTTTGGTTAAATGGTATATCCGAAAATTTGGTTTTGGATAGAAGTTTATGGCGTCGTTTGATCCATGTAGCCGACCCCACCTAGTGGGAAAAGGCTTGGTTTGTTGTTGTTGTTGTTGTATATTTCAATACTAATAATGCATAGTAGTTTTTCAATACTAATAGTTTTCCTCACATTTTTTCTATCAATCAATGGATAAGTTTACCAAATGTAAATGTGAGTTGCTTGTCTATTTCAAGTATTAGTGAGACAATTCTCACACTAATTTAATTAACCATCAAGTTTAATATATGCATCTTGACTGATTCAGAAAGAGCAACTCTAATCTAATGGAATGAATTTTGTTCTATTTTCTTCTGTTCCTTCTTGGTCATTTTGTTTGGCATTTTATATTATGGGTTTTCAAGTGGGGTAATGGCTTTAGTTGTGTGTAAGAAGGAAATCTGTAATATTTCTCTCGGTTTGTGCTTTTGGTTTACATGTAAATTGAAATTTAAAAGAATTGTCTGTTTGACATGTTTTTCAATGAAATAACTATGGTTTGTGCCTAACAAATGAATTAGTATTTTTAAATTGAAGATGATACATAGTTAATTATAGATTAAAGTTATTAGTAAAAGATTGTCTTCACTTCGGCTAAGCCTTCGCTTTACCAATGGGCTTGGGTACCTAACCACGATAAAAGGCAAAATTTATAATGGGCTTGGGCCTGGGCTTAAAGACTTAAAACTCAATAGGCCTTGACCTAAGACTGGTCCAAGCTGACCCATGAACACCTCCACATAAGATTATGATTTTCTTACTAAGTATTAGTTCAGAAAAGTTCGGGCTTAAATCAGCTTTTGTCGATCCTTTTGCTATCAAAGAAAATTATTAGAGGGTGAAAGGAAAAGAAACATAAGTACTTATCATTGCCTCAAACTAAGTCCTGACATGCTAAATCAGGCCATAGTACATAAATTTGTAGAAAACTATATGCACACATTTCCAGAGAAAAGGGCAAGCATACAAAAGTAGAACTCACTTGCTTTGGCCAAGACGAAGATAAAGAGTTGTGCAACTCCATACGTTTAGTAGCCAAGTCCTTCAACCCTTCTTTCAGTTTTAACTCATGATGCTTCTTTTCCTCCAATGAGTTGACTAGTCTGTCTAGGAATCTGAATCAGCCCACAACCGCAGTCATTTCACTCAAAAGATCAGTACTCATAATAGGAATGCTACTCTAGAAAGAATAATTGCGGTTTTTTCATAATGACAAGAAAAAGACAGTGTGCTACCACAAAAAGCTATGAGTAAACTCAATGTGGATCGGGATGAGTAACTTCAAAAATAACCAACGAGCAAGCCCACAAGCTTATATACAAGGAAAAGAATGATTTCGTATCCTACATCTCAAACATTTAAAAGGTGTAGAGGAAAACAGGATAAGAGAACAAATTCATGTGCCATACTATGTTTTTGTTGCATAGCCAAAAATTTTATTCAAGCACATCTCCCAGTACATATCACTATTTTTTCAACTTATAAATAGGTGCACTAAATCAAATCAATAGTGCAAAATGATCAGATCAAATCATCTGTATGCATAATAAATTAGTTACTGAAAATCACAACTGTCAACTCTAATTTCTGTTATGTAAACCAAACGTAACAAAATTCTGAATAAATTAATCTAAACCAACTATAGTTTAACAAAATCTTTTAGTCTGCCTTTTGTTTAAATTACATTTACCCAAAGCACACAAATTAATTGTCCTTTGAACCACCATCTTCCCGTTAAAAACAACTAACTAAATTTTTAAATCCTAGTTTCATATAATAGCTGCTCTTTCCAGAGAGAGAATTTTAGCTCTATTAAGTAATCAGAGAACTTTCATGTAAAAATGAGAGAAAATCTGATACAATCAGAGATTCAACTCCATAAATGTGCAGTTCACAAGCAAATTCATAGACTAATCAAAGAATAAAAATGTGAAGAAATCTATAAAACGTAGTAGAATGAAAAGAAAGTGTTAAATGGAAATAAGCATGACATGTTAGGTGTTACACCAAGCACAACCTTTTGGAGTTAAGAATCATAATCAAATCCCTTGTCTTCCTATTTGTTAGCAATGAAATTGCCAGAGAAACATCAGATTGCATTGTTTCTATGGCATCAGGAGCATACTGCTGTAGGACAAAGGGAGCAACTGCCTGGACTTGATGTTGTAGGGACAAAGTTTCTGCATTCTTCAGCTCAGCCAACCGTTGGTTTAAAAAGGCTTTCATCTGATGGCATAAGATCAATGTGAAAATTTAAGATTCCATCCAGATATGTTAAGAACAATATTAAACAATAAACAGTTATTGTACGTTAGCATATTTGGTATACCTCATACAGATCATCAAGAATCTTATTTCTGTACTCTGTGTCTACAAGTTGGCTCCTTTCTGCCTTGTCTTCTGTCAGTTGAAATAAGGTATCTGGAACAGATGTCTGATTGTCCAGCTTTACATTTGGTGCACCAACATCATCAATCACATCAACTTGAGGAGTCTCAACACTAATATCCCAACATATATCAGAGTGTGTGCCAAGTTCTTTACTTGAATTTGCCAGATCAGATCCCACAGTTTCAGCAGGTGTAGAAGTCCGCATGACATCACTGGCATTGATGATTTCATAAGGACCCAAACCATTACCATTATCATATGTTTCTTCCACAGTTCCAATGTCCCAATCAATTTGTGAACTCTCCACCGAAATATCCCAGTCGATATCAGGAGCAGCAACTTCCAAACTGCTTCTTGCTTGATTTAATTCATTATTGGTTGAGTGAACACTAAAAGCATCAAGAATCTCAGAACCAACAGAAACATTTAAAGATGGGGGATGTTCACGTATGTTCCTCAAGTTCTGTAGAATAGTTCTCGAAGATTTCTGAGATCATGATCATAATCCAAATTAATGTATGAAATGAACCATGGTAAATTAATCTTGACCTCAGAGTGAGGACATTCTATAAATTATAGTAATCATACATCTAGTATTAAATGAGAAACTACAAGTCTGTCAAGATTTCCTATTCTTCCTTACATCCTTTTCAGTGTGAGCATCTCTGACAAAATTAGAATAGTATTCAATTGCCCTTGACATGCTGTCACTATTTATAACTTCCAAAATCCTGCTAAATGTGCTTGGAAGTGATTTGGCTGTCTCCAAAAGTTCTAATCTGACATCATTTCCCTGCAAAAGATACACTCACTATCTCCTGGTAACAGAAATTAAAATTGATTTAACCATCACTTAAGGACCCCATGATTGTAACCTGTAAGCCAAGCTCTTCACAAGCTTCAGCATATTTGGCTGCAGAGAGGGCTGCACTTCTTTTTATATCAGCTTCCTTGCGATCTAGTTCTACTAGCTGTTGTTGAATCTTCTGCACCTGTTTTCTCAGAAAAGGTCTTCATATTTGAAACAAATGCTCAGTAATATACACAAAAGTTATTTAGAAACAATATAAACTTTATATTATAAACAATCATTAGTGTTCTTTTTTTCCTCTTTTCTATGACACATACAAACTATAATTACATGCTTACATTTCATAGTTCACATTTTGAACCATAATCTGTGCAGCCTCACCAAGGAAAACATGATCCTTCTCAAAAGAACGAACAATTGCCTCCCATGCACCCTGTAGATAGAAAAAAAAACATATAGTATTAAATCAATTCTCATGAAAATTAAAAAAAAAAAAAGAAAGAGGACGACGGGGGTGGGGAGGGAGTGTAAGCTAACTTACAGCAGCACCTGATAGCCGACCAAATATATTTCGGCTTTCTGGAGTAGACTTTAAAAGAATATCATATATCTGTTTAGCCTCCAAAAAACCAATCCCTGGAAATAGCATGCCCCTTAATGGTATAAACCGTATAATCATAATAAAAACACAGTTCTGTCTCTCTACAACATTATTTCACAATGGGATTATTGATGCCAAGCTTGTGCAATAGACTTTGAAGTTATGCGGAATTTAACCCCATCCTATACAACTTAGCTTATACTCTAGCAGAATTTCATAGCAAAATATTATATCCCTTTTCTAACACTTTCTATATTGTTACAATATCAGTAAATACATTTTAACAATAACGTATCTGCCTACTCATCTTTCTGCAAAGTAAACACATAAACCAAAGTGATTCTCATTTTTCCTTTGGCTGCCAAGAACTAACCTTCAGGGTCTAGGGTTTGAAAATAGGGATCAGTATCCTTGGGAAGCGATGAGAATTCCTTTGATATTCGAGCTCTTATTGCCGCCACTCTTTTCCGCCAATCCGCCGGGATTCTCTTACGATCAACCAACCATTCTTCAGTCCAAATTGAAAATTAGTTCAGTCCTCTCAAATAAACAAGCCAAAATAATAACTCACTGGACCAATCGATATTTGCATCACAGCATAGAAAAACATTGCGAGAACCAACTTTTCAGACAGACAAAGAAAGAAATAGACGATAACTAAGAATTGAAGACAGCAGAACAAGTTATGCCTGAAATTGTTACCTCCAAGACGCGAAAACGTGATGTCAATGGGAAGGTTGCGAATATCATCTTGAGTCTGCATTTTCTGGGAAACGGTCTACGATTACGTGATTTCTGATGGAGCCAGAGAATGAGAAGAAATTAAGGGAGAATGCTTTGAATCATCCGAATTTCTGAATTACAATTTGGATATGCAGCCACTGCCCGCTTGATTCACACGGCTCCGTTATCACCTTCACTCCAATTGGTCAGTCCAAATGGGGGATTCTGCCTTGCAATTTTCCGAATGAATTTTCATTATTTAATATAATCTAACATAAAAGTATTGGTTTCTACTTTCTACGGCAGTAAGCTTTTTTTTATTTACCAAAAATTATATACTGCTTCTTCTTTTTTTAATTTTTTGTTGGTTCTGTATCTACATGATTACTATATATTTTTTTGGTAGAATACATTATTACTATATTTATATTATAATTATTTGATTTTTATACTCAAGTTATACAAATATTAAAAGATTGTATGTATTTTAAATTATTCAGAAAGATTTTAAACAAAATTAATTATTACACATAAATGTAAATATATATTAAAAAAATTCTACAAATAATATATTTATTCAAATTATAATATTTAAGTATTAGATTTGGAGAAAAAGAAATAGAAAAATCTGCATTTATTCTAAAAAAAAAAAAAATGAAGAACGAAAGTGGCATGCGGCCAACACGTGACAAAGGGGGCCATGCTCGGTATGACTGTGAGCAAAGCGGCAACTTAAAGGAGAGTCCCGGTACCGACGCAGTTCAACTCTTCACCTTGCAGTGGCTACTGAACGTTTCTTCTACTGTAACAGGTGAGCCTGCATCCCCTTTTCTCTAATTTTAATTTTCCATCATTTTTCTTATCTTTTAGAAATTGCAAGCTCGTCTGTATTCCCCAATTGAATATACAATCATAGCATGTTTATGCATCTGATTAGGGTTTTTGATCTGATCCTTACATATGTAATAGATGCTTGCGCAGTTGCTGTCGATCTGAGGATTTGAATTTTTAACATTTTATTATGATTATGATTTTAACACTTCGTTGTTGCCGAAATTTGCATGTTTATCCAATTGTGCATCTGTTATTTTTCAATTTCCCTTTAACAATTATGCGGGTGTCAAATTATTTTAATCTTCGTTGCTATGAATCTTAAATTGAAAATGGTTCGACTTTGTCAACCAGTTAATTCAGTCATAATTTTCAGCAGACATTTTTAAGAATTGCTTTTGATAAATGGCTTTTTTGGAAGAAAAATAAGAAATAAGGTTCAGTGTAGTTGCTCTAGAACTGTGCTGTCAAAAATGATGCTCAGACTTGATATAAGCCATCACTTTTCAAGAGCATTGTGAACTTACAGGAATGATACGCATTTTGTTGGAAATCTGTTTTTAGGGGTTGGGTTCCTATTAAAATGATGTAAGTAGAATTCAAGCTTTTTTGGCCTGCATGGTTATGGTAGTTGCATGTGTGATGTAGTGTTATAAACTTATAACTGCATTCCTTTCTGAGGGTTTGTGTGTGACCTTTGATTTGATTTTTATGTTTCTTTGGCAAGGATTTGATGTTTATGTTCTTTGGCAATTTTCATTGGTGCACAGAGAAATTCATGGACTCTGCAGAGCGTAGGTATTTGGAGGATGAGGATACACCAATAATGAAAACTATTAAGGGTGCAACAACTGGTTTAGTTGCTGGCACTCTTTGGGGTACCATTGTTGCCACCTGGCAAGATGTTCCTCGGGTTGAGAGAAATGTTGCGCTGCCAGGGCTTTTGAGAACTTTGAAGATGATGGGCAACCATGGGTTAACATTTGCTGCAATAGGCGGAGTCTATATAGGTGTGGAACAATTGATGCAGCACTATAGGATGAAGAGGGATTTTATTAATGGAGCTGTTGGTGGGTTTGTTGCTGGGGCAACTATTTTGGGTTACAAAGGTATCACTTTCCTCTAATGATTATTTATATCTAAGAATTTAATGTGTATTTTAATATTTAAATCTGAAATCTTGCTGCTGGCATTGGGCTACTGATCTGTCGTTGATAATGGTGACCAAAAATTCATATCAGTGCTTTGATTGTTTTCTCACTTGTATATTCTTTAGACCTGATTTTGGAGAATTATGACATAATTTAGGGCATTATTAATATTAGAACATTGTGTAGGCTGGCGTTGAAAAGATAAAGTTCCTTTTGCTGATTGAAAAGAATTGATTGATTTCATTATGGAAATTTGGTGTGTCTCTGGATGAACTTTGCACGATCACTACATTGTGCAAGATATTATTTGCATGTGACAAACAACTTTGCTGTACAGATGTTTTTCTCAAAGTTACCATTCTCATACTGGATAGCCATTGACAGTGTTGCTAGCCACTGATGAAGCCAATCTATCATTGTCTTCATTGTGCTTATTTGGCTAGCAGGAGTTGGTTTTCTAGTGGCTGTGTGTTGTGTATAACTATGTTATTTTGGGACCAATTCTACCTTCCATATCCCACATCTCTCCTTAGGAAGTGGTTGTCCTGTATCAAATGCCAGATAGGCTTAAGTGATCCTATCCAGACCTTGTACAAGCTGCCAAAGATGTCTTATCATTCTTTCCTCCTTCTTTGGGTATGAGAAAATATGCTGGGTTCAGCCTACTATGTAGCTTATTGGTACAAGGCCCAACAGATAATACAAAATTGATTTCTGCTAACAAATGTCTAAGTTGTATAAATCATTGCACATACTGAATCAGTTATAAATCCTTTCATTCTGAAATTACATAAACTTCATTGATTTTATGGCAGTTCAACAATTAGATTGATGCTTTATGTTTTTCACGGTCACTCTGGGATTCTTGAACTTAGAGGATTGTATGTGAAACAGGAGCTATGAGTTAAACTTTTGGAATTGCTTTCATTCAATTGTACTTGGTTGGCAGCAAGTTTATTTAGTGACAAGATGAACAGGATTTTTTGTTGGTTCTAGGTAGTCATGAAACCACACTATAGTTTACAGAGTCTGACTGTTAACTGAAATCCTTTATTTGAGTAATTCCAATGAAACAACTACATTTTACAAAACTTTATCCCACTAGGTGAAGTCGGTGACATAGATCAATTCCAATATTTCTTATAAAATGTTTAAAATACTGGCTATAATTTTTAGCAATAAGAAGCTTATATAGAACTTCTGGTTTGCTCTCAGTTTGTACTAAATTTTGTTCTTATTGGATGCTGTCAGGCATGCTTTCCCACTAAAGATAATTTTGCTACTCCATGTGGATCTGTGTGTGTCTGTGTTAACATTATATTCCACAGTTATTGCTTGATCATTAAATTATATGGCTGTATAATATGCACCCTGAAATCTTTGAACGGAACAATTAGAGTGATGGAAAATCTTATTTCTTCTTGGCTACTGACATTTTATAAGGCTTTATGTTGTTATGTTTAGTCCTTCTTCTAACTGTTTGTTAGCTTATTAACATGGCTTTAAACTTATCCTGCAAAGCGCAGTTTCTATTGTGTGTCTCTTCATGTGTATGTTTATGGCTAGAGAGGAGCATTTCTAGTTGTCTGATATTTAATTATTTTTTTTTATGGGGCAACCATGATTTTCATCTAGTGCATTTTTGCATGTTGAGAACCGCATCAAATTGGTTGTAAACTTGCTTTTCTGGACAGTGTTTACCCTTTCCTCTTAGCGTGTGATTTGCATCTATGCAGTGGCCGATTTGGATCTGAACACTCTAGAGTGTTAATTCATGATTGCATGTCATCCAAAATGAACATAATCGATAATAAACTGGCACAAAAGCAACCCATTTTGCTAAGCAAGGCTGCAATTTTCAAGGTTTCCTTGTTGCTTCTGATGTTGGTTTATGAAGCAGGCTCCTGTACTTCATAATCTTCTTTTCACCCTGGATCCGATTGTTCACTTTAATTGCATTATTATCGTTTATCTGAATTAACATGTTGTCCCTTCTGTTCAGGAAGGAGTATCTCAACCGCAATTTCGGCAGGAGCAGCATTGGCATTCACTTCTTCAGCTATTGATATTGGGGGTCAGACAACAAGGACTGACGTTGGGAAGGAGTACTATCCTTACACCACCAAGAAGAGATCCGGTGCTGATGCATAGATGCACCCATATTAAGCAAGACATTTCAAGTTGACTGGAGAGAGTTTATCACTCGTTGTTGATCTGATTTTGTCTGTTGAGAATTGGAATTACATACTCAGCTGCCTTTTGATATCGTTTATTTTGTAAGTTGCTCGTCCTGAATTGGTTAAATTCAATAAAAACGCCAGTATGTGTAACCCTATGTTACTTAATAGTTGAAGCTTTTCCTTCGGATGAAGATTACGTTATGACTGGGAAACTTGGGGGAGAGCAGAGCATTATATCTATTTATTTTTTTAATGATATCTTAGGTATGTTAATAATGCAACCAGCGACTAGTCCGGTGTGCTTATTCCACTACCATTTAGACATTGAAAAAGAATGGAGTTAAAGGAGGGGAGTCGTCCCTCCATCCCTCTTGCATTTTATAGTGATATATGTGAAGAGCAGTTTTGACAGTTTCTGAAACGTTTCTAACAAAGAAGAAAATATTGGGTCAGCTACAAATGTAACCAATCAAGCTGAGCATTGTGTTGTGGACTCTTTTCGGTTCTCTTCGGTGCTCTTATATTTGGTGTTAGACACAAAAACACAGGCTAACATTCAGATGGTGATGCGAAATACTAATTTGCAAGAAAATTTTAAAAAAATGTGTATAGTATATAATGCTTCCTACAATACTTACAGGCTTTACACATTGTAGACAATAGTAATTGAATCATGATCTTCTACTGATTATTGTATTTTGTCATCTACTTAGGAAAAAATGGACGATGACAATGGTTGTCCTCTTTGGCAGACTGGCCTTTGGTTGTCGGGGTTATCCATATTTTGAGTTTTCACATGTCCAACATTTGAACTATATTTTATAAAATCAATAACAAAGATTTATTGCATCTGAAACTTTAAATTTACAACCTCCCGATATTACTTTCTAACAAATGGAATTATTAATTGATATTATTAAAGTTTAAAAATATATGGTTATAAATTAGAGTCATATTTTTAAAAAAAGTACATGAAAAAAAAAATCTTATAAATATTATTATTTTGACTTATTTGTATTAACATTAATACAAAATTATATATACAAATAAAATATCACTTTTAAATTTTTATTATATTCTAATCAAAGTTAAAATTGTATATTAACGAAAAAAAGTTAAAATTGTATATTATTTTATTTTAATAAAATTTAATGATTATTTTTAGAATTTATATAATAAATCTGGTGGATGTCAAAACCAACGTGCTTGTAATCTATAGAAGCCTTGAGATAAAAGAAATATATCCAATTCGATTGGTTGATACGTGGCAGCAAATCATTGCCGCTCCGAAATTTCTTGGTCCACTAAACTAAAACACTGGCTGCGCTTGTTAGACCGACTGTAACGCTTTCTAACTCGCAAGCTTGGAGAGGAAGAAGCAGGAGCGTAAGATACACAGTAGATACAGGGGTTCCTAGTTCTTAGAATGGCGGGAATTGGTTTCTATTCTTGTGTTTCCTCATCCTACAGGTAATTCACCCTTCTTAACTCTACCTTCATTCTGGTGTAAAAATAAAAAAGTCATAACCTTTATCTTTCTGAAATTACCTTAGATTTATGTTTAAACTAACACAGAAGAGTGCTGCAAATGACTTTTTTGACTTTTTCCTCTCCCTGGGGTGTGTAAAATGTAGGACTTCGTTCTTATGTGTAGAATATGAAATTTGGGTTGGTTTGTTTGAGTAATAGTGATTCTGGTAATTTTGGGATGTATAAATACAAAATTAATTGAAGCTTGAATGGCATCAAGTGAAATACCTAGGATTTTTCATAGAAAAAAGGACCCCTCTTCCCTGTGTTGGCCACTATGTTTCATGGGGAATCGCATGAAATTACACGATATTACATTGAAAAAACAATGGATGCATCTCAGAACTGCATGGAACTGAAAGATAATGAGATCTTCCCTTAAAACTTAAATTACATTTTTAACGGTCGTCCACAAATTCATGTTGATTCTCTCTTAATTTGAATGCTTATTGAAAATTATGAAACAGAAGGTGCAACTGTTGGAGATTTCAGCTTTGCTACTTTTCAGAATTAAGAAATTAGAAATACAACTAGTCTATGCTTGATAACGTTTCTTACCGTCCGTTCAGATTCATGTGCTCAAGATACATGGGTTTCTAACCCTGAATTGTTTTCTTATTTCCTTACAACTTTCCTTACAAAGAAAAAGGGCAATTTTATCTTGCAGTTTTTACAGGTTCTCATCATTAAAAGTTTTGAAATCCATCTTCCGAACTAGATCATATTGATAAAATTAGTGAAGAAAAGCTTCACAATAATGTTTGAATCTTTGTGAACACCCTAGTAAGGGATTAAAATTGTGTTTTCAGCAACTTACAGACGTCTTGGTTGGTATTAAACACTCACAATGCAAGAACCATGCCAGGGAAACTGCCTGTAAGGAGAAGTTTGACAATAAAAGCAGAAGTGAAGTATGTAAACGCTGAACAAGCCAAGGAACTTATAGCAGTAGAAGGATTTACAGTTCTGGATGTGCGGGACAAAACTCAGTTCAACCGAGCTCACATAAAATCATGTTATCATGTGCCTCTTTTTGTTGAAAATCAAGACAATGATTTCGGTATGGAACTTTGTCTTTCCAACAGAAATTATATATGCCTTTTATTTTAAGTTCAATTATTTTATCAAGTTCATTTTCTGTAGGTACAATTATAAAAAGAACTCTGCACAACAATTTTTCCGGGTTGTTCTTTGGGTTGCCATTTACTAAACCGAATCCTGAATTTGTACAATCTGTTAAGAGCCAGTTTCCACCTGAAAGTAAACTCTTGGTTGTATGTCAGGAAGGACTGAGGTTAGTTTATGTTTTTCCATTCAATGTACATGCCAATTGTAACCCATTGTCCATGGTCACATGGTAACAGCTAGCTTGCATTGACTTTATGTCCACCTGCTTGGACCATGGTGAACACTTTATATTTTTTGTTCATTAATAATGATTGGCATCCAAAGTTACTTCCTTAAAATATAATTCACTAGTAAAATCATTATGCGCAGTCTAAATTAATATATGCACTAGAATCTAGAGATGAAGGTGTAGTCTTGCTGTGATTATTTAATACTAACTGGTCACTTGCTGGAAAGAAGAGGCTGTAGTGTTGTCTATGTTTTTAGGAGGGAACTTGTGTTTTATTTGAGTGGATGTTATGCACTCACTGCAGCTTGAAAGTGATCGCTGTATGGTGATATTTCGAGAAGTAAGAGAACCTCATTAAATAATGCTGGCAGTAGAATTGATGCGGAAAGCTGTCAATCAAAACATGGAGGCTAATCAGATGCACGGCCCACATGCATTAGGCTTTGATCTGGGCCTTACTTCTTTCATTATATAGAAGACCATGATCAATTATCTACGTGTACATAAATGACTGCTAGGTCGCCTCTTCAACTACTAAGACAAATAAGCTAACAATCCATCATCCGAAATATTGGAAGCTTTAATTTTGCGGAATCATCATTAACATGTAACTAGAATCTAGAATGCTGCCCCAGAAGAGACTATATGCTTCAGATTCATGTGGAATGATTGATTAAAGGTGAGCTGAACTCAATTTTCTTTTCTAAACCAACCAAGTTTTTTTTTTCTTTTTCTTTTTTTTTCCCTGAAATTGACCTTTGATTGTGAGTTATGACAAAAATATGCGTGATAGACATTTGAAATTAATTCCAGTCTCTTTGCGATTCAAGTTTTCATATTCTGCTTTTGACAAGAGACCAAGTTATATTTAATGTTTACCAACAAAGACAAGCATTCTGAGTTCAAGGGCTCTTTGCAAATGCAGTTAATGACATTTTGGTTTGGGGAGGGGAGGGAGAGAGAAGTAAGGTGCTAGGGTAGTATAGGGTAATTTGCATAGTTATCCACTAGTCATCTAGGCATATCTGTATCTTCAATTATCATTAGTTCATTACCATTCAATTCAGAAGCAAAAATTAAGACTTCGCTAGAAGGGCGGCATCCAGAAACCCTAAATGAAAAAATGTAAGGATAGAGAAAGGTCTCGAACTTTTTGTGCACAATATATGTAATCCAAAGTCAGTCTGCATTGATCTACCTGGTATTCATAACCTATTATGGCCACCTGTACATCAACTTGAGTTAATTAGGTAAGATAGTTTGATGAGCATACTCTGTGAATTGGTCTTGTTCAATCATTATTTTGGTGGAACTAAGGATTCCTTTTCTGGCCATCTGTACATCAAGTTGAGTTGATTAGGTAAAATATAAAGTTTACCTAAATGCATGTTGCATGTGTTCTGATCTACATCCACCTGCAGTCAATTTTATTACCCTGGTTAAACATTTGACAGTTCTATATTCTCCTTGATGCCAAGGTCTGCTGCTGCAGCAAGTAAGTTAGACCAAGCTGGTTTCTCTAATGTAGCCTGCATTACATCAGGCCTTCAAACCGTGAAACCAGGTCTAGTGATCCAATGACTCATTTTGTATAATTAAGCACAGTTGTTGGAATAAAAAAATTGAAAGGTTTTCATTTTGTAGGAATGTTTGATTCTGTTGGTTCAACGGAGTTGCAGAACGCTGGGAAAGCTGGTTTGGTGACAATCCAAGGGCAGATCTCGACTGTATTGGGAACTGTTCTTATTTGTAAGTTTTTCAGCATTCTTCATCACGATTTATTAAAGCTTGTAATGACTTTCCTCTATTTTATGCAATGTGCAGGTGCATATTTGTTCATTACCTTCTTCCCTGAGCAAGCAGAGAAGCTATTCCAATTGGCCCCTGCTGGTTAGAAGATATTTTAATATCTTTTGATTTTAACTTTGCTTATGTATTCGATGAGAAGAACTCAATGATAGATCTGATTAAATTAGGACCATTTATAATTAAAAGTAATTGAGTTTTGGATTTCATAAATTTGAAATTTCATTATGTATAAATATATAGATTTGGATCAATTAAATTTTTTTTTTCACTTAGGTGATTTTTATTTTATTTTTTCTATATTAAAATTTATGAGCTTTAATTTTACTTTAATTCTGTATCTATCTCTCTTTTATTACACACTATAACTTTCAGATAAAAAGTCACCTATCCCTTCTACAAATATATATATATATATATTATTTATTTATTTATTTTGCGAAGGCAATTTGGAGGCAGAAGCACAATCTTCATGCCAGAGTGAACTCATCTCCGTGGAGGAATGCTCAAAGCTTAGGTGCTTGGAAGCATGCCAGAATAAGGGTGAGGCATTTATAAATGGTGTCTGCTTTGGCCGAGACAGCTGTTGTTGTCATGGCCCTTGAGTATATCCAAAGTTCTTATAACCTCATCTCAAAATAAAAAGTTACGCTGTTGTGTATTCGGCCACGGTGACAATTATTTAATGAATAAAATACATTTATAATATTTTAGCTTTTTCCTTTTATAGTATGCGAAGGCACAACAAATTTAATTTAAAATATTATGCAAGATTTTTCAAGCACTTATCACTAAATTAAATCTAACTCACACCTAAGAACTTTTTACTTTAATATATATATTTACCATAAATTGGGGAAAAAATTCACTCAACGATAAATGAGATCTAAATAATATTATCTAAATATATAATGTTAAAATTACCTATCAATAAATGTTTCATAGAAATAAGAAAAGGTAAAAAAAGAAATTAATAATTTTTGTAAATATATAATATAAATAATTATTTATTATTAAATTAACAGTAGTTATATTACATAATATAATAAAATCACTGAATAATTTATCGAGATGGAGAGGAGAACCGCAATATGCTGGTTGGCACCAAAATTGGTAAGTGTATTTGGGCAAACATTTTCCTTTTTTTTTTTTTTTTCTTTTTTTTGAAGTTAGAGGATACAAGCTAGAAAAACACTAAAAAGAAATACGACGGTGAGCAACACCCATCATATTCCGTAGAAGCATAAGGCCACAACCAAGATGTTTTATCACTGGAAAGCAGAAGACCTATAAGTAGCAGTTATTAAGTTCCACTCCAAGTTGTATTTGGATATATAAGAGGCTATAATTAATGTAGTAGAATTGGTTGCCGACAAAGTTATGGGTATATGTTTGATGGTAATCTTGCATGATCCACTACCAGACTTCCGCTGTGAATGATCTTCCTCTGATGTCCTCCTTCATAATTAATTATAAGCACGAGGTTCTTACTTATATTTCAATGTTTTTTTTTTTTTCCTGATGAATTTGGACACTTTCAGTCTGAGTTACCAAATTTGATTCACTTACGAAGGAGTAAGACTATGATTGTTTAACTAGTTTTAACTTTAATGTTGGTCCACTTTTGAAATTATTGGTTTGATACTAAGTTTTGTCTTTTCTACATGTATTATATATATGCACAAGCGTTTTAATTACTTTGTTCTTTTTTTTTTTTACAAAACAAAAATTTTTTAAAATTTTGATATTTTTGCAAATTAATTTATATTAAATATTTAATTAAAAATTTTTACTATTAAATTTTATAGATTAAATTATAAAACTTCTAATTTTAACAATTTAAATTAGAGTTGGTGAGCATTTATCACTCCCCATTTTGTGGGAGATTTTCTTTCTTTATTTGGGGGAAACAATTGGGTGCTGGTTGAATATATTGACCCAACAATTGAGGGTAACTCTATCAAGTACTTTATATCTAAATCATGAAATTCATACTGAAAGAAATTTTCGAGGACTCCAAAAAAATGGGAAAACCTTGAAAGTCAAAAGCATGCACTACACTAACCGTTGGTAGTAGGGAAGTGAAGTTTTTCACAAGGAAATTAATTTAGACTAAAAATATTACAGCAATTTATTTCACAAACAAAAAAATTACATTCAGATTAGCCATTGTTTTTTTTGATTCCATTCTGTGCACTGGTGTCACCGCATAAATAGTTAGGCATTCTAAATCGACTCTTCTAATCTCAGCTATCTGTGGGGCCAACAGAATTGGCAAGAGGATATCAGAGGAGATTCTAAAAGGAAATTGGAAGCCAGAAACCTTCGTCCCGTATCATCAACCGTACCAGCATCGCCTAACAGAGATCAGTCACCTTGTAGACAGTAAAGTTGACGAATGTTCCCTGAAGCTGGCAGAATAGAAAACAAATTATATAAGCACGATCTCTTATCTTTTTACTGAAAAGATTTAATTAGGTGGCCATGTCACAGAAAAACGTTTCATTGAACAATATATTGTAATTCTAAAAGTCATCGTCAGATAACAACATCTGCTTCTCATTATGGTAAATACACGAGGACATGCAAAATAAACTTAAGACACCCTTGCTCCGAAAGTAACTAAAACACATCTAAAATTACTGAATTATGAACAGAAAATAAAGCAGAACAAAAGATTGAAAAAACAAAATATAATAGACAAACACTCTCCAATGTGTTGTACAACAATGAATTGCCTTGGGATTAGAGGCTAAGTAAGTTTCAGTACATGCAGTCACAAAGCAGTAGCACTAGCCCTGACATTAGTCTGGCCCCTGGACCACCCCCATCAGATGTATGCGTTAGCATTACAAAATGCCAGAGCTAGTGGTTTTCTACATACTATATGTAACCAGGTTATCTTATGATAAATGAAAATTTTTGCCTCACCCACAAAAGAAAGCAGCAGAAGGAGCAGCAAGTGATTCTCACTCAACTCAATGAATAAAATTTCACACAAACGAATGCTAGCATTCCTATAACCAGTAGAAGTAAAATCAAGGAATAAAGTAAAAAGTTTTCCTAATTAAAATTGGGACACTAGAAAGTGAACATTGCTCACTAATTGACAACAATAACAATAACAAACAAAACCTTATCCATTAAGTGGGGTCAACATTGCGCTCACTAATTGAGCTAGCCAAATTTAGAAATGTAAAAATTATAAAAAGCTTGCTTAATTAAAACTTCAGAGAACTAATGAAAATAGATTTGAGAATCTAAATTGAGTTCTTATTCAACGCATAGGTACCAAACCACACAACAAAATAATAATAATAATATATGACTGAAAAGAAAGCTTGGTTAAGGTTGCAAGAAAAATTACCAAAATTTTGTTTTAATGGCAGACAAAGTGTTACTTATAAATGTAAAACAGTAAAGTTCAACTTGTTTTAATCAAAAGAAGTAAACAAAACAGGAATGATGACCGCTACCATATAACCAGTCCTTGAAGTACACGTGAAGTGCAGAAGACAATTCTCGTTTCCGACTTTCTTCTAGGGGTGCTTCCCGCAAGAGTTGCCTTATCTCCCCTAAATTTTTTTGCTGAAGAGAAGATACAATCTTATTCAATTCCAAATTAATGGAAACAAATAATTCCATAAAATGCAGTTTTTTGAAGTTTGAAGACCAAAAATTTGGGAATCTAACCACTAACATAATCATCAATTAGTTCTGTAGACATACATTTCTAAGCTGCGAAGCCAAATAAGCATCTGGTAATGTAAATGGATTTTCTTTTGTAGATCCAGTAGACTCTCCTCCAAGCCAGTTTGGAATCTGCATGCCAAACAATATGGGGAAACGAACTATATGAAAGGGTAAAAAAACTGTGCTACTCAAATAAATGAAACGATGAAAAAAAAAAAAATAGAATGCTGATTAATAAATTATTCACATATAACTATGATACACCTTAACCATTCTTTATCCTCCAACAAGTTTAATAGTAAAATCTTACTAGAAAACAGCATACAAAAAAAAAAAGACTGCATACAAAGAAAATTACAAACTAAAGATAACGAATATCTCAAATTGAAGCCGCCTTCCAAGGGGTCACCAAGGAAAAAAGTAAACCAACGTATGTATAATTATAATTCAACCAAATCAATAAGTGAGCCAACAGACACATCAAAATTTAATAATTATGACATGCATTAACTCAAGTTCAATGTGAAGATACTACAGTCAGAAGGTAGAAGATGGCAAGTCAACAAACATCAAAGTTCATTGAATATGGCATGCATTAAGAATTAAAAACTTCACTTTTCGTTTAACTCAGTATAAAGGCACTATTAAAAAAAAAAAAAAAAAGGTATAAAAGAAGAAAACTCATACCACGAAATTGGTGAACTGATCAGGATCTACACGTGCAGCAGACTCAGCTTGAACATCAGAGACACCTGCTGGATGAGATAATGAATCATGGGGATCAACCACACCCAGTGCCAGAGGTTCACCCCATCTGTTTACTGTAGTCAGAATTCCAACTTCAGCCATGTGATCCTCCAGTTGAGGGTAACATGTATTGTAGGGTGCCACCTAAGAACATTACAAGATAGAGAAAATAACTCAACATTAAATCTATTAAAGACGAGTAAAAACTTTAGAGAAAAGTATGTATGCATATTGCATAATCAGAAACTAGTATCACTGTTAGTAGCAGAAATGTGGACAGAGAAGATAGACCTTTATAAGGAGCCACAGTACTTAAAAAACAGGAAAAATGTCAACACAACCCCTTTCAACTTTAAGTTGTTACAACTTGCAAGTACACCCCCGTACCTATTTGAAAAATTGAATCTACCTCTTCAATTGTGCTAATTTAATAATTTTTACAGAACATAAATCAAAAGTGAGAGGTAAGAAGAGCAAGATGCAGGAGGACACATCAAGGTTTCTATAAATATTGAATATACTACGATGGCCTTTCTCAAAATATTTGAAATTTGAATATGACACTCCACCCATTTTGTTCAAAAATTGCACTTCACCCCTATGGCAGTCTAACTAACATAGTATATGTAGATGCTAATGAAATATTCACAATAACCACAGATTTAATTATGGCTCACCTCACACAGATTTTGATATAATAGCAATTGAAAAAATTGTATTGTATCATAATATAACTATTAAAACAATAATATCTTATTCTTACATTTATCTCTAGTGAGGTTGTTAATCATTTAATACAAATGTTGCAAATTTTGATCCCCCCAATTACACTTTCAGTCATTAAAATAAAGCTTGAAATCGAAACAAAAATAAGCATATTTAAGACAATCCACGGAAACTGTCTTTACTTCCAACATTGACGGGAAGACTATCTTTTTTCTGATTTTTAGGTTCGGAACAAGAAAAAGAAGAAATGCAAGAGATTATTCAATCTAAGATTCTCCATGAAATAGTAAAACCATTATGGTAGGTTTTTTCTTTGAAAATTGTAATCACACCCCTTCAACTTTATGTTATTTGCAAGCACACCATCTCAATTACAAAATCCAGCAAGTCCACCCCATCAATGGGATGTGATTCAATTTTTCAACTTGTTGAGGGGGTGTAATTGTTAGATTTTGTAGCTGAGGGGGTGCACTTGCAAACAACCCACAGTTGAAGGGGTGTATTTACATTTTTCCCCTAAAAGCTCAGTAAAATTATTATTGAAGTGTTAAACTCAAATGCTTACTCTGGCAGTCCTTCATATACACTGGTATGTGTTTCATAACTTCAAGCTTAATTGTGGAGCTATAACCTTTTCACCTTTTCTTTTCTTTCATTAGTTTTAAATTTAATTTAATAAATAAAAAAACTAGGCTATTGCCAGATGTTGAATTATGGGCAACAGATAACAATAATTTTTACATTAATATGAGATGTTTGTGCATACGTTATATTCCTAGGAATCACAAATAAGCTCAAAGGACACCCATCCAGGGAAAATAACATATTTTTTCTTCTTTATAATGGATTATACAAATATATGTATTCATCTGTCTTGTTATACTTGATGGTATTAGTAATTAGAAAAAGGTTCTGCCCAGTAATTGAAAAGACTTTACTAACCCCTTTCTGCATCAATAAAAACAAAACACAAGGGCAATAGACCCATTTGCCCCCTTAATAACCCCTCATCTAATAAATTTAAGCCATTTATAGTTACCTTCTTCCATTAATGTAAAACACACTTTTGCAATGCTTTGGGTATGGTTCAAGCATAAACACTGATTCCATCTAATTCTAAGATACTCTGATGAAAAAAAGGCAAAACTATAAAAGCCTTAGATAAAAGTTAAGTGTTATAATATGAAGGAAAATGGTCTAAAGAAATACTTCCTTATCCTTGTTAGGCTTTCATATGTACATATAAATATACATCACTAGCGAGCTGCACTAATACTATTCTTATGGCTCAGTCACTACAACATAAACTCCTATACTGTTAATACTTCCCCTTAAGCCAGAGCATAGATATGAATCATGCCCAGCTTGTTACAAATGAGCTCAACCCTTGCCCAGCTAGAGCCTTTGTAAACAAGTCTGCCAGCTGCCCTCCAGTATGCACATATGAAGTAAAAATCAGGTTTTGCTGAATTTTCTCACAAACAAAGTGGTTGAGCATGAACATAGAGAAAAAGGGTCTGAAGAAATATTTCCTTGTCCTTGTTAGGCTTTCATATATATATATATATACACATACATACATACAGCACTAGTGGGCTGCACAAATACTATTCCTATGGCCCAGTCACTAGAACATAAACTCCTATCCTGTTAACATTAAGCTTAAATTCAGCGAAAGAGGAAAGTATATACCAACTAATTTAACATCATGGTAATCGATAATGGAAGAACAAGTCCCTTAACTTCTGGGTAGGTCAAGAAAATTATGGAAGGTATCAAAAAGTAAATTTAAAACTTAGAATGAAGTATATGATTATGATATTGAATGTAATACTTTATTGACAACTAAAGAAGGAAGGTAAAATTCAGAATTGAAATAAGTACAGTTGCTGATGGCCAACCCAGCAGATGTCACTTTAACTCTCAAGTTCCCAACATGAAAATAATCCATGACCAATAACTGAAACAAGAATAAGCAACCAAGCCCGAAAAGCATAAAGAGAAAAAAGGTACATCCAACACTAGCTAACTCCAAAAACTATATATTAACAAAAGGAAAAACACAGTGAAATTAACAGAAATGAACAAAAATGCTATGAATATAAGTATTATATAAACAAGAAATATGCAGACTATCCCCATCTCAGTTAGGTTAAAACGGGGAAAGCCTCTAGGACATATCACAAATAAACCATTTTTACATTTTCCTTGAATATTGCATTTAAGGCCTTAACACAATTCAGAAACTTCACAAACAATTGCATTCTAACATAAAAGCCAATATGGATGGGTGGAGGACCAATTGGCCAGCCAGAAACTACATAATCACTGAACCATAAATGAAGAAGCTCACCTGCAGTTTATGGTTATCACCAACAATAAGAGGTTGTTGGTTAACTCCCAAAAAGAAAACACATTCACGGCAGTTAGCAATACAAATACGTTTTGCTGCTACAATGACATGAACTCGCTCACAGTGTTCTACTCGTACTGCCTGTCAAAGACAAAATAAAAACATATATAGACATCAACTTCCATCCTTGAAACGGAAGCACCCAAAATTGCAAGACTATTCCCACCTTTGTTTGTTAACTAATTTAACCAATTAAACTATTGAAAAAGGAATTCAACTCAGTAAAAACACTAAAGACTAATGTCATCCTCATATGCAACAGCATATCCTCTTTAGCAATTGCCCATTGGAGTTTCTATCACTGGCATTTCATATGCTGGCACATACATGTATGACAAGGCTTAGCTCAGATTCTGCCCAAGAAAGAAGACTAGACACATACATCCGAAAAAGGAAAGACTAAGTATAAAAAGTTTTTTACCTTCTCAAGGCCCCTACCTCCATTTTCCCAGTACTCATGATAATCTTCTTGTTAATCAACAGGCCGTGCACAAATAAATGGACAAACATCCATTGATTATTGCATGCCACATGCATTGTAGATTATCCAGATTATATTTGTGAGACAGTATCTAATACAAAAGAGCTTATTCCATTTCTCTTACCAACTAGAAGTTTGATAACCTGAGAAAATTTCATTTACTTGAAGCCAACTGGGCAGTTATCATATCAGTATCATCTACTTAGTATCACACCTTACCATTTAAAGATAAGAACACAATATCATTTCCAGATTCCGGATGCAAACAAAGTTCCAAGGATGTTCTGATATGTTCATAGACTCATCATGCTCAACTTAAAAGTAGAACACAGATTTACTAGTTATTACCTTGCCAACAGGTCCTATTACTATTGTAGCATCTGAGCATCCATAGACAGTGGCATATCTTAGAGGTGCTAAGATGTAAATGGCAGATTCGTGGCAATTTAAAACCTGCAATGACCAAACACAAGGTTTATGATGTGTCGATATCCAGAGTAATTTGAAGATATCTTAATATACTAACACATAAATCAATATACACAATTTACTTGCTCAGATCAAAACCAGAATGTCAAATGAGTTAGCACTCAAAATCTAAAAGAAAAAAATTGTGAGCATGATATCACTCAATACCCTTCCAACATTAAAAAACAGAATAAAAGGCATAGCAACTATTCCAAATAGAAAACTTCTAGTCTCTCTCTCTCTCTCACACACACACACACACAAAATCATCAAGTGTCAGCCAGAGATCTAGTTTATCGAAGAAGTCAGAAGATCATGTACGGGAACCTGTCAAAAATGTCACATAAGAAAAAAAACATGCCATCTACTACTGGAGAATAATGAATTTACACGAGAGCTAACAAAAAGCTTTGAGCACAAGCAACAATACACTGAACTAAGTGCTTCAGAATAAAATGAATTAAACTGATCAAATTCCAACAAAGCTAAAATGCCGATTAGTAAGTTAGCCACTATTACATGACAATTTTTATGTGTTTGGAGTATAATCATTTACTATCAAATAACCTTACATATTCATTAAGGTTGAGCCTAATATGGAACTTTTTCAATCAGGCTTTAATTAGTAACTTCTATAACATCTACAATTCAATTTTTTTCTTTTTAAAATAAGTTGAAGAGCCACAAGAGCCAAACATGTGGGAACAGATAAGAAGTAAAGAGACAAACAAAAGAATAGGTAAAATCACCTGTAACTTGAGATATATGAAGTTAAGGCTGCATCAAGGTGATTTCATTTAACTACACAACCTAAGGGCCAAACAGCGTACAACAGGACATGATTGTAAATTTGTGGACTCCAAATTCTAACCACAGAACCACTTTTGAGAATTGACACAGCATCTGAATCACCAGATATTAGTTAGTAAAGTCTACACAAACTTACCCAAGTCAAGTAGAGGGAGGGCTAAGATAAGAAGTTGTGTAGATTATATCTGTACTGGGTTAACTCTTGCATATGCTATACTTAAAAAAAAAAAAAAAAAAAAAAATCAGAATCATGGAGGGCCAGAGCCCCTAATTGCTCCCATTTAAATTCATCTGTGTACAATATCCTCTGTTCAAGTTATGATAACAGATAACCTTCAAGCTCAATGAAAAAAAAGAGGACTGAGGTTTGACAACAGTACTGAAGGAACAGAAAGTAATTGAACTTTTGCTTGTGAAACACCAAAAACAAAAAGATATAGATCTCCTTTTGTTAGTGCATGACCCTCATAAAATTAACTATGGAAAGTACAAAAGTAGAAATAATATCCTTTCTCCAATCCCACTTCACTAGCTATAATTATGCATATATATCTGCCATGCACATTTTGTTCCTGTGCAATCGCGAAGTACTTTAATTATATAACATCCAGTAACAGATAATCAATCATAAAAAACTCTTGCTCTTGAGCTTTCCAGCATAGACATTTTATCTAAAATTTCTCTAAGGTTCAAAGGATGTCAGAAAATCCACTTGTCAAAACTTACTGTTGTCACAAAGTTACAAATCACTTGAATTTTGCTCTGTAAGCATCAACACTCCAAAATCAACTCAAGAACAGGAATACAAGTTAGTGCTAAAGCATAACAAAACTTGATCAATATTTGTGCTGCATAAGGGAGAAATGATGCCCAAAGCTTACAGATCATGCATTAAGCATACAGAACACAATTCAAATCATAAACCAGAAATCTACACTGGTAGCATAAAATGCCCAGATCTGAGTTAACATATAGAGTAGACAGAGCCAAGCAGTTCCAATTCCAGATTTCAAACACAGGCAGAAAAGTGCTTGTGAATAAAATCCAACAGCAAGAATTAGTCACCTTAGCATATTAAGTTGCTAAAAGTTTCATCACTTTTAACCTATGACAAACTAATATTCATAAATAAACTGATTTTGGGTTCAAACCCTGGCCATTTAGAAGCAGATTTTTACGTCAAATAGTAACTCCACAAATTAGTGGCCAACCAAAAACACAATTATTTAAGGAGTTTCTTAGCTTAAGTTCCATACTTTCAATGAAATACTCAAAGGTCATAAATCTAGAAGGCGAGCAAAATCATACTCAAACAAAAGTAAAATATGTGGAAAGACAGGTGTAAGATACATACCTTAACTGATGAACCCTTAATGTCAGATGCATGCTTCACATATGATGATTTAGAGATCCCTTCAATGAAACTTGGACCTCTAGTGCTTGTTGAGACCTTAGCTGGGACAGTGCACGCATCGGTCATAGCAACATCCTGATCAGAAGCACTGGCTGGCCCATTTTCCTTTGTAGAAACTCGTTCAGATATATGTTCCAAAGCAGAAGCTATATTATGAATAACCCAATCATGAACTTGTGCAGCAGGAACAGGAACAGCAGGCATGTCTGGATCCGAGTTTGCGAAAAAAGGAGATGACTGACTCAAAGAATTTCCTTCCAATCCCTTATCACCAAACTGAATAAGAAACCCAAGGTGCTCAAATCTATCCATCGTTAAAACCTGGAAAAAAAATGGGGTAAAATAAGCAAGATAGTAATAAGACTAAGAATTAAAATATTTAAAATGTGAAGAATCAATAAGAAAAATATATAATTACTAGAATAAAAGCAACAATCAAAGACAACATAAAGATTTCTCAAAAGTCATTTCCTTTTTTTTTTTTTTAATTGCTGAACAAACTGCATAACATTATGCTAAAAGTTTAGTTTTCTGAGATAAAGAACTATGGCTAAGGCAATATGTCATTCTCCAATGAGAAGCCAGCAGTACATTTTACAATGCAATACCGAACAAGGAGGAAGAATGACTACACTTACCACAGTCTATACAGATGTTTCATTAAACTTCTCCCAAGCACATGTCATGCATATTGTTAGAGTGTACATATACTTATGTAATTTAGTCACGTGTTTATAGTGTTGTAATTAGTCTCCTAGCAATTAGCCATGTAATTAGTCCATTAATTAGGCCTTAATTGTAGCATTGTCATTTGTACAATTTGATTATAAATACCATAAGAGAGAACTAGTCTCTCAAGTTTTTCTTCTCCAAAATCTCTTTTCACATGGTATCAGACCGAGGTTAAGGAAAATCCTATTTTTCTCTCTCTTCTCCCACCGGGAAGAGTACTTTCTCTCTCTAAATGACAGTTGCCATGTCCTATTGAGCCTTTTTTTGGTGTCTTTTTAGGAAACCAACCCCGGTCCATGTTTGAGACCCCACCGCCAGCTAACCCCAGAAGTTTTGCCACCAGCAGTGCCGCCACGCGCCTCCGCCATATGTATATTCTAATATACATATTAGAATATGTATATTCTAATATGTACACTCTAACACATCCATAGTTGTCAATATTGTAATATACACGATACGTATTGCATGATTCACATCTAAAAGTTGGTCAATACTATCGGAAGATGTATCACACATCAACCAAGCATCATCTTGTACCGGAGGTATCTAATAGGTATCATTATATCAGAAGAATCGCTGATACTGCCAATGGGACTATTGACACATGATTGGAAGCTAACTTCTTACCCTGCTCCAAAGCCTCACCTGCAGCAGGGAATGGGATGCTGAAATCAGGTATAGAAAGTTGCAGATGATAATTATCTGTGAAGATGATTTCAGGCAGAGGAGGTTGATTGGGAATGAGAAGAGTCACTCGACTCTTCAACTGCTGGAGTGCTGGTGACATGACGTCAGACCTGTTGGTAAGGAATTATGCAAGGGATGAGGCATTGAAGAGGGTGCAGGAGAAGACTTTGAAACCTGTAGACTGCTAAGAAGAGAAAGGACAGCTGCTAAGTACTCAGGTTGCCACGAACAAGAAGAATGAATCTTGTGTTGCGAACTTGCAATAGTCAATTCCAAAAGCATTTATTTATTTATTTATATTTTTATAGGATTTATTATTTGTATAAATTTAATATTTCCTGAACTCATTTTAACTTTATTTTATATTTATCATTTATTAATTTATTTAATGTATGCTTCATGTGATAATTGAAAAAACTATTGATAATACAATAATTATCTAGTGATATTAATTTATGTTATATAAAAAATATATTTTATAATAGTATATATATATAAAATATATAATTTTATTTATTAAAATATCTTATGATATAAGAGACGATACAGTACAAAAAAAAATAAATACACGTAATGATACATGATTTGACAACCATGCATATATCAACAAACTATATTTCATTCACAGGCAGATATTGTGAGTAGGCACATTCATATCCCACTAGAAATTTAGAACAAAGCTCACTCCATGGATCCCAGCCTCTAGTCTCGTTATTAAAAAGGGTTGCTCAAAAATTAGGCACGAATTTTAGAAGTATGGGCTGTGCTAGTGTCTTCTAATCACCCTAACTTTACAAGATGATACCGTATAATCGAAATCAGACTACCAGTGAAGATCTTTCTGACTTTCCAACAAATTCTCTAAGTATCAAGGGAGCAATCAGAAAACTTTCCACCTTACAAATAACTTCTAAAATTACAACGATGTATAAATAGCTCACTGTCCACAAAAACAACAGCACAATTGTCAGTCAGTTAGTACAGATTGTCATAAGAATTTTGACCAATTTGTAGTAGCTCTAACAGCATATTCTTATTCTTATATGCAAAAAAAAAAAAAAAACCCAATAAAATAAAACAATTCTGCTATTCCCACAAACTGAATCTTATACTCAATCTGAACTGTTAAATTTACTAGGTCCCATAGTTCTATAGGACCCAAGATTTTAACAACCATGATTTGGGTTGGTGAGGGTTTTGTCCCTACCATTTCGTGGGAGGAATGTTTCCCAAAATAAAAACAAGAGAATAAGACACCACAGAATCTTAGGCACACTCTGCAGTGCCACTAATATGTCATATCTCTGCATACAAGCTTGCAATAGTTTTGCAAGGGATACATAAAATAATTTCTCCACCATTCAGTAAATAAATTATGCCCAAGGTAATAAGTTTGGACCAGACATAAGCCAACAATGACCACACATCAAAGTAAAATGATTAATGCAGTTTATGTTTTAAGTAATTGGCAAAATATTATATCATTTTACAGGAGCTAAACTGCTACATATTAAATTCAACAGGCATATACAACAAGCAAACAAATCACAGACCTACTGTGACTGACACAAAATTTCTCCTCCTGCTTTGCATGGGATGGCATTAAAACATGTAAATTGAAAGAATGCAGCCTAGATACGACTACTGCATAACGTAAATGTATGATAAATGATTGATTGGATGCATGAGCAATTATCTAATGAAGTAAAAATCAGCAAACCATGAGTAGCATGCAGTATATCGACAAACCAGAGATTCTTCGCCTTCCCCCGCCACAGGCTCTGCTAGAAGAGATAGAATGTTAGCCAAGTGCTTTTGCAGATATGATAACTGATGTGCCTCCTCATCAGCCTGTGACGGCATAAACCGCCGACTGTTGCTGCGTACAAGCTGCAAAATATAGAAAACCAATAGTAACATGTTTGAAGATCAACGAAATTACTTTAAATGAGTTTGGTGGTAGCCTAATTTGAAAATAGAATTGAACTCTAACAAAAGAGTAAGAAACAAATTATTTCTAAAACATAGCTTAATCCATAATATTATCAGGGACTAAAAGAAATTAATCCAAAACTATTGGGATGGAACTAGAGATGATAATTGACATTCCAGAGTCTAGTTTTGAATAAAAATTCTATGGATGGGATGAAAACTCAGGCACTATAACCAAACCCTAGTTTGGCATCAGGATAAAATTGTAACATTAAGTCATGCATTACCTCAGAAGAACACCTCCATGCACAAAGCTAAGAATATTGCACATCAATTTCAAAGTAAGCATTACCGTGCACAGAATAATCATTGAATTCTTGATAGTGATATAATCAAATTAAACTCTCAATCCCATTTCAAGAGGCACATAAATCTAAATATCAGCCTAAAGTTATTAGTCTAATACAATCAAATATCTCAGCTGTGGCAGCAAATAACACAGTACACAATCTGATTGAATGTGCATGAGAATGAAACTATCCACAACCCATCTCCGACAATATAACAGACATTGCAGAATGGCATTTGAAAAGACATTTTACAAAGCACGTTAGTTGTCCAAATCAACTTGCTACATCTCCATTATACTCAATTTGTGTCACCAACATCACAGGGACCCAAATGAAAGATGATTTCACCTGCAACGGCGAGAGAGCAGACAAATAGCCATCAAAGGCCGAAGTAGAAGGCCAAACGTCGGCCACAGCGGCAGAGTCCTTGTGTGTCCTGGGTAGCAGCCTCTTGTAAGATTGAATGTACAAGAACAGAATCAGATCATAGACATCGGTACCAAAGGAGTCAATTTCTCCAGGCTTGTCTGTAACTAGAGGTTCGGACTCGGAGTGTAGAACCGAGGCGAGGGTATCCAGAACAAGCCGGGCATGGTCAATTGAGATCTGCAAGGCCTCAGAGATGGCCGCCGAATCGACTCGTTGATTAGCAGATAGCTCAAGAAGCTTCTGCTTCAAGGGGATTAGGCTTTGCGTTGGGTCGGAGAATATGAGCTTAGGGATGGGCAAGAGGCCATGCTCGAAGGGCTCGCGCCTTGGATGAATGACAGTGCTTGGGTCTCGTGCTGTAGACGGCAATGAAGAAGATGTTGAAGGTTCGATTGAGTCGGTCATGGCTAGAGAGAGAACAAAAAAATAAAAATATGAATTGAGACAAAGAAGGAGAGAAGAAAAGGGAGGGGAGAGTTGCAGATCTTTGAAAGATGAATAATGGGAAAGAAGGAGGAGAGACGCGGGTGTGTTCAAGTGTCACGGACCATTTGGAGACTAGCGGCGTGGCAACACCTGATTCGCTGTTGCTCGACAGACACCAATTGATTTGAGCCGCATGATGATGTGGTGTGTGTGTACTTTCGACTCCCGAGATCAGAGAAAAACCGGGTTTAATGAAGCATTGTGCTTAGAAACGTTACTGTTCTTCCGGCACGAAATTTCATTCGAGTCTCAGGGCTTCTTAAGGTTCTTGGTAATGAAAGCGCCTCGTGAATATTAGACTTGAATAATATTATATTTATATTTTTAAATATATATTTTTATAATATATAATTTAAGATTAATTTACAATTAAATATAAATTTTTATATGATTAGATATCAATTTAAATTATATTTTATAAATAAAATATAAGTATAAAACATTTATATTTTTAATTTAATATTTTTATCTTATTTATGATGTATTATTTAAGATTAATTTTAAATTAGATTTAAAATTTTACATAATTTAAAATTATTTTCAAGTCGTACATTATAAATAAAATGCAAATGAAAAGATGTAACTATAATCTTGCTTAACTTATACAAAGATAAAATTTTTAAAATTATATTGCAAAATAATAAAAAAAAGTATTATTTTTGTTTTATTTTTAATTAAAAAATATGCCTAATATTTGGAAATTTTTAATTTTTAATATGAGAATTGGTTTTCAACTTATCGCTTTACATCATTTGAAGAAAGTGCACTTTCATTTAAGATTAGGAAACTCTTATATAAAATAAATAGAAATAAATTTTATTTAAAATTGTATGAACCATTTTAAGTAAAAATAGCACAGTTGATAATTTAAACATTCACATTTATGGTTATAATTGTATTTGAGTAAGAACCAGTGAAGTGATAAGAGCAGTGATTATAGGGCTGCTGTGAATAAAAAGGATTCAATATAAAGACAAAGGAGGAGCTTTGTAGTCCAACCTCTAAACCAAATAAATGAGTGAAAGAAATTAAAAATCTAAAATGATTTTAACCGCATTGTTGAGGCAGCAACTAGTAGTCACAAAAGATGGGTCAACCCCTAGCAAATAGTACAGCTGAAAACTAGGCACATGGAGGCATCAATGCATGAATGAGCAGAAACAGTCCTTTCCATGGTACGAAAGAGTACACATCTTGAATTGTGCAATCTGCATTATGCGAACACAAGTCCTCAAAAGAAAGGGAAAATCGCCTTCAGCTTCTTCGCCGCATAACATGAATCTCAGACAAAAAGCAACCCATGTCCGTTCATTTTTTTTTTTTTCATGTGATATTTTGATATTATTATTAGGTGAAAGATTAATTTAATGGTAGGACCTCCAATCATCTTTTCAAATTTAATCAAGTAAAAGATGCCTGGATGCCTGCATACATGTGCCTTCTGCAAAAAAGTTTTGCCACAGTCCCTCCAAATCACTAGTGCAACAGCAATTTAAACAGAAAGAACAAAACAGAAGTAAAAAGAGAACGGAATTGAACCTAGCTCTTTCCACCTCAAGCAACATAATTGGTACTGTCAGCAGTACTGTTTCTGTGGATGACCACACAGTGTCATCACTGCTTTGCCTCGTCCTGTGAACCGCACGGGGCATACTCGCAAAAGGTTAACCAACTAATTTTCCATTTTGAATTGGATGACCATGGGGTAGGCTTTAACCCAGAAAGACCCAGTTTTAATCTAGTGAGACAAGGAGATTCTCTTCCTGATGGCTGCTAAGGCTACCATTATACATCATCATTTAGGAAGATAAAGTGTCATCTTTACTTATTTATTCCCCTGTCAATTTTATCCAGATGGCTAAAAACCGCGACCATATGCATTGTTCTATGTATGCAATCGAGCTGCTGAAACGATAGAGAGAAACCTTCTTGTCAAAAGGACAAAAGGACTAGAAGCTGGCTTTTCCAGTATGGAAAAATACAAGTACTGAAAATGCATAAAGAGCAGTAAGTCATAAGCAGTAGTCAAGTTGCGTGAGTAGTTAAATACAGACAATCAATAACATCAAATTCAACCCTGCATAACTTGTCCTCCATATTAAAGAGTAGTTCCGTTTAAGGTATCAGATTGTAGCCGCTTTGATAATCTCTCCCCGGATCGCACTCATAGTCTGATAGATAAAGTTGCCTGTCGTCTATCAGAGGCAAGTACTATTTGTAAAATGCTGAAGCCAAAGCTACCCTGCGACTTGCTTCATACAAACTGTTAGAAATTCATGCTCAAAATAGTGGTGAAGCATAGCTGGCTTCACTCCCCACTCTAGTGTCTACAACTCCTTTAACTTCAAATCACTACTTGGACCACCTTACTTAAGTGAATATTCCCTTAATCAACCGGACAAAAAGAAGAGGAACAATTGGGGAAAAAGTGCACTTAGAAGGCCTAAACTATTCAGCTAAAGTTATTAGTGTATGTATGTGGACATCCCCATGATGTTATTGCTTGTCACATTTTTTTTTAATAAAAATTGCCATTGTTTTGTTTTTAATCTTTCATTATTCAACTAGTTTTTAACACAAAACTACATGTATTTGGCTATCTGCTTGGAACTTAGCTGCAAATGCTGCAAGTACTGAATAAATTAAAATCCATCTTAACCACTATGCAATCATTTTTTTTTTTAATTTTTTTTCACTGCATCATCAGTGACTCCGATGCTCCAATCCTAAGGATTAAAAAAACCTTCTGATTTTATCTTTTTATAAAATAGAATTCAATCTCTGTACCTTTACATTCTTGTTCTTACATAATATTTAATTTATTAAATATCATAAATTATCTTATATAATTCAAAAAAATTTCACAAGGGCCTTTTGAGCATTTTGCCACTAGAGCAACATTTTTGAATGGGCTGCTATATTTTCACACATTTAAATTTATAAATTTTTTATTTTATAAAATTTAAATAATTAAATTTATTAAAACTCATAAATTAAATTAAAACTCAACAAATTAACATTCTTTAACAAGGAAAATGTGAGAAGCTAATTGTAGGAACATCTTTTTTTTCTTTCCTAATAGGATTCCATTCAAATATTATAAGCCAGTACATCATCACCTGCCAAATTAACCGTTAACCGAGGAGCATCCTTAACCCGATACTAGAGGGACAAAAGGAAGCCAACAATGCTAGGCTATGGGCTTCTCTATTATCATTTCTATTAACGTGATAGCAGGTGCACCTCTTAGACCGAAGAAACAGGAATTTACAGTGCTGGACTATAAGCCCAGCTCACTTCACGCACTGTTCATGTTTCTGAAGCATAGGTCCAAGGCAAATGGGTTGTCTGAAATCCTTGGTACGAGCTGGGTTTTTGATCTTCAGGATCGTGCAAACAAATGTATGCCTTAAAAAGTAGGCCTAAAATCATAGAAATCAGATATGTAAAAGGAAATATTCAGTTGCATATGTCTATATTCAAATTTCTAATAGATAATATCACCAAAAAACAAAATTTCTAATAGATAATCAATATGCATCAATTGCCCAATTAATAAAAGTTATTTTCTCTAGAAACTTTCTGGCATCCTGTGGAACACCTTACCCTGATATTAAGAAAGAGCGTAGTATTAATATGGCTAGTTGCTCATGCATGTGCTCCACTACCAACCAACAAGCCAACCCACATGCTTATGACAAAAGTCCTATTCTCCAAACAATCCATATGAGAGATTTTAATTTTTTTCTGTTATTTTTATAATTTTATTTTTATTTAATATTTATAATATAGTATATAAATTATTAAATTTTATAAAATTTAATAAATAAAGCAAATTGTACAAACTCTTACCTTGTAGTATCTTAAGTCAGCCAATTTTTTTAATTTTTAAAAGATTTCAAATAAACAATTATTGAACGCATATTGGACAAGCCCTCACCTAACATGGGCCTACATTTGTAAAGATACTTCTCACCTTTTAAAAATTCAATTATCAATCAAAAATTGCGAAAATGCTTAAGTGTATATGAATCTATTCATTTTTTTATAAGGGAATGTAAAATATACTAAGTATTGGCTGAATCTTACCAACTTAATTTTTTTAAGGTGAGGATTAGCAACTTAAGCATAGTCATAATTTACAACATCAAATTTCAAATTGGACCCACCAAAAAAAAAAAGTAAAAGGGCAAATATTAATTTTCACTAAATCATGATGGTGCGATTTCAATAATAAAAATTTATGAGCTTGTATTGGTAAATGAATCATAGTTGAAGGAGTGATTTGAATTTATACTAAAACTCAGATGCCACATCTCAAACTTAACTAAATTAGTAATGAGATAGAATGTTTAATTGTACCAATTTCAAACAATAAATCTCAAACCGTTTCGAAAAGAAGCCTTTAAAAAATAGTTGAAGAAAGTTGGCATAGTGTTTTATGGCATTATATAAATTCAAAAGAAGTATGATTAGTGGGTCACAAGGCCCCATAGTTTCTTTAGTTAGTCAATAATAATCAATGTACAGGAATAGAACCCGACTAAATTTGCCAGCGGATCATGAATAATCAATAAACATAAGTCCAAAAGGGTGAAGGCTGAAATTCCATTATTGTCCATGCCCTAACATACGTTGCGAGTTAGGAATCCGATGACCAAGATGGATTTATCTGACCCGATGGACACGGATTCTCGGTGACTATTGAAGAAGATAGTAAAAATAAATAAAAATAAAATAAAATAAGAAAAAAATAAAAATAAAAAATAATTTCTCTTTCTTTATTTCTTTTTTACAGTCTTCTATCATAATTTTTTTAAAAAAAATCGGCCTCCGACCCGACCGACTCCCTTGCCCCGCATTAGTGAATAATCTCAAAACACAAAAGAGACCACACGTGTAATTGCCGGCCGTGGTACTTCACACGTGGGAACTGGGTCCACCGCCACTCCACCTCTCAGTGCATCAACATAGGTTCAGGACCAGGAGCACTGTTCAATAAAGAAAAGCGGGGAGCTTCTGTGTATATTTTGCATAGATTCATCAGACCCTAGGCCCCACACCCAAAAAATAAAGCAGGGACACCAACTTATTCATTTTACGTCCTCAAGGGGTTTCACTTTCTCTCTCCCTACCGCTTTCACTTTTCTGGTTTTCTTGGGCTGCTCTCGCCCTTATCTCTTCGTCCATCTCAATCGGAGAATTCTCACCTCCATTGCTCGAGCTATTGCTACAAAAATTTACGGGGTTAAGGAAACACCCATTTTGGGTCCAAGGTATTTTACTCACCTCTTCACGAATCGTTCAGCATTCCAGTTCTTTAACTTCAAACATCTTTTCATTTTGTCTTTCGTCCCCTGATTTCTTTATTATTTTGCTTTTACTGAGAGGTTCTCAGATTTTTTTCATGCATTATTGTGGCCGTACTTTCATGTATTTGGTACAACTAACTTAAAACATCTTCTTTTTTTTTTTTTAATCCAAAAAAATGGCTAGACTCTTTATAGTTGTATCTTATTTTTTAAAAAAGGAAATTCTGGAAAATTGGGATAAAATGACAGCAATATTGAGTGAACGTAATCGGAGTGTATAAATGTTTTGATTTAGATTTGATTACTTTTCTTGGGGTTTCCTTAAAAAATGCTGGGAAAGGGATGGAAACGAAGAGTGAGCTGTTCAAGGGAAGTGTTTGCTTCCGAAAAACAGCGAACTCAAGTTAAGTGAGTGATAGCTGTTGTTTATCGAGGTCTCGGAATACCAAAATTATGAAACTGGGAAGCATTGCACTTTTATGTTGTGCTGCATTTGAGGGCAACCAAACAGACATTCTGATTCTCAGATCATTTTTGTCCACACGAGATTAAAACTGCCACAATGTATTATACTGTTCTTGGGCTTCTGATTTTTGTGCTTGCAGGTTGAACGATCGGATCTTAAGGCTTTGAAGAAAGCTTTTGGTTCTCTGTGACCGCAGTCAGGGTAACTTATTGTCCTTGAGCCTCCTAACTCTTAGTGAAATTGGAGATCTAATTCGCCATCGACTAATTCTGCTGTTGCTTTTGTCTTCAATCGCCGGTTTTGAGTTTCATCTATTGTTGGCTTGTATATATCTCGTTCTTTTTGTGTATTTTAAAGTTTTCCGAATATTTAGGTTGCTTGCTTGCTCTGCTAGCCTGTAACGGCTATTTTACTCTGTTTTCCTGTTTTTTAGGCTTCTCGGAACTGTTGAAAATATTCAAACTCTATTCATTCGACTGTAGCATTCAATTGTTCTACTCAAGCTTCAATCTTTTCGAGTTTTGGTCTCTCGTCTTTGAACCCAGAAGATGCAGAGGCCACCACCGGAAGATTACTTGTTGAAGGAGACCAATCCCCACCTTGGAGGGGGAAAGGTCTCAGGTGATAAACTTACGAGCACCTATGACCTCGTTGAGCAAATGCAATACCTTTATGTAAGGGTTGTTAAGGCTAAGGACCTCCCCGGAAAGGATGTCACTGGCAGTTGTGATCCTTATGTTGAAGTCAAGCTTGGGAACTACAAAGGCACCACTCCGCACTTTGAGAAGAAAAGTAATCCTGAGTGGAACCAGGTTTTTGCTTTTTCAAAAGATCGGATTCAGGCTTCGGTGCTAGAGGTTACTGTGAAAGATAAGGATGTTGTGAAGGATGACTTCATTGGTCGTCTTGTGTTTGATCTGAGTGATATCCCGAAGCGGGTTCCACCAGATAGCCCTCTTGCACCACAATGGTATAGACTGGAGGATAGAAAGGGTGATAAGGCGAAAGGAGAACTGATGCTGGCTGTATGGATGGGTACACAAGCTGATGAAGCATTTCCTGAGGCCTGGCACTCAGATGCAGCAACAGTTAGTGGGACTGATGCTCTTGCAAATATAAGGTCAAAAGTGTATTTATCTCCTAAGCTTTGGTATTTGAGGGTTAATGTAATTGAGGCACAGGACTTGCAACCAACTGATAAGGGAAGATACCCGGAAGTTTTTGTGAAGGTTATCCTGGGAAATCAGACACACAGGACTAGAATCTCGCAGAGCAGGAGTATCAATCCAATGTGGAATGAAGATTTGATGTTTGTAGCAGCAGAACCATTCGAGGAGCCCCTTAGTTTGAGCGTGGAAGATAGAGTTGCACCCAACAAAGATGAAGTTTTGGGGAGGTGTGCAATTCCTTTGCAGTATGTGGACAGGAGATTGGATCACAAACCTGTGAACACTAGGTGGTTTAATCTTGAAAGACATGTTTTTGTAGAAGGGGAAAAGAAGAAAGACACCAAGTTTGCAAGCAGGATCCACATGAGGATTTGTCTTGAAGGTGGGTATCATGTTTTAGATGAATCTACTCATTACAGCAGTGATCTTCGACCCACAGCAAAACAGCTGTGGAAGTCCAGTATTGGAGTTCTTGAAGTTGGGATATTGAATGCCCAGGGTTTGATGCCGATGAAAACAAAAGATGGGAGGGGCACAACAGATGCTTATTGTGTGGCAAAATATGGGCAGAAGTGGGTAAGAACAAGGACAATAATTGATTGTTTTACACCCAAGTGGAATGAGCAATATACTTGGGAGGTTTTTGATCCTTGCACAGTCGTCACAATTGGTGTATTTGATAACTGTCATTTGCATGGTGGCGATAAGGCTGGAGCAGCAAAAGACTCAAGGATTGGGAAGGTTCGTATACGTCTTTCTACCCTTGAGACTGATCGGATCTATACACATTCTTATCCACTTCTAGTTCTTCACCCAAGTGGGGTGAAGAAAATGGGGGAAATTCACTTGGCTGTCAGGTTTGCTTGTTCTTCTCTGCTTAATATGATGCAAATGTACTCGCAACCCTTGTTGCCCAAGATGCATTATATTTATCCATTGACTGTCATTCAGCTTGATACTTTGAGACATCAAGCTACTCAGATTGTTTCAATGAGGTTGAGTCGTGCTGAGCCACCATTGAGAAAGGAGGTAGTGGAATATATGCTGGATGTGGGTTCCCACATGTGGAGTATGAGAAGAAGCAAAGCTAACTTCTTCAGGATTATGGGAGTTTTGAGTGGATTAATTGCTGTAGGAAAATGGTTTGATCAGATTTGCAATTGGAAAAATCCCATCACAACGGTTCTAATCCATATCTTGTTTATAATATTGGTCATGTACCCAGAGCTTATCCTGCCTACAATATTCCTTTACCTTTTCTTGATTGGAGTTTGGTACTATAGATGGAGGCCAAGGCATCCTCCTCACATGGACACTCGTCTTTCACATGCGGATTCTGCACATCCTGATGAATTGGATGAAGAATTTGATACATTCCCCACCTCCAGACCTTCTGACATTGTGAGGATGAGATATGATCGGCTTCGAAGCATTGCTGGGAGGATACAGACTGTGGTTGGTGACTTGGCTACTCAAGGGGAGAGGCTGCAATCCTTGCTCAGCTGGCGAGATCCGAGAGCTACATCCTTGTTTGTTATTTTCTGTCTGGTTGCTGCTATTGTACTGTATGTCACTCCATTCCAAGTTGTGGCCCTTCTCACTGGATTTTATGTGTTAAGACATCCTAGGTTCCGTCATAAGCTTCCTTCAGTGCCACTGAATTTCTTCCGGAGGCTGCCTGCACGAACTGACTGCATGCTGTGAGTGAAACCAGTTTTATCTGCAATTTATCTATGATTGGTATGCTGTATTCACCTTGCATGATAAGGCAAGGGAGGCACAGAAACAAATGGAGCTTCATTTACTTTCATTGCTCGGTACCAGATTATGGTTTCTGGTTTGATGTATGACCTCCTGAAGGCAGTAGATTTTGTGGATTTGCACCTCATTATGTGATAGGATTCTGTTTTGAACCACATGTTAGTCCGTTTTCATTTGTAATTTTGTAGGTTTGTGAGTTGAAATTAACTTCTGTTGAACTCCCTTTATGTTTAATCAGATAGATGTAGTAACTTTCCCAACGGGACGTTTGTCCTCAACAACTCATTTCTCACCCTTTTAGCAGTGGAGGTGATTTCTGCGTTCTCTTGAGTGCTTATTCTCATTACCGTTCACAATTTATAGCTTCAGTGTTTTCTCAAGTTGCTGATGTCTGTGTTTTCATTACCAAGTACGCTATAATTGTTTTGTGATACCTTACTGTTCTGTTTTTGTCTTCATTTTCTATGTCTATAAATTACGGTGAAAAAGGTGGCTGAGTAATTAATTTGTCTATAAGTAATGATTTTTGTAAGTTAATTTATAAAATTTAATAAATTTAATATTTTAAATTTTTTAAATAAATATTTAATTAAATTTAATACATAATAAAAATTGATATTATAGTTCTTTAGAAATCCACCCACAATAATTTAGTAATTACCTAAGTTAAAAGTTAAAACCAAAATAATACATTATGATCTTTAAAATTGTATGAACACACAAGTATGCATAAAAATACAATGAAAAGAATTAACCCCAAAGATGAAAATGAATAGGAAATAAAGTAATGTTGTACCTCACTTGAATAACATAAAGATAAATATGAAATTAATTTTTCTTTAAAATGTAAGTACTCGTAAATTCTTGATTTCTAATTGCTTTTCATAATTCAATTTTATTTCTCTTTTTGGCCCAAGAAATTATCTTATTTTATTGTCTACTATAATATGATAATATTTACTTTACAGTAAAATATAAAAAATAATATTTTCTATTTATCTTTTTTTTTGGTACGGCATTTTTGTTCGACATTAGTTTATCGAGAATTATATCTTGTGACAAGGATCTGTCAACTGCATAAATCGTTGAACGTGCACTATGGGACATGGTATGATTCAAGGTGTATTATTTTTAATAATAAAATATATAAAAAAATAATTTCATACATCTATTCAAACACAAGCAATTTTATAAAAAAGGAAACTATAGCAAATTTATTAAAGTAGTCAAATTTGGCGAAAATATCCTTCCTTCCATTAAAGTACCTAAATTTTTTAAAGTAGCAGCAATGAGGGACACTGACTGGTAAGTGGTCACACAACATTTTTTGACTGCTAAAACCAAATTTGAGGTAAATAAAAAGAATGGCTCCTTGATTCTAGAAATTCTATGGGTGCTTGTAAGTTGAATGCAAGTGGGGACCTATCTATCTCCCTCTCCCTGATCCTCTGCCTTTCTTCTTAGCTTTACAGCCTGTACCATGCTTTTCTTCTCCTGTTTTTAGTGCTCCTGTGTGGGGATCAAATCTTGCTCTGTTCTATTTGATTTCTTACTCCACCCAGATACACAAACTTTGATGACTCACTCTGAAAGTAAAATCAGAAAAATTTAAAGTAACAAATTTTTGTATTCATTATAAATCCTCTTTTTTTTTTAATGCACCTTTCAAAAGTGAATTTTAGTATTTTAAGGTACAGAATTTTCAGTTATTAAATTTTACTATTTAAATTGTTGCCGAAAAATATGAGACTGACTTGCATGTGATAAGTTGAATTTATAAAATTTAATAAATTTTATTTTTAAATATAACAAAAATTATATATTCATAAATGAAGTTAATTATGACGGATTATTGTGGTCTAAAAAGAAAAATATTGGAGTAAAAAAAATTAAAAATAAAATAAAAAATATTTTAAAAAATAAATAATAATAATTATTATTATATATAAAATTATAAGTATAAAAATAAAAATATTAACCTAAAAATATGAATCACAATCAAAGTTTCAATTGACCAGTTTCTCGGTTCTGACAATCTTGTCCTTGGGTCGGGCTCATTGATGAATCTGACATCGCAATCGGTCTGCGGCTCAAGATTTCATCTAGTTGGGGTGTATACGGTGAAGGAAATGAGATTGGCATATCCGGTTATATCCGTCGTTTTCGTTTCTTGGTTTGCCCTTTTCAATTTCATGAGGTTATGTAAGAATTTATCAAAATTTTCATTTCTTTTTTATAATTTTTCTTTCCCCTATTTTTTATTATAATTTTTTCTTTGCTTTTTCTATTGCTTAAAAACAGAAGAAATAAGCTGGTTTCCCGTTGCCTCGTTGGCTAAGGAGATGTTCTTCTAACCACTAGGTCCAGGGTTCAAACCAGCACCCAAAAAAAAAACAGAAGAAATAATATTCAGAACATAAGTTTCCAAAGAAGCGATAAAACAGAGAGGAAAAGGGGGAGTGTAAAATTGTGTAGTGGGTTTAGGTTGGGCCGTGGGGCTGAGAAGTTCCACTTGCTGCCTTGTTTTCATCCCGTATGGGCCTGGCTCGACTCCTTTTGTTTTACCTTGAAGGCCCAAGTTGGACATTAAAGCATAAAAAACAAAAACCAGAGCGCAAAAACATGATGAAAAAGGATAAGGATTCCAATTCCCCTCTCCCCCTTTGTTTTTCTGACCGAGAGAAGTCCCATTTATATAGTTGAATAAAACAAAGCAAGGGGAAAAACTTTTGCATGAAAAAGAAAGAAGGGGAAAAATGGGGAATTGGATGTTTGGTTAAATATGTTACGTTTCCAAACCAAGCAAAGGAAAAATCTAATTTGCTTTCAGGAATGAAAAGGTGGGTCTTATTTTCTTTAGTAAGTTCCCCATTCTTAGTAATGTTAATTAAAATCCAAAACGTTACTACTTGCCACGGTTAGTACTTAGTAAGCACAAATGGTAGTAGCAGCTTGGCATAAAGAACACCCACACTGATTTATTTTAGATGATTTTTATAAAATATATATTTTGAAACTTTCAAGTCGACGGTCAATACCGTAGTCAATGGACCGATTCTGGCACGTTTCCAAAAGAGTAGCCGGTCAAAACAGAGCAACTCTGTTAACGCTTCAAACTCAGAACGTACCTGTTTTGCCCCGAACATATCTCTAAGTAAGAGATGGGATGATATTGCTCAGGGTCCGGAAACTGGCCCTCTTCGTAATTTTCAGACTTGTTGAACTTTCAAATTCATTGCTCTATTTTCTATTGTTGTTAAATAGGACTGTGGAGGCGGGATTGCGGGGAATTCCGATCTCAATCAACAAGAGGAGAATTTTTTCCGGTGCAACAGAGGCAGGGATCACATTCCTTCTCCTACCAAATTTTAAAATATAAATTTAATATAATACTCTTGTAAAATAATATAATATAATGAATAAATTAGTAATTATATATAATTTATAAATAAATAAATAGCCTTATTTAATTTAAAAATAAATAAGTTTAGGCACAAATTTAAATATATTAACAAAACTAAATACACATCTTCATGTGAGGTTTCTTTTCTGTCTTAATTAGCCCAAAAAAAATAAAATTAAGAAAAAAAGAATTATGTGACAAAGAAAAACATTTTGAGAATGGTTTGGGTAAATTGAAATTTGAGTTTATGAGAAGATTTGATTAATTGATTATAATTAATTAATTAATTAAATAATAGATTAATGTGTGATGAATGAGGACTTATTTTTGTGTTAAGTTATTTTTATTAATTATTTAATCGGTTGTATCGATGCTCCACGTTGTGTGAACCAAATCCATTGCCCACCACTTCGCTCGAGTTTCAAAACAGCCGAGAGCGGAGAAGAGAATGGAAAAGCTTGTGGTCAGGCCGACAGACTGGAAAATTCAGTATGTTTGACACAAGAAACCGAAAGCTTTGGGAAAAGCTCCCCAACCAGATCCAGATTTACTATATTTAGAAACCGAAAGGGGTGGTTCAAGGGCCCCACTTTGGATAATTTGGACTTTCCCCTTGGATTAACAAGCAATATGCGGTGCCCTGTATTGGCCCCGCCCCTTCCCCCAAATTTAGGTTCTGGCAAATGGAAACACACCACAGAGCAAAAGCCCATGCCGATTAAGTTTGGCATCATCCTTTTTCTCCATCCCTTCCCTACTCCCAAAGTCTTTTTCATTTGATATTCTTCCCGTTTGTTTGGCCAAGAGAGAAGCTGTAGATTACACTTCGTACAAGCCACAGTATGCTGGTTTGTGGTTATCATTAAATTAAAGGAGTCTTAACCCAAATGGTTCTTCTCCCTCCCAGTCCCATCCCTTGCAAGCAAGTCAAGGAGAGCAGCAACTGCTTCCTATTTTATGCCCCCAGCTTTAATGATTTAAGTCGTTGAGCATGACAATATTTGCCTTGTTATAGTAAAAGAAAGATAAGGTCCATGGCGGCATGCCCATGGGGACTTGTTATATTTTGTGCTGCTTTGATTAATACAATTGTTCTTTTCCCCATAAGAAGCTAACTCTTAGCCTAATAGTCTTCCATGAGGCATGGGTGTTCCGGCATATTTTCTGTCGACATTAAATTTATTGGGATTTGGAATGCGTCTTGTGATTTTTGAAAGAGATAAAGAGAAGTTTGAAGAGATTTTAAAGTGAGAGAATTAATGGAATCATATGAAAAAATGAACTAAAGTCCCCAACATCTTCAATTGCAGGAATCATAATCTAATTTATTGAGCTTCACAAATAAATTATGAAATTCAATATAAGAAATGATTGGAAAGGTCTTTGTTTTAATTTGCAACTTTGGCATTTTTTAAGAGTTGTATTTTCAATTAAAATAATTGTGATTTTGTATTCATTTCTTTTTTTTTTTTTTCCTTTTTTGTTAAGATTTTTTGTGTAAACCTCTCACAAAGAACAAGAGAAATAAATACAAAGTTACAAAATCATTATCATGTACACTTATCAAGGGATAGAAATGAGTAGATCAGGCTTAGCTCAATTAAATTTAGTTAAACACATGGTTAAGTTCAAATTTGATGTGAGCCAATGTTTATATTTCATGCTTGGCTGATACAAAGTTCATGAACAGTTCAGCTTGACTAAATAGTTCACATATATTAGCTGTAAAAATTTTCATATTTCAAGCATGGGTCATACGAAGTTCATAAGCAACTTAGTTTGGTTCAATAATTCGCATGTATGAGCTATAAAAATTCAAATGAATTAAACTATAACTTGATATGAACTCAACTCATTTATGTCAAAATTAACCCATGAAATTAAAAAAAAAATTTGTTTAATCAAATATAATATATTTAAAACCCCATTAACCGTCAACTAAGATAAAAACATTTTTCACAATCAATTAACCAAGTAAAAATAACCATTCAGCCAATATCAACAAAAATACACGGGCATTTTAAGAAGAGTATTTAATAATTTTATATGCAAAGAGTATTTTGATAACAAAATTAAAATTCTTTTATTTTTAATAATATTTAATCATTTTTAATTCTCCTATATCTTCTCTAAAGGATAGATATTTTAAAATGGGTAATTACAGCCTAGATCGGAGGAAGCTGATCTCAATTAATTCAAGAATATTCTTTAACAAAATATATCCAAATTCCACAGGTTTTACATGCCGCAAACAAATTTAGGTTTAGGCCTTCTTGTCATATATATGGCTCTGCCTAAAATCTAAGGAGAGAGAAAGTTGAGATCATAATGATAACTTCTGAATTTGGCTATAAATTATGGGAATCGTTGACCTTTGCATTCAAGTGAACAACACCTATTTCCGGCATGCCACATGATGCACTCCATGCCTCTTGGTTGACAATGTTATATAATGATCAAATTAATTATACACTAGTTAATGAAAGAAGCCAATTATTAGTTGAATATTATAGGTAAGGCTATTATTTCCAAAATAATAGGAAAAAAATTAATTAGGTTACATGGAAGAAAATAGAGAATCTGGCTTTCTATCCAGTGTACCCCAATTGAACAAATAAAGTAAATCAGATTAGATTTTAATGGGATAATAATAATTAGATAAACAGTTTAATTAAATTTGAAAAAAATAATTAATAAAATGTTAATATAGTGATAATTGGTAATATATTAAGAAATCTTGAGACAGTTTATCAATATGGGTTAAAGTTTGAAGTCACATTTGCTAAAAGTTGTTTACAGCTCTTATCTTGAAAGAAATTAGTCTCTCATCCAAAGAGTAAAGGAATACCCTTAGAAAAATTAAAAAAAGAAAGAAAGATGCTCAGACCTAAAAAAGAAAAAACTTGAACGAAGTTTGAGAATCACTCTGCTAGGGTTGAGAAAGTGCATCCATTTCCTGGAACCAGTCTAATGAATAAATAAGCCATGTTGCGGGATAGTAAAATGGAACTCGTAAGGCATATGCCTAGATGTAGTTGACCAAAGGTTAGTATTTTAATTAAAGTCAGCCAAAAAGATTAATTGATGATATATAGGGTGCACCCATGGGGTAGGCTAGTCTTGATAGGTTGATGCTTATATAATTTAATACAAGTTGGATACATTGAACTTGATCGATCATAAGCTTGGGCACCAAACGTCATAATCATAGAAAATGTAGAATATTATGGCAATACCGTAGACAAGAGAGTTAGACAACAGAAAGGAGCATATTAATTTATATATTTATAAATGAGACAACCAAGTGTAAATATATATATTGTATGGACAAAGCTTTTAATTTCCTTAATTAGTTTATACTTGTTGTATTAGTATATAGAGCTACTGAAGTCCATGTTCAAAGTTATAGTATCTTATTGTTGGGTGGTACACAAAGAAATGCAATTTGGACTAATAGTAGATGCTCCCCATATATATTTTCCATGCTCATAACAATCACTTTAGTCAACATCCAAGCACCCTCTGTATTGAAGGTTTTGTTGATCAACATTGTCTTTTATAATTTCATTTTTTTATAAGGGAAATAAAAGTTTCATGCAAGAAATGTTATCAACAGTTCATAGAATTTAATGAGTTGTTATATTTAGTAAGTTTTGTAGTTTAGTCTATATAAGTTTCAGTAAATTAAATAATCTAAAATTTTAGTAAAATTTGTGTTTTAATTTATGAGAATAGAGAGATTATTTTTGTAATATCATTAGCTATAATTACTGAATAATTTTTCATCCATGAGATACTTTGAAAGTGGTTTTTTTGTGATATATTTTAATTGGAACATGGGAATCAAGGAGAGGAACTACTAGCCAGACTGATTTGCAATTGTAGCATTACTGGTCCGAAGGGGAAAGGAAGCATGACATGGCTTATAAGTCCATATCACCATAACGATCCATGAGATTGGGTAACCTAATTCATCTTCAATAAATATAATATTGCCCAAAGAAGAGAGTACCCCAACTGCTAATGAACCTATCAAAGGCAGTAGAAAACAAGAGAAGGCAGTACCATCCCAGCAACCTTATTATAAAATGTAGATGGCGGTTTGACTAACTCAACAAAAAGCACAGAAAAATGAGAAAGGAGAGATGACTTTGGAAGAAATCATGCTAGATAGGATGATAACACAAGAATAACACTAATTTTTCATAGTTTAATTCAATATAAATAATAGAATCCATGGGTTTTGCTCAAATAATATGTAAATTTCTGGTGATTAAATAGTTGATTTACCAGACAAATTTTCTTAATCTAGAACATATTCATATAAAGATGATGAAAAAAATACTTGGATTTGGGGTTTAGGATGATCTTCGCCTTACAAGCTTTAATCATGATTAAAGATGAAGAAGCAGTGGGGAATTTTGTTAATTTGGGATTTGTGTCATCTTCAAATCCGAAATACCAAGTTAGCCGATGTAAAAGTTGGTGAAGTCCTTAATTGAATCACCCTAAAAGGGCCAATTTCTGTTTAAGTTTTAAATTACTTTATTTTTTGGATGTGTTCTTGATATACCTAATCCATTTTACCATTTTTTTCCTTTTTATTTAAAAACATTTAACGTGGGTCCCTTTCAACAGCTTGAGGTGGGGTTCCACAAGTAACAAACTTCTTATAAACATATTATTAGAGCTCACGTCCTAAGGTATGACTACAATCTTTATATTTATTTATCTTCAAGTTTAATATTATCTGTCAAAACGGAAAAGTTTCTAGATAATGACAATGTAACCATTTATACATACTTGAAATATTAATGCTAACAATTTATGGCCGTAATACATAATGAAGATAGATATCATAGTATAAATTATGATGACAATCTCATAGGTCATGGCTAGTATTTGATGATCATGAGAAAGAAATTGGTGGAAGACTAATATCTGTTTGAGGAAGAACAGTGTGGTTAAATTAGCTTCTTTTAATATGAACAACTCTAAATTCAAATCTTTGATTCAAAATTAGTGTGAAGCTAACTCATGATTACATCAATACCTTTTTTATACCTTATTTTCAAAATTCTAATATATATTATATCTACACCATATAAGTTATTGCTCCCACAAGATCCTTATACTTGCTTGATGCCATTATCTAAAATGCCTTTTTATATAAGTTTTGTAATATGTAAATGAATTATCTTTTATTATTCATGAATAAAAATTTTATATTAAAATTTAATTATATTACATATTATATTCTTTTTTTATGTATATTATATTATATAATTATTGTTTCCACTCTTCAAAATTTTTGAGCTCGCCCCTGAGGATGCCTCTCCACAAGTATATAATTACGTACTTTGTGTCTAATTCATGCAAATGATAGAAAAAGCAGTTGTTGGGCTAACAAATTTTTAGATTAAATAATAAAAAAATAATAATAACAATGATTGTCCCGTGAATTGTTCATGGTCATTGAAATAAACATTGCACCCTGCCTAATATATTGAAAATTAAAATGGTTCTAAATCGTGCACGTTTGTAAGACTACAAAAATAGAGAAAACTGAAAAAAAATATGATAGGTGAATGACATGCTTAGAGTCATATTAGTGATGGTAATTATTATGGCGTAAATGAATGACATATATTGAGGTTGATACGAATAAATTACTATTATATTGTTGTAAGTATCTAATGCAACAACACTGAGCTTGATAGATTTGTGATCTCACCCGTTGAATGGGTAGACCTGATTAGATCATTGTTTTGGACTTGTGATCTAGCATTATTGTTTGTTATCACCATGAGTCAAGATTATATATAAATTATAGGGAATCAAGTCTGGCTAACATAAGCTAGCCAATATGGAAAGGGCCAGGGCAGTTAACTTACGAAATTGGTGACAAATATATACAAGAGAAACATTGTTGCTTAGATACAGACAGAATACCAAGAAAATTTGAAGTTAATTTGAGGAAACAGTAAGATTGGCAACAATTTTTATGCACACATCTTATGATAAACAAGCCGACACCTACCTTAGTCTCTTTTGTGTCAAATGAAATTTCCACCACTTCGCCTTTCTTTTTTAGAAAAAGGATACTGATCTCAAAAATCAACATATACGCAAATCTCACGTGATGTGTACTGCAGCAATCCCGAAGGCAAGATAAAGGATTGTTAAAATAAAAAGCTTATGCCATATATGTATCAATTCGTAAAATTTAAACATACAGAACTATTTTACGTGAGAGAAGTTAGATTGTATTTTTAATTAGATCATTATAACCTGATTTCTCGATCTTTCTCTTGCAAACACACATCAAAATTTGTTCAAATATATCTAAAGAAAAACTAATTTCTCCAAAATAAGTTTACAAAATATTCACTTATAAATATGCCATAATAAAATAATAGGCCCCACTACTAACTGCATTTGTCTTATATAAATGAATACATTTATATTTTATAAATATTTTATAAAGTAATATGCGTTAGAATAATGAATTCGAAAAGAAAAATGTCGAACAATCAAGCAAAATTTGTGGGGCAAAGGGATAACGTGTTTTTGTGATTTTTGTTACCAACAATCGTATGATTAATGAATTTTTTAATTTAATTATATTTTTTAAAAAATAAATATTTAATAAAACTCATTTTATGAAAATGATAAAATTTGTGAAGAAATTAATCTAAACCGACGTGACTTACATTCACATATGCTACTCAGCTGTACTAAAATTTGTGGGCCACCCTTTTATTATTGTACATGTAAATATACGAGATAACCAACACCCAAAATGAAATATAAAAAAATATAAATAAGATAAAAGATTGGCAATTGTGAAAAAGAAATTTCAAAAAAATTGTAAAAAGTAACAATTTTAAAGTCTACAGAAATTGTTTAAACAAAATAAATAAATTATTTTTAAAAAATCTTGGAGTGGTTGAATGTAAGCAATTTAAAAAGAAAATAAAAAAAATATAAAAGTAGTACGGGAAAGGTGGGGGCGGTGCCGATGGGTCCTAACAACTTTCTACAGATTTTCAGGTCCCGAAACCGTAGCCGTCAGATTATCTAGCTTTCATTGGTCCCGCAATTTAAATAGCCTACTTCTGACACGTGGAATCTGGCCCATAGTTGTCAATGCAGCCTTTGTTGACACCTACCGGAACTGTTCATGTTGATGGCCGAATGCCTAGAAAACACTTACAATCAGAAAAAAAAAAAAAACATTTGTGTATATTTCACGACCAATGTTAGTGTCATAATATTGCATCTACGCCTTTTTTTTTATATATATTTTGTGTGATTTTATAATAAATTAGAGATTAATTTTATTTTCTTCTTATCTTATATTACTTCTCCCTACAATTCTGACGACATAGACAAAACATAAAAAAAAATGCATAACATTAGCATTTTTTATATTTCACCCAACCCAATTCATTTGATGATAACTTCTGTATAGGATACCCATAAAAAAAAAAAAAAAAAACTTCTCCATAGAAGGGGAGGAAGTTGTGAAAGAGAACTTTATCTATATATTAATTTTGAAATTATTTTTATTGAGAAGGACCTAAATCAACTTATCTTAAATATAAATTAATCATGTATTCAATAGAGATGTAGGGTATCACATAAAAAAAACAGAATTTAAGATTTGCCAATTGGTTAGAGACTAATTTTATATAAGAATATCCTAATCATCATATTTAAAGATGTTATGATACTAAAATATTTAAATGTAAATAATTAATAACATAAATTTAAACATCTTATGTCAGAATATAAATATCTTAATTATATTTTAAGATGTTATAATATTTAAATATAAATAATTAATATGGCAAATTAAAACGTCTCATATTATGTTTATCTTAATTATATTTTTAGGTATCTTAGCTACATTAAATTTTTCACCTAAATTTAACCGATAGTCCCCTGGTGTTAAAGTGTTGACTATGGAGCACTGATATGGATACACATTTTGCACACTTATTTATATTTTTACTTTTTTTTTTATTTTTCTTTAGGTAAAGTGTATAAAATTTCATAAAATTTAGATCGATTTAAAATTTTTTTTTAAACTTTAAAATTTTACATCAAATATTTTTAATTATTAAAAATGTGCAAAAGACCCAATTTATTACATTTTCTATTAATTTGTGTTAAAATCCCTGAACCCTTAGTTAAATTTCAAATTAACTAAGAGAAAAAGACTAAAATAACCCTAAGAAATTTGAACCTAATTGTGAACCTGATCCCTTCTCAAAGTCATCAATTGGTTTCAAAGGATATGGATTGGATTTTTCAAAGTTAGTAATACTTCCAATGACTATATATATTTACCCATATAGATTTAACATGATTATAGACCCCAACTTCACTGTATATTGCACACAATCATGGATCCCTATTTTCATCAAGGAAGACCTCAGGGCGTATTGCAGCAGTAGTGAAATTTAGAGCTCATTGTAGCTTGTGATGATCAAATACTTCAACTTCAACTGAGAAGATCTAGCTAACTGGTCAATGATCTAACAGCTTTAGTTCTTCACGCCTGTATGGTAGTTGCTTCATGCCTATATGGGTGAGTGAAGCTGCCACCCCTCCGCACTTCGGAATTGGTCTTCACCATTAGAGCTCCGGTAATGCTCTTCTTTGTGTCTTCTCTGATTTGGCAAAGAAACATAGTTTCACCATAAGCCCAAGAGGATACAAATGGAGGAAATGAGAAGAGATTAGGGTTTAGATTGGAGAAAGGATCAAATTAGGGAGAGGAGTTTTGCAATAGGGGTTAAAATTTCTTAGGATCATTTTGGTTTTTTTCTTTTGGTCAATTTGGGGTTTGACCAAAAGTTTAAGGATTCCGTCCACAAGTTAATAAAAAATGTAATAAAATAAATATTTTACACATTTTCGTTAGTTGATAAGAATTCAAAAAAATTTTATGTATTTTAATCTTATTGGTAGCGTACACTATCTACACTTACATTCAACATTTTTATTATAATTAAGCAGAGAGACTAGCAAGGTAGCACAACTCTTGCACTCAAATTTCATGGCCTCCAATTGAATCTCCTTCTCACATGAGTTTTGGGGTCAATGGACGTGCTCCCAAGGATAAGCCATTGTTTCTCCCTACTAATGAAAACATAAATAATTAAGTTTAATACATATGTTAGACATTTTGAAGAGTCCTACGTACAACATATCCAACAACAAGCTTCAAGACTGTTTGGGGCAAATAAAAAACTCACAAACATAACAATTTCAAGAGGGTTTATGTATAATCTCTTATTTATAGAATGGCAGGAAATTGAAATGGAACTTAACATTAAAAAAAAAAAAAGAGTACATGATAAACTAATTCATTTTGATTTGCCAGCAAAATACTTGATGGCCTTCACAAACCAAATGATTGCCAGAATCAACCTTATTTTCTAAATTAATTAAGTAAACTTACCAAAAGCACATAAAGAGCTAACAATTGATGATGGCTCTTGATCTATTTAATAAAAAGTAATTATTAATTGTTGTTGTAAGTATTTCATGAACATTTTCAAGTAAAATTAGAATTTTTGATTAATTAGTTTCATTGCGTATAGATTCAAATATTAGAAATATCTTTATTAAGAGAAAAATATTGTCTACAATTCTCTTCCTAAATCAAAATTAATTCTGCATCTAATAATGATACAAAGATATCTCATAGAAAATAAAAAGGAATTGTCCGTTAATTAACACACTGTTACCCTACAATTTGGGGTAATACCTTTTAAGTTTGATGTCCCTATAAAATTATTCTTTTTTCCTTGTGTGAAGTCAATTTTATCCAAGTTGGGAAGGATGCTAATTAAAAACAGAAGCATATATTTCAACCTTCCACCATACGCAAATAACTTACGTATGCAACTTCGTTTCATTTGACTCTAATTATTCTATACATTATTTCTTCATTCATGAAAACTATTTCTAAGATTCAACTTGTAATTATACTATTTTCAAAATCAACGAATATCACTGTCTACTATATATAATCTTTGAATATATATATATATTTAATTTAGTATCTGTCGTTTGAAATCATTAAGGGTGAACGTTAACTCTCCAAAGTTGACAAGGGATTCCAAAGTAATTTAATGCGATGGAATTAATTTTTTAGTTGTATAAAGAATTATGGTTGGCTTATTCAATTGAAGTAATAAGGGAGGGTTTTAAATAAATTAGGATTGAAAGGGAGAGGACAAAAACATAAATAAAGGAAAATAGAAAATCTTACTTTCATTTTTTGATATTTTTTAAAAAAAGACAAGAGAGATAAAAAAAAGAGAAGCGGAACAAAAAAAAATATGAAAACAAAAGTGGTTAAGTAATGATCCAATGGACAAAGCCGCCTGAGGGATCTACGTGTAAGTTTGCATGAAAATGTCAATAGCAAAAGTTGAAGGAGCAAAGACTTTTTGGTCATTTCACCAATGCAACAAGGGGGCTACACAAGAAGCCGTAGGTGGTTTTTCCGTCCCGGATGCACTTGCCTTCCACTCTTTAAAGTGGTTTTTTTCCAATTAAACAAAGACAGTTTCTCCTGCTCTTCTGTGGTTTTCTGGAGAGAGAGAAAGTCGAACACAGCATATCCTGAGAACCGCTTTATCTGAAAATTTTTAGTTCAGAGAAAGTCATCTATCTGCTCACAGATATAGAGAGATGAGGGAGAAAGAGAGAGAAGTGTAAAAGAAGCTTTGTCTTTTGTTTCCTTGCATTCAATTCTGATTTTCTTCGTCCCGCTTTTCTTCTCTCTCTATGTAGCTATTCGATTATAACCGACTCTCTCCTCTCTCGATCCCCGTGGACAAAGGAAATGATTTTAAGTGAAACAAACAGAAGGCGGTTTCGCCATTAATGGGATTCTCGAGAGCTATTATTGGACTTGAAGAAGAAGGAGAACAACAGCAAGAAGAAGAGACAAAGGTTTTAGGTTCCTCTCTGATATTCATGGCCTCCAGTAACCAAACAACTACTCAACTGGAACCACTCCCACCACCCCCACATCGTCACCATCTTTATCTTCATCATCACCTTGACCATCAACAACCTCAATCTCAACAGCATCATCGGATACAAGACCACCAAATTTCTTTCGGAATGATGCAATCGTCTTCATCATCATCCATCCCCGGAAACTATCTGTGAGTTCTACGATAATAGTTTTTAATTAGGATCACTCGCTCATCACAGCTGCATGTAATTTCTGCGCAGAGCTAGCTAGCTGTTTATCACAAACCAATTGTGTCACACTTATTCGTTTGTTTTGCTGTTTTTATGTTATGTGTCTGTGTCAGCAGAAGCAAGGATTCCGGAGCTTATGATTTAGGTGAATTGGATCAAGCCCTTTTTCTCTATCTCGATGGACAAGCTGACCCCTCCAATGTTCAAGACCAAAGACGTGAGCTTTTTCTTTTTTCTTTTTCCTCCCTCTCTCTCTCTCTCTCTCTCTCTCATACAGTATCAAATTTTCTTCTGGCTGGCTTGCTTGAAAGCTTGTGCTTTGAAATTCAGTAAGAGACATATGTTTCCCTCTTGCTTTTCATTTCTGCTTAGGAGAATCTCTGTGTCTCAGGGATGGGGTTGCTTGTTTGGGTCACAGGCAAAGCATGTTCATCTGATTCATATCTGCAGCTAGTACTTTCTTTGACTGGATCCTTGCAGAGAGACAAAGGAAATTAGAAAAAAAAAAAAAGGCAAAAAGGAGAAGAAAATGAACTAGATATTTTCCTGTTCTGAGAAAAATGAGAAAATTCTTTTTGTATGTATTTTTTTTGTTTGTTGTTTTGGAGGTGTGAGAGTGAGACGATGACATGTAACAAACCCCGGTGTCATGATTTCCTTGCAAATTCCACACGTACTGAAAAGAGAGGGGGTACGAATACGAATAGGGTATGGGTACCATCTGCCTTTACTTCCCTTGCTCTATTCCTTTTTCCGTTCGGGATGGCAGAACCACAAATGCATGACGATTCCAGGACTCGCTTTCTTTGCCTCACGCTTCTCTTGCCTTAACCTGTCTCTCATTTCATTAAGGCCGTCTACTGCAATCATTGTGTCCCTTGGAAAATACACCCCCTCCCTAGCTTTCCATTTCAATTCTCACTGTTTACTGCTCTCTCTCTCTCTTTCTCTATTGTTCTCTCTCTCTTTGATTGGACTGGAGCTACATATATATTGCTCACTACTTATTTACACATATAATTGATGTTGCTGAATTTTGTGCATGCGGCGTCTCATCAGCAGATAACTCATCATCTTCAGGAATGAGGCCTCCAACTCTCAACATTTTTCCATCTCAGCCTATGCACGTAGAACCACCATCATCCTCCAAGGTATATATTTAATTATATACTTGGCTTGATTCCTTGCATGCAGTTGATAGTTTAATTAATGTTTATTATAATGGGGGGTTGTTTGTAATTTGGTACTGCTTGCACAGGTTAGCATGGAGTTAGTTTCTCCGAAAAGCAGCGGTTCCAAGAGACCATCAGAGCCGTCGATGGAGTTGGCCAACCCACGAAATGAAGCTACTTCTGCTGGCCATGAACCTGCCAAATCTGTCAAGGTACGTACACCAGTTAGAATATGTTTGACTTGCATTTAATACATATTAATTAACCATCTGATCGATTTAGTTATACTTGATTAGAACAAGAATCAGGGTTTGGTAGCATCTATCTTTGAAACCTAAGATTCTGACATGAAGTTTATCTGTAATAATTATCATTTTCTCCTAACTAATCAATCACCTACGCTATGCATGTGCTGTAGCAGCGAGAGAGCAACCGCAAGGGTCCAACCTCAAGTTCTGAACAAGATGCGCCCAAAACACCAGATCCTAAGGTTAACCCTTTGCTTTCTTGTCCACCCCCCCCCCCCCCCTTTTCTCTCTTTCTCCCTTTTTGTTTTTTCCTTCTATTTATTTATATGCGGTGGCAATTAATGTTGAATACGTGCTTCAAAAATGTTATGCACAGACGCTCAGAAGACTTGCTCAGAATAGAGAGGCAGCAAGGAAAAGCAGGCTCAGGAAAAAGGTGCAAAATGCATTCCCAGAAAAAAGAATTTCATATCTTGTTTGTGTTTCACACATTTTAGGCAAAGCCCATTCAAAGCACTCATATTTATGAGCTATTACCCATTTTATTTGTTCTCTCAGGCATATGTTCAGCAGCTAGAGTCAAGTAGGATAAGACTTAATCAGCTGGAACAAGAGCTACAGCGTGCCAGAACTCAAGTAAGGAAGCAACCTCTTCTTTTGGCATTCACTTAATGCTATAAAGAGACATCACATTCGCAAAGTTCTAAGTTCAAAATCACTAGCCAGTTGCACTTACATGTAAGTTATGTTCTATTTTAGGGCATATTCTTAGGCGGAGGTACACTTTTGGGAGGAGAGCAAGGCCTTCCTGCCGCTATGGGTAGCATCAGCTCAGGTTGCTTTTTTTTTCTTTTTTTCTTTTCCATTTGTATATATTATATGCCCTTAATTTATTCTCTATGTCTGGTTTCCATTTCTGTCTGCGTCAAATAGTATTTACTAAGATTCTCACATTTTTTTAACATTTAATTAATTTCAGAAGCAGCAATGTTCGACGTTGAATATTCTAGGTGGCAAGAGGAGCACCATCGCCTAGTGTGCGACCTAAGAGCTGCAGTTCAGGAGCACCTCCCTGAGAACGAGCTAAGGCTGTTCGTCGACAATTGCTTGGCACATTATGACCAAGTAATGAACCTCAAGAGCATAGTGGCCAAAACAGACGTGTTCCACCTTGTTTCCGGCATGTGGAAGACCCCAGCTGAACGTTGCTTCATGTGGATCGGTGGATTCAGGCCCTCTGAGCTCATTAAGGTACAACCCTGACCCAACCTCAAATATATTTGCTGTTTATATCCCACTCAACATTATGTGACAACTACATGACAAAAGACAACCTAGAAGAACACATGGATCCGGAGTCTTATATGTCAGACAGAGAGGAGAATTAGCTAGTTAGGCTAGCAGTTTTAATTTTTCTTCCTATTTTTTTATTATCTGCATCCGGAGTTGGGGGAGGAATTGGGGAGTGTATATATACCGTACAAAATAAGAAGTTGATATGAATGCATGGACTCGGTTTTGTCGGTGGGGCTAACAAAGAAAATTCCGAGGGCAATAGTGTCATCAATGAATGACGAAAGGTATCATGAAGGGTTTCCGGTAATGGGTAGAGTTAGGCTTCATTTCCATAAAGCCATGCCTTTCACTTTATTTCTGTTTGGAACCGGAAATCAAGAGGGCAAAGAGAGAGAGAGAGAGTAGCACGGGTCTCTTTCTCTCATTGTCTTCTTTTTCGCCATGTTGTTGATGGGAATAAAGTTCTCATCCCCATACCTATCTCTCAATTTGTACTCTAGCTAATCAATATAAACAGTAACGTCTCTCACAACCAGAAATTTGTGCGATATTTTAGTTCCTAAGTCATGTACGTATTTTAAGTTTTGGGTTTGAAAAATATGTATAATTTCTATGTTATCAGATTATTTTGAGTCAAATTGAGCCCCTAACGGAGCAACAGATACTGGCCATTTGTGGGTTGCAACAATCGACGCAGGAGGCCGAAGATGCTCTCTCTCAAGGGCTTGAAGCTCTCAACCAATCTCTCTCAGACACTATAACATCAGACTCTTTGAGTTGTCCCCCCAACATGGCTAACTACATGGGACAGATGGCTGTGGCCATAAACAAGCTGGCCACTCTCGAAGGTTTCGTGAGACAGGTACGTCCGTTGCTATTCAATATAACTTAATGCTTCTGATAATTATATATTAAATTGTAATAGGGCTAGGGAGTTTAATTTGTAACCGTCTGATCTGAGTTTAGTTTGTGGTCCCCTCATGATCAAGTTTCCATAACTGATCTCGTGGAGTCAGGTAGGAACAAGAATCTGTTCCTCTTTGGGTAGGGAGACCTACCCCTAACCCACGAACTACTCCATGCATGCCCCTCACACTCTGATCATGGGGTGGCTGGTGGTTACATGGAATCTACAGACATAGTTTTCAATATCTACTCCTCATTAAATGTTGGGGGCAATGTTTATTTCTCGAAAATGACTCCTGTTCATTTCGGGTTTGTTTGGTACAGTTTTTTGGCTACAATATATACTGTATGGGGCAGACCATCGTCGAAACAAAGATTCACCTTAAAAACGACAACTACGTGCAACCCCATGAGTGTCCATAAATTGGTCACAAAAAATAGGAAACTTATTTCTTACTTTTTCAGTTCTTAATAACAAACTCTAGGAATTAAGATTGAGTTAATATTGTGTAATCCTTACACATTTTCTTGTCATAAATAGATAAATAAATAAATTTTAATAAGATAAAGAAAATTGAAATAACAAAAAAGATTACTAAATTTTAGTTCATATAGACTGAAAAGCATTGCACAGGTAATATAGTTAATAAAGCATCTGTAGCTTGCTCAAGTAGAGCCTGTGGTTGTTTTCATTGATTCGATCCCTGGAAGGTTACAAACTTAGAAGTAATGAACTAGTGTGGCGTGTATCATGTACATGTGACACCAGGGCAGTTCAGTGGTCCCTCACTCACTGATTATGTTATAATTCTCATCCAAAGATATCCCCTGAGCCCATATCTGTGTGATGTCATGATCGTAACCGTTTGACTTACAGACACCAAAGAACTCTTAACCATAACTCTCCCTTTGACCACTTCTTTAACCACAAACACGCATAATCATGGATTGATCAAGTTCAAGTTTTGGGTTCAGCCAAAAAGTTAAAATTCCCACATAGGGATTTGAATTCCTCTTTCCTTTTTTTTAAAAAAAAAATTTCATAAATTGGCCCTCAAGTACATTTTTCCAATGGGTTTACCGCCTAGTTAAACCGGCCGGCTCGTTGATTTATTTTCCAACTAAATTTCAACATATATATATATATATATATATATATCGAGTCTACTCTACCCAATTGATTATAAGTGTGAACACGTCCCGGACTAAAATATCCCAAAATAAATCCCATCAAATATGGCTGATTAGTAAAAAAAAAAAAGTATAGAAAGAGAGGGAAAAAGTAAGAATTAGTTTGAATTGAAGGGCAAAATGTCCTAAAATTCTTGTTGAAACTTACGGAGATTAGGTTGCAAGGCTCACCAACTTTGATTTACTAACATGATTAGATTAGTAAATGACTTTACAAGTCACCTATGAATACATCCTCTTTAATCTATTCTACGTAGCAGAAACCAGAGGAACCCTGAAGTAGACATGATCAATTATAATGATCATGACTAGTTTTAGCAAGGAGTTATTAACCTATTTGACCAATTTGTACATAGTATTTACTGTTGATCATTAATTATTACTGTTATTGCTGTTGCCATTTTGGATTCAGAAAACCAATTGGTTGAAAATATTGTCATAAACCAGAAAGTATTGTTATCATGTTGAACGGTAATCAACTATTTGAAAATTTTATTATCTGCTATTTGTCCATAATTAATTGAAAGATCAAGACCCAAAACCAGATGCCCACGTTTTCCCTAGTCAAATGTATTTATAATTAAACAAAACATCCAAAACTTGACTATGGAAACTTGATAATCAACAAGTCAGTTGACAAAGGTTTAACTCATGTCCTGTTCTTGTTTCTTCCAAAGCTGAACTGAGAGGACACTGTTCTGTTCTAGTTTCCCCACCAACCCCTGCAAATTTGTCTGTTCATATGCCCTTAGAGTTGTCCAGATAACGCTATGTTTGAAAAATAAATGATTTTTGGCTGAAGCTATACATGCATGAGGTCCATATATGTTTTATTTACTAAGTCCTTTTGGACTGACGATTAGAAAAATATTAATAAAATATAAAAAATGAAAATGACTTACAGGCAGATAGTCTGAGGCACCAGACGATTCACCGTCTGCATCAGCTCCTAACGGCGAGACAAGCGGCAAGGTGTTTGTTGGCGATGGCGGAGTACTTCCACCGCCTGCGAGCGCTGAGTTCTCTGTGGCTGTCACGGCCTCGCCAGGAATAACACACTGCTGCTGATGATCAAAGACTGAGCACTGAATTAGAGCCCTGCTGCTATATATGGCCATCTTTAGTTATAGCTTCTTTAATTGTCTTCAACTATGAATTAAATGTTGTCTTCTCTCTCAGCTGGTACCACCCTCTCTCCCTTCCCCCTTTTTCTACCAGAGCTCTGTATAGATAGACACATAACTAATAGAATTAAATTTTAACAAGTAGACTGCAGTACTTTCTCTCTCTCTCTCTCTCTCTCTCTCTCTCTCTCTCTTTATACATGTTTCCGGATTGTTTCAATTGCACGCCATGTCTGACGCTGAAAGAAGAAGAAGAAGGGCAATGGAAGACAAGAGAAGAAGATGCGTGGTTGGGACTTGGGAGGGAGTTATGTTGGCGAGAACAAGACAAAATGTTTAGCTTTGAGGGAGGAAAAAAAATGATAGAAAACGGCAGTGCAGTGTTGAACTCAAATGTCCATGTGGCATAGATTGGTTGCATGCATTAGCCGTTCGGTGTCCGAGTCTCCACCGCCATCCATCAGCATTTTACACTTTAGTTTCGTTTTCTCCTCCATTTTCTATTTATTTTTGCTATATGTCTTCCATTTTCTTTTGTTTACTTCCTCTTCAATTAGTACAGATTAATACAGTGGTCTCCGTTTCTCCTTGTTGGGTTGACAGTGAAATGTCAGTTTTACATGTCAGTAACACATAAAGTTTAGTGCAATCATAATTAATTCTTATCTAATTTATAAGAAATATAAACAAAGTATGGTTTCATCAAATTATGCGCTTAAAAATGGAGATCAAAATTTTAATCATTTGACTCTAACATTATATTAAACAATTAATTATATCAAAATTTTAAATTGATAAATAAAAATTCATGATAATCTTAATCTAATAATTAAGTTGGTCTTCAAAGGATCAATAGGTTCCTAATGGCCAAAAACAGCCATCTTTTCAAATATATATATATATACACACACACACACACACACACACACACAATCATAATATCTTAAAATGTAATTAGAAAATTGATATTTTAATAAAATGTTTAAATTTATATAAAATATTTAAAAGATATTAGGCATAGTAAAAAAACAAATTGATGAGAAGGTTAAAAATCCTAATGCTCTTTCGGAAGTGTACAATAATTCAGCCCCTTTTTAAACCAATTTAAAAGTTGTAATTTCTTGTTAAATTAATTAGTCGCTATACCCAAAAAATAAAATACTTGTTTGCGTAAATGAACATTCAATCATCATTAATTTCTCTAACCATTTGGCAGTTCTTCGCATGGTTGGAATCCCTAAAATGTTTTGGAAAATAATTCCGAATAAAGCATAGCGTCAGATGGATCTTATTTTCCTTAACCACTACTGCAGTAGATGTCAAGAGTGGCAGGTATCTTATATCACTGGCCACAGATTCCTAATATATACTCTTGATATTTCAATGTAGTGGTTGGTTTAAGCATTCATATTTGAATGCTACTTTCTAAACCAGAAATATAACAAACATGATTAATTTAAAAAAATAAAAATTATCTGTCACCAACTTTTCTATTTTTATAAACTAAAATTTATCAAATTTTTAGTATTAAACTTATTAAATTATATAATTTAAATTTATATCTTATAATTTTTTTTTGGTGTAAATTTAGTAAGCTTAATACTTTAGTTTCCTTTGAGAAAAAGGAAAGGGCGCTTCATCCAAAATGACGTTTTGTCTTGAATTCTTTGCCAAACTTTGCTGTCTAAACAGGCCCAATGTATTTATACGTAATTATGCGTTGGCCCACTACAGAGAAGTGTTCGCTTAGAGCCCAATAACAATGACCAAGAGACAGGGCTCTCCTCTCCACTAACAGAGGATCGAAGGCTGCGGAAATAACGTGGCCCTCCGATTAGTGTAAGGTCTTTCTATGTTTATAAATTAAAATTTACAAAAGTTTATTAAAATAATTTAAACATTGAATTAAATTTTACATACGTGTAATTATAAGGGACAGGACAAAGATCTAATAGCCTACAATAAATTTAATGGGGTTTTCCTTAACTTACATGGGTGTAGCTTTTCCCTTCCTTAGTGTAATCCCCTTACCACTGATTTTTTTTTTCTTATAATTTTAGAAAAATATAAGATTTTCAGATTGAACTTCCTTGCCTCAGTTTTGTGTCTGCAAATTTTGCACTGTCAGATCAGAGCACCATAATAACATACCTGTAGCAAAATAGGAGCATATTGATTACTAGGTACTGCATTTTAGAGACGGCAAGGCAATGGTTCTTAACACAGACCGACACAGATTCTTTATTAAGAAAATGTTGCTGAGTGAATCTCAGCTTTATTTATGTCAGGACACCTGAGTCCCAATCAATACTTAACACAATAACTTGAAAATTTGATGACAAGCAAAAGTGTAATCAAATTTAAGGGGAAAAAAAAGCTTGATAATCTACTGATACAATAGAGCCATGGATCCGACTGGATGATCGCTATAGCCTTAAAGCATGCTGTCAGCACGAGACGGCAATCTCTTGAAGAAATTGCTCGGCACCGAGGGTAGTTTGCTTCTGAACCTGGGGTGCCGGAGCCAGTAAATGCCCAAACCCAAAGCAACCATCTTGAAAGGTGTTACATAGAGCGCCACAGCTGCAACGAGGCAGAAAATTACGAAGAGACAGGTTGCTCTTGGGTCTCTCCAACTCAGCAACGCATTGAATCTCTCTCCCTGAGTTGCAATATCTCCCACCACTGTTTGTATTCTTCCTGCCACACTCCTTAGCCTATCATACCTCATTTTCACTATGTCCTGAGACTTGCTAGTAGGAAAAGTGTCAAACTCTTCATCCAGTTCATCCGGAGTTGCTGCTTCTGCCCATGACAGTTTGGTATCCATGTGCGGAGGGTGCCTTGTTCTGAATCGGAAATTCCATATTCCAATGAGAAACATGTATAGGAAAATCGTGGGGAGGATCAATTCCGGGTAGCAAATTAGTATGAAGAGCAAAACATGAACTAGAATTGTGGTCACTGGGTTCTTCCAGTGTCGAACTTCATCAAGCCACTTGCTCATAGCTATCACACCTGAAAATACTGACACAATTCTGAAGAAATTAGCTTTGCTTCTTCTGAAGCTCCACATGTGAGAGTCGACATCCAGCATGTACTCCACAACCTCTTTCCCAAGAGGTGGCTCCGCTCTGCCAAGCCTCGCTGCCACGATGTTCATGGCTTGGTACCTCAAACTGTCTAATTGATTCACAGTGAATGGATGTGTATAATGCATTTTTGGCAGTAATGGTTGCCCATAAAGATAAATTATATGAGCTAGGGATAGACAGGTAAATCGAATAGCTAATTGAAGTTCCCCCATCTTCTTCAATCCAGAGGGGCGTAGAACTAATAGTGGGTAGGAATTAGTGTAAATCCTATCCATTTCCAAGGTTGACAGACGAATTCTTACCTTGCCAATCCTGGAGTCAGTTTTTGGCTTCTCATTTCCACCCAAGTGGCAGTTATCAAAAACTCCCAAAGTTATCACAGTGCAAGGGTCATACACTTCCCATGTGTACTGCTCATTCCATTTAGGATTCAAGCTCTCAGTGATTGTTCTTGTTCTGACCCATTTCAATCCATACTTGGCTACACAATAAGCATCTGTTCTCCCCTTTCCATCCTTTGTCTTCATAGGGCTGAGCCCCTGAGCGCTCAATATTCCCATTTCAAGAATGCCAATTGGCTGCTTCCATAGCTGCCTAGCTGTTGGCCTTGTATCACTTATGTACATTGTGGATTCATCTAATACATGGTAGGCACCTTCAAGACAGACTCTGAGGTGAATTCTACTAGAAAATTTGAGTTCATGGCCCTTGTCTCCCTCCAAAACTCCAAAACCAAATTTTTCAAGATTGAACCAGCGCGAATGGACAGCACGGTGATCCAAACGCCTCTCAAAGATGGTGAGCGGTAAGGTTATCTTCCCCACAATTTCATCCTTTCCTTGGCTCACTCTGTTTTCCACAGTGAGCACCAGCTGTTCTTCAAAGGGCTCAGCAGCTACAAACATGAGATCTTCATTCCAAAGTGGATTGGGCGTTTTTGTGGGACATAACTTGGTCTTAAGGACCTGTTGTCCAACTTGAGCCTTTACAAACACTTGGGGTGGCTGGCTCCTATCTTGTGGCTCTACATCCTGTGCTTCAATCACATTAACTCTGACATACCACAATTTTGGTGAAACATAAACCTTTGATCGGATAGCATAAACTCCCTCTCCCTGAAGTGAAGCAGAATCTGAATGCCAAGCCTCTGGAAATGCTTCATCAGCTTGTGTTCCCATCCAAACAGCAAGCATGACCTCGCCTCTCACCTTGGGCTCCCCCCTCCGGTCCTCTAGTCTATACCACTGAGGGGCCAAAGGGCTATCTGGGGGAACTCTGGTTGGCACTTCATGCAAGTCAAAGACCACCTTACCAATATAATCATCTCTAGTCACCATCTCTTTGTCTCTGACATACACTTCAACAACTGAAGACTGTATCTTCTCCTTTGAGAATGCAAAAACCTGGTTCCACTCAGGGTTGGTCTTCTTCTCAAAGTGTCTTGTTTTTCCCTTGTAGTTTCCGAGCTTCACTTCTACATAAGGGTCACAATTTCCTGTGACAGGATTAGGGGGTAGGTCTTTGGCTTTCACGACTCGAACATAGAGATAAAACATTTGTTCCACGAGGTCATAAGTGCTTGTGGCCCTTTCACTGGAAATCCACCCAGTGCCCCCGCGTTGTCCTCCATGCGGCCAGCGTTCTCCGAGCTGAGGCTTTGTGTCTTTCAACTTGTACTCGTCTGGATTTTTGGGTGCAGCTTGGGAACTCATAGTGTAGCTTGATTGGAAACTTCACCCTTCAAATTTCCTCTTGCTGCTGAACTTCTGCTTTGATGTGCCCTGTTCTTAAACGATCTTTCAGTGCTCCAGTTAGCACCAGACTCCAGTGCTGTAATTTATTGCTGCAGCTTAGAATGAGTTGAAATTTCTTTTCGCAACTATTGCTGCTTATTTCTGTAATTTAAATCATAACCATAAATCCTTATCTCCCCACTAAGCCTGCAATGGTTCTTTGCTTTGCATGTCATGATTTAAGTGACAACTTAAGGACACTTCTGGAAGGTTGGGTTGGCTCTCTTGAGGCTTACTTTATGAAAGCCAACTTCTCTTTACGCTTATTCCTTCGGTTGTTGGCTTTATATTTGTGGTCACCTTCCACCGATTCTCTCAGCCTCAAAATATAGCTTCTGGTTTTCTTTGATAAACAAAAGCATATTGATTTTGTTAAAAAAGCAAGAGAAATTAACGATGAAGATGTTCTGGATTTTTAACTGATCAGCTTTGTAAGTGTGCTAATGGTACATCGGTTCTGAATGAATTTGCTATATTTAAAAGCGTTAATTTAGGTCAGCATTTTGGTGACCTAGTATAGAAGTGAAGATAGCAGAAGCCAGTTAGTTGAAATTGCAGAGTTTTAACAAAGATACCCCAATTGAGAGGACAAATATAGTCTTTGTATAAAATACTGGTAGACTTGCACATATAATCTCTGCCTACTTTCCCAGATTCTGTTAACTTTATCTCATAACTTTGCAATGGAACAAACTCGCTGAGGTAATGGCAACTTTGCCCTTGTTCTATCTTCTACCATTAGGAATTTTCTAGCAGGAGACATGGCTACTATGGTAGTTAGATTGGACCCATATCAGTTTGGTTGAAGCAGCATGGGCAATATCCTTGTATTTGCAACCCAACTAATATGGGGGAAAAACATAAGTTGAAAGCGGTAAAGCTGTATGTTGAGCGCAAAGGAAAGGGAAAGCATCTGAGAAAGGTAATGGGGCAAGTGACCTTCCAAAAGATGCTTTAGAACATTATTCTCCCATCTTTATTCGCCTTTGAACTTATTTTTGGCTGTGGACGGAACCAGAAATTCGTAGAATGTGATGCAATGCCTTACTTGTGAAGTTGCTTGGGCTAGATTGACTTCATACCAGGATTATTCAGTAGTTTGTATGAATTCTGAAGAAACAATTACAACTTCACTTCAAAAATTTTTGAATATGGATTTTGGACATTTTTCATTATTGGAGAGATCTAATGCACGTCCCCAACAAGTATCCAAGAGGCACAACTGACAGCCCCACACAAACTGACACTTGGCAAACATGAATCTAGTTATGGAAAATTTGGATGGGCCTTGGTTCCGCGAAACGCTAGGAGAGTGGAATGCCCAAACTGGCCTTTAGGCTCTTGCTGAGAAGCCTTTGGGCTCTCCTTGGTCTGAGTAATGAATGCATCATCAATGTCGTTTTCTTTACCCATTTCCATGTTTCCTCACTCCAAGGCAAATGCTTCGAAAAGGTGAGATTATATTAGATAACTTGATCCCACCACACTATCCTGAAGTTTTAATTTATTTTCGTTTGTCCACAATATTTATTATTTAAAAATATATAAAAAATAAAGAAATTATTAAATAGTTTTGAAACTCATGAATTTTTTTATTTTTTAAAATATTTTTTATTAAAAAATTTAATTAGTTAAATAATTAATAAAAATAATGATTTTAATAGGATAATTAATTTTTAAAAAAGTAACAATTAAAAAGATTAAAACAAAAACTCTAAAATAAAAATTATTACGAAAGAGAGAAAATATTAAGTGGTGGCGCAGGGTTATGCTGGGAGAAGGTTATGCCTAGTGCGGCAATATGAGCACACATTAGACTTTCCAACCAGATTTTTTTGGGTCTTAACAAAGACTACAAAAATGCTTTATTAATTTTAAAAATTTTTTTTAAACTTTAAAAATTTTTAAATAATTCTCTTCAATTATAAAAATGTGTAAAAAAAATTTTTTGTTAAATTTTGAATATTCTATCAGTTTGACCAAATAAAAAGATTAAAATATCTTTAAAATACACTTAAATTTTTATAATCTATCACAATTTGTCAAAAAATAAAATTTATGGATAACATACCTTACCATGAGATAGACCCAGTTTGATGCAAAAAATCTAACATGAGTTTGATCATGGGTTCAATCAATTTAATTTATAAACTATTTATTTTAAAAATTTTAACTTTTGATAAATTATGGTGGATTATAAAAATTTAAGTGTATTTTAAGGATATTTTAATCTTTTTATTTGGTCAAATTAATAGAATATTCAAAATTTAATGAAAAATTTAACGAAAGAAGTTTTTTGTACATTTTTCATAATTGAAAAGAATTGTTTAAAAACTTTTAAAATTTATGAGAATTTTTTAAAATCGATTTAAAGTTTAAAGAAGTTCTATACATTTTAACCTATTAATAATATTGATACTCCCGTATATTCTCATCTGCAAACATTTGAGATTTTGAGTATTCTACGGTTGTTATGTGTTTCAGTATAATCTATTGATTTCAATCTTTATAAATTTTATATAATTAATTTCAGTTTATACTTTACTCCCACTGCTAGTTTCTCTGACAATGGATTGTCTCCACTTCATAAATAATATAGCATTATCTTTAGCTCAAATACGCCATTGAGTCGTCTCTGAATAGATGTTTCCCTCATTTCATATGTCATAATTATTTGAAATTTTTTTAATGTTTTTAAAATAAATTTTATAAAAATTATATTTAAATAAATTTAAACAATTAAAATTATTGATTCTTACTAAAAAATTTTATAAATTTAATATTTTATATTAAATTTTATAAACTCAATCGGCTTAGCTTTTTCCTTGTCCTAATTAATTAGCCAGACCCATACCCAGCTAAGGTGGGCATAGATCGATTCGTATTGGTTTTGCCGACCCACTAACAGCAACCGAATTCGACTAAGAAGAAGATTGAAACCGATATATGCAGATTGGCTGGAGCGAGCTGATTTTGCGTAGGTTTGTTTGGGTTGGAAATGCAACACATTATTGAGGACGATTTTGATAACAGTTTCGTGGAATGCATCACAACTTGAGACTTCTCAAGCTTATAGCCTGACCTAGAAACTAAACTAGAACCAGAGCAATCAATTACAACAAAGTTTCTGGGAGTAGTGGTGGATTTGAAGAGGGAAGACCCAACTTAAACCACAACAACCGATTAGAGCAGAGTTTCTAGGATGGTGGTGGAGGAGGAGGAAGAAGAAGAAGAAGAAGAAGAAAAAATAATTTCATTCAATGGCAATAATGGGAGGAGCGTTGTTTGATGGCTTTGTGTGGTAAAAAATAAATAAATAAATAAATATAGGAACTCTTGTTTATGGTTGAGTATTTGGGAGCAAAATGGGAAGGGAAATTTAATGTTTAGAAAAGGGTAAAGGTTTTTTCTAGTTTTGAAGTTGAAGTCTTTTGAAATAAGGATACAGAAAAGCTTTGAAATAAGGATGGAGTAGAGTGCAGGGGAATCAGGCAGGGAGAGAAAGAGAAATAAAATTCTAATATTATAGCCATTGATTCATTTGTAGAAGAAGCACAACCATTGATCAAAGGATGAAAGTACATAGCATATTGTGTACTTAGTTTTCGTGGGTGGCTCAATGTTATTTATGCTCAATGTTAGTCAATGGAATTAGGTTGAGAAATGCTCTTCTTACTCGGAGAGTGCACTCAATTTGGTGCATAGAAAGAGATAATTTTAATGAGAAAAAAGAATTAAAAAAATTTTAAGACATCATGTAATTAAAGTAAATAATGTATTTATACTTTTAACATTACTCTATTAAAATAACTTTTCAATCATGTAAATAAGTGATGTTACATAGTACTGTAAGAAGTAAGCGTTTATGAAAATGGAACATATTGTCGTGAGTGAGAAAAATTCCTTTTCTCTTTCTTGTTCTTCCTTTTCTTATTATATTTTAGTGCATTTAATCTTACGAGAATACTTGAGATAATAAAATATTAAATTTTCACATTTTGTCTTTTAGTGCATCGGAGATGTAGCTATCTACATTCAGACTTACTGGGAAGGAAGGAGCAAACTTATAGTAATAAAAAATTACTTTTAGTGTATGTTATAACATTCTTTAATTCTATATTCAAAATTTTTTTAATATTTTTTGTTTAACTATTTGTGTATCGAAGTAGGAAGCAAAGAGTAGACATTGGAAATCATATCTAGAAGAAGCAGGTTATGAAAGAAGTAAAAGGCTAGGTGATGTGGGAGTAATGTATCAAAGTGGGAAAAATTATAAGATGGTTGGGTTTATCTGGGTTGCCGCATGTGACAATTTCGGAACTTGAATCCGACCATCTGAAATTATATAAAGTCATCATTTTTTTTGTCTCAATTTATTGGTCCAACTTAAACCAAACTGATTATATTTTTTGACCAATTCAAATTGTGTTGAAATGGGTTAAGCGATTTATGCTCAGGGCAAATATAAAATTCTAATATTATAGCCATTGATTCATTTGTGGAAAATGCACAGCCGTTCATCAAAGAATGAAAGTATATAGCGTACTATGTACTTAGTTTTAAAGGGTGGCTTAATGTTATTTATGCTTAGTCCTAATCAATGATATTAGAATAGCTCTTCAATGACAGAAATAGTGATAAGAGACAGTTCAAAAAGTGTTAGTGATTATGGAGACTGGATTTATTGCTATGTTGGTGGGGGAAAAACCCTTTTCTCTTTTTTATTCTTGGTTTTCTTTTTTTTATTATATTTGAGTGCATTTTGTCTTCTTTAGGAAGGAAATTTTTGTTGTCCTTTAGTGTAACTCACATGTTTTATCTTGTGCTGCATTAGAGACTGAGCTCTCGTTGAAAGAGTGTATAATTTTATAAGTATATATTTCATATATATTTTTATATTTTTTATATTTATATTTATTCATACATATAATGTATAAAACTGTATATACATATCATTTTCCCATTGAAATGGGATGGGATGCCAACTCCTAAACCCAGCAGTCATCGTGCCATATCTTCTATATAATTTGATACTTTGCTTTCACATTCCAATCACTCCAAAGTACAACTCTCCTTCACTTTTGCTTGCTTCTAATCCAGTCTCCCCAGCTCTCTCCGTCCTCTGCAACCCAAAAGACAAAAAAGCCCTTCTTCAGCTCAAGAAAGACCTCAACAACCCTTACCTCCTTGCCTCATGGAACCCAGACACCGATTGCTGCCACTGGTACACCGTCACACGTGATCGCAAAACGCGCCGTATCAACTCGCTCACCATTCTCTCTTCCGTGCCTGACACCAATTTCTCCCGCCCTCTCTCGCCAACCTCCCCTAATTGGAGTCCCTCGAATTCCACAAGCTCCCCAATCTCACAAGCCCACTTCAGCCCGCCATTGCCAAGCTCACCCGCCTCACCAACCTTGCTTTCAGCTGGACCAACCTGTCCGGCCCAGAACCCACCTTCTTGAGCCAACTCAAGAACCTCACATTCCTGGACATCTCTTTCAACAACCTAACCGGCTCAATCCCTCCGTTGCTGGCCCAATTACCCAACCTCGACGCCCTTCACTTGGACCGCAACAAGCTGACGGGTTCAATCCCTGACTCCTCCGGCTACTTCAAGAAAACACCAGATCTGTATCTCTCCCACAACCAGCTGAGTGGTGAAATTCCACCTTCCCTTGGAAACATGGACTTCACCTGCATAGACTTGTCGCGGAACAAGCTGAAGCGCGACGCGTCCGTGCTTTTCGGTTCCAAAAAAAGGACGCAGATAGTTGACATTTCGAGGAACTTGTTGGCGTTTGATCTGAGCAAGGTGAAGTTTTCCAGGAGCCTGATATATTTGGATATGAATCACAGCCAGATCTACGGGAGGCTTCCTGAAAGGCTGACAGCCGTGGATTTGCAGCTGTTCGATGTGACCTATAACAGGCTGTGCGGACAGATTCCGGTGGATGGCAAGTTGCAGAAATTCAACATTTATTCGTATTTCCATAACAAGTGCTTGTGTGGGTCCCCGCTTCCCAGCTGCAAGTGATTCATCACTCACATAAATTCAGATTGAACATGTGATGTTTTACATTTCCTCTGTAAGGTGCAAGTGCTGGGTATAAACCATAAACACTATTTCGGTGTTTGAAGTGGAATAAATGGAAGCTATTGGCTAACGGGAGAATGTCTGAATGATAGGGTGTGAGAATTATGAAATTATATACATATATCTATATATTAATATATATATATATATACACACACATATATATATATATATATATAGAGAGAGAGAGAGAGAGAGAGCTTCCTTCTTGTCATGAGTATTTTCAATTGAAGGAATTTTATTGAATATTTGTCCTCGCTCCTACTGGATTCCAATATTAGAGTGTTACTATCTATTCAATGGAGTAAGGTCTGTATAATATGTTATTAAGGTTATTAAATTTTATGTATTGAATTATAAAATTTGATTAATAATAATATATAGTACATATTTTATATCCCTTACCTTTTTTCAATATTATCATATGTCATTGCTGTCTATTTGTACTTTTTTTAGATTTAAATCTCTTAATTTTATTATTTTAATAATGTTTTATTTTTTAATTTATATTTAAATATATTTTTATTAATTTCTTAAAAGAATTTTCGTTTAATTATATATATATATATATATATATATATATATATATCTCTTTTTTACTACAAACTGAATCCTGCTCTCTCCCAAAACTACCATCCAATTGACAAGAAAGTTCTCCCAATCAAGAAGGAAATGTTTTGTCCCACGAAAAACTAAAAAAGATTAAATAATCACAAAATTAACCACAACCGAGTGATTCGGATCCTCTATTAAGTTTGTAATATATTTAGGTTCCTATATTTAGTTTATGAGAATTGAAGTTTCTCTATTTAATTTAATAAATTTAATAATTAAATATCTAATAAAATTTCATTCATAAAAATTAACACCATAAAATGTAGAAAGACCTTAGAAACCCTACCTCCTTGCCTCCGGGGAACCGCACGCTGACAGTGACAGCAGCCACTGGTAATGCGTCAAGTGCGACTTGGAAACGCACCGCATTAACGCTCTCACCCTATTTGCTACTGGCCACCCCGGAGTATAATTAAAGTGATCTAAATTAAGTTTGATTTAAAAATGAGGGGTAACGATATACATATAGATATATTCAACACATAATTTATATGCATTTTCACATTTTTATTCATCATTTACTCTCCCGTAAAATAATTTTATTTGTGAACGTATGGAAAGAGTAAAGTAAACTTCCCCCATGTACCATTACCATTTCCCTTAAATGAATTCTGTCATGATGTAATTCCACAAACGTATGTTTACAATTGTTCCAACTTTGATGAACATTTCTGGAGGATAACATGGGGATGTATAGAGCATCTACAACTGTCCCTCCCCTTTTCTCTTCATTTTTTTTTTTATCTTTTAGTACCTCTCTTGGGAATGAACAGTTTAAAATCAGCTATCCACTTTTCAAGTTGCAGGTGAAAAGTAAAAAATGGCATTGACAAGGGTAATTTACAATCTGTACTTCTTGCGCATTGGCCCCGTCACAAAGCAGACTCTTTCCACTGTAATCTATTCAGGCCATCAACAATAGCCTTGCGGAATTCACCATTATGGAGGAGGAAGGATGAGACGTGCCCGCCTGTGACCCATCTCACTTCAGAACCGGGCCAAGCTTTCTGAAGTTGCAGCACTGAGTGTTTTGGGATGTATCCATCATCCTGCAAACAGCCAATACCAAGCACATATTGCGGCTCTAATTTCAGAACACAAATAAAACGAATATCCAGAGACAATAAGAGCAAGAAAAGAAGAAAGATAAAACCCAGAGGCATATCTGCAAATAAAACCTGGAAAACATAAAAACAAATAGATAAATTCGTGCCAAACCAAAAAGCTTCTTTCAAGTGTTCTACACTTTTGACTACCATGGACAGAAATATCTTCTAAATCAAGTATACAAATTAAAAACTAAAGAGAGAAGAGAAAATCTGTAATATCTTCCAGTTGAACTCGTCAAAATATCTTTCAAGCCTTCCAATTTCCTGTGTCTCAATGAGAGCCACAGATAGAACCAAAAAGTAAATGAGGTTAAAAAGGAACGGAAAATGGGAAGGGAGCAAAACGAGTCGTTTCAATGCAAATGAATCTCAATTTTAATTAATACAGTCTTACTATTGTTGCTGTAGATTTGAAAACACATCACCCAAAGGATAAACAACCAAGGAAATTGAAAAGCAATGTAAACAAAAGAATATCAGATGGTATTTTCTTCCAATTTTCACTGAATTCACATTCATAAGCTGCTAATGAGATCTGAAACTTACAGTGGCAGCAACAAAGATTACAGCATTGGGGTTTTTGGGAATTGGAAAGCGTGTGACATCTGTGAGAGATAGTACATTTCGCATCCTTTCTCTCACCTCCTCGAGAGTCATTGCAGCCTTCTGAGCTGCAAGATCCTCTTTCAGTGCCTCCCAGGCAGTTCCGTGTTTTAAAATCCCCTCACAGAATGCCACAACAGCAGAATGTGGTGAGAGAAAAGGAAGGGTTGCAACAGGTGTAGGGTGAAGTGATCCAACCATCGCAGCATGTACTCCTCCTAAAGTCCATAAAAATACAAAAATTTATATGAAAAGAGGAGCCGCAAGATTTTGAAAGCAAACAACCAAACTGTTTGATCATTCCACTCGGTGAGTGACTTCTATGATTCTAACACCTAAACTGAGAATCAATCCAAGAAATATTACTAGTTTATTTCTCATGTAGTATATTATAAATTGAAAGCATAGGAACCAACACAAAAAGCAAAACCGAAATGTGACAATCTAAAATTTTGAGCTCCAGTATGGGTTCCAGTTAAGTCTTACCCATACTAAGTCCACAAATACCCATCTTGCCAAAACCTGCCTCAGAGTCCAACCAATGTAAGAGACAGCGAGCCTCTTCAATGGTTGCTCTTCCTAATAAAAGCAAGTCACTAACACACAAAAGTTTTGCACCACGCTGCAGCATAGGACGTCTTTGTCCATAGAATGGACTGCATTTGCATACATGACACATATAAAGAGTTCATATTAAATAAATGACTATAAAAAGAGTTTATTTTGGTTTGAAATTAAGATAAATGAATACAGAATTGATCCAAACCTCTCAAGCACCATAGTTGCAATGTTTTCCTTCAACAATGGTCCACCAAGACGCAATCTCCGCTCAAATGTATGATCCCCAGTTCCTGAAACAAAAAAAATAAACTTTTAAACAGACAGTGCTGCTATTTAAATTGAATGCCATAACACTGGTAAGATACCAAACCTAACATGAAAAAATTTGAATGGAAGACACATACAAAATTGGAGCTTTACCATTGCATTATTGCAATACTCATATTTCAAGATAGGATCAGTTATAGGGTGAAATAATAGATTCCTAACACATTGGCAAGGTGATAAAAGTAAATTCACAGCTGGAGAGAAGCTTTATCTTCTGGTTTTTGCGTGAAGGTTGTTCTTTTGAGCTAAATATTGGCCTTTTCAAGCTTGTAATAGAAGCAACTTGTGTCACTATTTGTTACCTTTGAGGCAAAGGATCATATATATAGAATGAAAAGGTATACTAATACTAACATAAACAAGGAAATAGTATCTTCATGCTTTTCATTAAGTATGGTCAATGCTAGGCCTCTATGTTCAATTACCAATACCATGAGTGGTGTAATATATTGAGCAGACAGTATTTTGCCATACTCGTGATTTGCTAACCAAATAAGTCACATGCAGGGTTCATTTGCTAGGAGCCAGTCAGCAATTAAAATAGCTACCTAGATCAGACTATCCTATTGCAAATAAACAAATAATCCAGATCAGGAAACTTGTTCTTCTCAATTCCGACTGCACAAATCATTAGAGTCATAATTCATCCAGGATGATCTTTGTAGCATGCCAACCTCAAAATTTCTGCTTTATAAGAAGTACATCACAGTATGGAACGAAAGACAGAGGTCTGAGCTTACTCTTATTTGTCAAGAGCACAGATTAGAAGGATCAAAACGAGAAATATAAACATTCTTTTCATTGTTTGCAATCCCACCAAAATGGAATGAGACTGGTACAGATTGAACTAACTATCACTACTCTACAGTTTGACCCTTATTGTAATAAGATTCATGGTTATATGTATCAAAAAACGGCAACTAAGGAAAACACATCTCTTTCCAGTTAGTTTTCAAAAACAACAACTGATATTTTTCCTTTCCGATTTCTCTATGAAGTCAGCACTATCATCTATATGTGCAATTTAAACAATGCAGCAGTAGCATAAATCTTAATCCCAGAATGACTATCCAACAAATGGCAATCTCAACCAAGGAACTATGTCTAGACTAGGCAATCAATACATTACTGTTTCAAAATTCAAATTAGATTAAACCTAAATATCCGAAGGTGCAGATAAGTCAATAACAATAATTAACATCAAATCGTTGACCTTGACTGAAATCGCTATTTAAACACAATTCACTGTCCTAATACATTTACCCAGCAGAGGCAATAGTTAAACCGCGTTACCTGCTAGATGGACCACGCAGGCCATCTTCTGAGGAGGTACAAGCTTGGGCATAAGAAATGCAACCCTTGCATTGTGGCTCTCAGGAGGCAATGCACTCAGCAGCTGCTCATCACACGGGGTTCTGAAAACCCCTTCTCTTAAACAAGCTGTCCTCGTGTCCGAAATGGTTCTCCAAATGGGTTGAATCAAAACGGGAGGCCAATTCTGTCCCGCCACTTCAGGGAACAATTGCCTAATCATTTTCTCTAGCATCTCAAGTTTGGTGCCACCCCATCCTCTGGAAAAGAATGGTGTGCTCATCTTTGTCCGGTGCATGAATGCACCGTAAACATGGTCCAATACATAATGAAGCATTCCAAGATTCACAGTCACCATTTTCTCACAACTTAAAATTGTAAGCTCAACCCAAAATCGGATTTTTATCAAGCTTTATAAAATCCAGAAGGAATAATTTTACGGCAATGAATAAACTATAAACTGATTGATAGACAAAAAATATCCTTAAGAAACAAAGAGGGAATTTGACCGAGAAGAAGACATCGAAGACGAATGTACACAAGCTAGATCTGAAGAACCAATTTTCACATAAAATAATCAATGGCCTCTAAATTTAAATTATAATGACAAAGAGGCGAAAGGATGAAGCTATTGAAAGCAGAAGTGATTGGAACAGATCCGTAAAGGGACACAGAAAATGTGGGCAAATTTAGGACGATAAAAAATAGGAAATATGGAAGAGACGTAGACAGAGGGAAGATTAATGAGAGAGAGAGCGTGAGACAGAAAACCGCGATATTCCGAAACGCACAAACTGTGGGCGGAGAATTAGCAGCTAATCAGAAGGGGGGCTTTATGTCGTGTCGCGCCACGTTTAAGCCTAATTTTTTTCGATTTATTTGGTGTTTACGTTGTTTCAACGGATTGTTGAAAAATTATCCAAATAAAAATTTTAAAAAAATATAACTATAAGATAAAATGAGAAATTATTTAAAAATTTCTCACTTGAATTTCATCCAATGCGACTTGCTGGGCTATGATATGATAAACTTTTCAGTTAGTTTTCAAAAACAACAAATAAAATTTTTGTCCTTTCTAAGTTCTCTCTAAAATCAGCACTGTCATGTACATAACTAATAAAATAAAATGAGTGCACTGGCTGGCATGATTAATGCGTCTTAATCAAGTGTTGAATGGGGTATGGTACGTTAGCATGTTATTATAGAAATCTCTAATTCATCTTCTTTTAAAGTAAATTGTGGGTTAAGTAGGTGAATATTTTAAAATTTTAAAATTTATTTGCGTTTGCATTATAGTCAACATTTGTGTCTTCTAAACAGTTTTAGGCCAATCTTCTTTCTATTGAAGATTCTATGACTTAGATAATAGAATTTATAATTGTATAATTTTTTTATATTTTAGCCTTTTCATGAAGATTTCATAGCTAATCATTCATACTTTTTATCCAATTTTTCCAGTGGTGTTAAATACACACACGCACTCAATGCCTATACTTTAGAGAGAATTGAAAGTTGAAGGCTTAAGGGTATGGTGGCGTTAAGTACTCAAATCATTTTTCAATTTTTAAAGTATTGATTTAGCATTAATCAGAAAACTGAAATTGCGTAGTTTGTCGCGGTTGGCAATGATGCAAAAGATGCAGAAGCATATGCATTTGGTCACAATTATGAAATTTCTCTTTCTTCTATAACAATCTTGTAGTTAATATAATTATTTTAAAAAATTTTCCTTTAGAGTTCCATCATTCCATGCTTCATATAAGTAAGAGTCGACTCCAAATGTTGAAGAATTTAATATACCAGTGATAAAAACGTGTCATAATTACACCAACAGTTTAAATATCAAAATTTTGTTATCAACAAATCAAATTTATATTGATTCCATTAATGTAATAGATGACAAAATAAAGATACCAAGATAGGAAAAGTTAAATCATACCATATAACATAGCAGTGAAAGAAAATTGATTACAATCCGCATTCACTAACACAGCTGTTATTTGAAATTTTTGCACAAAAGTGCACAAATTTATTAAGGATCATTCCCTAATTAATTAGGCATTAGTAACTTTTTTCATCAGCTAATGGAGCCAAGACAGGCACAGCGACGCATATTAAGGGATGAGCCCTTGGAAGCGTTATCCCTGCTTTCTCTTTCATGTCAACAACCGTGGCCGTCCCATTTCCTCCTTCGACCTTCCATTGGAAGCACTGAATCATTGCAGCCAAACTAGTGTGCACAATCTGTAAAGCCAGAGAGATTCCGGGGCATACTCTTCTCCCACTCCCAAATGGAATTAGCTGGAAATGCTGTCCTCTTACATCCAATTGGCCCTGCCTATTTCCATCTTCGCTCACAATAAACCTCTCTGGCCTAAACTCATGTGGGTTCTCCCAGTGATTGGGGTCCCTACCAATTGCCCACACATTGATAAATAACCGTGTCTTTGCTGGAATCTCATAACCACAAACAACAGCGGCTTTAGATGATTCTCTAAAAATTAATGGAGCTCCAGGGTGAATCCTTAGAGTTTCTTTAACTATGGCTTGCAGGTAAGGAAGCTTGACAATGTCCGATTCTTGTACTATTCTACTCTTCCCAATCACAGTATAAATCTCTTCTCTTGCTTTCTCCATGACATGTGGGTGGTTTATTAACTCTGCCATAGCCCATTCCATGGTTACTGCAGATGTGTCCGTTCCTGCCACAATCATGTTCTGCAACATTTTATTTAGAACCAAAATTTGTTAGTCTACTTGGATAATTAGATCCATCAATCAGGGCCCTAATTTGCGGAGCCAAAGAAATTATCCAATTAGCAGAAGAATAGTTACTATATAAGAGCCACTGAAACAGAAGCTAAGTGATTGGAGTGGATGAAGAATCATGTTCAACTTCGTGGACATACCAATTTTCTTTTTGAAGAAGATAAAGTAGATAAAAAGGGATTTTGTATAGGTTATATATACAGACTCAGTTACCGACCACGATGAAGGCCTTTATGTTATCTTTAGTCAATTTGATCTCAGAGCTCTCATCTTCAGATGTATCTAATAATACATCAAGTATATCCCTGATTTGTTCTCCTCCGCTCTTTTCCATGCTCTTGTTCCTTTCCTCTACACGTTCTTTGATAACTCTATCCAACATGGTGTCAAACCTGTCCCGTATGTCCACAAGCCTCTTGTTGAATCCCTGCAAATCCAATTTCTTACAGAACCAAATGAAGTCTGATATATTCAACTTACCCAAGAGCTCTGTTGAGTCCATCACCAGCTTCCTCACTTGTTCAGCTTCATTTTCATTTTCAGAACTCGTTCTTCTCATTGTCATTCTTGATATGATATTATTTGAAAGCGTCATGAGCTCTCCCCCAACATCCACTGCCTCACCAATTTTCCCTTTCTCGTATAGAACTCCGAGAACTCTCATAGTCTCTTGCTGCCTGACCGAAAGGAGCTGGTCGAGCATGCGGCCGCCGAGAAGCTCAGAGATGCACAGCTTCTTCATGAACTTCCAATAGGGTCCATGAGGTGCAAATAAGAAGTCTTGGAAGCCATAAGTTAAGTACTCAACGGCAACGGTTTGAGCAGGCCTGTTGGAGAACGAGGTATCGTGAGTTTTGAGGAACTCTTTGGCGGCTTCGGCTGTGGAAGCTACGACACAAGGAACAGAGCCGAGGAAAAGGTGCATTATGGGTCCATAGCGGATTGAAAGCTTGTGAAAACCTCGGTGCGGTAATGGAGAAAGAAGGTGGAGGTGTCCGACGATAGGCAAGGCTAGTGGGCTGGGCGGACGTCGAGCCTTACTCTGTTTTCTAGTAAGTATGGCTCGAACGAGGATGGTGGAGAGTACCCAAACGAGAAAAAGCTGGAAATGACCTAGGAATTCAGCCATTTGAGCTTGAAATTTAGGGAGCTAAACTAATGGCGAATGGAAAGAAATTCAGACTGCTAAACTTTTGAAACACAGAAGATTAGGCCAAGAAAAGAGAAAGTGTAACCGAAAGTGTAAGCAAATTACTGTTCTGACGTTCTTGTCTGAGCAAAATAGTAGGTACAAGTACTCATATTTACGTGAGCAAGAAAAGTTTGGCAGTTGAAAATGACTAATTTGACATTAATTGACTTTAAAAAATAGAAGTAAACAATTACAATCAATTGCAGTTAAATAACATTTATATACTGTTAACTTTAAGATTATCTGATGTGAATTATGTTATTGTTACGTAATTTTTTTATAATTGAACTATGTTGATGAGGTGTTTAAAATAAAAAAATAATAATATTTTTTTTTTAAAGACGTTACTCAATTTGTACATCTAACGGACATAAAAATAAGATTTTTCATATGATATCTTCAATACAGACTCCCAAGACTTGAAATTGTAGATGTAAAACAGAGTTGAATTAATGGCTAAGTATTTGCGAAGCACTGTACACAAGTTGGATCTTAGTTAATACCAGGCCAAACTATAGCCTAATGTGTGGCATACACATTCCAGTGTCCAGATCATGAAGCCACCCTAGGAGGGAGACTTGTTCCACACAAGGAAATCAATGAGAGAAGTAACCAATTACTCATAAATTCGTTGTTTGCAATGAGAAGGGACAACAGACAAGACTATGGATAGGACAAGAGTAATATATATACAGTTTCGAACCAGCGATAAAGTGAGAGTAATGAATTTGTAGCCATATGGCATCCTAAAAACTTGAACGATAAATGTCAAAGAAGACAGGGAGAAGCAACCGACAAGTATGGGTGTGTGAGGCGAGAGGCAATAGAAAGAAACTGGAGAATTTATGTAATACAAATGCTGCTGCTAATTTCGTCATGGTAATAATTAATGAATGGCCCACCCTTCACAAGAGCCACAACTTTGCCCAATCCCGTGTCACGCACCTAATCAAGTAGACAAGACGTAATGGTTATCTCTTTCTTTATTTTATCTTTTATTTTTTACTTATAATAAATTTTTATTTAAATGTAAATTATGAAATTTTTTTAAAATTTATATTTATTTATTTATTTATTTTTTCTATATCCTCCTATCTAATGTGTCAAATCCGAAACTAACCTCTCCAGCTTCGCCGCCCTTAACACGTTGTCACGGTGGTCCGAGTCAGACACATATATTAGTTTTAGAAATTATAACCTAAAAAAGAACTTTTTGTACTTTTGTTTTATTATAATTTTTTTATATATTTAATTATAACAATTAATTCATTTTATTAATAAAATATTTAATTTTTAACAATAAATAAATTAAATTATTTAAATATTTTATATAAATTTTTAATAAAATTTAATTTATAAAAATAATAATATAAACATATTCAAGTTTCTCATGCTATTATTTAGAAGTTGGTCATTTCAAATTTTTTTTATAAGCTTTATGTATTCTTTTTTAAAATTAATATTTTTTAGGTTAAAATATATAAAATTCTTTTAAATTTTAAGTTGATTTTAAAAAATTTTTTTAAACTTTAAAAATTTTCAAATGATCCTTTTAAACTATGAAAAAATTTTAAAACACCCAATTCCGTTAAGTTTTTCGTTAAAATTTGGATGTTTTTTAGTTAACTTCTACTTTGACCTGATAAAAAGATAAAAATATCTTTCAAATACACATAAATTTTCAAATCTGCCATAAATATAAAAAAAGAAAACTTAATATAGATTTATAATTTAGGGTTTAGGGTTTAAGAATTTAGGATTTAGGGTTTAGGATTTATGGGTTTAGGGCTTAGAGCTTAGAGTTTAGGGTTTAGAATTTAGGGTTTAGGATTTAAGGTTTAGGGTTTAGGGCTTAAAGTTTAGGGTTTAAGATTTAGGGCTTAGCGCTTAGGGCTTAGGGTTTAGAATTTAGGGTTTAGGGTTGAGATTCAATGTTAAAACTCTAAAATTTTACTGTTCACAGCCTTCAATTTCTCAACTTTACAATAAAAGTTATTTTTGTCATTTTCTTAAATTTTGACGGAAAACTTGACAAAAGGGATTATTTAAAAATTTTTTGTAGTTCAAGAGGGTCATTTGAAAATTTTTAAAGTTTAGAAAAATTTTTTAAAATCGACCTAAAGTTTAGGAGAGTTTTATATATTTTAATTTATTTTTTATTATATCTTTATACACCTGATAATGAGTTAAACTCAGAACAAAAATTTAAACGAGTTCCTCAATCTGCCACACATAAAGGTCAAGTCTGTTGCCCCATATCCCAACCCTTGTTGGTTGATCACTTCAAGTTGCTTTGTTGTATTTGTAGTAGTAGGAGATGTTACGCTGTTTGAATTTTAATCACCATCGATCTTTGTCAGTCTCTTGATTCAGGTTTATAATTCTAAAAACTTTGTGCTTATTAGGGTTTCTAGAGTCTCAAGTCCCAGAGACTATTGACCATTAATGATGCCAACCTAGAAGAGAGTAGTCATTATATTGTACCACGTACCCCAAACTTATTGCGTGACATCTTGATAGAATAATGATCTAGAGTTACTCAGAATTCATAATTTCAATACAGCAAATAATCCTTCGAGCAGCAAGATAATTAATAGGAGTTTTAAAAAAATTTAAATTTAAATATTGAATTATATGTTTAATATTATTAAATTTAATTTAATAATAAAGAACTAATTACTTATAATTAATTATCTCATATTATATGCGTGGTACCTACAGTGCAAACAAAATGTAATTGACAAAATTTCCCTAAATGAAATTGCGTGGCTAGATGACAAGGATGCAAAAGCACATGCATTCGTTTCGTTACAACGAAAAAAATAAGGAAAAAAATACAACTTCAACGCAGGATTCTCAGTTACGAGTATGTGACCTACTTTTTACACACACAAGTTTAATTTCTTGCACGTAGAATACGTGCATTTGGACATCTTGCTATCTTCACTCCTTAGTTTATATTAGGGAGCAGTAACAATCTCCAACAGAGCATACGCTCCCCACCTGATGGTTGCTGGAGTTCAGAGATCAAAGGCCATCATCTCCGCCGCTTGATCAATCACCTATGATAGTAGGAAACGGATTGAGTCGAGGCAAAGGGAGGCAAACTAAGGGATGAGCTCTTGGAAGGGTTATCCCAGATTTCTCCTCCATGTCAACAGTGTCATTCCCTCCATCAATTTTCCACTCAAAGCACTGAACCATGGCACCGAGGGTAGCTTGTACAACCTGTAGTGCTAGTGAGGCTCCTGGACACCCTCTTCTTCCACTCCCAAATGGAATTAGCTCAAAATGATGCCCCCTAACATCCAATTGACTCTGCCCACTTCCCTCTTCACTAACAAATCTATCTGGCCTGAACTCAAGTGGGTCCTCCCAGTGAATGGGGTCCCTACCAATTGACCAAATATTCACAAACAATAGCGTCTTTGCTGGAATCTCATAACCACAAACATTACAGCTTTCGGATGATAATCTCCCTACTAATGGCGCAGCGGGGTGAAGCCTTAATGTTTCTTTAACTATAGCTTGCAGGTAAGGAAGGTGGATAATATCTGCTTCTTCTACTATTCTACTTTTCCCAATTACTGAATCAATCTCTTCCCTTGCTTTCTTCATGACATGTGGGTGGTTGATTAACTCAGCTAGGGCCCATTCGGTAGTTATGGCAGATGTGTTGGTTCCTGCAAAAAACATCTCCTGCAATTTTTTTTTTTTTTTTTCCAATTATGATATGCATCTTGGTTAGGTTTCCTGAGAATTCATATGGTCCTTGCATGTTGAGCTGGCATGAATTTACTGAAGTTAGAAATGACAAGCAAGCAGACGCAAATATGTCTTTTTCGTAAGTAATGCAAGTTTTTGGCGAAATGTTCATTCAAATTAAAGAAAGAGATTTTAAGAACATAATATCACATCCATATGCATGTTGAATTCTGGGTTAATAAAACCGAAAGCTATGCTTTTAAATATGTTTTCAAGAACAGAGAATTCTACTTAATTTATTGATCACCTCATTTTTGCAGTTAAGTCAAACATAGTTACCCCACTTACTAATTAATTTCCCATTCCACATGAATTTACTTGTTACAAGTGCAAAGATTCAAAGACATTGCAAAAAACCCAAACTAAACGTGACATATTGCCTTAAAATTCTGGAGTCGTTTTCATGTTCAATTACTGACAGAGAACCTCATAGAATCATAGATTATGTGTAGGAATAATAGAGGGAATTGAAGTCATAATTTACTTACTATAATGAAAGCTTTGATGTTCTCTCTTGTTAACTTTATCTCGGAGCTGTCTTCTTCATGAATGTCTAACAAAATATCAAGTAAATCCCTGATTTGACCACCTTCACCCATTTCCTTGCTCTTTCTCCTTTTCTCTTCATGCTCCTTTATCACCTTCTCCAACAAGGTATCAAACCTGTCCCGCAATTCCTTCGCCCTTTTCTTGAATCCTTGCAAATCCCAATTCTTAAAAATCCAAATAAAGTCCGACACAGCAATTTGCCCTGCTACCTCTGCCGTGTCCGTCAATAGTTGTCTGATGTCTTCAGCTTCTTTTTCATTTTCAGAACACGTCCTGCTCATGGTCATTCTTGATATGATGCTATTCGTTAGTGTCAAGAGTTCGCCGCCAACATCAACGGCTTCACCCCTTTGTCCTTTATCGAGTAGAAACCGCAGAAACGACACAGTCTCTTGTCGCCTGACAGGGAGGAGAAGGTCCAGTGTCCGGCTGTTGAGAAGCTCAGAAACGCATAGTTTCTTCATGAACTTCCAAAAGGGTCCATAAGGAGCAAATCCGAAGCCTTTGGAGTCATACGTCAAGTATTCAACGGCGGAAGTTGGTAACCGGTCGGAGAAAAAAGATTCGTGAGTTTTAAGGAACTCTTTGGCAGATTCTGGAGTGGAAGCTATGACACAGGGGACAGATCCAAGGAAAACTTGCATAACGGGCCCATAGCGAGCTGAGAGCTTGTGAAAAGCTTGGTGAGGTGAAGGAGCAAGAAGGTGCATGTGTCCAATGATGGGTAGGGTCGGTGGGGAGGGGGCCCGACGAGCCTTGGTCTGGTTTCTGATGAGAATGATTCGAATCAGAATGGTGGAGAGTACCCAAATCAGGAAAAGTTGGATATACCCTTGCAATTCCACCATACTTGCTTTTCTCCCAAAAAAATTCTTAGCTGATCCCTACAAGCCTACTGATAAAGAGAAAAAACAAAAGGCGACAAAAGCTGGTATTGTCAAGGTTGGCTGAATTTTAAACTACAGTGGGATAGATAGCTGCTCTATACTTGAGGCGCAACCGTGGGCCATGTTGAACTGTCTACACGTAGCCTGGAAAGCAGGAGTAAAGAAGGCAATCCTGTAGTCTCTTGAGGCAGTAGATCTGATGCAGGAAAATCCTCAACAAAACGCACAGTGATTCAGCTAGTGGAGTTTATCAAAAGCTGGTTGAGGAACCGATGGGAAATCGAGGTAGTCCATATTCATAGAGAAGGCAACAGAGCAGCTGGCCAACTGGCAAGGTTAGGGAGAAACCAGGAGAACAATATGAAAAGGTTTGAAGCAGCTGCGACAGAGATAAGCCCTATAATTGAGGAGGACAAGAGAGGGATAGGGCCCTCAGGGGTGTTCAGTGTCTACGTTGATTTCTCCCTCAGATGTACCCAACAAAATTAAGAGCTGTGTCTCCTACGCAGCTAAAAATAAAATAAAGGTAATATTATATCTATATTTTTATATTTATAATATTATTTATAATTAATATATTTTATTTATATTTATAATTTTTTAATTTTATTTTTAATAATTTTAATTTTATTCACATCAATATATATAGATAAAACGTGACTCCACGACGTAAGAACAACGCTACTCTAAAATAATGGATAAAAAGTACTGTTTCATCAAATATTTTTTTAATTATCAGAATTGGTAGTGTATCATTTCTAAAAGATAAAGATGGAAAGCGAAGGAGCCTGACAGTGAGTCAGTTGAAGACTTTTAATACATTGGGGCCCACTAACGACATTTCCTCTCCCCTTCGGAATTCCCTCGTGTGGACTATTCCGCAGATATAGCACCATTCCTCCAATAAACGGCTGCCATCTGGAATAATTCAACGGTAGTTATCTCTTGATCAGCTCCCAATTATTCCCGTAATTAAATAGAGCTCTCAATACGGGTTAGCTCAGCCCTTCTAGGAATGGAACAAAGGATGGACTTGGATCAGTAATTCAGTAGTCTATAATTCTTTATGCCAATCCAATTCACATAACGAGTTGGGACAGGCTGGTCCAACCAACCCGACTCATATGGACAATTTTATCCGCGTGACCGAATATTATAAATTGGTGTGAGCCGTAAGTAAAAACCTTGTTCACTATTTTTATAAAGTATATATATATATATATATATTACATAATGTATATGTATATGATTATTAAGTAATCTATTATGGTCATACATATATGGAGGTGGATGACAGATTGGAAAAGCGTAGTTTCATTACTTACCTGAAGCAGAGACGATGAAACGAGAGATGATGAAGGAGATTTGGTTATTAAGCCCATAAGATGCAGGAGATTTGGTACTGTCTATTCTTCCTTCCGTGGTTGTTGTATACATCAAAATCAACGCATCGACCTCAAAATGCGCATTCTCTTTTCTCTCTCTGCCTTCTCCTGGGCTGTCTCTTTGACACGAGATTTGGTAATTTAAAAAATTAGTATAGATACTTAGCTGTTAATAAGAATATTAAGAGATTCAAATAGCATTAGACTTGAAATTATCAATAAACTAATATTATTAAAAAAACACTTAATGCTAATTCGTATAATCTTTTGTTATCTCATATGTAATTTATACAACCTTAATTTGTTAGTAGTACCAATTAGTGTATACTCATTAATTAAGGAATACTTAAAAGAGCAAAACTAAATTCAAGAAAAATTCATAACGCTAAGTAAAGTTATCACAATGAATATTATTTCAAATTATAGTTATTAAATTATTACTTTTAATGGGTTTATTATGTAATTATAAAAATGGACTGAATTTTTTTTTTTTGGTAACATAGAGATAAGAAATTAAACTGAGATAAACGTTGGGAACACTACACCAAAATCATCAACAACAAGAAACAAATTCAGCCCAGGTGGAGGGGAGTGAAAAATTTGAATATCACAAGAGAGATTGGCTCCCAATCTGGACATGAAATCAATGGCGAAATTTCCCTCTCGTAAAGTGTGTCTGAATCGAACCGTCCAACTCCTATCCATTAATTCCTTCATCATCGACACTAACTACCACGCTAGAAGATTATTACTGCAACCCCTGAAGCAAGGTGGAGAGAATCAGATTCTAGAATGATATTGCCAAAGTCCGACTCCCATGCCAACTACAAACTGGATAGGAGACACAATTCCGCTCTAGCACCGAACAAGAACCAAGATTCTTCACAAATCCCCCCAAAAAATTCCTAGAATCATCACCCAAAAGACCTCCACACGCAACAACACCATCCTTCTTAGAGCCATCAACATTGACTTTCACAACCTCATCAGGAGGATGACTCCAGCCCACTAGCCTTTCCACTCTGCCAGATCGCTTCCCACTCTGACGTCCTACCACACTTCCCTGAGAATAAGTCCAGGTAGCATGAAAAATCTGCAAGACCAAGTCATGGTCTTGATAAACTGCTGTATGAAAAACCACTACATTATGACGCTTCCAAAGCCAGCATAGTGCCACGCAAAAAATAAGCTGCCAATCATTCTCTTCTGCTAAACCCTGATTTGTTGAAAGATTTCATGACATCCATTCATGTTCATTCTAGGTAAAAAATTTATGCCAATACTTCGGATGAACAAGATGCATCCAAACATGGGTATTTACCTCACAATCGCGTAAGGCATAGCATGGATTCAGAATAGTTATGACATCGTGGGCAGCTATCATCTTTAGTGATCCCCATCCTCTTCCTTCAAACATTAATGAGGATTCTCCCTTTGGCACATAACCATACAAATGTTTTGCATCTTTTTGGACCACATCAATGCCAAACTTTTCTCCAGAATTTACTCACCCCTCTGTCAGTGCTCTCATTGACAATATTATAAGTAGATTTTAATGAGAACTCACCATTACTAGAGTACTTCCAACGGATCCTGTTAGCACCAACAACCAATCCTGGTGGAGGAATTGCCGCAATACAAGCGCACACCTCACTTGGAAGAATAGAGTGCAACAAACCCCAGCTCCAGTCGCCATTATGATCAGTAAAATCTGCTACTTTTTTCTCCAAGTCCGCTTGGTCAACAGTGCCCAAAGCATATTGATGAAGAGGTGAAAAGTCTTTCATGCAACAGACCATATGAGACCCTTATGGAGATGTTTCCAGTTTTTATTAACACCTTTCCAAAAACAAGAGAATATAAGTTTTGGTCCAACTCAAGATAAGAGCTCAGACCCACACTCACATTTGGCACGCACCACTTTAGCCCATAAATCATCTTTTTCCTAGATCAGACCCCAGCCTACTTTAATCATGTTAGCAGAATTAGAGGCCCTAAGGTGACGAATCCCTAGACCTCCCACATCCTTAGGTTGGCAGACTTCTTTCCACTGGACCAAATGAGTTTTCCTATGATCATGCGAAGAGCCCCAAACAAAATTTTGGCATTTCTTTTTAATCTCATCACATATGCCTAAAGGAATTAAAACGGTATTCATTCAGTAATTGGGAACATCATCCAATATTGATTTAGTAAGAGTAACTCTTCCTGCCAAAGAAACTGTGTGAGCCTTCCAAGAAGAAAGCCTATTAGAGATTTTGTCAATAATATGATCAAAATTCTGCTTTCGAACTCTGCCATCGAAAAAATGGGACACCAAGATATTTCCCCAGATCACAAGTACGTTGATAACCCAAAGCATCACAAATAAGTCCAGCAACGCTATTATTCACATTTCATGCAAAGTAGACCCTTGTTTTACCATAATTCACTTTCTAACCCAAAGAAATCCAAAATAATACTAAGCACTGATTAATAATGCGAGCTTGAGACAGATGCTTCTGCAAAAATGATTAAATCATCAGATAAGAAACACAAAGCCCAAATTTCCTGATTTGAATTGGCTTCCAAAAATGGACTGATTTGATTATGTATGATTTAGGCTAGATTTACACTTTTATTGAAGGTGGGGGCATGAGAAGCGGGGGTAACATAAATGAGGAACCAAACAAGAAATGGAATGTCTTGAGATGTAGTCATGGGCTTGTGACTTGTCAATCAATTTTTTATTATTTATTATATATTTAGAAACTAACCTAAAAGAAAGAACAAAGGAACATCTTACCAAAAAATTCATCTATTAGATTTGCCCAAAAAATATATATACATCCGGTAAGTGATAGTGTCCATACCTAAGAATCCATTGTGTTAAAACAACCGAGAATTTGTAATAACGTGATTAAATCCTAAAACAGAAAACCCAACCCTGCCCCAACAACACCCCAAAAAAAAGAATCGCACGTTGCAATCAGCATTCCACAAGCAACTAGTACATACATATAGCCTCATCTTGGCCGTTGAATTCTTTACCGAGAAATATGAGTAATTTCTCTGCAAACGTGCCCCAAGTAGCTGTATGAGCGAGAGCGAGTAATATGCTTCCCAAGAAGAATTGAATATGTGACACACAAAAGCTAAACGGCAAAGCAGCAGCCACCCTTCTTTCCATTATCAAGGTCCTGATTAGGAACAATAATTGCGGTTCCCTTCAGAAGTGCTGAACTCCCATCTGCCTCACCATTGGCAGCGAGGGGTTTCTTGCTGATGATGCGGTAAATCTCAGTTAGAATGGTCAAAAAGGCAGGTTCAACGTTAGTGGACTCAAGTGCTGATGTCTCCATAAAGAATAGGTTCTCTTTTTGCGCGAACTCCTGGGCGTCTTCTGTTGGCACCGCTCTAAGATTTCCCAGATCACACTTGTTGCCAATGAGCATAATAACAATATTTTTGTCAGCATGAGACCTCAGTTCCTCCAACCATGTTGCCATGTGATCAAACGATTGACGTTTAGTCGTGTCATAAACTATCATTGCCCCTACAGCACCTCGATAGTATGCACTAGTAACTGCCCTGTACCTGAAAGAACAAAAAGAGGCAAATTTCAAGGGCCATAATCGAACTCAAAAAATTAAATTATTTAAATGTCATGCCATCAAGCCCAACGAAATTCTGAAATGAAACAAATTACAGAAATCGAGCTCAGTTTAACTCATATACAAACCAAGTTAAGGCCAAGCAGCCTGCATATCACAGCAGCCATATGAAAAGCAGGACACATATCTCACAATGCTGATATGCCAGGCAGAAACAAGCATCTCAATAAATCAGTTGCAGAGTTAACAACATAAGGTCAAATTTAACATCCACTAATGTATGCAAATCTTGATCACAACACCATCCTCTGAACAACCTTTTTCTTCTGTTCTACCCAAAAGAATCGTGTGTCATACTAGTGACATCATTTCTTCCATTTTGATTCCAAGAATCATCAAGGCACTTCTTTACTTATTCACTATACCTTAATGTGGCAATCTATCCGTTCATACAGCTCTATGGTTAATACCATCTATTAGGAAAAGTAACAAGAAAATAAGCCTGGAGGATAGCTAAATGGAATTTTCTGGTAGCAGTAGTGTTACATCATGAGCCAACTTAGAGAACCACCTCTTTTCACCTTGGTGATAGACAAGTTTACTTGACATTCTGGTCATTTTCCTCAATTTGATTCACATTATTTAGGTGCATTTATAGATTGGTTAGACCTTGTCACATATATTCTCTGAGATTTCCATGAACATGCACTGTATTACAGGGCACCTGTCAAGAGTATGACTAAGCAGAAAAGCGAGTTCAAACTACATGGACTTTGTACAATTTGTAACTTACTTAAAAGTGACAGAGAGGAAATTAAGAAAACTTCATAAATGAAGGGCAAGCAAGTAAATGTTTGAAAAACCCCAACGAAAGCCCCTTGCATAGAAAGTGAGATGCAAGCAACTATGATTACAAAAATGCTGATGATGACCAATCATGTTAATTTTTCATGTATTCTTAAATAAAATGTAACAGGTAAGAATTACTTAAATTATTTCTTTAGGATTTCCACTATAATCAAATGTTCTTTAACGAATTCTTCTCTACCATCCTCCCTCTTCACATAAAAAAAAAAACAAAAAAACAAAGTAAATGGTGTTCCAACTTGGAGAGCTTTTCATCTCGAAGACAAGCATAAAATTGTGTGCTTGTTCTCTCCAACAGGAAAATTGTATTAACCACAAACAAGCCTACAGTCATCATGTGATCGTCTGTAACACCACCACCAGTGACTTGAAAGCATCTAAATATTCAAGCTCCTCTTCTAAATTCTATAGATGGCAATTCCTAGTGAACACCATTTGTCAAACCCATTCAGTGACCAAACCTAGACACTCAAAATAAAATCTTCAAATAATTCAGCTTTTATGCCAGTCCTAAAGCTACCACCGGCACATTGTCGATCCATTTCTTCCATATGTCCAGAATGGTTAAGAAATTGTATAACAATGCCATATGCTCCTCATGCAGAAAGCCAAAAAAATGATTGCAGAATCCTCTTCCCATACTTATTCTGTTCGTCGCCTTGTAAAGAATAGGGCATTAGTACTTCCAGATTATCATCCCACCTACCAACTATGATTTCATCCAATTAAATGATTACCATCACAAAAACACTGTGTAAATGATTTATATTATCACTTGGAAAACAATTGCTAATTCAATATTCCCAAAGCTATACTTGGAGAGACACTCAGAGAAATAAAGCAAACCCAGAAGCAAGTATCATATCTAAGAAGTGGGCAACGCGCACCTTTCTTGCCCAGCAGTATCCCAAATCTGTGCCTTCACCGTCTTTTGATCAATAATGAGCGTTTTTGTCTGAAATTCAACCCCAATAGTGGCTTTGGAATCCGCGCTGAATTGATTCCTCGAAAAACGTGCAAGGAGCTGAGTTTTCCCGACGGCAGAGTCCCCGATCAACACCACTTTGAATACATAATCAATCTTCTGATTGAAATCTCCGTATAAATTCGACATTTCTCACCGCAAATTAAATCCTTAACCAATTGTCCCCTCGAATCTACCTCTCAAATCCAGAAAATGGAACATAAATCGCTATATAATCTGGCAAGTAACGTGTTTGTGGTCAGTCATGGGGGGCTTCGCATAGGATCTGAGCGTAGATCGCCGGGCTGATCACCTACCAGAAAAGAAAATATTGAAAAGGGCCCAAATGGGGAGCGTAAGGAAAACAGAAAGCGAGGTAGAGAGTATATATGAGAACGGAAAATAAGGGTTAGAGTTTGAGAGAAAAGATCAAAGAATCTTGGACATGGCTGATGAGTGCAAGTGCAAAGGGAATCGATGGTGAAAGGGAGAGGTCGGAGTTATCCGTTAGGGAAGAACCAACGTCCTGTGCGGTCCCTGTTAACGACTTTTCGAGTAAAACGTTGATCTACTCTCTTGCCTTTACAAAATTTCTTTTGTTTTAGTATTCACAATATCTGTTGTACGGCCATGCATGGTGCAATGTTATGTAACTAGTTTTTTTTTTTTTTTTCCACACATTTGAAATAAATATTATGGAAAATTCTAATTCATGGGACTTTTAAATCTTTCAATATGATTTGAGTTGAAGATTTGAAGAATTTAATAATTTTAAATTTTAAATAAATATTTAATAAAATTAAATTTATAAAAATAATAAAATAAAAATATTATTAAGATAAAGTGAATAACCAGCAACTTGTATATAGATAATTTTTAACTAAACGTATAAAGTATAATCATTTGAGTTATATTAGAAAACAATTTTTTAAAAAAAAATTGCATAAAAGCATGCAATTTAGGATTAAGATCCTTGGAATGTCAAAGAGTCTTCTCTTCTCAGCTGTGAAGAAAAGGTCCTCTGACAATGCCTTTTAACATCTCTAAGGAAATGTCAAAGGATTCTGGCCGTACAATTTATTGCCTTATGCTTAGAATTTGTTAGTTAATTCACACTAAAGTATTTTTTTATATAAATAAATAACTAATGTTTAAGAATGATGTGTGGGAAATAAAAAAATAATTAAATTACCTTGACATTTAAAAAGATGTTATATTTACTAAGATATTTTTTTTATTGAATAATTCAAGTATATTAAAAGTTAACAAGACAGTTGAGAGAGAATTTATTTTAATGAGATGAGGGGTGGCTAAGAGAGAATTTTTTTTAATTGAGCATTTAGTAGAGAGTGTGTTAAATAAAAGTAAATTTGGAAAAAAATTAGTAAAGTTTTGATTCTATAAAGTAACAGTAGAATGGGAAAATAAAAAAACTTTTCCAAAACGTCAGTTATTTACCGGCTTGATTTTGGAACATTTACTCTGGGAAAAGCTATTTATACAATGGTACAATGTAGATATTGTATATAACATATTATTATTAACTGAATTTTGTAGATTAAATTTTAAAATTTAATAAATGTAATAGTGTCTTGCATTCATCTCATATAATAATTCATTGCATAAATAGCAGCACTCCAATTTTTTTAATTTTAGGTACATAATAATTTTATTTTCTGTCCTAATTCGATAAATCAATGTAGAAAGGAAAGATTATTACCCAAATTCAACATAAACAAGCTAATAGAAAATAAGAAGAGAGCAAACGGATGGCTATGTATAAATGGATTGAGATAAAAGTTGAAGCAACACATATAGATCGCAAATCCCAGGCGCGCTTTTAAGATCCTGCTTACCTGCCAGATGTAAATGCCAAAACTTGCTGCAAATTGGGCCTTTTTTCATGGCATATCCTTAGTTACCGCGTGTTCTTTTTAAGGATCCGAATCCTCTACCTCTTTTTTTGAAAAGGCAAAAGGTTTTTTTTTTTTTTTTTTAACAAAAATAAGTTGAAAGCTAAATTAGTTCACATTTTTTTAAGTTGTTTCATCGAAATTTTTTTTATCTTTCTTTTATTTTGTAAAAAGAAGATTCTCTGTTTTTCTCAAAGAAAAGCAGAATATCCCAATCCATTTATAAGAAATATTAGCAGTATGATAAACCAATGACAGGGCCAGGCCAGCTTACACTTTTACAGTGTTTCAAGTTGAGAAGCCAAACTGCATTTGCTGAAAAGTTAATACGAATCAATGCTTATGCTGAGATTAACACATGACAAGCCATGAACACCATTGGTTTGTGGCGTTCCATATGTTTGTGAGCCAATCATGCAGTGGGTGTTTCTGGCTAAATACACAATCTCCCACAAAACCGGTCCTTGTTCCTGGTAGATCACCAGCACCCTCCTTTCTGAGTTACCGCTCGGATGCACTGAGGATGTTCAGATTCCCTGACCCCGCTGCCAGGGTGGGTCTCAGCGAAAGGTCAAGAATTCCTCTGCTCTGCCACTTTCTTCAGAGGACCCATGAGCCAACTGACAGGCCCAGCTGTACTACTATGCCTCTCATGTATCCTTGTTTACTTATCTTTCTTCCTTTCTTATCCCAAAAGAGATAATTTCTTTCCTTTCCCGTACTCTGGACACAAAATATATGATATCATTACTTCTAGTTTGATTACACATGAAAATTAAGCTTGTCCCATTTTTTTAGTAAGTTATCATTTTTGTCCCTAAAAAATTTGCATGAAAATACTTTGATTTTAGAACTTTTTTGCCGATTAGTTTTATCCTCAACTCATTAAAAATCATTGCCATTTGGTCATTTTGTTGATTGATTGAGATTAACATGCTGATCTAGACTATTGTTAATTTAATTTTTAAATTTTAAATCTTAAATTTTAAAATCTTAAAACTCTCAATCTTAATTTTTAATTTTTAATCTTTCAAATCATATATTCTAAAATTTAAATTCTAAACTTTAAATACTAAATATTAATACATACATATGAAATTCTAAAGTTCTAAACACCTAAATACAATAACACAAAAATAATGATATGAAAAAAAAAAAAGTTCACATTACAAATTTGAGAGAAAGTAGCCCCGAACATTCAATACTACACAGGGACTAAAAAATTTCCCCACGGGAAGAAAACACCGAAAGGTCACATGTAATTGTGCACCCAAACAAGAGGGGTGTTATTTTTTCCTTTTCATAAGCTAGCAGAAATCTTTCAGGTCTTTATCAATCATCAATCATCCAGTGACTACTGTGATGGTCGCAACAAGTAAGCAACCCATTAAACGCTTAACAATTCAAATGCTCTCGAAAAGCAGCCATGTATTAACCATTTGTAACCTTATCTCATTTATGACATTCACTAGCAAATGACAACCACTTGAGATGAGCATCAAGCTCCATCCCAATTCTTAGCCAGAATAATTAGAGAGGCCAAAAAAAGAAAAACAAAAAAACAAAACAAAACTTGGAAGGAATACAATTTTAGAACTCTGCTATACAAAATTACAAATAAGTATTTGTTTTATTGACGGTGTAATTGAAAACGTCTGTTAGCTGAAAGTACCTAAATGTTGTGGTGAAGACCTACCAGCTTCTTCTATTGCACTCAATAATGATAAACATAGTTTCTTTCTACTTATTTTCGACGCACTATGATATAAAGCGTGGATTTTATCCACCTTAGTTTGGGTTCTTTGCTTATTGCCTGTGCTGTACACAAGAAAGTTAAACAATTTGTTCTGTATCTGCCTTCTGCGTGCTTGTACACTTGCAGTTTGCCCGTTTCTCACTCAGAGTCTGCAGAAAATTAATACAATGAGTGCAGACGGGAAAAAGTCATTAATTGCACGGTGATAAGTCCAGGTAATCTCAGTTAAGTTCAGCTTAATTTGTACCTTGAATTGTTTCTGAAGATCTTTGATGTACTCAACAGCCAATTCCAGCATGTCTGCTGTGTTTGTTTGCTGCCAAGAACAAACACATAGAATGTCAACTCTCTGAACATAGATACAACAATTTTGGAAGCTCAATCCTATATGACCAAAATTTTACCTTGTCCATGTTTGGCACAAGTTCTTGTAGTTTTCTCATTCGTTCGCTGATCCTGGTTCTTCTCACCTGTTCATGAAAATAATTTATATTAGAATATGATCTTTTACAAGCCAGTTAGTGCATCCTCACTTTAAAATAACCAGATGATTTAAACAAAGAACTGCATGTGGACATATATATCTCACCCTTTCTGCAATGCTTCGAGGATGAGTAGCACAGCCACGCTTTGCTCTGATTTTACAAGGAACAGATTCTGGGAAATGAAGGAACTTCTCCATAGCAGCCATCTCTGCTGAAGTTTTTGGCAAGCTCAAGTGATGCGATAGTATTTGAACCTGATTTCCAAGCTCACCACTCTGAGTGTAACAGCTTCGTTGTATAAGAACAAGCAACAAGAAATGAAACTGGAAAAAAAAAAATGACCAGTCTCTATATACCTTAGCAGCATCAGAAAACAACTTTTCATTGTTATTTTGCTCTCTTTTCAAGCCACTGAGACTTTCCGAGATGTGTGATGTATTGTTCCAAGAAGCATATGGAAACCCAGAGCCATAGCATCGAGTATCACCATTGCTAGCCCCCAGCCTCCCATTATCAGGGCTAGTTGCCCCAATGCTCTCATTCCCAATTTCAGAGATCTGTGACAACATTCCCAAGGAGGAAGCACTTCTTGAAGAGAAGCCAATCTGATTCTTCAATCTATTCACAGATGGACTAAGTTCACTAGTATTGCCATTCACCCCGCCATAGTTTCCAACACCTTTCATGATTACAAATAACTTTTCAGTATTTGAATCTAGTTTCTAGCCACAAAATACTGAAGAAATTTATTCTTAATAACATAAGAAGCAGGGTCCGGAACATGTAGCAATGCGTCTAACGTATTCATAGATTCTCAAATTGAAGTTATCACAAATGTAACACATAAACATAAGTTCCTGACAACATCACAGCCATTGAATGTCAATTACTACAAATGTAAGTAAACCATGAGTTTATACCCCAATTGCAAAGCATATGTCAATTACACTATCTAAATTGTTTGAGAGGTTTCAGTGACTTCGCACGTATAGAAAATTGGAATCATCAGATTCTAAACAATCATAAATTGGAAAAATTAGAATGCGCTGTAATTCTAATAGTAGCATAGCTACTAATATCAGGAAGTATATTCAGGATATTTTCTCCCCAAATCTGCAACAACTTAGATTCTAACATCTAAGCTCCGTGACACATTTAATGTTGCCACTAATAAAATTTTCCTTTCGTGCCGCATAAATATTTTAACTTTAAGCAATAAAAACTGCACAACCACCCAAAAAGATTAAAAACTTTCCCAAAAAGTAGCCTACAGAACCAATAAACGGAAGAGGAAGCAAAACAAGTACAATAGTACCATTTTGAAAGGAAATGTTGGAGAAAAGGCCAGCAGGGGAGCTACTTTGCCTGAGAAGATGCGAACCAAAACTTTTCGACTGCGTTTCGTGATTTATTCCCATTGAACCTACCAATCCATATGAACTATCCATGGCAGAACTTGCAGTAGAATTGTGCCTCGGATAGTGAGGCGGTAACCCAGTATAGCCTTGCTGGGAATTCATGCGGTTCAGAGCTGCCCCAGTTGGTGCTTTCGGGGATTTATCTTCCAACTCCTGAAAGCTCGGCGACGCAGGATCGTTGTTGTCACAGTAATTATTTGCGAATCTAGAAATTAATCTCTCAGGCTCAGACCCCTCCCATGGATTGCTCTTATTGACAGCGGAATCAACAGCTTCTGTGAAATTCGCGAAAAATGAACTTGAGGCCGAGCGAAACCGAAGTGTCCCAGAATTGGGTTGATGTTGCTGGTGCCGTTGGGGTTGAAAATCCGGATGGAAATCAGAATCCATAAATACTTCTGCGGTTCACTCTGTTACTTCCTATTATAGATAAGATGAAGTCACGCCGAAATGAGAAGCTGGAGAATCATTACTGAAAAGACTGGTCGCTTTTTGGCAGAAAATTCCGAGAATTTTTCTTTTTCTTCCCTTTTTACTTTCTGGGAGAAAATACTTTTCGGCTTAGTTCCTAAGCAGGGTAGGATAAGATCTTGCTGAAGAAGCAACCAAATGGAACAAATCCCTAGCTGTAGCACATAATTCAAAGGGAAAATAAAGGGAGCTTGCAGGTGCAGAATAGGTATAAGGATCCAGTGAAAAGGGCAAGGAGATAAATATGTAGATAAAGATGATTCCAGTGCAAGTTCAGATTTGCTTTTGAGAGCACCAAAAGCAAGGAAGATCTTACGAATAAGAGCTAAAGCTAAAGAGAGAACGGAGAAGGAGAAGTATGTGCAGATAGCAGAGAGAGAAAGCGGCAGAGGACTATGCAGGTAAAGGGGAAGAAGGACAGAAATGGGAGAAGGCAAAATTTATCTTGTTCTGGCGCAAGTTCACGCAACAAGAAAGTACACAAAGCCAGCAATCGATGTCCCAGAGTCGCTCTCTCTGAAGTTTGTGATTTCAATTAAATTTCACAACTACAATAATCCCCCTTTCTGTTGTCGTTTCTTAGAAACAGTGATAATTTATAAGATTCTCTATTTTTATAAATTTTTGAAATATTTTAATTAAAAAATTTATATTATTAAATTTATTAACTATAATAATTTAAATATAAAATTTTAAATTAAAAAAATATTTGAAAATAATTCCACATTTATTACTGGCCATAATTTATATTAAGTATTTTTTATTTTAAAAAGTTCTTAAGATGGCAAGTAAAGTCAATCTCGTTTATTAGCAAAAAATGGAAAAAAAAGAAGGAGGACCCATTTCTGAGCTATGTTCGTCCGGAAAAGGAAACAAAGCTACAGATTATTTATGGTAAGTCGGTAACGGCGTCAAGTCCTTGATAAAGGTTCCGGTCTTATCGCATATGACATGGATGAGGCATAGAGGGATTCGGGGACTGGGCTGCAAAATTGAGTGACGTCACCGTTAGTCTCGTGCGCACCAGATTCACACCGTATCTGATTCTCTTGCTTGCCTCGTCGTTTTCAGTGATTTCATTCACAGGCGCCGTCTTTCCAAAAATAAAAACCTTTGATTTTATACCACGAACATTCTTGAATTTACGAATTCACCACTTTGCTTGATGCTTTCCTCAGGGGCGTTGCTCACACAAATAATTACTTATATAATAATAAGGTGTTGCGATAAAAATTGATTATATCTTAAATTAAGATTTAAATTAAATATTTATATTTAAATCTTAAAAGTTTGTTTTATTGAAAGAAAAGGAGTCATATCACCTTTTATGTTGGTGCACATAAACATTTGAACGAGGAATGATAGAACTTGAATGGAGAGAAAGGTAAAGAGTTCAAGTCATCATTTTAGCCAAAACTCAACGCCAATGCTTAAAGTTATTTCAAAAATTATAATTAAAAAAAAATCGATTTCATTCCATTCCTTAAAGTTTTCTATATAGTACTAAGAATAGTACAGAACATAATTGCAGGACATTCTTGGATTCCCAACTGACGTAAAATTAAGACCATAAGGTCGAGGGAAGGCGAAGAATTTCAATTATTGAATGATCTCATTCGAATCGCAGAAAGGCAAGTACGGATGGATGGAATCTAATCCCAACATTGTTGCTCTGGTAACTTTTGCCCCTTATTCCATAAACGGCTGTGCTCCTTCATGTTCTTTATTGTAGTGTATTAATGAATGTTAGACTGGTGGGGTGGTCCATGCATGCATGACAGTTGTGATGAAAGAAGGTTAGACAGAAAGGGTAAAGAAGAGGAGGTAAGGTTGAGAGATGCAAGACAATGGATTCGTATTCAAAGTGGTAACTTTAGTGTAGTGAACAGGTGCTGTTTCTGTGGAGGGAAGCAAAGCACGCACACTTGTGCTAACATTTGCTTCAATGCTTTGGCTTTTCACCATCTGAATATTATAAAAGTTTTAATAATTAATTATATAATATTTACGGTAAAATGTATCAAATTCTTTATATTTTATGTTATGTATAAAATTTTTTTATAGTATTGATTAAGATAAACTATTTTATATACTTTAAAAATTATACGAATTACCTTTATATACTCTAAATTATTCTTAATTTACTTTTAAATTTCTTCAATTATTCTCAAATTATTTTTAAAGTACTCTCAAATTATTCTTATTATAGGATATGTAAAAGTAATTTGCACAATTTTTAAAATATAAGGGTATATCATATAAAATTTTTTACACATAATTTAACGTGTAAGAAATTTGATATATTTTACCTTAATATTTATTTTTATTTCAACAATTTTAATGACTATACTTTCAATTACCACTAAAAAAAATGACTATACTTTCAATTTTATAAATTAAATCATAAAACTCATCAATATCCTAAATATAAACTTAGAATATTAAATGGAAAAATTTTAAAATAGTATCATTACATCATTAAAATGTCAACAGCATATTTAACAAGTTTAATTTTGTATATAAATAGTTGAATAGTACATTTTAAGTTCGCCTAGGTATTTGGGAGTTTGTATTAAGAATAAATTTAATAAAAATTTACACATTTATCATTATTTTTTTCTTTAAGAAGAAAGATAGAGCAGAGAAAAGGGGAAAAAAAAACCCAAATAAATAAAATTGTGTTTAGATCAGTAGTACCAAGCATAGGTTCCTCATATGTAATGGTCTAATAAAAAACTACTCCTACCTCAATTACAGACAAAATTTGGTTGTGTAGGGTGGGTTGTTTCCCATTTTTCAGATTGATGGTTTTATAAGTCAATGGCCTATAAGGTATTTATAATGAAAATTGTTGTTGATAGTTTATGGAATATGTTATTACAACAATATCAGAAGTTTTTGTTTTTGGCCAACATCATCATGAGACTCACGTGAATAGCCAACATTATTGTCACTTGAACGATTTTACAAACAGTATTTCTATTCATATTTTTTTTATATAATTTTTAGTTTATAAAATTTAAATAATCAAAATTTGTAAACTTCATAAATTAAATTATAAAAAATTTTATAAATTAAATTATAAGATTCATAAAAATTAATGATTAAAATTATTGTAAAAATTTCATGAATCTCTTAGTGAAATTATGATTTCTGTTTTTATATATTTATCTTTCTCATAGAATTAAAGAAATAAAAAAAATTAAAACTAAAAATATTAAGAGAGATATAGATAAAAAAAATCTCCATTAAACATTAAAGTTTTACATTGTACAAAATTGACATAGATGCGTTACTAATATATATTTTTTTCCTCTTTACTGATCTTATAGTTCATCTACATCAAACCCTTTGCAAAATTTTTAAAATTAACAAAATACGTTTTCTTTTTTTTTTTTATCTGACATTACAAAGACCTTATAATAATGGCCTAATTAAATATATAATTTTTTAAATAACTGTAGACAAGAAGCCACCCCACGCCAAAACCTTCAATTTGAAAAAGCACACAGAAAGAAAAGTCATGACAGGCTGTCCAACAACTTCCCCAACTGCAGTCAATCACGGAGTTTAATATTTGCACATTCAAGGCCTGTTGGATGTTTCCTCTTAGCCCTCAACCGAGGCAAGGCCCAATTGAGCCCATCCTGGTTGCTTCTCGCTTAGGTCTGGTTCTACCATTCCTAGCGGTCGTTGACCTAAGACTAGAAAGTGTAGGGCACTAAACGACACCACCCCTTACGCTTAGTTACATCGTCACATACATGTGTTTCGTCTTTGCCCACCAAGGGCCCAAGGGAGACGTATGATACGGAGATTTAAATTTAAGTAAAGCAACTGAACCAATTTTATAACATCTGGTGTCAGTTGCCATTTGAATTTTCAGGTGGGGTTAGGCAACATTCACCCGGAAAGATAATGCATTGGCCCATGTTAACACATCAAACAAATGGGCAAATCTGATCTACTTGTCCCTAAGTTGAAGGATCTTACAAAATCAACAACACTCAAAGCATCAAAAGTCAACCGCAAAGAACCAAAACTTTACAAGGCTCCCTTGGATTTCACTGTATTTTGATGCGGTCAAGGCTCTCAGACACAGTTCTCATCCTAGGACGCAATTCTGGGTCAAGTTCTGTGCAGTTCAAGGCTACGTGAAATGCTGCAATAACTTGTTTTTTAGCATAAACCTCGGGCAGAAGTGGTGGGTCTATGATCTCAGACAAGGGTTGCTCCTCCCTGAATGCTTTTCTCACAAGACTCTCTAGCACTTTACCATCACTTTCCGGTCCTGAATCTGGAAGCCGACCCGTCAAGAGTTCTAACAGCACTATTCCAAAAGAATACACATCACATTTCTGAGTGAACTTGCCACCGGCCATGCGCGCCTCTGGTGCTAAGTAACTGTTACAGGAAGCTCCAACTTTGGATCCCATTGCAGAGGTTACGATAGACTGGTTTGAGTTCTGCCGTTTTGGTGCCAATGTAGTAGGCTTCAAGGTACCCAAACCAAGGCGAGTGAGTCCAAAACCAGATATGTAAGGCTGGAGATTATCATCCAGTAAGATTTTCGTTGATTTTAAATTGCCATGAACATACTTTCGGCCACTGAACTCATGCATGTACGTCAAACCTCTCGCAGTTCCTTGAGCAATTTTTAACCTCGCTGCCCATGACAATGGGGACAATGAGTTGGAAGGCCCACCTGCAAGCATAAAACATAAAATCCAAAGCAGATAATGGTTCAAACAGTCCTTGTAAGTGGCAAGAACAAACCCAAAATGACCTCACAATCGACGATCCATTTTGAAAGGAGGGAACTTAATTAGTATGTTACGGTTCATCCACTTTTAACGCATAAAATCGTAATTTTAGAGTCAAATGCTCAAGAATAAAAGTCTTCTACGTTTAAGAGGACCACCCCTTCACCAGCATGGCATAAAGAACACCTGCAGATGCAGCCTAGAATCACTAGAAGACAATGATCACCGGTGGCCCGAATTCTAAAGAGCCAGGTCAATTGGGAATGGCGATGGTTGCATTGGAACCGTGGTATTTTCAGTCTAAAAATTAGTTAGATTCTTGCAGTTATCACTATCAGCACAAAGCAGGACCACAAAAGATACTCTGAATGAATGTGATTCAAGATCCAATATAATTCCAAACATGGGTCAGCTTATAAACAATAACTAAGATACTATGATAGGGGCCCCAGCACAAGTTGTTACTGTGTGATCACGGACAAAAGACATTGAAAACGTTTCAGTGGTCAAAGTGCAGAGGCACAAATGGACAGGACGGCCACACCAAAGGCTAAGAATAGGAAACCCACATAAGAAAGTTACAATTGGTAAAACTTCAAATCAACAGCTCCTGCAATTGTACAGCAATCATGGTGACAATCACATGGTTGCATTATCAGCCCTTAAAAATGCTAAAACTAAAATTTGAAATCATCACATGGTGACCATAAAAAATGGACACTCATGATGAGTGGTATGTTGTCTCTACTGATACCAAAGCACGGGTAAGTTCATTGATAAGCAGTAAGGACGCTCTCATGCCTGCACATTATGCAGAAAATTTAATGTGGCATATTAAGATAATTGATCCATTTTCAAGTGCATCAAAATTTTGAAAACAAACGACCCTTCAATATACCATGTAAATTATGTGACTTAGCAGTGTGTTAAACAAAATTTTGATTGCCCATTTCCAATAGGATAATGTAAAATAGGGCACGAGACAGAGAGAGATAGAGATTATTAAAAAGAACATAAAAACGAAATACAGTGAGAGAAGTGATACCATGCAGTGCAGTGTGTAAGCTTCCATTACGGATGAAATCAGTGATAAGTAATTTCTCATCATTTGCATAGTAATATGCTCTCAACCTGATGATATTGGGGTGGTGGAGCCTCTCAATGGCCTCCACCTCGGATTCGAATTCCTTGCGCCGCCACGTGGCATCACCCTCACTCAGCCGCCTGACGGCCACCACCGTCGCCGACGGGCACGACGCTTTCCCGGCAGCCACCACCTTGTACACGATCCCGCTCCTACTCTTCCCCACCACATAGGCAGATGCCCTCAGTAAATCCTCCAATTCCAAGCTAAACCCTTCATCAACGACCACGAATTTACCCTTTTGCTCTTCTCCTTCCTCGTCCACCTCGTTTTCTAATTTTTGTTTTCCTAAATTGCCATCATCGGCCTTCCATCTTCTCCGGACCAACCACACTGACAAAGAAACAGCCCCGACCACCAACGACAACCCAGAAATTATGGGGACAGTGACAGACCCACCTCGCTCTTTCACCTTCTCTTCTTTATTTCCGCTTGGGAAGCCCGGGTTAAGGGTTTTGGGGTTTTGAGGGTCTTCGGTGCTTGGGAAAATCTCGGGATTTTGAGCTTCTGGGCATGCATTCTGCAATGGAAACCCACAGAGGCCAGGGTTCCCCAGGAAAGCCGTTGGGCCCTGATTTAGCAGCGAACCTACCTGGGGAATTTTGCCGGTGAGATTGTTATTCTGGAGATCCAAGCTCACAATCACAGGAAGTTTCCCCAAAGACTCCGGGACACCGCCGGAGAAGTGATTGTAGGAGAGATTCAAGGTTCCAACGAGGTCGATGAGCTCACCAAGAGCTTCAGGGAGAGACCCATTAAGAAAATTCGAGGAAAAATCCAAATGCCTTAGTGATTTGAGAGACTTGATTTCGCTTGGGATTGGACCAGATAGGGAGTTATGAGAGAGGTCCAGAACAACCAAACTGGTGGCATTGAAGAGATGGAAAGGAATGGCGTTGGAGAAGTTGTTGTGGGAAAGACTGAGTCGCTTGAGTGAGTTCAGCAAACCGAGTTCAGAAGGGATATAGCCAGTTAAGCCTTTGTTGGGCAGGAAGAGTTGGGTGACTCGGTCGTGGGCGCAGACGACACCGGGCCAGTGACAGGGGGTAGAGTCGGAGTCGGACCAGGAATTGAGAACCCCAGTCGGATCGGACTCAATTGCAGCTTTAAGAGCGAGAAGAGAGAGACCATCAGAGTTCAAAGAGGTAGTGAAAGAAGCAAAGAAACAGCATATAAGAAGTGATGCAGCGTGCAGAGAAAGAAGCATTTTTCATCCAGTAAGAATTCGAGAATGGGCAACGTTAGTGAATCATCAGTAGTATGGCTTTAGCAACGAGGAGTTGCAGAATGAGGGTGGCGTTCAAGAAAATGAAGAAGAAGAAGCAAGAGACGCGGAAGTGGAAGCTGCTTTTGTAACTGATTTGAAAGTTGCTTGAGTTGGGTTCTCGAGGTGGCAACCACGTGGCTATCGCAGTTTGAATTTCTCTAACCAGCCTAACCCATATCTGCTCAAATTTTTACTTCAAAATTACTTCAGATGTTTCTTTTTAGTAAGCTTTTTTTCCTCATGTACTGACAATACTAATTAATGATGGTATGATAAATTGTGTAAATTTTTGTATATATTTTAATTTAAAAAGCGTAAGTATCGAAAAAGAATTCATTTGTATGCATTTAAATTTACACTTTTTGTCCACAGTATCTTCATAAATTTTATTTTGATTTATTTAACAACTTTTTAAAAAAATTTTATCTGTAGACGTATTTTATGAGTTACATTATGTATAAATAAATAGTTATTAAGAAGTAACATTTTTGATGTTATAATTAAAATTTTGTTCTTTAGGTGTTTAATATATATTTTGTAAAGAAAATTAATATAATTCTTGTAGTTAAATTATTTTGTAATTTCATTAATAATTTCTATAAAAATATTTATTAAAAAGAGTGACATGTAAATATGTAAAAATTTTTTTAAGAATCTATTTTCTTCTAAAAATTTAGGTTTGATACAAATAAAGTCAAAAAATTTATAAGTATGAGTAAATAACCCAATAAAATAATATTTTATTTAAATTCTATAAATCAAACGACTATCTTTCTGAGACGATTCAGGGAAGGCGCCGCTCGTGGAACTTCTTTTACCAGTTTGCAAATAGTTGGACCCTTTTGGTATACTCACAGAAAATGCATAAACTGGTCCAAGCAGTGAACTGGTTTGTATTTTGTATCATAGCGTATATTCAATACCTTTTTTATACACAGCAGTGTCAGAAAATCATTCAACAGGGACACCATGCTTGTGAGCTTCTTTTCACTTTTCAGTTGCCACTAACAAAGCTGCTTCTGCTTCATACAGATCCAGCAAATCCTTTCTGAGATTCAAATTGGTAAACATCTTTCATTAGGTTTAAACCATCTCCTTCGTTTTCAAAATCCAATTAAATAATCAAGCTGAAATCCATCTCAGGCTTCGGGTGGATGATGTATAGACCAATGGACTTCTAGTTGTCTGGGTGATTATGTTTCCTTCTACCCTCTTGACTTTCCATTTGAATAGATGGCTACAGTCCATCAACATGATTGTATATAATAATCTTTTACATACCAAATTCTACCTAAGTCGTTTATCACTCAAATTTACTGCTCTCTTCTGATTTAGATTCCCGAATCATCTTCTACAAAGACAATAAGGGGAAGAGGTGGCAAAACCATGCCCACAAACACCTACTGAGTGATGGAGACAGGAATGCACTTTCTACCTTTCACAAAGGGTCGAGAGCGGATTTTGGACAGTTCGGAGTCTGAAACTTTAAGGCCCACTTTCAACTCCAGCATTATAACTGCCACTATTAGCCAGTTTGCCTTGGCAGTGAAGCGATGATACCTAAAACCATAAGAACCCCATGACGTGGATATTGGTATCCTTACAGAACTAATATCAAGGTACAACAGAGATTACAGACTGTAATGTTTATGACGTTGAGCACTATTAGCTTTAATCTCTATTTATATTTGCGATTAGAACTGCTATAGTCTTGATTTAGGTCCCTTTAGTGCATGAATCTCTATTCCATCATGGCGGCCAAAGCCTTGGTATAGAACTGTGACTGGATTTTCCTTGGCATATTCTTGGCCATTCTCAGCAAAAGATATTAAGCCATCAGCTTCACTTTCGTACATGCATACTGTGATTGGCATCCTGTAAATAAGCCTCCTATCAGTTCAAGCGCTCACCATTCCAATGGTAAATCACATGGCTGCGCTCATGAATAATTCAGCTCACCTCTTCACACAAAGATTTTCTTATTTGTGACACACACATATCAAAATTTCCTTCAACAAACCTGATACAATAAGACAACAATATCCTAGTCTGTTAACAACAATCATTCTTTAGCACCATAGCAATATCAATTAAGCCTCATTCAAGCATAACGGAAATCCGTCATAATTAGAAGAAAAAAAAAAGGCTTATACAGAAACAAACACGAGTTTGATACATATTAATTGAAGTTTTTGTAACATTCTTTGGATACGTAACTTGCTGGAAGGTGATGCATGGCTTCTACTAGTACGTCCCAATATTTTTGCTAATTCATTGTATATACATTAACAGAGAGAAGAAAAGAAGAAAAATGCGATTAAAAGAAATCTGTCAATGATCAATGATTCAACGAAAAAACTGTACATTCAAAAATAACCAAAATGTTATTGCAGAAACTCTCCATTCTGTCTCTTTCCTTCTTTTGATAAACTCAATAGGAACCTAAAACATTTTATAGAAACAAAGATCAACAAAGTTATCAGCTGCAAAACTTCAGGGAAAAAGAGGCATCAGGTGACCACAAACAAGTTGTCTTATGGTTTTCTTTTCAAGACAAAGTGAATGCCTTAGTATTATTAGTTATTGGGATGATGCATAAAAAAAATATTTTGGCCGTTAACTCATCTGCTAGCTGTCTCTGGAGGCTTTTATTAGGAGGTGGTTTTCCTGATCTCAAACAGGCTCCATGAGCTACAGAGTGGAACAAACATATTGCACCTCCAGGTATATCTGCAGAAATATGGATTGTTATCCTTCCATGACTAATGTAGTGAGAACACAAATGAATGATAGGTTTAGATCTATGATCTTTGTACATTTTTAAGCATATACGTACAAATTCAAATTTCAAATAGACAACGTAGTGTACTAATAGATATGTATCTGAATACGCATGTCTAATGTAGGAAGTGTGTCACCAATTACATAGTAATCAATGTAAACTTTCTTCCCATGTGATAATTTAACATAAGACTCATTGTCATCATCTTTCTTATTCTCATTTCTTAGAATCAGCCTCTGAATATGCAGGTTCAGAACTTGAATTGCATAGTCCATAAATCAAGCCAACCGGTGCACATCACAAGGCCAAATGATCGGTCCCAGATTACAGTTAACTTTGGGAAGGATTTTTGTTTAGGCAGCAAAAGCCTCAAATTCATACATTGGCATGCCAATGAAATCTCAAGATGCTTCCTCTTAGATTCTGCGGAACTAACAAATTGATGTTGCCCCTCGCTTCAAGAAGCAAGATCTCATGTAACCTCCATGACTTGTTTGACCCATAATAGTGGAAGAAGACGATGATGTGTAGACAAAAATTCCAACATTATTTATCTCTGATTGCCCAGGGCACAAATGGAAAGAAGTCAAAACCGAATTTTTCTTTGGACCAAACCCCACAGATATTAATGCTTATCAATAGCTGTGCACAACCTCTCAAGACAGAAGCTTTTATTGAAGATAGAGTAACAGGAGAGCAAACACTCACGTTCACATTGCCTGAACCACTACCAAGTCTACTTATTAGCAACTGACCAAAATAACATTTCCAGGAATATGCACATTTCTGTTAATCTCCATATACATAATTTAGACACAAAAAGCCAGCTACTCTCTGACTAGAACTAACTCATTAAATTGGAAGCCCTTATCTTGTGAATCAAGCTCATAAAATGCAAGTCAAGATTTTCCAAAACAGTGAAAGTGATTAAAAAAACCAAAAAGATCACATTTCTAGAATAGCAGTTAGTAATTGATTTATATGAAGTTCAGTATGACATAAAGTGACAACAATATTATAACCAAACAATGGGGATAGTGAAAAGCACATTCAAAAAAGGCGACTTGATGGTATAATACTATCAAATTATAACAACATTGTCATGTGATCCTTATCCAAGCATGTATTCATACACATTCATTTATGAAGTATTCAAATCTATGTCAATTTAATGTCAATATGGTTCACAACAATGAATTTATTCCATACCATGATAGGACAACTTAAAACCTCAAGATTTATGAACAAATTAAGAAAACGAATGTATAAAAGATTTTAGGTTACACTCACTTCTCAGGTCCCAAGGAAAACATAAGATATCCAAAACAGGGGGGCATTGTAATCGTAATATTAGATTTTCTTGCCAATTCACTAAGTATGATATGATGACTTGACTGCACGCCTTAAACCCTTACTAAATTTCCTAAGGGGACGTTTAACCCGTAGCACGTGAGACCAAGTAACTAACCAACTTCAGAATAAGAATAAACTGGTCTTTCTTGTGACAAAGATCGTGACTGCTTGTAAACAAAAAAAAAAGATAGTGACTGCCATAATGCAATAACTTAATTCTGGATCTCAGATTCAGGACTGCCTTCATGAAACTCTGAGTCAAAACCATTTGGAGTCCTAGTGAATTATTGTGTGAAGCAAAGTAAAGCTTTGTCTTTTTCTTCTTCTTCTTCTTCTAATGATTTGACCTCACACCGTGGTTATCCATTTTGGGGTGAACTGGTAATATCAATTTGGAGCGAACTGGTAATATCAATTTGGAGCCTTCAAAGATGAAATTGATATCAGTTAGCTTGAGCATTTCAAATGATCACAATCACTAGGGAAAGCAAAATAACTCCTACAAACAAAACTCGATCATATCACAATTTACAAAAAGATAACAGAGCAAATATGAACTATGTCTGACATGTGATTCGACCCACAATGACATATGCAAAAATGCGTTAAACTTTAAATGACTCCCCCAAATCATGAAGAGAACAAGGAATGAGGTTACCAAACCTGTTTAATTTACTAAAACATGAAGAATGGGTGATTGGCAACCTAGAGAATTAGCCAGAGATTACATTAAGCAGGATGAGTACTCCAGAGAAAAGCTATATTCCGGGGGAAGGAGGAAAGATATTGAAGCAAAGAATAGTCCACTAACCTCAAACATAAGAATTGGAAGACTTTGTAAACATAGAACAGATGCTATAATTGGGAATCTGAGAGAAGCCTGTCCTCCTGGTGCTTCTCCATTTGTGCCTATTGACGTCTCCCTCTCCAGCTCCTTCTCAGTTGTGCCTCGGCGTCTTCGCACCGTCGAACACAAACTCAGTCAGGGTTAAAAGAGGAAAAACCAACGGGAGCGTTTCTATCTTTTAAGTTGGTTCAGTGCTCTGGTCTCACTATTCACAACAACAGAGACAACAGGACCAATACTCCTCTCTTCTTCTTCTTTTTATTTTTATTTTTTTTTATTTTTAGGTATCTTATTGTTTTGTTTCAGAGAATAATTTTTTTCGTATTAATAAATTATTTAAAAATTTTTAAAATATAATTAACTTCCTGCCAATGCCTTATTGACATACTCTCACTTATTTTTTCTATAATTTTATAACACATAATTAAAATTAATTTTAAAAAATAAAATAAATTTATATATCAATAAGCATATTTAAATAAGGATAATCAAATAAAAATTTTAATTAGAGCGGACATATAATAAAGTTTTCCCAATAATCTTAAAAAACAAAGTAAAGTTTATTAATTAGATTAATTATCCACTGACAACTCGAACGGTCCTTTACAAAATATATTTTTTGTAAGTTTTATTATATACTTTTTTTTAAGTACACAAAGTAAACTGTATTGTAATCCCACTGCTAGGAAAAGAAAAGCGTCACCGGAAAAAGAAAAAGAAATACGCTGCGAACTTCCGTTGCCAGTTTGTTGGGTCCAAACTGAAGCGTCAAGCAAGCCTAACACAGATTTTTCTGTAGTTTGAATTTCTGATTCTTCCGCTCTACGGCGCCAATCTCCTTCCAAGCTTACTGCTTCATCTCGATAAATGGCATGGAACTTGTTTTTTTGGCTTATAATTTGTTTCCCTCTCGACATTGCCCTTCTCGCCTCAACTTTCTATCAGGTACTTGCTTTAGTACTTTCTATCTCTGTCTCTCTTTTCTTACCTCTTCTTTTTTTTTTTGCTTGCCATTTTTAGTTGCTAAGAATTTTTATAGAAAGTGATTAGGTTCCAAAACTATTAAAGCTCTGAACTTTTTTTATTTCTTTTTGAAGGTTTTGATCTTATCGGATTTGGAAAGTGACTATGTCAACCCATATGATGCTTCATCTCGGATTAATTACTTTGTCGTTCCTGAGATTATTGGGCAGGCAGCACTTTGTGCTTTTTTCCTCTTCACAGGGCACTGGATCATGTTTCTTGTAACAGTTCCTCTTGCTTGCTATCATGTGATGCTGTAAGTATGATTTATTTTTATTTTCTTTAAATGTTTATATTGTATTTTATACATTATATGCGGTGGACTTGTTGTAGATTGTACCTTCTCTCATCTTGTTAACGTTATTATGGCCATATTTCACTTTTAAAGAACTTACTTGAACTAAAGACGTTTAGTCAATTGTAGCTTTTCATCTTCTTTTTTCCATATAGATGACAAGCACGTGCAATCAAGGGAGTGAAATACTAAAAATATGAAACTTTTGTCCCAAGATCGTTGTGAAATTACACATGTGAAGTGGAATGATCAGTTCGATGATAACTAGACATTTAGGAGAACTATTATGTTACTAAAAATGTATTGTCTTCTTTTCATCATCTTTCGCAATTAATAGTTTAGGTTCTGGGAGGATTTGATGTAGATATTCTGGAATTCAAATTCTCATAGTGAATTGGCAATGTCTTGCCGTGTCTTCATTGTTGCGGGCCTAGGACTGGTTCAGTAAGAACACTGCTTCTTACTTTACAATGAAAGTGGTGTCTATTTTAAGTTAGCAACGTAGGATGAGAAAAGAAAAGGAAGATATTGGCAACATTTTTATTGAAGATTGCAGCTTATTTTCATGGAATTGTGCTGTCTATTTAAGCACCTTGTTTTTTACAAGGATGCCCTACTTCTCTACTTAGTAATATCGTTCTTTACAATGGCCTGCAACCCACTACAACCTTCAGTTTTCTCCTCGCTTTACTGTCATAAGGTTCTGGAGGTTTTGATTGAAACTGCATTTATTGATTATTTTATGAAGTTGTTGGATGTTTCATGTTGCCAAAGTAGATGAAATCTATATGAACTCTTGTATTGCTATATTGAAGTTTTTGATTTACTTACATGGTATATTAATTTACTAGGCCATGTTCTTGAGCTCTTATTTTATTAATCTGTGCTTATGTTGTTTGCCTTAAAGAAATGTACTTAGCAGATCTAAAATTTCACAAACTCAAGTTTGGCATGCTTGAGCTTGAATCATTGGTTTCTTAAACATATTCAAGCTGGTTCATAAGGCTGATGTTGATCCATATTTTTAGCTGTAAATAAAACTATCAAAAAATACATATTGAGAGAGCAAGCTATTGTCTTAGGTGAATTACACTTGCCTTCCTGGAGGTTACAGAAAATGACACTCCATCCTGTATTTAGCTCCATTGACTAAGCTTATTGACAGAATATGTAACTTGGCCTTTTGATGCAACCCAGCCAACCTCTTGAAGTCAAACCTGGATTTTAACTCCTTGTTTATGAGTAATACGTGTATGACAGAAGTAAATGGCCTTCCAAGGTTTCCTTTCAAACTCTCTCAAGTTTCCCTTCAGTTTCAATTTATAATTGAAAATAATTTTGTAGTCTTCCATTGTAAATTTTCCAATGGCTATTAAATATTTGTTATATATGCTGGTTAAACTTTCTCATCCAACATATATGTGATTAATGCTATCTAGACTAAGTATTCACTTATAATTGTTTTCTTCACACTCATTGGGATATTATTAAAAATTTAAAAACTGTTGACATGTTTATATTTGACCCATACCTGCAAATGATGCCAATGTGAAAGAATTGCCACTCAAATTATGATTAATTGAAGACCACTATACAGTCTACAAATATTCTATTGGACATGACTTCATTAAAAGCTTTCTTGGATGTATCGGATTTTAATTATTGAACTAACGTACTGTGCATATCCCAAAAAATGCTCTTTTCCTTTACTGCCATAAATTTTTCGCTTTACTTTTAATTTATTCAATCATGTTCAATCCTTAATGACTTCATAGTTGGATGCATCTAGTTGACTGTGCAATATGCAAAATCTGGTTTTATTTATGAAATTTTGCGTAATGAATTTATTTGGTTGGGATTTAATTTTGTGGAAAGGAAATTATAGGGATTAGAAATTGAGTTAATTTAACAATTATTGTATTCACATGTTCTGTTTGGTGCTTTCATAATATAGAATTTTTCCTGTGAGTTCATATGTTCTCTTTTCATGATTATTCCATTTCAATGATTCAGGTATGTGAAACGACAGCATCTTATTGATGTGACTGAAGTGTTTAGGGTACTTGATGCTGAGAAGAAATACCGAATTGCCAAGCTTGTTTTGTACTTAGTGGTCCTTCTCATCACTGTGTTCAGGTTTGTCGTGCCCTTAATTTACTTAAAATTTATTCTACATGGATAGGAATCTGACTATGCTGGACCTGATTCAGATTTAAAAATAAGCTTGTTTATTTTAGAATCTGAAGCATTTTCTAGACACCTGAAGAGCACATTGATTGACCTAATTTCTAAAGCATAAGACATGAATTGTCATTTGTCTCTTTTACATGTGGCTTTCCTACTATATCCTTAAGTTGGTGAATATGATCATAATGAGATGTAGAGAGAGGCCACAGATTGAGTGATGCAATGTATAAAGAACCAGATGGAAGATGCAGAACATTTTGATAGGAATGAAAAAGTGGTCACTGCTGCCATTAATGGCATGCTGCATGCATGAAAGACAAGTTGCAATATGCTTTGGTGCTAGTCATGTGGAGTTGCAGTGAAACCTTGCCTCAAGGATGAGCTAACTGTGAATAGACAAAATAATTTTTACAGTAGTCTTTTCTGCTTCTGCTAATTGGATATATGTGTGTTTGTGTGTTTGAGTGCATCATATACTTGAATTGTCAACAAACGAGTTGTATTTGATGCTATACCTAAAGACAATGCATGATATATTCAATATTCATTTACAGTTGTTTCATATACTAGTGTTATATATGTGTGTGTGTGTGTGTTATAATTAGCGCTTCATTTACTTGAATTGTCAACAAATTAGTTGTATTTGATGACATACCTAAAACCAATGCTTGATATATTCATGTACTTTTTAAGAAAAGCTATATGTGGAACCATAACCAAGATCAAATTTAATATTAACCTTTCCTTAGTGCAATGTTATTAAGTCGTATCATGTAAAATATATGGGGGATTTAACAATCAGTCAAGTCAAAATTTAGCCTGGCAGTGAAGGTGGAGATGGGGGTTTCAACTTAGTCTAGGACTCATGAAAGAACAGTTACTGCTGTACTGAATCAGAACATTCTACTGTTCATTGATGAAGTAATTCCTTATGCTTCTTTGTTACTTCCAAAGACTCAACAGATTGTCCTCCTTTAACTCTCATATGTATATCTTGACCTCTTGTTTGCGGTGATTAGAGAGTAGACTAAGGACCTTTCTTTGACGATTGAACTCTATTTGGATTTTGCACTCGATATTTTTGAGTTTAGTAGTATTTGTGATGTTTTTTCATCTAATATGGTTGCCTACAAGTCATCAAATAAGCTGATACAGTTACAGTGTAATATATTAGAACCTTGCTATTTCCACTTAAAAGAACTTACAAAATCCTCATGCACAACAAAGAGACTGGTCTTTATTTACTATTGTAAAAAAGCATAAATAGAGATCAATTTCTATTTGTTGTGGATGAGTATTTTGTGAGTTATTAAGTGGGAGTATCCTTTCTGAATGTATTGGTGGACTGGGTGGACTTAATTATGATTGTCTGTATATTCACATATTATCTTCCTCAAGTCAACCTCCTGCCATAATAGAAAACCTGCAGACATGGCATCATGGGGTAAGTTTGGTGGGGACAGATTTTTTAATGGATTTCTAGAATCCTGTACCAAATCATACCCATAGTCTCCTGATCATATATAAGTTATCTGGGCTACATAGACGCATCTTAGGAGGTGGCAATTCATTGGTCAGAGACTTGGCAAGTGTCAGAACATATGCATATACATTATACAACGAATGCTTTTCTATTCTCCTTGATTTAATGCTACAAATATGCCAGTCTTAATTAACTTTGTGTCCATATTTTGGTTGTGGGTAGTGTTTTTACTGTTATGGTTTTAAAAGCATTAAAATGGTCACAACAGGATAAACTTTAGTTTTAACTTAGCTTAAGACTTATGTATTAGTGCGTCCCACTCTTACATCCTACATTTCAGGATCCCTGCATTTTTCTTGTACATATTTAAGTCTGCTTCGTATATTGTTTGCAGACTTGAAAGAAGGATGTTTGCTGTCATACTAATTTTAGGTAGTTGTAGGGGATTTATGAACCATTCAAGTGTATGGAATCCCATACAAGGTATCTGTTTACAAGCCTTCTTGGCTTTCAAATTTGAATAACTTTCTACCCTGGTCTTATGGCTCTTTTATAGCATTTCTTGGCCCTGGGAAAGTAAGATTGACTTTTCCCCTTTGGAATCTGATTTTTTTTTTCCTTCGTTTTAGGGTGCAAATCTGAAATATTCTCGATTATCCTTGTAAGCAACATTTATTATGGTTAGCTATTAGTAGCTCGATCAAGGAACCTAAACTTCAAGTTTTCTGCTGGCTTTCTATTTGCAGGCTTGTATTATACGGTGTCCAGTTTTTAGGCTTGGAGGACGATGACTTGGATAACTTCTGGTGGCCCACTACTTGAGCAATATGGTAACCAATGTACAATTTGCTACCGTCTTTTGGGTCCCTTTTTTAGTGGGAACTTTGGGTTCAATCTGCGGTATCAGATTTCAAATTAAATTTTACTCATTAGTTTGAATGAATGTTTCCGACATTGAATATATCATATTGTGCAAGATCTGGTAGTCGAATACTTGAAATAGCTTGGCCAACTGATATTTTTGGTTAATTATTTGGGAGAGGTGATTACTTGCAGAGTTTACTACTAAAATGCTACATTTTGGATGTTCAAAAGCATAATTGCTTTTCTTCATCATGAAGCCTTTCTCTTCCCAAAAGCTTGCTGGACCATTTTGGGAGGGTAATGATCCGAGGTTTACAAGTTATCAGTTATCTGCTTTCAAGTGGCAGAACCAAATTGTTAGCCATATCAAGGGACAGATTCACATAATAATTTAGACTTGATTGGGTTGGGATAAATGAGCCTCATTGTTGTGGGGGTGACGTTCTTCCTGATCCATTAACAAACCCAGCTAAACATGGAGCCCCAAATAGGATCCACTTTGATTTCTATTATTTTTCTTATATTTTCCTGCGAAAAGCATCAAGAAAGAAAAAGTAATAGAAAGACACTTGGACCGAAAGCAAAAGAGAGACAGGATGTTGTGGACTTACAGTGATCCATGAAAATGACACAAGGCATTCATTGTGGCCCCGGTTTATCTTAGCTGAGTCTCATCCACTGATCTCGCCAGACCTGACATGCTGTAGACAGCTAAAGGACGGCAATTCTTTCCTTCCACAATCAAAAGGCACTAATAATTTATTCTATTATTTTATTTTTATTTTTTATTATCATATCATCTTTATTTAATAAAATTTATATTATTAAAATTTTTTAAATTTATAAATTAAATTATAAAATTTAACTAATCTATAAAAAAGAGTTGTAAATATGGGAACATCTTTTTCTTAATTGATTATTGAGCCCATTATTCTTATTTCCTCCCTGCCCACTCTTTTTAATTGGTCCCTTTGATGGGAAAGTTTTAACCGCACGATGTGTTGACCCTACGTTATAGGTCCGTGGTGTTAAGATAAGCATGTCGGGTCCTTTTCGGGTGGTGGACTTGACTAGTGTTGTGTCTTGCTGTTCTCTCCCGTGGGGCCTTCCTCATCAAGGCTTGATCTGGACTACTGAAAGCTGCTAGGGATCATTTTAGTTAGCAGGCCCACCATCAGGGCAACATCTAACCGTCTGATGTACTAAGCCAAGAAAATAAAATCCGTTCTGGCCATTAATTAATCAAATCAAGACACTCCCTCGAAACCCCCTTTATGAACATCTCACAAACTTAGCGGCTTTTGGACTGGGCTTCTAAGAGGAGGAAAAAATCTGGCCCTTGAAGAGGGAGAGGCACTGAGTCTAACGTAATAAAAGAAGAGTATTGATTTATTAGATATTGTAATTTAATATTTTAAAGAAATATTTAATTAAAATTTATTTATAAAAATAGTATAACGGTGTAGATGATTCTCTCTTCAACAGCTTGGGTGGACCCACTATGGAGCTACCCAATTGTCCCTACCGCAGCATCGCTGCTCTATCGCATGTCATGGAAAGGTCCTGCTTGCGCCGAATTAAATAGACCTCGAAATGGGCCAATGGGACATCTTTCACGTGGGCGACACACTTCCCTTCTGTTTTTAACTTTTTTTTTTCATTAAATTAAAAAATATATATAATCTTCTAATTTTAACAGAAAAACTAATTAGTAAGTTGAAAATAATTTTATATAAAAATTAAAAGTTCAAAAACATCTTTTACAATTAACCTTCAGATTCCTATACATTTTAGTCTTTTTCTCATTAAAAGACATTCTCTAGTCACTACTGGACTTGGTCATGCATCTCATATCATGAGAGGATTCTTCTTTTGAAGTAAAAATCATAGGATTCTACCCCAACTCCCCAACTGAAAATTTACTGCAAAATGGTCAACTTTGTGGTTGTCCTATAAAGTTTTACAGTAAACTTTTTATGGGATTTTAAGACTTGGATCCTTTGAAATTTGACAAAATTAGAGCCTATCGGCTGAATTTTGAAATTCAATCCTGCAATACACAGCTCTTGGATAGTTATCATTCTCAATTATCAAAGCAGAAGACGACCAAATTGCTTTACCAATTTTGAACGGTGAATAGAGTAAGCAGGGAGCAGCCTTCCTATGATACTAAAACACAGTGGGAATAAATCCATTTTTACAATATCTTTGAAAATAGATGCCGTGTACCCTTTTAATTGTCGTTTCACTGTTGAATCGCATACCAAGTACAAAATCCAGCATCAACCTGCCAACTCCTGTTCCTCTCTGCCTTCTTGTTCCCTCTCCTCTCTTCTCTCTCTCTCTCTCTCTCTCTCTCTCTGTGATTCACAACCTTAAAGGCTTCACTATAACCACAGGAATCCCCATCACAAAATTGAAAATAGACATGCCATATGCACGTCCACATGCACATAGAGCTCAAGTCCTAGGGCCCACATTCAAGATTAGGCCCCTTTTCTGCCTAACATTGAATCCAATTGTAACAATCTCACTGGGCTTTGGCCTCACTATAAAGTGGAGCAGGCCCAATTAAAGTTGTCAGGACGTGTCTTGCTGTTGTGCTGCACGCGTTTCCCATCACATTTAACTTCCCAAACCCCAAATTTTGTCGTTGACAAACTAACAAATTCATCTTCTTCTCTACCAAATTTATAGAGTAATGTCAAACCAAAAAAAAAAAAATCTTTAGAGTAATGCAGGTTGAACACTCGAGGTTCACAACTATTCCTGTCTCCTTCTTGCTAATGTTTAAAGAATGATGTGTCGTCGTTTTGGTGGACTCCCACACCTCATGGGACATAAATTTTGAGTGGAATCCATGTCCCATAAAATATAAGTGCAGCACGCCTCTCATAACTAACATACTCTTGACTTAATTTTTAATTGCAATGGACCACATAAATACTTGGAAATCAGATAATATAACTCCGGTTTTCTTATTCCCTCAAATATATATTATTATTTTTTTATTAAAAATATAATTTATTAAATTTATTAAATTTCAATAATTATATAGCAAAATTACAAAATATGACAATTCCCAAATTAATTAAAAAGCTCCTTTTTTCGGGTATAACTCTGTAACCCTTCTCCTTCTATATGACTATGAACAGCAGCAATACTTATGGTTTAAATTGTCATGCTTTGGACCACACTTACTTACCAAAGGGCTCTCTTATCAATTCTATTAAGCTCCACGCGTATCCCTTTTGGAGCCACTCTAAGTTCATTATTTATCACAGTGCGGCATTCATTGCTGTAACCAAGTCACTGTGATGAGGCTCTTTTTAAGTGTTATCTTATTCTGAAACTGACTATACACACAGACACAACATGGCCTACGCTATCTTGTTCTTCTCTTTTCTTTTTACCCATCTAAATTTATTCTATCAACAATCAAGATATACCCTAAAAAGGAATGTAAATCTTTAATTTTTAATAAAGAGATAATGAGAAAGAAATTAATATAAAATTATAAAAATAATAAAAAAAATTAATATATTAAATTATAAAAAATAAAAATCAAATGATCCACATGTCCTAAATAGTCATCTTGATCAAGTGGCGGCTTGCATTGTCCAACCAATGACCAAGAAGGTTGGCCTCTATGTGCCTATGAGTTATAGTAGAGCTAGCTGCTTTAAAATCCTTACAAAACCTACTATCAAGAAGAATGATTGCATTGCATATGAAGTTTAAGCACAAACTTGTCTATATAATTAAATTTATTTGCCTTTTTTGGATCCATTCTCATTTTTGTAAAATAAATATTCATAATTTACTTTATTTTTGGCTAATGATTTTAAATTGCATGACAAAGATGAATGCGGTTGGTTAAATTGGCCACAATGGGGCCAATAGTCATAGAACCTCTCCTTAATATGGTCTAACAACCACACATCTGCTGTGTAAAAGTGTCTATAATATAGTCTTAGAACCTGCATTAAATGGCGTAAATAGCCATATTTTATGGTCAATAACGGGAGGATCAAAAGGCAACTATTTGTTTTGTTTACATCACTCACTATTCCTAAATAAAAGAGGCCCAATTAATATTAACCATTGTTTAAATTAACCAAAGTGTCATACTCTGAAATAATGGTAGAGTATGTCTAAAAAAAATCCAAAAACAATCCTTAAATTTTGTTATTATTGTATCTTTTTATGTATAACACAACAATAAGAGAAAGCACCTACTTTTGAAAAGAAAAACATTCTTATATAACAAGGGAATGCCTCCTAGAACTTCCTATCTTCACCATTTATAAGCAGATTTCATAGTTGTCTTTTTTAATTGAGTTAAAAATGTATCACTATTGTTTCCCTGTGTACACTTAATAGTCAGAGAAGCACACAAAGTAGTAACAGCCCCACCTTTAAGAGTTGAGGGAAGAAGAAAGGGATAAACTTACCTCCAGCCCCCCACAGAAAGAAGAATGGCAACCCAATAATGAAAAGAGGTTTAATGGTACAATTGGAAAAAAGAAAATATTGGACTGGTTTCTTAACTCTGAATTACCATAACCATGAAAACCTCATAATGGGTGGTGGTTTCATGGGGGGGCTCCTTTTAGTAGCATTGTAGAAATGGGCTAATGGTACATTGTCCTTGATGGAGCTCTTAATTAGGAGTGACGAGAACAGGTCTAGGCTGTCCCTTTAGGGTTTCTTCTCATTTTCTCAAGCAACAAAAATCACTTCCATTGTTCTGCAATTGACTGCTTAATGTGACTCTGTTTTGCCACTCTTAATCTGATTAGCATGAAGCAAAATGCAGGTCAAAGCAGTTTTAGAATAATGGAAAGAAACCCAGAACAATGGAGGAAGCAATTCGCATTTTAAGATCATAGAAGTTATGATTGCCCAGAAAGAAAAACCATATGAAACTCAAATAGGTCACACAAGAACCAAGAAAACATTAACCAGAGATTGTGACTTGGGGACGGGAGAGGTCAAGACATATGCCTATTCAGGCAAAAGCTAACTAGAGAGCGCCAATTTTGGCAATAGGCACTTCTGGCCAACTCCGTTTTCCCCATAAGCCTTTTTTTCTGTGGCTAGTGAGCTTTCCTGACTGCTCAATAGTACTGCAACATAAAGTCAGATTTCGGAAATGAAAAAAACTCACCGTATATAAAAATATTTTTATTTAAAATCAACGAATCTGTAGGGTAGGGGGTAAATAAGTAAAATGACATAGAGCCACATCGATGTTGACAGAGCAAGGCGTAGAAATAAATGAAAATGAAGATTAAAAAAAAAAAAAAAATAGAAGAGGAATGCGTATAAATGCAAGAAAATGACGGATCACGTTCTCCGATTAAAAACTGTGTCGGGCCTTGGCTTGCGTCCGGTCCCCGCCCTATGGGACCCAAACAGTAATATACGGCCCAAACTTCGCCTACACACACTCCCTTCCCCTCAATTAATATATCTCTCTTTTTCAGCCGCCCTTTTTCTTTTTTTTTTTTTACGTTTCTTAAATTTCGGTTTTCAATTGATTTATATTTTATGCATTTTCAACGGTTATATTTTATTTACATGGAGATAAAAAAGAAAAAATAATTTAAAAAATGTAAGTTATGAGCTTTTTATAAATAATTTTTTAATATAATAGATTTTAAGTTACAAATTACGATCATTGTTAGTTACTAAATTAACTTTTTATTTATGATAATTATATGATTTATGTTTGATTTCAAAAATCTCTCATTGGTAGATAATCTCTTTGGTCTTAAAACAGGGAGAGTCTCCCCTCACTTAAATTTTTTGTAACAAAAAAAATTATTAAATTTTTATATTATTATTTTTGAACACTATTTATTAAAATACTTTTAAATTTTAAATTTAAATTATCTTAAATTTTAATAAATCATTCTATTAAAATTAAAGATTTTATATCAAATATTTCCTTATTAAAATTAGATCATTTTTTAGTATTCTTATTAGGTGTTATCACACATGCATATAAATGTTTAAATAGAGTAAGAATAATTTTAGCGTATTTGTTTTTTTAAAAAAGTAATTTAATTTTTTAACTTTTAAGTTAAATAATTTAATCTTTTTATAATTACAATTAAAATAATTTAATCAATTTATAAATAAGTATAATTAATATAATTTAATTTTTTAAAAATATAATTAAAATAATTTAATTTTTTATTTGTCAAATTTTTCTTTTTTTATCATAATATGATTACTTAATGATGACTTAAAATTTATTTTTGTTTTAAAAATTTTAACACTTTTCCTTTAATGTGAAGCTATATACTTTTTTGTCAAGTTTCAAACCTTAATTTTATATATCTCAATAATTTTTTTAATTAAAAGATAAATTTACTTAATAATTATGATATATTACAATAAAAAAAATAAAATTTAAGTTACCACAAACAAGATATACTATACTAAAAAAAATTTAATAGACTAATTATAATTATATAAGAATTAAATTATTTGATTTAAAAAATAAAAGATTAAATTATTTTTTAAAAAAATAAAGAGACTAATAGTACCGTAACTCCATATCTCAATAATATTATATATTTTGTGCGGGTTTTTAATTGAACATTTCATAATTTTCTTAAAACTAAACTAGTTGAAACTTGAAACCTTTTTAATTATAATGGACTACAAATGGAAGCTTCTTAAATAAAAGAAGGGTAATTCCGAAAAAAAAAACAGCTAATTAAAAAAGTAAGAAATTAATTGATAAAAAAGTAATAAATTAAAATAAGTGAAATAATCCAACGGCACGGAAAGGCCTCGGTCGCCTGCTTAACGTCCCGGGATTGAATCTCCGTAATGGCAAAAAAGAAATATAAAATTGGATGGACGGTTGCAATCTGATTTATCTAAGTTTGATTTTCATAGATCACAGTGGGGGCCCCTTTAATTTGCTGGTCCCCAGATTTTCCTTTTTACCTTAGCTCGACGAACCGTATGCTTAGAATCGTACGAGCAGAGTTACCCCCTCTTTCTCCTTGTCCTCTAGTATGAAAATACTCGTATGATTCAACCCAACACAGTACTCGTGGCGTAGCGACGTTGCTTTCGCAATACTTCAAATGGCTGATAAGCAATATCAGAGGTAGAATCAGAGAAACAGAGACAAGGCAAGCAGAGAGAGAAAAGCAGATCGACCGCCATTGAAGCACCGCTTCTTATATTTAACAAAACTCTTAAACATCTTCCTCCTACCTTCCACTTTCTTTCTCCCCTCTCCCATTCCCCTTCTCCTATCCCTTCTGCTACAACTCACGGCCCAAATCTGCTACTTCCCGAGCTTAATCCCGGACTGATTGGAGCTAATGCTTTCGTTTAACATTGTAAGAGTTGAAAACTGGTAACATTAATCAACTCACTATTTGAGTTCCTCAAGAATTTGAGGTGGGTCAGGTTCGATTTGTCACCAATTGGATCATTTTGGAAGAAAACTGGTTGGTTCCACTCAATGGAGCAACCTACAGGAGGCTTTCCTGGATCTAGTGTCAATGTTCGCGACCACCATGAGACCGCACTTGAATCCATTCAATTCAACGAAGAAATACAGGGAATCATAGCCCCAGCCCCGGAAAATGGCAGCTCCTTCACTGCGCTCCTCGAACTCCCACCAACGCAAGCCATGGAGCTTCTTCACTTGCCGGACTGCGACGGAACCGCGGCTGCGGCCAGCGCTTCTGGGAAACCCTTGTGCCAAATTAACGAACAGAAGCCCTATTTAATCCATGGCAATTTAACCTTCCCTTCCAACATTGATTTGATCGAACGTGCCGCCAAGTTCTCCGTGTTTGCAGGAGAAAACTCGCCGACGGAGGAGGCCAGCTTGGTTCCGTCTAATTTGGATAAGGTGAAAAATGAGCCTCCAGAAAGCGACTCGAATCCTAGTTCAACACAGGGGCAGGGGAGTGTTTCGGACCCCGCTATTGAGAACAAGAACCAGAGCGCTGCCAAGAGAAAGGAGAGAGAGAAGAAGGTACCGTAATTGCGATCAATGGAGAATTAGGGTTTCTATTTTGAGTAATTTGGGGGAATTTGGTGCCTAACTCAAAATGATTACCGAGTCTATAAAATACAGGTAAAAGGGTCCTCAAAGAAGAGTAAGGTCGCCGCCGACGAGACATCCGGTGATGCCGAGAAACTTCCCTATGTTCACGTTCGAGCTCGTCGTGGGCAAGCTACAGACAGCCATAGCTTAGCAGAAAGGGTAACCTCTTAAGTCTTAATTAATCAATAATCAGTCTTCTAATTACAGTCAGCTTTAATCTAAATTTAATTTTAATTAATAATTATCTATGTAGGCTAGGAGAGAGAAGATTAATGCTCGGATGAAGCTTTTACAAGAACTGGTCCCCGGCTGCAACAAGGTTGGTTCCTTATTCTCAATCCTTAGTTGCTAGAATTAACTAATTACGCTTTTATTAGCTTTTCGGGATTATTCACGAATATTTCTATAATTTGTCGCCTAAAAGTGTAGTTATGTCCCTAGGTTATGGGCTCTAATAACGGTTTTTGTCATTGGCACCTTTTCACTAAAAAAGTGTTTGCTTTTATGTCAAGAAAAATGCACGGTGATGTCAACATGGCAAATGTGTAATTTTACAGTCTCCACTATTACATTTTGGGGGATTGGTAAGACGTTTTTTTTAAGCTTAATTTTGTCACTTACACTCTAAAATTCGTCTCTAATCTTGAGCTTCTCATCATCTTAGCTAATATCGAGGTGATATTGATTATTGCATGGAGGTAGTAATAATATCCCTCCCTCTCCAACTGAGTTCCTCTGGTAACATGTTTCTTTTTAGCTGGAGTTTGGACGTTAATCTGAAAGAAGCTGTTTACAATCTTTAGATGATTTGACATCAATATCAATAATATTGCATAAAGTTGTCATTTTTTAGATTAATTAGTCTTTATTCTTTGAATATGACAAATAGTTACGTCAAGGGTTGTGCTAGACAATTAAGGTAATTCCCCACTTGCCTTTCTTCCGCCTTTTGGCTTATTGAAGAGACAGAATGGTGGGCGTGTGGGGTGAAAGGGGCTTTTCTAGGTGGACTCTTGCTTATAACGTTTGGGAGACACATATAGTGGGTGTGTTGAAACTAGTATCCATGGGTCCCCTACGCGAGTGAAATATTAGCCCATTTTCTGTCTGTGATAGTAGCGTCGTCTCTTAGAGTTTGGTATCTATCATTTAGGGGATGATGAAAATAGGATGGTAAAGAATGCATACTTTTGGAGTGCTTCTACCAAACAGCAGACCTAACTGGCTTGGGGCATAATGTGATTGTACATGACTACATGGTCAAATTAATTAATGTCACCTAAACATAAGCTAAATATATACTTTCAGATTCATCCAAAATAAAATGGGTTGTAGTATATTTTCCTTTTTTTTTTATCTGGTTCTCTTGGTGGTCTGGGGGTATTATAATAATATTATAGGGTAAGTTCATAGTCTTCAATCTGTAGTTGTCTGTATTTGGCTACCTGATGGTTTAATATGTGGTCTACCTCTGAGTTATGAGTTGCCCAAAACTATCTCATTTCATGGTTCTGGCTCTTAGGATTAACACTCTTAAAACCATGATTACTTAGTTTTAATTTTAAATGATTTTGATCCAGTGTTTGCATATGCATTTTTAGTACCATCAGTTGTTGTGCCTTCAATAACTGAAATTTTGATATTTATTAAGTTGTCAATAATGTTATGCATTAATGTAGATTGCTGGGCTTTACAGAAATGTAAGAAGATTTAGCATGCAGTCCTTGCTGATGATTTCCAAATGCTAATTGAATACATGTAGTCTGTAAGCGTATCTGAATAAAGGAACAATAATCCAATTTAATCCTTCCCTCAGAATGAATTCTCTCATTGTTACCTAATTTCCTTGTACTATGTTCCCGTTCCATCACCTTTGCATAAATTGGCTAGTTCAAAGAATCTGGCTTTATTTTTGTCCAGTTGAGAATCTTTTATTAGTGGGGCTCCTTTAAATTTGCTGGATCTTTAGATTGTGTTTAAACTCGCCAAATTAGCTATTCTATTAAGTTACAAGATATCTAATGTGACAAAATTTGCTCGACAGATATCAGGAACAGCATTGGTTCTGGATGAAATCATCAACCACGTACAATCTCTACAACGTCAAGTGGAGGTCAGACTTTCACTTCCTGGAGAGTTTACATAATTTTTTTGGCAAATCGTGAGAAGGCTATAGTTTTTAGCTATCTGTTCCCAACATAACTGTGGATAAGGCTGGTTTTCCTTTTTTCACCAAAATGTCTCTGGAGCTATTGTGGGATTCCAGAACATTTTGGTGGAACCTACCCATGCGATCTGATCACACATTGCTTACCTCTAATCACTGAGCATGATGCAGTTATTATGCTGTTTTTTTGGACTATATTTCGTTGTCTATGTTAAACCAATTTCTTCTTTGAGGAAAATGAAATCGGGTTTCATCCAAAATGGGTCTCACTCCTATTTTCCCTTATCTATGGTGGGCTTGTGGCAGAAATTGCAGACTCGAGAATTTTTTTGTTGCTTGGTTTAACGTGTATACACAAAAGTTATAAAATGACATAAAAATGTTTTCATAAAATGTTGTCTTGTGTTAATTTGTATAAAGTTTACATGGCTAGTGAACTGTTAGTCCTGAAAAACTTTGGCAAAAGATTGGCAAGATTAGGGATCTTTGAATTGGAGTGTAATGCAGTGACATCCAAGTTATTTTCCTGCTTCCATCAACATGACCTCTTTCTGACTGGGTTATTCGTTGGTTTCAGATCCTATCCATGAAACTGGCGGCAGTAAACCCAAGAATTGATTTCAGCCTTGACAGCATATTGGCTACAGAAGTAAGTAATATAAAGTAATCTCACTTTCTCTTTCTTTTTTTCCCAGTCTAAGAATAAATCTTATTTGCTTGTTGCTGGAGGAGTTGTCAACATGTCTAACTTGGCTTGTATCCGAGGATTACTAGAAGAAAACTCTTTTCGGAGCATTTGAAATTTAAACTCAAGTTTCCACGTTCAGTAGCTAGTGATTGATCCAAATGTTGCTATTGGCCTATCCAATTTTATTTTTAAGGTCATATATTGTCACCTTTGTCGTCAAACTCACTTGGTGAACTTGAATATGGGGAACGGTGCAAAAAAAAATGATTTGTAATCACTTGGTGTGATAAAGATATCATTCCAGATGAACTAGGAAATACAGTAAACGTTACACGAGAAGTGAAAATGAGTTTCCAGTTGTACCTGAATTTAACGGTTTTACAAGTCCTTGCACCTCAATCCTTAAATTAAGGGGTCAAGGTTTTACTTATGGAAATATGTAATGTGAAGAAGGAGGAGGGTTGTCTATGATTTTGTTGATAAAGTATAGTTCTTTATAGAGTCAGTTAATCTTTTTCAGTGAATATTGATTTTTCGTTCTTTATTTAAGAAATAATAAGGCCGATAATTCTCCTTTGTGACATATAGGGTGCATCTCTAATGGACAGTAACTTTCCCAACATGGTTACGCCTCTAATGTGGCCTGAAATCCCAGTCAACGGAAATAGACAGCAATATCAACAACAGTGGCAAATTGATGCATTCCACCAACCACTTTGGGGAAGAGAAGAAGACAACCATAATTTTATGACTCCAGAAAACTCACTTTTGAGTTATGACTCGTCAGCAAATTCAGGTAGACCAGACTTATCCAATTGAACCTCACCTCATCACGTTTCTGACTGCCATTGACATAGGGCTTCATAAATAGGTAGGGATTGGACTGATCACTGTCTTTAACCCATCAAATGGAGCATTTTGAAACTTAAAAAGGAACCTGGGAGGACTGTTAATGATATAATTGGAAATTCATTTTACTTATTATATAAAGGTATAAGCTGCTGGAAGGGAATCGATTTGCGAATATATTATCGAAGTGGAGAGCTATTTGTCATTTAACCAGTTGTGGCAGAAAACTCTTGAGGGGGGCAATTTTGAAACTAGAGTTAACTCCAATTTAAATTGTGATACAGCTTCGCTGCACTCAAATCAATTGAAGATGGAGCTTTGAAGGCGTACAGAAGTGTACTAGTAGCTGGTAGCCTAGCAGTGTATATAGCAAATATAGTATTAGCATTTAGCAGCGATTTGAGCGGCCTCAACATTCGGCATGGTTTCCATGTCTTCTATTTGTCAGAGTCAGTTGGAAACCTGAAAATTCCTCAACCAGAGAGGAAATATTCGTATGCTATTTATATATAATATATTATTATTATTACTACTATTACTATGCATACTAACTAAAGTGGTCAGTCAATCGAATACTTCTTTTACGAGGTGATTGATTGATTCAGATTGTAAAATCATAGAACAGACTGTTACGAAACTATCAGGGAAGTTTGTTGCTTTGTTCAATGAATGCTACTGAGACGATTGGTTTGCCTGAACAAGCTACTATAATTTTTAATAAGATTGTTGTATTTTCTCCCTTTGACTTTGCATCTTTGCCAGTTTTTTGAATGCCTACTGATATTATTATAGTCGTCGTGACGGGCGTATTTAGAATTTGGTGGGTTGGGAAGATGTGCCAGGTTTATTCTTTGTTCCTTCATGGTCATTTTGCAGGCTTGCCTGAAAATTGATAGCCGGAGACAACTTTTACAAATGATAATTGTTTTTCAAGCAGAAACCTTTGTTTCAATAGTTTTACACGACAATTACCAGGATCAATTGGTTATTTAAAAATTTTGGCTAAATTGTTAGTTTCTTTTTGTGTTTTCTGTACGTAGACATTATCTAGTCATTGGTTTCATTCGTGGCGTGTTGCACGCAAGTTTTGCGTCGCTTTACACTCCTGGATCAATGACCGATCTGGCTACACTTCAACTTAGCTTTTTCTAAGTTACTGGCACGCTTTTGAAAACGTTTGCATACTGCTGTAGAACAACACCTTGTTGGTTCGTGTGTGAAACTTTAATTTGAATGTAAAACAGTGAACATAGTGTAACAAATTAAACTACGTGCTGACTGAAAGGTACGCAACTGTGATATTTCACTTGTTCTCTCGAGCTTCATCGTTTTAGATTATGAGCATTCCTTAAATTCTAAAGATAGAAAAAAAAATATTTCTATTTAATAAATTTTACATAATGGTTGCAATAACAGTTAGATTTGCTGAATTTAGGATCTAATAAGTTTAATGTATTATTTTTATATTATAAAAATTAAATAAAAATAACTAAACTTCCAAGGATACATTGTGCCTTCTTTGGTTGTATATAGCTTGTTGTGCTTGCATGATACAGGTGAAGTACACACGCTTTATTGATATTGGAAAATTAAACTCTAAAAAATTATCGATTAAACTTATATAAACTTGAATGTGGAATAAATATTAGTTAGATTTCATGGTTTAATTTATAAATTTTAATAAATTTATTAATTTAATTTTTTTTAATAATAATTTAATAAAAATTAATTTATAAAAATAAAATGATTGATTAATATTCATTGATAGAGTGAATCATTGATTTGTAAATTGAAAATGGGAAGTCTGTTTTCACGAAAAGTTTTGAGTAGAATAGTTTAATTATTAGATTGTTAGGGTATATAATTGAGATTATAAAATTTAATTAATAGATTTTTTGAATAATATTTTTGTAAAATTTAATTTATAAAATAATTTAAAAAAATTAATTAATAATAAAAACAGGCTTTGTTTGTTTCGCGGCTAAATACTAATGATCACAAATTGATGCACAATTTTTCATAACCTCGACACCCCCCCCCCCCCCCTCCCCCGCCCAAAAAAAAAGTACCTCTTTTGACAGATCGAAGATGAGAAATGGCCTTTTTTCTTTATCCTTGTACTAATATTCAAAATTGAAGCCATCATGTTTTCTATTTCATGGTAGCCCTGCGAAATTCATGTGCTGGGGGTGACGCCTCAACCGAAGCATGCTCCATACAAGACACGTATTTGCTTCCATCAATGAAACCTTCATCCACCAACTATTACCGCCAAATTCACAACTTGTTAGAACTCTCACCTGCAACGGTCATCTACAAGAAGCCTTGCTTGCATTGGTCCTTCGGGGCCTTCACATCAACTTTGAAAGCTACAACTCACTTTTGCATGAGTGTGTAAACCAAAGGGCCATTACAGAAGGCCAGAGAGTCCATGCCCACATGACCAAAACGGGTTATCTTCCTTGTGTGCACCTCAGAACAAGGTTGATCGTCTTGTATACTAAGAGTGAATGGTTGGGTGATGCGCAGCGAGTGCTTGATGAAATGCCTGAACGGAATGTTGTATCCTGGACGGCTATGATTTCTGCTTATTCTCAGAAGGGGTATGCCTCCGAAGCCTTGAATCTTTTTGTACAGATGTTAAGATCAGGTATTCTTGGTTTGCAGACGTTTACGACAGTAGACAGTTATCATTGTTATTCATTAATTGTGATTGTGGAATTGATAAGATTCTTTTGTCCAACAACAGTTTCCCTAATCTTTCTTTCTCAATTATCAATTTTATGAAGAATTATGGGTGTTTTAGACAATTTGTAGAGATGAGATGCTGAGATTTGGAAGTACATGTCTCTAAGTTTTTTTTTTTTTTTCTATTTTGTAATAAAAGAAATTTTCACAAGTAATGTTGACAAAAACCTTATTCAATCTGAAGAATCTATTTAAATTGTGACAAGCATTCCTAAAGGAGAATTTAGAAACTCTTGTTAGTGTTGTTTTTCTTGTGTGTGCGTGTGTGAAATATCAATAACTACGAATGTGATTTACTGTCAGTGTTGTCACCCTGGTCTTCCTGTACTGACAGTTGCTATATATACCTTTTGGCAGGTACAGAACCTAATGAATTCACTTTTGCAACTGTACTTACTTCATGTATAGGTTCTTTCGGTTTTGTCTTGGGAAGGCAAATACACTCTCATATCATAAAATCAAATTATGAATCCCATGTTTATGTCGGAAGTTCACTGCTTGACATGTATGCCAAAGCTGGTAAAATACATGAAGCACGAGGTGTATTTGAAGGCTTGCCAGAAAGGGATGTAGTTTCTTGTACTGCTATCATTTCTGGTTATGCTCAACTGAATCTCGATGAAGACGCATTGAAGCTATTTCGCCAGTTGCAAAGTGACGGAATGCGTTCAAATTATGTCACTTATGCAAGTGTTTTAACTGCACTGTCTGGGCTTGCTGCTCTAGACCATGGCAAGCAAGTCCACAACCATGTTCTTCGCTCTGAAGTTCCCTCATACGCAGTCCTTGAAAATTCTTTAATTGATATGTACTCAAAATGTGGAAACCTGACTTACTCAAGAAGGGTGTTTGATACCATGGCAATGAGAACTGTGATCTCTTGGAATGCAATGCTTGTGGGGTATAGCAAACATGGAATGGGGAGAGAAGTGCTTGAACTCTTCACTTCAATGAGAGAAGAAAACAAAATCAAACCTGACAGTGTCACAATTTTGGCTGTATTATCTGGTTGCAGCCATGGGGGCTTGGAAGAGAGCGGCCTGGCTATATTTTATGATATGGAAAATGAGAAAATTGGAGTTAAGCCAGAGATAGAGCATTATGGGTGTATTGTTGACTTGCTTGGTCGTGCTGGTAGGCTAGAAGAGGCATTTAAATTCATCAACAGGATGCCTTTTGAGCCAACAGCAGCAATATGGGGTTGCCTGTTAGGTGCTTGTAGGGTTCATTCAAATGTTGACATTGGTCAAATTGTTGGTCGTCGGCTTCTAGAAATTGAGCCTGAAAATGCTGGTAATTATGTTATTCTTTCTAACTTATATGCTTCGGCTGGAAGATGGGAAGATGTAAGATCAGTGAGGAATCTGATGTTGGAGAAGACTGTAACAAAGGAACCTGGAAGAAGCTGGATTGAGCTTGATCAAGTCCTTCATACTTTCCATGCAACTGATCGTTCACATCCAAGAAGAGAAGAGGTATTTGCAAAGGTGAAGGAGTTATCAGTCAAGTTCAAAGAAGCTGGTTATGTTCCTGATTTGAGTTGTGTTTTGCATGATGTGGATGAGGAGCAGAAGGAGAAGATACTTCTAGGCCACAGTGAAAAGTTGGCCTTGACTTTTGGGCTAATTGCTACTCCAGAAGGGGTGCAAATCCGGGTGATAAAAAACCTCCGCATTTGTGTTGATTGCCATAATTTTGCTAAATTTATCTCAATGTTTTATAGAAGACAAGTGACCCTAAGGGATAAAAACCGATTTCATCGAATTGTTGAAGGAAAATGTTCTTGTAGAGACTATTGGTAAGAAGAATTTTCATGGAAATAATGATCATTTTAAGGCACATGAGAAGAGGTATCTTTTGTCTTTGCTGATTTGTTACTGGTAGTAAAAAATTTCGATTCTGCGTCAATGGACGTAATATCCCATCAAGACCAATAAATGGGAAAATAAATCACTCAAAAAAAAAGAAAAAACAATAAATTTTTGTACAAGAAAAATGCAGACCGAGAAAAACAGACCAAAGTTTTAGAAGGGCTTAAAACGTGTCTCTGTTCTGAACTAGAGGAGGCTAAGAATTATAAATAATTTCTATCACCCAACCCGCTATTGCCGCGTAATAGACATACAAACTTTCAAAAAAAAAAAAAAAGACTGATTTAAAAGTTGAGTTTATTCTCACTTTTCATTTTGTAAAATCAAACTAGAGAGAATGAAATTAAAGGGATCTAATTGCCCTAATAGGCTTAATAGAGCAATTAAAAGTATAATTAGTTCAAGATTATTGTAATTTTCATGAATAAAATTTTATTTAATAAAATTTCACTTATTCAAATTTATAAATTATTTTATAAGATTTAATAAATTTAATAATTTATAAATAATTTAGGACAATTTATTAAATTTAACAATTTGTAAATAATTTATGACAATTTAATATTTTTATGCAAGATACTTTTTTTTAATCCAAAATTTATATAATCAAATATTCTATCATATTATAAGATTAAAATCTTCTATAATGAGTGATTTTAAAGAATTCAAATCACATATATTCTTTTTTTTATATATTTTTTGGTTATTTATATTATTTTTTGTCTTGCTGAAAGAGTGGAGTGAAATGCAATAGTTCAACATGGGCCTAAGTTTGGCCCAATTGAACCCACCTCACCTCTGCACCCCGACCTTCCGTTTAGTGGAAAAAATTAAAAGCCGGATGCATGACAAAATCAGGCCTCTCTTGCTTTCTGTTCTGGTTTCGCTGATCGGACTACGGCGGGTGAAGCAAACCTCTGTAGAAACCACCATGCCCTCTCCCGCACCCTTGAGCAGCGCCTCCATGATGCTCCGCCATCGTCTTCTTCCCACTCTCAGAACCCGAGGAGGCGGAGCCTCCGGTCCCAGCCGCTGGACTACCCCCGGCCACGAGGAGCGTCCCAAAGGTTACCTCTTCAATCGAACCCCACCACCACCTGGTCAATCTCGCAAATGGGAGGATTGGGAGCTTCCTTGCTACATTACTAGTTTTCTGACGATCGTGATCCTTGGTGTTGGCCTCAACGCTAAGCCTGATTTGACCATCGAAAATTGGGCGCACGAGAAGGCCCTTGAACGGCTTAAAATGGAGAACCTTGGCCTCTCCGCTTCTGGTTCCGGTGAATCCGAGTGAAATTCGAGTTACATAACGGTGAATTTGGATCGAACCTTGTGTTGAGTTTCCTGTGTTTGGTTAATGAAGTTTTGGGTTCGGTGGACTGCTTACAGGATCGAGTTTCTGCTGATAAGTAGTTGAATAAGGCTGTAAGTGCGGAATTTGGGCTCCTTATGAAGCCTGTTTACTGCATACTTAGTTGTTAATTTTGATCTTTAACATCTTAATTTTTGCATATGCTTATAAGCTTGTTGACTCAATGTTTCCTTTGAAAATGGATAAGAATTTTCTTATGCAAATATTCCTGCAGTACGAAGGTGTTCAATTGCTGGCTTAAGTATTTTATCTGTTTTAGGTAGCTGATAATATATCTAATTTTTTCTATGATGTTTCTTTCCATTTTATTTAAATTTTGTTAGAGATTTATCAAGTGAATATGGTTCCTTTGTAATTGGAAGAAAGAGTTCTATTAACGTGTCAACACTTGAAAGTTTTGCTTAGAGATGTTGTAATGTTCACCCTTAAATGTCGAAGTTGCATGCCTGCTTAACTTTACATGAATGCTTGTGTAGCCATGTGAGTAAGAAATTGTGGGATACCCACATTTTCGCCTAATTTTTCTAAGATTAATGACCATAGAGATATTATAGGTCTGGCCTAGAGGTTGAAACTCATAGTAATACATTATTGAAAAATCCCACTAACCAATACCTTTGCCTATACTGTTGTTAGGTTCAGCAAATATAATTATTGTAAGTTTATTGTTTTGTCATAGAGTTTAGACAGATCTCACTGAGTTAAGTGGACATGAAAGTTGAAGGTTGGTATCAAGTTGTAGTACCGTTAGTAGTAAAAGCATTCCTTAGAAGTCACAACATCTTGTCCAGCTTATGGTCTAACTTCACTACCTATAAGTGTTTTTTTTTTCCTTCCAAATTCTGGAAATACAGTCTGGATTTATCTTAAGTTTAATGCAATCAAACTGTTTGGAAGAGAGCATAACTTTATTCATATTAGGCTGCCTTCAATGTAGTTCTAAAGTACTGTGGACTTTCAGTTTGTTAATTTTATTTTGCGTACGAACACTAAATCCATAATAAAGTATAACTAGATATAAAATGCGGTCTAGCATACTGGTGAATTAAACCAGCAAGTATGTGATTTACTATTACCTACGTATTTAAGAAGTATGGTTATTCAGTTCTTTAGTCCTTCTGCCCTTCTGCTCTTGTTTCTTTTCCAATTTTTTGAGGGTAAAAAAAAGAGGTTGGGCTGGGGGGTATATGCAATCTCGAGAACCTGTATTGTTCTTGTGAATCTGGTGATTGTCCAAATGATTATGATTTGGTGGGAACGTAATTTAGTGATCAATTGGTGGAGTCTTTGGAAAGATATGGTGTGTTGCAAACTTGCAATTATGATTAGCCTTTCAATTGGGTCCAACCATCGGTTGAGTTTATCACCCTATGCTACCTCTTCGTTCAAAAAGACTGAAGAGATTCTTTATTTTACGGAAAATCTATTCTTACTATTTTCTTCACTTAATGCTTGCTCACACTAAATGGATATCTTTAGATTTGTTGGGTTTCTCAGCTCTGTAGAATAACTGTGAAATGTAATAAATTTAATAGTTAGATTTTGTAAAGTGAAGATTGTGATGAAAATAGTGAGACTGTTCTTTTACTGCTGCCGCATTCTATAATGCTGGTCATTGTTTTAATTCTTTTTATTAGTATGGTTTGACCCAAGCGGAGTGCCCCTCTTCAAAAGAGATGATGCAAGCAGTTTTATGTTGCCAACTTAGAATATCTCGAGTTTTGGTCGGGGATTACTCATCATGTTTGGGGAAAGCTCGTCCATCCCAGATCTGAGCTCGTTTCTCACCTAGTTGCGTTATATATAATGTTAAAATAACTGTTTAATTACGGTCTCCTTTGGATTGAAATTTTATACAATCACTTTTGAAATGTTTGTTACATGTAGTATTGCGGAAAGCAATGGCTAAACGTTACTGAATTTCTGATGGTTTGTAAAATTTAGTAGTAAATAATAATTGCCTTTGGCATACAAGCGGTAGGAGAAAATTTAGGAATTGAAGGACTCTAATGTATAGGATGGCTCATGTGCCGATATGAATGCTGTGAGAAATAGTTTATGCAGACCGCCCTGTTTGTAGTCTGTACGGTTTGAAGCTATTTGCATAATTGCTTGAAAACACAGACACTGCTGTCTGGGTTTACTAAATTTTATATATGTTTCGATCGGCAGATCAATGGAAGCATGTCAATTATAATAGAGAGAGGAAAAAACTACAGAGTTAGCCCGAGTCGTGGACACTCATATTATCAATAAGAAAGTAATTCTTTGAGGAAGATTATAATAAGTTTTACAAATAATTATGGAATGATATTTGAGTCTAAAAAACTCTTTTATTTAACATGTCAGTTTTGTGGATTGAACTTTCTTCTTGAATTTGAATTCTAACATCTGTATTTTCATTGAAAGTTGGACATGGAAAAAAGGTTATCTTATACCAAGAAGAGTCCAAAGTGAAAGTCAGATGTCCAATATTACTTATAATATTTTTATTTTTATATTTTTATATTTATAATTTCATCTATATCCTTTTATTTATTTATTTGTTTCAAAATATTCATATAAATTTGATATGGCTGGAGGCGTGACTATAACAATATAGGCATATCATTTGCGTATTACTTAAGCCTAAGAAGTCACTTAACATGTTAGTTTTTTGGATTGAACTTTTCTCTTAAACTTAACAAAGATCATTAAAGGGCTGTCAGTCATTACCATTTAAGTACCCTATTTTGCCCATTCAATTAGCAGCTATATTGGGTTTCGCCTGGAGGAGCAACAGCAGATCCATTAAGAATATTCACCAAGGTCTGCAAATTAGATTTAAGCACTAAGCAACACTTTCCCGTATCCCCAATTCCGAGCCATTCTCAAACCATCCTTAGCACCTCGAAGTTCAGTTCGACCCCCAAGCTGCGGGCAAAGGTAGTGATCCAGTTACCATCGAGGTTCCCTCATAACCCCCCTCCCCCACAAGCAACAGTGTTTGTAGTGCCATTCACAGCTCCAGTTCTCCTTTGTGAACAGTGTTATTGCATTTTGCACAGATGCTATGTGGATTGGGCTGCTCGACATCATTTGTGTATATTGCAAAACCTTTATGTTTACATGCCGAATTCAGCACACTGCATGGATTAATGGACTATGACATAAGAAGATCGACGATGATCTTCTACAAACATGTAACTAGAAATTGAATAAATATCTTCCCCATGACAAGCAATTATAATGGAAAAGTGCTTTAGATAAGTGAGACATATTAATTTTTGTTTTTTTTTTTTATAAAAAGAACATCTCTATTGGTCTATCTCACCTTGAGATATAAAAATATTAAAAATGATTGTCACCCCCTTGCTCCATGATTTAATACCAGACAACTATCTGTACCCACATTACTACGAGACCATTACCAAAATTATTGAATAAATATTGAAAAACTTTAGCAAACACGTTTCTTCATGTAACAGTAAAAAGTATAGATCAAAGTAGCACAAAGTGAGACGAGCCGCAATGTTGGCGCATCCACTCTCGCCTTTTCACCCTTAACTAAATAAAAAGTTTAGTTTATTAATATTTTTATTAAATTGTTATAATTTTAAATTATATTTATTAAATTTATAAAAAAAATTTAATTTAATATATGAGATATGATATATTTAATAATTTATATTATTTTATTAAAATTTGATAAAATTTTATTTATAAAAATAATGTTGACTTGCTGATTAAACGTTTAGTTTGAAGAGTCAGCAGTAGAGGGTGGCTGAGACAGAAACCTGACAGCGGATTACGTAGCAGGTACACCTATGACTGTCTGGTGAAGCAAAGACAGCCCACCTTATGGCATATGCCCTGTAATTCAACGATTGCAGGCAATAATACTCTGTTTCTTAAACACTGCCGTTGCTGGATCTTGAGCTTAATCGCGTACTCCAATGATTTCATTCCTAAAATACATCAAATGATAGATTAAAGCACGCATGACCACATGTTTATGCCCACCATTTCCCCAACACACAACCCTCGTCTTCTTTATATTCTTTATTCCAATTTGCAACATGAAATTGGCAATATGCCAGTCGGTGGCACGTGACCTCTATTTGATTTAATTTCAAATGCCTCCCTCTCTTGATTCTTCAGTGTACCAGCTCCCCACCACCTCCGCCTCTGCCTGCAAATCTCATATATGCATCGTACGATGGGAAATGATCTATGTACATGGAGAGCACGCATAAAAAAAAGTTTTGTAGATGAAAAAAGGAGTAAAAAAATATAAAAATATGTAAAATTTATTATATATATATCGTTACTTCATTATATTTTATTAAATTATGTTTATAAAAATGATTCGACAACATCTATGATTCATAATCCAATAGTCTACATAACTAAGCATGAGAAAATTGATTATCTAAAAGATAGATATAATTTGAAGAAATAAAATTTACTAAATATATAGTTTTGACATTCTATCAAAAATTACCAAGTGTGATACCGCACCACAAGTGTACAACTAGAACGATGGAGGGTACCGATAATTTATGCAGGGAATTGGTTATACATCTAATACAATTAATGTGATATATTAATTTAATAAAAATTATTTATTTATATTATGTTAGTAATATAAATATGAAAAATATATATAAATAATAATTTATTATTTAATTAATATATTATATTAATCATATCATGACATACAACTGAATAATCTGAGAAGTAACAGCATTCTACTCGAGAGGGACCCACCTTGATCTCACCACCAGGCATTATCTTCGGTTGTACCATAATTTTATCCGTTATTGCCAATCCGCCCACCATGTCGCGCCTGACTTGCGTCCCACTCATGCTATTCCAATCAACTTTCATTCTACTTTATTGGACCAAATTTACTGTCAGCCCCACTCTTTTCCGAGATTTTCCAATTCCTCGTCGTTTCATTGTCAAATTTTAAAATAGTATTGAGTAGCCAATAAAAGTTCTTCGTTTTTCCATATAAGAAAATGAATTTATTTTCTGTCCTTTTTCTCTGGGTAGTGAGCAAGAAAATTTGATTTTTAAAACGAAGAGGAGACCTTTCACAAGAAAAATTTACAGGAGACAGAAAGCGCAGCGAAGGAAAACGTCGTTGTCGGTGGCGCGGATCCCGGGCCAATCTCTGCCCTAAATCCTAACCGGGACAAGGGAAAATTTGCGACGGTGGGCAGACAGATTAAACGGAAGTTACAATTCTACCCTCGTATGCCAATTGCATTACAGCTCATTCCAAAATAACAATTGCTCACCATATAAGGATCAAATTTTTTAAAATAAAAAATATATGATTAAAATTTTTTATTTTGATCTTTTATATATAAAAGTTTTTTATTTTAAATTTTAAATTTTTTTTAATTTAATCATATACATAATAAAATAATCTTAATTAAATTCTTTTATTATATTATTATTAATAATAAATTTTTATTAATGTAACATATTAAATACTAATATAGTATCTACATATAAAATATTTATCAAGTTAACATATGATATATCATCTATACATTATTTAAACTGATAATTTATATTAATATGATATTCATATATCATTTAATTTGATAAAATATTTGATATGTAGATATAAATAAAAAAATTTAATATTATTAATGATAATGAAGAGATTTAATTAAGAGTTATTTTAATTTATAAAAAATTATATTAAAAATTTTACAAAGTGAGAGATCAAAATAAAAGAATCTATTTTATAAAAAATTAAAATAAAATTTTAGCCAAATTATATTTTATAAAATAAAGTATACATATATAATTATTAATAAAAATTTAATAATATAAATTATTTTATATTTATAAATTATTATTTATTTATATTTTATAATAATTTTTAATATTAATATTTTAATCAATAATTATTTATATACATTATTTAATTTGATTTAACTATACTACTGCTTATTTGATAAACAATGATTTGAAAAGATAAAAAAAGGTAGAATCAAAAGCACATGAGGAAATGATAATGTTAGGAAGTTGTCTCTAACAAAGGGAAAAAAGAAAATACATTGATTGATCCTTTGGCCATGTCCGAAGACCTTTTTGGGCCAAATTTAAGCAACAGTAACCATTAGAAATTCCAAGGCCGCCTAAGGTAGAAGAAGGTAGAAACTTATTCAGGAAATCGGGGAATAAAAAAAGGGAACTGTGGCCTGATGCAACATGGGCGAATCCAACCAAAAGACCACGCTTTTGGATCTGTAGTTTTCATCTTTGTTTCTCAATCTTCTTTCAGCCTATAATAGCCAATTTCATTTTAATATTTTAATAAATTTATTCGACTAAATAATTAGATCTGTGGTTAATATAATTAATATGTTGGGTGGTCATGATATCTCCAATTTTTTTATTTGGCAACGTTCTCAGTGATATCGACCCCTCCATGGCAAGAAAAGGCCTCTATGTTTTTTTAAAGAGAAAATAAAAGGGCACCAATGGCAGGCATCAATGCTTGAAATTGAAGGGAGGTCATCCGACATTGGTCAATTAAAATTTCGGTAAATTCAACCACGAACGTGATGGCAGTTTGGGTATACCATAAAAGCTGACACTGAACGGGTAGCTTACCGGCAATATCCAGTCACTTCCCGCCACCGACAGCCCTTTGCCCGGTCACCATGTCCCCACGTCTCACTCACACACTCCCCCCCCTTTCGTTTAAAATGTCACACTCCCGCACTCTCCTCACTCTTCCTTCGCTCCGACATGCTTCCCCACACTCCTTCCTCTCTGAAGAACAGGGGAAGAGAGAGAAACACCAAGCACATTGTGCAGTACAGAGAAAGAAAAATAAATGTGCTACAATTCCGAGGAATGTCTGCCATTATAGCAATTTTTGAGGATTGGGTACGGTGAAGAAAGGAAACAGAGCAAAAGCCACTATGCTAACTGGCAAGTAAGTTTCCAATCTTACTTTCAACGTTTTTTTGTTCCTATTTTGAACTGTCCGTTGCTCTCTGTTTATTACGGCCTTTTAAGCGTACTCTCGTGGGCTGTCTTTCTTCCTCGTCGTCCTTTTTTCTTTCTGTTTCACGTGATGGAGTGAGAAACCGCACACACGAAGTTTCGGATTGTTTCCGTGCTATCGAAATTTCTATCATCTGATTATGCATTTGGTAGTTAGATCTTGTTCGTTGGTAATTGTTTCGTATTCTAGGTTTGTTCTTTTGTGCGTGATTTGTTGGCATTCGATGCGCTTGGCATTTCTGCTTCGGATATTTCCCCTGTTTGTGTTTGGTTTTTGTCTCCCTGGAATTCTTGGCTGTGGATTTTTTTTTTTCCAAATTCGCTCATTTCTGACACGAAGCTTACTTTTTATGAATTTTTATTCAGTTTGCGTTATATAAACTTCCATTTCGAGTGTTGTTTTGGTAGAAATTAAGGTAATGTTGTCCGTTGGGGTTGTTGAATTCCGACAAGAAATGCTATTAGAAAGCTTCTAAGTTGTTATTTGTTTGTTTTCTTCGGAAGCGGAGACTGTTGTCATGTTTGCAGTATCGGTGAATTGTGGTTAAGCATTCTCTGTTCTTACCTATTCCATTCGCGTCTGCTTTTCAAAGTCCGCTTGTGGTCATCATACTCTGTCTCGGTCATTCCTTATTTGACTTTTAAGGATCTACGCCCCCAACTTGTTACTGAATACTCACTCCACAACGAAGTCACTCCTCCAATTGTACCTTTTCGCGATGGTCAAAGTTAAATATAAATGACTGAATTTTCAGACAGATTCATAATATTTGTTAAGTGTGTCTTGAATTTTCCAAATTTAATGATGGTGATTTTAGATATTTCTTTACCTCTGATTTAGTCTCTGGTTTGTCGCTTTTCGATTGCAATTTTTTTTATTAAAAAGAAATTGAATTACACTGAAACGGTGTGCTCGACTTTGCTGGTTGGCTATTCTTTTCACTCCTTTTTATTTTATATAAAAAAATCATGTTCAGAAAAATTCGATGGTTTCAGGCTTTCAGCATGTGTCTGTCGTTCCACTCTAACAGGACTTGGTTCAGCAAATTCTCTTTTAAGAGTTCTCTCTCTATTGGAAGATACGCCTACCATTAGTCGGTGATGATGTTTTAATTCCGAGAGTCAATTTTAGGAACTCTCCTGTATCATACTAGATAGTGGTGAAGGACACAACTGATACAGAACATGAGCATCAGATAGCTAGGCTAATGCATCCTTGTTGAGTTTTGTTCTTCTGCGACAAGGTTGAACTAAAGATCCTTCATGAATTGAAACTTAACTGAGTAACATCGCTTCTAATGGTTTTACTTTTCAGGTGCTGCAAATTAGCTTCGGAATAATCTATCATGTTGTGTAGTTGAATCTTTGTCATCCTTTAATTTGCTTTCTAATGTTGTGCAATATTATTGCACATTTTCGCATAATCTATTAGAATATCACTGAGAACTTCAGAAAATGCCTATTGGCATCATGTTTATTTTAAATTAGATATGAAGTCTGATCTTTTTACTACAAATTACGTGCTTCTTGAAGCTTCTGCACTTGTCATCTTTCTGGTTCCTTTGTTGGCTTGTGCAGTACCTACTTGTATGTTAAGCTAGCATGTGCTGGTACTCATTATTGTTAAAGCTGATGAACCATTCTGCTTTTCGAATGCTATAACTTTATGAATGGTTGAAATGATTTTGTCTTTTCACGCTGTCTCCTTGGTTTTCCTCTTCTATTTTTGTAATTTTTGCTAATTATTATCACTCAAACTAGTGTTATTTTGCTGATGAACAGGTCTGATTGCAAGTAGACAGATTTTTTTTTCCCAATCTCTTGGAAAAACGACCACAAGAGATTCTCTCCACACTTCTATGGTGGTGGAAGCACCATCCTGAGAAGTAGGTATCAAGTTACATACTCTCGGAAGTGTGAACTACCTTCTGCTTAAGGGGTTTACGAAGGTTAGTTGTTGCTACTGTTTTTCTTAGTAACCGTTTCTTCATATTGTTGATGTTTGAAGAAATTTTAAAGCATGAAAGAAACTGAGAAGAGAAAAGCTGCAAGGAATAGTCAGACAAATTTTTCTAGAAGAACTGAAAGGAGAGAGAATAAATTGCATCAAGATAATTTATCCAAAACATTGAATGTGAAAGAAACTGAATCTAAGACACCCCAGCCTAGACCAACAGGAAATAATTCTGTAAGTGATTCAAACACGGCCTCAGAGCCCTCAGAAACTTATGAAAACATGGTTATACATTATGTGGATGATGTCAACAGGTCTGAGGAGGCACCTGCTGAGATGAAAGTTAATGAAATGGTTGCCAAAGAAAACAAGATTGAAATGCTTGTAGATCATTCTAGTGATTTGGAGAAAGAACAAAAAGATGGGAATGAAGAAGTATCAGATGCTGAGACAGTTAAGGATTCAGTGTCATCCCAGGGTGAATCTTTAATAGTTGAGGATGAGAAATTAGAAAAAGCTTCAAGAGATCCTAGAAGTAAGGTAAAAGTGAATGCCTCAGAAGGTAATCGTGCATCAAGGGAGAGATCTTATAGAAAAACAAATAAATTGCAATCAAAGGTATCTCATAACAATCCAAAGAAACCTATGAACTCTAGCAAAGGGTCTTCTAGAGTTACCAGCAAAAATACGTCCTTGAACAATTCTAGAGCTGTCAAGGTTCCTGCCAATACTTCATCAGAATCTTCTGATGGAGTTGATGAAAAACTTGTTCCAGAGGTCAAGGAACTAGATGTCCTGGATGGAGCCTCAAATGGTGTGCACAGTGTGGGAAGTGAAGATGAAAGCCATGAAATAAATGAAGCTGAAGAAATTGGTGAACATGAGGATGAGGCAGCTTTCATATCAAAAATTGAAGAAATGGAATCAAGGATTGAAAAGCTTGAAGAGGAGTTGAGAGAAGTTGCTGCTCTTGAAATATCACTTTATTCTGTTGTACCAGAGCATGGAAGTTCTGCTCACAAGGTGCACACACCTGCTCGGCGCCTTTCTAGGCTCTATATTCATGCTTGTAAGCATTGGACCCGAAACAGGCGAGCTACAATTGCTAAGAATATTGTTTCTGGTCTTATTTTGGTTTCTAAGTCTTGTGGTACTGACGTTTCAAGGTACATACCTTATAAAATTTTTGCATCTATTACTTTTGACCATAATCAACAATTAATCTGCTCTTTATTTGTGTTTCAGGTTAACTTTCTGGTTGTCAAATACCATTGTGCTGAGAGAGATCCTTTCACAAGCATTTGGGAATTCATGTCAGTCTCCCCTTCTGAGGTTGGCTGAGTCAAGTGGAGCAGATTATAAAAATGATGGAAGGTCTATGGCACTGAAATGGAAAGGTAGCTCTAATAGTAAACAAGTAAATGGTTTTATGCGGCGTCTTGCTGAAGATTGGCAGGAGACTGGAACCTTCACATCTGCACTAGAAAAAGTAGAATCTTGGGTGTTTTCACGAATAGTGGAGTCGGTGTGGTGGCAGGTATGACCACTTTTATAATTAGATAACTGATGCTTATAGTTAAGATCTGGATTCTAGATCTGGATTCTGGATGCATTTAATGTTGTAATGAAGTAATTATTCCCACTTATTACTTGGTAAAATGGGCAGGGGTACATTGTGTATTTTGATTGTCATGTGTCAATGTTTGTATGCTCAGGTCTTTGTTGATTTATATTGTTCCAAATGTATGACAAGTGAATTATTTTTCACACCAATCTTAGTTCATTTTTTGTTGCTCCTGGTGATAAGCTTTAGCTCTGTGAAAGATGAAGGAATACATTATTGTCAGCTTGCATGACATCTTTTCTTATAAGTGCGGATGGTAAGAAAACTTGAACAGCATACATATTTCCCTTCATGACAGTCATTTTGGGTACTTGTTTGATGTCATTTATTAGTGAATGTGATGGTTGATTTCAAGTTCTTATCAATAGACGTGATTCATGTACTCTAAGGAGTTTCTTGGCTTGAAGTTGACGTGTGGTCTTACTAAGTATATGACTTTGCCACCACAAGTTGAGTAGCGTGCTGTCTTTTCAGGCTTTGACTCCATATATGCAATCTCCAAGTGGAGACTCCTTGGCGAATAAATCCGTTGGGAGATTGCTGGGACCAACCTTGGGAGATCAGAAGCAAGGAAGCTTTTCCATCAATCTCTGGAGAAATGCATTTCAAGATGCTTTTCAACGACTTTGTCCTGTTCGTGCAGGGGGTCATGAGTGTGGTTGTTTGCCTGTGTTGGCTAGAATGGTGGGTTTTTCTTTCTTAAGCATGTTTTTGAGTTTTCTTTATCTTGATTAAGGTTTGTTTGATTAGATTCAAATTCTTTTACCAGGTTATGGAGCAGTGCATAGCTAGGTTAGATGTTGCGATGTTCAATGCTATTCTGCGGGAGTCAGCACATGAGATCCCAACTGATCCTGTATCAGATCCTATCGTGGAATCAAAGGTTCTGCCAATTCCAGCGGGAGATTTAAGTTTTGGATCTGGTGCACTACTTAAGAATTCTGTATGTGCACTAGTTATCTTGTTTCTTTTTAATGTTCATTCATTATTTGAAAGCTACTTTTTGATCATTTTGATTTTCCAATCTAGTAGTAGGAAATATTTTTCTGCATTAAGATCAGTTTCTTTTAGTTGGAGAAAAAAATTAGAGTCTCGGTGAGATATTTGTTGAATGGTTGCTAATAGCAATTTAGTTGCGATAGATTCACTGTTTTTTTGGTTCTTGATGGACCTTTTCACTATATAACAAAATCAAGTTTTAGAAAGAGGAAGAAATTCAGTCTGCTGAGCATGATTACCATTTTGGATTAAAGTAACCTGCTTGAGATGAAATAGAGAGCTTAAATTATGGACATTACTTTGATGGATCTAACCAACTATATTCGTGGGAACATTTCTATTGGATATGGTGAAATTTGTTTCTCATTAGTATCAACTTGGTTCAGAAGTTTAACCAGTTACATGGTCTTCTAGACTTTTCTCCTTAAGGAAAAACATGATGATTATTCATGATATATGGTGTATTGGTCCCCCAATATTTTCATTTCCATTTCTCCCGCAATTTCACAATGCTATCTGCAATTTTCTACAATTGAAAATATGGTACCGTGAATAAACAAAATTTGGGGGTTATATCTGCTAGTGAATTGTCTATTGCGTAGTAATATAGATTTCATATCCGTAAGTTATGCCAGTAAATGTTGACACTTATCAAAGAGCTACTTTAAAGGCAGGTTGGCAATTGGTCTAGATGGCTTACTGATATGTTTGGAATGGATGCTGAAGATTTTCTGCTGGAAGATAAGGAGAGTGGTGAGGATGATGATGGTCAGGGTGTTAATGGTGAACCTAAATCTTTTGTTCTCCTTAACGACTTAAGTGACCTTCTAATGCTCCCAAAAGACATGCTTATGGATAGACGAGTCAGACAGGAGGTTAATTTTATTGAATTAAATGCACATTTCACAAGAACAGAGTTTTTGTTTTCTCTTTTGGTAGCTGTGCCTCTGCTGACTCCATTTCGCTTTTTATATTGTGCAGGTGTGCCCATCTATCTGTCTTCCATTGATTAAAAGGATACTCTGCAACTTCACTCCGGATGAGTTCTGTCCAGATCCTGTACCTGGAGCTGTGTTGGAGACACTGAATGCGGAGGTATGGTTTGTTATTCTTTTACATGTTAGCTGTGTTGTTGAAAGATTATAGCGATCCTTGGGAGCCAGAAGGCTATATTGATTTATTTCTAAATATAGCAGCTTTTCTTGGCTTATTATGAGAATTGTTTCTAGAAAAATTGGCTAGACGTTATAGGAAAATTTGTCAGGAACATATAGGAATGGTTTCCGCCAAGTGAAATGGGAATGGGATTTCTACTTTTGTGTTCTTTATGTCTCATTATTCAGTTGCTAAAACAGAATAATGAGAATATTTTTATATGTGAGTTTTATCTGGTATATAATTGTTGATTGTTGTTATCCGTAACATACAGACTTTAATAACCTGCAGGTTGCCTACTAAGGAAAGAATAATAAACTATTTGAATTCTCTAAATCGACTAATGCCTTGCATATAATGTCAATTTCGAGTATTGTAACCTTCTTTGTACTGTAAGCGCACAGCAACTGTCTCTTATTGTTGAATGGGGAATTGCGTAATTGTTATTTATTTAATGTTTAGAGCATTGTGGAGCGAAGATTGTCGAGAGATTCTGTCAGAAGCTTCCCATATGTTGCTGCTCCAGTTGTGTATTCTCCTCCCTCCTCTGCTAATGTTGCAGAGAAAGTTGCTGATGCAGGTGGAAAGTCTCACTTGGCAAGGAATGCTTCAGTTGTTCAGAGAAGAGGATATACCAGTGATGAAGAATTGGATGAACTGGAATCCCCTATTACATCCATCATTGATAAATCGCCTTCATCTCCAAAATTCACAGCCAAAGGAGATGGGAAGCAGAAAGAACAAACGAGTCACAGTAGCACGATTGCCAGATATGAACTCCTTCGTGAGGTCTGGTCTGGTCCGTGTGAATGCTAAGAATTTTACATGTGTACCTGAGGTCTTTTTACGAAATTAATGAACATTTGGGAGAAGCATGGGCAAGGAATTGAGTTGAGAAAATAAAAAAGAAAAGCAATACCAAATATGAAAGATGTTATGAAAATCTCGACTAGTAGCATAGGTTAAGCTACTAGTTTTACTGTATATAAGATGAATTTCAAATATAGCATTGAAGAATTTGTTCTTTTTGTTATCTTGTTTGTTTTACAAATAGCATCTATAATCTCTTCATCATAGAAATTATTTATTAATTTTGCTTTAAAGGGGTGTATGAAAAACTGGCAGTATAAACACGCAAATTCCCAGTCGAATGTCTGAAACCCCAAGAGCTTTCATGGGCTCCCCTTTGGCGACATGAGTTTGACATAATCAGAGTCTGGTTTGGATATGCATTCATACCCGTATTAAAAGTACATGTACAATATAGCACCAAAATAAAAAAATATATGTACAATGATATGAAGAAAAAAGCAAGTCCCGTTACCAAGTCTTGCATTATTATTCATGAGTTATGATATAGGTACATTTTTTTAGTATATTTTAAGTTCATATTGAGAGCGACCCATAAAACTGAGGACGGAGTAGAAAATGTGTTTTAATCATGCGTACCCAAAATATACTAACAGTGTACCTATATCATAACTCATTATTCATGATGATCATTGGGTTCAGCTTCAACCTACGAATTAATCTCTTTGCATTCCTTGAAAGCACTGGTACTCGAATGTTGAAACCCCAAGCACAGATCAGTATTCACAGCCTCTTGATCCCCACTGTGAGCAGCATCATTTTGGTTAGAGGGCTCCCCAGTTTTTCTCCTCTTGAAGTTTTGAAAAGCACTTGATGTTGCATGCCGGAACTCCGAGCCCTTGTAGTGTTGAAATGCACCAGAAGTTGCATGGTGGAAGCCCAAGGTTGTGCTTCCCGAAGGTTGACCCATTGCTGCTCCAGAAAGAGTAAGGTCCCCCACAGAATCCACCAATTGGAGTTCCGAGCTCAATGCTACATTGGCTTTTGGTTTTCTTAAGGTTTCTTTGCTACCCAAAGGCTGACCTATTGCTGCTCCAGACAGCGTAAGGTCCCCCACAGAATCCACTAATTGGAGTTCCAAGCCCAATGCTACATTGGCTATTGGTTTTCTTAAGGTTTGTGTGTCTCCGGAGACGCCAATTTGAACTTGCTCTTCTGCTCTCCAAATGGTGCTCTGATTAGGGCTCCCAGTACCGATGCCGTTTCCCGGCTTTGAAGTGCCGATCAAGTGCTGAAGCGCCATGAATGGATGATGGAATATTGGTCGTGCATTTTCTGGTTGGTAGAGTGCTGCTTCATCTTGTTCCCCATTCAAAATGGCCTCCACATTATATTGCCTGATATCAAAATTAGTGATGGCATTCTTCCCTCTCAGCCTTATGTACTCAAAATCATAAGCCCTTGCTGCTTCCTCTTCTGTGTCTGTTTGAAAAAAAGAAAAAGAAAGACCTTAAATGCCTTGAATAAATTTGTTTCAACACAACTTAAATATTCTGATGCACAAGTTCAACTAATTAATGGGTTAAAATAAAATGACTTAACCGAATGTTCCCAGCAAGCGGTTTCTTCCTTGCCTCAATCTTGCTTGCCATTTCCCAGTATATGGATGTCTACTTCAGAACTTTGCAATGAGATAATAGTAACCTAAGAGATAAAGAGAGACAAATATATATTCCGGGTACCTGAGGACTCCACGATACTTTGACAACCACCTTGAAAAATTGAAACTTAACCTGTAGGGAATAGGGATACCAGTGCTGGGGTCAAATTAATTAATATCCATTCTTCAGGGGAAAAACAATATGATATTGCCAAAAATAATAAAGGAAGTTGAGATTTTTATACATGTATGTATTGAAAGTGGAGTAATGCGGTTGCACATACTGGTGTGCAATAACCAGCGCATCACCCCTTAAACATTAGTAGACAATGTAAAGGTAGGGGAAAGACCTGTGCAACCAGCATTACTCATTCAAGGTGTCTCTCTGATGCATACCTTCTTAAAGCTGCCACAGTATCCTCGTTTGTCATAGCAGCCATAGCCTCCAGTGCCCTCTTGTAGTTGTTTTTCTGAAAAACAGCAATCAAACATGCATTATCAAACTTCAACTCATCTACAGCAGACTGATTCGGGTGTACCAAATGCCATATATTGATCAATATGGCTAGACACAAGAATTTCACTCCTCATTCATAGAGGTCAGAACTAAGGTGATCACATAATGGGGGCCATTCTTGTAGCTAGGTGATAAAAGAATCAGTCCCTAGAGTAGATATTTGAAAGCTTGAAGGCAGAAAAGGAAACAAACACAGGGAAATTAATGCTGTAGTATTCAAAATGTGGAATTAGTTGTATTTAATTCCATAAAAAGTTTAAACTACAAATTAAAGAGCATATTTTTACCTGTTTTTATTGCTGCGGTAGTCAAAATGTGAAATTAATTGTATTGAATTTAGAAAATGTTAGTATTTTAACCAAGCTAGTAGGTGAAAGTATGGAGGTGGATTTTGCTTATACAGCATTTAAGTCATCTAAGTCCAAGAACCATGCTAAATTTCTTATGTGTTTTCTTTCCTAGTTTTGACAAAATGATAGTAACCAGCATTCAGATTTTTTTTTTTTTTAAAAAATTAATCGAATATCTAACCCAACATGAACCCTATAAGACGACTCTGATCAGCCGCACGGGGAGTTTAATTCAAGTTCGGAATGATAAATATTTGTGTAAATTTCGTCATAAATAATGAAGTTAAATTTAGTTTACAATGTTCTTTATTTTACTGTTCTTCTCGCAATTCACGCATGCATGCATATGACACGTAATTAGAACAGTAGCGTACTGGAAAATTTGTTGGTACTGAAGATCCAAGACACTTCAAAGCCGCCAAGTCATGAGCTCGAGCTGCATTTTCTTCCTTGTCAAATTTACCTGCTTAAACAATTCACCAATCTAGATCAAAGCTTCCACAATGGGAGTGTGTGTGTGTGTGTGTGTATATACACTTCAAATTCAAAGAGAGCACAATATAAATTAGCCTTCATAATGTTGCTTCACTCACCAACATATACTGCAAGAAACAGCAACAAAAAAAAAAAAAAGAAAAGAAAGGGTAATTTAGAAAAACAATAATAATAAAGAAGATGATGTATATATAGTAGTATATTATATAAAAATAGAGGGCACAAAAAGCTTACTAGTTCGTGACTCATTTGGCTTCACATTGGCAACAAAGACTGATCTATCCTTGATTCTAAATTCACAAAACTCATATCAGCTGATGCTGTAGATGTCTTCATAGACAGAATTGCAGATATACTATATCTGTATATAAATGCAAAAATAAGAGTACATTATCTATATAATGTATGTATGTATGTATACCTCTGTACGCCTTCATATTTGGAGGATTCTTCCCTCCCACCAATGCCGGGACCTGATTTCGGAACGGAACCAGAAGCTTCATTGTTGGAGCAGGGAGGCATCTTTCTCTCCCTTGTCTGATAGACAAAAGAAATACTTCTTGATACATAATATAACTAAGACTGTTAGATGAACAGTTCCATCATTGTTGACCGCAGTTAAGGTTTTATATGGTGATTATGATACCAACAAAAGATTGAACTAATGTACATGTTCAGATGCTTTTATTGTCGCTTTTCTTATATTCTAACCCTTAATTATAAGATGGTCAATTTGTACTGTTGAAAAGGTTTTGGACAAACTTTCTTAATTAAGCAACTAAGAATATATTGTACGTACTATGTGCCACGCATTAAACACGAGTCTTAAGAAGGCATACAGTTTTCCGCATTTTAATGTATTCTATTGTGAGCGATCAGCTTAAATCTCTTTGAGCAATATAACTTCTTTCTTGTTGTAACCGATACATGTTAAAATGCACCTCTAAAGTTAGTTTAGTATTTTGACGATGATATGAGCTTATTTACATGGTATAAAAAAGTGAGTAAAGAATTTGAGTTTGATTCAAGTAATCAAACTTAACTTTATTGTTTCCATATTCTTAGATTCCATTCTCATATTATAAGTTTTTTAATATTTAAAAAATGAGTAATGTTGGATGCATACAAGATTATTAATTAGGATTTTTTTAATAATTACAGAAGATTAATTAGTGACCATTCCTTATTAGTGTTTGGCAAAGATATTACATAATCTTTGTACAGTGTAATTATGTGCATCCAACATTATTTAAAAAGATAACCCAAATCATATAGGACCTTTCATTGTCATATTACACATCACTCCTAATGAGAGATTTGTAGTATTCACACTTTGAGCCACTGTAAGAGTTGACAATGTTTCCATAACCCTATGATAGTCAAACCATGACCTCGGGTAAAGGTAAGAGAATATAAAGAGCATAGCTAGGCAGAATTATTATGTGAAAAGGTTATTATCAAGAATAAATGGATTTTGATTTCATGACTGAGAACAAGAGAAAATGTGAAACTTTGCAAGTTTCTCATTCTTTGGTCATACAAGAGAACATACAAATCCGACCCATGAATACATCAAAAGAGGAATCCTTCTCTTGTGTGTCATTAGATTATGTCATATCACCACATAATCCTATGACACATAATTTTATGAAAATTCTGTGTATATCAGTACGTGAGACTAACATTGCTTGTATCAAAATATTTCAAAACATGAAAGTTGCCATGGCAAGTTGAATATATAACCAAGAACCAACCAATTGCTAGGAACTGAAAATTCACCAAGTATTAGCAGCTTGATTGGAATAGATATAAACAAAGAGCTGCTATTAATTAGATGTTCGTACGATTAACTCTATGTATCTCATTGCAGCAAAATAGAGAGAAATAGACCAAAATTAATTAGAGGATGAAAAGGAAATGATGAAGAATGGGAATAACCAAGGGAGTTCGTTTATTTGACTGTGTTCCAAAGTAATGGAAAATGCTTATTTGACTGTGTTCCAAAGTAATGGAAAAATGCTCAATCTACTTGAATGGTGAAGCATTACTCGAACATAAGCAAGAACTCACGTTCAAATAAACTACTGATATTCATTAGGTGCATACTATGTCCAAAATATTCTGCATACTTGATGATTTTTCAAAAACAAAAATGCATTCAGGATATTTTTTTTTTTGTTATGAAGTAGCTCATAATGATATTTTTAAATTTAAAAGAAAAATTGTTTGAAGTTGAGTCACGCCTTGCCCCCACGATAAGTTTCTTACAGTTTATAATCAGGAAACATCCTAATCGTTGAGCTAGAATGCAGAAAGATTATAAAGAATGTACATATGAATGAAAAGTATGATGATAATTAAGCCTTTTTATTTCAAATTCCCATATTTATCACTCTCTTAATTATTTGCTATTGGTTTACCTTTTCGGCTCTATCTCAAGACTGGAAAGACATATCCTTTGGAAATCGACTTGGGGATCAAAATCTTTGTAATTCCAAACCCTAAAGAATAAAAGTTAAGCTGTAAAACCTACAAAGCAAGATGCACCCAATTAGAAAATTAAAAATAAAAAAAAAGATAATCAAACTTGTCTATCAATTCGTATTTATGTAATATAATTTTGAATAATATTATTTTCACACTCAAAATTTTTATATAATTCACACATTAAATATATATAACTTTTGATTGACTATATAGATAAAGCCTATACAGCCAATTAAAGATGAGTTAATTTTTACGTATCGAGATAGATATGAAATACATATTAAATTTTATATCTATTTTTAAATTAAATGGAACTCATATTAAGGATAGACACGGAATTTGATGTGCATTCCATGTCTGCTCTAGGTGTAGATATAGCAAAATTCATCAAAGATTGTGGGCATGATTTGGTGTGAGAATTATGTGAGAGTTGAGTGTAAAAGTAGCATTATTGTGAGATTTTCTAGAAGGGAAAAATGATTATCTTTCAAATCTCATAACATACATCAATGAACTAAAATGTAGGGACAGAAAGATTTTCATGGAGTCAAAGTTAATAGAGTTTATCGTACTCATCAGTTCCTCTTGTCTCAGGCTCTCAGCAACTTTGAATGGTGTCCCGCCCACAAGTTGACTCTGCAGCTATATCGAAATCACCCTTTGCTTAGAGTCAATGAAACCGAATATCAAGAAGAAAGAAAAGCTTCACAGATCGAGAGAACAAGGTAGCTGCAAATTGTGGCTTATAAAGGCAAAGCGATATACAGAGCAGAAGTCTTTATGATCAGTATTCCCCAATAAACGAAGAACAGTACTCTTCCCTTGTATCTCTCTTCCCACCCACCCCACTCTACATTAATACCCTTCTTCCGTTACTGAAAACTCTGTACAGAGAGTAATGTACAATGGCACGAGAACCTCTATAAGGAAAGAGGTTAAGAAAATTAATAATGAAAGTTTCTTTGGTTTCTGTCGTTATCGTTGAAAACATTTGAGCTGCATATATATATTTGCTGGCGCCAAGATGTCCTTATAGATATATCTATCGCTGGATGCAATCATAAATGTGTCGGGATTATTGTTACCATATTATATTATTTGCATTTAATAATTACCAAGCTGTCAATGTTTTCTCTACTTAATTATTTTTGGATTAGTTTCTATTGCTTTATACACAATGGAACTTAACCTTCTTCTCTTTAAAACCTTTATTTCTTGGTGAGAGTGGAATTCAATTCCAACTCCTCCGATCACCGGGATCAGGTTGCAAGAAAGAAAAGAATTTACCTGAGAATGGTCATATATAAGTAGAGAACTGGTTTTCAGAAGCATGACCATGAACTCCAGTTCAGAAGCAAGGCCATAAAATAGCAGCTTGAGGGTAATATATATATGGATGCAAGATTTCTTTTGGGTATTGAAAGAGTGTCATACTACTTTTACGCGATTTGATATGCAATAATTATACAAAAGTAATTATGGGTCGTTCCCTATTAATATGATAGATACGTTATGCAATCTTTGTAAACTCAATCAAATGCACGCAGCGTTATGCATTGAAATATCCATTTCACAAGTTGAACCAAAAACTTTTATCAGAATTAATTTCCCACTCTCCCCAACCACGTGAGCCATGCCCAATCCAAGTGGCCTTGAATCATATTGTTTTAAATAATATGACCAAGGACATATTGAGCACAGTGAGAACAAAACGATATGGCTTATTTCTGTTTGGCTGATTCAGTTCTAGCATTGATATGCAAAGCTACGTAATTTTGATAATTCCATCATATGATCATCTTTTAAAAGGTAAGTCGGAAAAACCAAGTATTCATGTTTCGAGTTCGTAAAAGACTCAGACATGAACAAGATATGATTATTACATATTCCCCACGTTTAGAAAGGTAAGTCTGAGCATGAGGAATCAAAGGGATCTGACCCATTGGATGGAACATTGTTGGTTCCATTCAACCCAAAACGTCCAGCCAACAATTCATCTCCTGCATCGGTAATAGGCTAATCTCCTGCAAACCTCAGGTTGCTGGCACCACTAGAGATGATATCATCGTTCTCTATCTCAGCAAAAAGTCTCTCTAGACTCCCTGTCTCATCAGTTTCCTCCATGATAGAGTCGTTGAGAAATTGACTTACATCGAATTCATTTTGATCGTTTTCAGTCACCTGATCATTTTGGGAGCCTGTAGTGTTTGTTTCAGGCACAGAATTCTGCAGCTGGGAATTACTAGGGAGGAAGGAGCTCAATAAGTTCTGATTGTTTGGGCTTGGGCTTGTTTCAGGCACAGGATCGAATTGAAAACTGCTAGGGAGAGAGGAGCTCAATAAGCTCCGATGATCCAAGTTTGGGTATGTTTCAGGCACAGGATTCAACTGGAAATTGCTAAGGGTGGAGGAGCTCAATAGGTTTTCCTGATGATTCGGATTCGGGTTTACTTCTGGCACATGATTCAGCTGGAAATTGCAAGAGAGGGAGGAGCTCAATGAGTTCTGATTAGAGTTTGGGTTTATTTCAGACTTGAGATTCGGTTGGAAATTGCTAGGGAGGAAGGAACTCAGTAAGTTCTGGTGATTAGGGTTCGGGTTTGTTTCTGGCACTGAATTCAGCTGGAAATTGCTACGAAGGATAGAGCTCATGAATAAGTTCTGATTGGGGTTCCGCTCTAAACCACTGGGCAAGTGCTGGTGAACTTCCCCAACATGGTTCAGTGGAGTTGGCCGCAATGCTTCAAGCTCATTTTCTTCTGGCTCCACAGCAGGATGGATTCCTGTAGTATGTAAGCCAAATGAACTAAGACGGTTTGCTGCTTCTCCTGGATTTACATTTACCATGGGAAACATTGAAGATCCCCCATACAAGCCATTGTTTGAAATTTCTGTATTGCCCATCAGCTGATCAGTTACAGAGCCAGGTACCTTCATGGGAAATATTGGAGATCCCTTATTGAAGCCATTGCTTAAATTTCCTGCATTGCCAATTGGCTGAGTTGTAAAGTCAGATGGCGGCTTGGGAAACACTGTAGAGTCCCCATTCATGAAACCATAGCTTAAATTCCCGGCATTTCCCATCAACTGGGTTCCAAAGTTAGACGGCAAATTTGGGAAGTTGGCATTATTTTGGAACCCAGAATTTTGATAGCCATGAAGATAGGGAAGAAAAGGGATTTGGTGCAGCAACTGATTGTTGAAAGGATTCTGATGATCGGACTGAGTATTGACCTGGTTCAGTTGGGGTTGTGGCGGTGCTTGATATGTTCCAAATGGCTGCGCTGCCTGAAACCCTCTCATCAACGCTGCATTGCGAGAATCTCTGCCCATACTGCCATGAGTAGCGCCCGGGTTATAAAACATTCCATTACCAATATTTCCAGACTGAGTTCCAGTTCCAGTGAATCCACCAAGGGTATTAGAGTTGTTTTGAATGCAATTAGGGTTCTGGTAACCATGAAAAGAGGAAGAAGAGGTTCCGTATTTTTGCTGATTAAAGGCCGGCGCCTGATGATCAATTATTTGTTGGGAGAGAGAGTAGATTCTTGAGTTGGGACGACCACGTTTCCTAGCTCTGTACAAAAGAATATCATCCACTGTATATGTTGCCAGTGACCTAGAAACACCCTTCCCAATTGGAAGCTTGGGACTCTCCAAAATGCCTTGGATATCATAGTTACTGAGATCAAAATTAGTGGATGTTGACGCCTTTAATCTTATCGATGCAATATCATAAGCTCTTGCTGCCTCCTGCTCAGTGTCTGATCAATATTGATATACATGTTACATATACAATATATATATATATAGGCATTTTTGACAACTTTAATAGTAATTTCTCCTGGAAAGAGGAACTGACCGAATGTGCCCAGGTACAGCCCTCGGTGGTCTTTGCCTTTACCCAGCCTGGCTTGCCACCGCATGCTACCGTACGACTTCCTATTTAATTCAGAGCTACATGCATCACAGAGAGAGAGAGAGAGAGAGAGAGAGAAGGGCAGATGCAAGGGTGAGCACAATATTACATACCTGGTAACACCGCGGAATTTGAAGTCAGCATATTTGGTGGACGGTCTGGGCTTAGGAATATTGCTCTTACTAGTCCTGCAATTTTGTCAACTTCATTTCCATTTTGACTTCATTCATTTTTTGATTTATGAACTCCGTTGCAATTAAAGGTTGAAGAATTACAAATGTAATTATAACATGTGTAAGCACTTGCACACGATGACTTTGCACATAAATTTTCATCTAAATATATATATACCCTCACGAAATTATTACCACTAAAGTGACCTAATAAATATATGCGTAGCAACCTAGTGGAAAAAAATTTCATAGAATAGCAGAGCAGAATATATATACCGTTTAAGTGCAAGAAGGAACTCATTTTTGCTCATCGAGTGCATCAGGGGGAAATCCTTCTCATAGGTACTCAACTGCAACAGTAGTATTTTATAATATGAGAGGCCATCTGTGATGTTGAAAATGCACCCATGCCAAACAAAGTCATGAATATTGATTTCTCTATCTACCACATACTGGAAAATTTGTACACGCAGACATGCCGAATATCTTAATGGCTGCCAAATCACGAGCCCTAGCTGCCTCTTCTTCCTTATCAAATGCACCTGGGAAAAAGAAGTAAAATACGTACAAAAATAGATTGTAATTTTTGTACTTGGTTTTTGCATGTGTGCCCTACTTGTGGGGTGAAAAACTAACACACAAGTTCATCAGGTGCCTGAAAATGCTTTTTCAAGTGCTCCTCCTATCCAAAGCAAATTCTAAGGACCGTATGATATTAACTACTTCTTGGATAAATTATTCTCACTGAGTTTCACGTAAAACTCACAAATTGTTTATATAAGTATTACAGACAAAAAAAATTAATACAAGCATAAGGAAAAAAATTATAGACATTATGAATAGGTAAATAATTCTTGAGTTATACGTACTTCATGAAAATAATATATCTCATTACTTCTTTTTTCTCCAAATAGTCTTTCTCAAACATTTTATTTCGCTCTTTTTAGTATAATTCCAAACAAATTGAGACTTATACTTTTTTCTCTTATTTACTTTCCTCTTCTTTCGAACCAAAGCATTAAAGAGACCAATCAAGTTCCTAAATCTTAGGTTCAACCATTTGTCATCCTCAAGTGCCCTAAAAAAAGCAGAACTACTGATTTTTATAACACTATAGAAAATGAAAAGATATTAAAGAAGAAATCACTTACCAATATAAACTGCAACAGTTGAAAGAGATCCAGGCATGCAATCGATCGCATAGTAATATTAAAAAAAAAGTTAGTAAGCTGTTTGAGGCAACGGGTGATTGAGAGAAATGAAAAGGTAGCTAGATCATAATACATAAAAGGTTATTCACTTCAACCTGATTTCCCTCTATCTCCTCTTTGCTGGCATACGGTATTATCCCAACAAAAGGCTTCGAAACGATTTCTATACCTATGCCATGAATAATTACAACACATCATTAAGGTGAGGACAAAAAGATTAATTTGGAATTAATTAACAAGAACATAAATTAATTAATATATATTATTCCTACTTGGTAACTCCCCGGTAAATGGAGCTCTTTTCACGTCGACCTCCAATGCTGTTTTGTTCCCTCACAATGTTCCTGTTACGGTTGCTCATAAGGAAATGAGTTTATATAATATTGAAGAAATTACGTACTAACCAAAAACATCATCTACAATATCACAAAGTGCTGAAAATGGATCCCCAGCCCACCCTCGACCCCCATTTCGCTACTCTAGTAGCATTTCGTCAAGCGGTTGAGTGACCAATTGAGGAGCTAATCGGTTTTCGGGTTATCGAAAAAAAGATGAGAATTGGTAAGACACCAACCTGATTTCTTGGTTTTCTTCTGTAGTTGTTTGGTTTCTTGTCTGTGATGGATTTGAGATTGGGAGTGAAATAGGTGCAGCAGATTGGTTCAGCTGGATCAGTGAGGGAAAAGATTGGACTTGATTCTGGTTGGAATCGTTGAAGTGGGGTTGAGAAGAACTTCCAAGCTGTGGAGTACTAAACAGGCGACGGATTGCAGACGAGTACTGCCTTGTGCCATCGGAATCAAAGAAACCAGTACCTGACCTTTCTGATGCCATGTTTGTTTACTTGACAAAATTCTCAAACAGAACAAGCCTGCAATGGAACTCAACTTCTGTCATCAAATCTGTTATGGACAAATTTTAAGGGCAGAAAAAAAAAAACGAAAGTAAAAGGTTATATGTCTAGTAGCCATTGTCATCTACAGAACATGTTCTTCCAATGTTAGTGCTCATGCATTTTGATTATACCTATGACCACATCTACAAGTTATGTATCGAATATTGTGTTTCATACAGAATGGGGCGAAAGCAAAATAGACTTGGACAAACATTTATTGTTGAGCAATTCTATAAGATTTGTCACTAAATCAGCATCTCATTTTAAGCAGTTTTATCATACTTTCTCCTATCAACATTAATTTATTTATTCTTATGTAAACTTTTTTAGATTTTGGTTAGTTGAGAAAATCATTCACTTTTTAAATTACATGTAGATTTTTTTCTAATTTTTTCCTTTTAATTCATTTATGAGGAATATTCGAGATTCAAACCTATATTTGTCTCTCTTTCATCATTCAAACATGTTTATACTTCACACGCGTAACATCTAATTGCCATCGTACACAAGATATTATTATAATTAATTATTTTTATTATATAATATTTCTGCACACAAATTTAATTTTAATTAAAATTTCTCAGAAGCCCGCACAAATTATTTAATATAAAAATCTTTTTTTCCCCAAAAAAAATTTCTACTTTTTTATCTAATTTGGAATTAAATTTAATACACATAAATTTTTTTCTCAAAAAAAATCTATTTTTTTAATCTAGAGTTAAATTTTTGCACAGAACCTACCGTTTCTCTAAATCAAACAAAGGTATAATCAAAGATCAAACAAGGGTCTAATGGTGCTCATAACAAGGGGTTATCAATGGATCTCTGCCCGCTACAAGATGAAGCAAGCCCATCATCAATTCCTTTCTCTCCCTCTAATTCAATTCCATCAAGAATAGAGAGGATCATTTAAAACATACAAAAAAGAAAAAAGTGATACTATGGAAATTGGAAAATTCACATGGGAAAATTGAGAAGATCATGGGTTACCTAGTCCTTTTGGTACCACAATTGCATGCACCTAAGGCAAAATCTGAGACTTGATCTTAAAAGGCAAAAACACTAGAAGAGTTGCTTGTCAAATTTCTATCCAATCCAATTCACTAGGCACAGCAGCTTCAAGTGGGTCTGAGATATCGAAAATTTTGAACCTGAAATGAATCAGACAAAGAACCCCATTAGAGAAAAGGTAAAAATTACCAAAAGTTAGGAAGGAACTTTTGCCTTACCAAAGGGATTGCTCTCTAAGTCTCTATACCAATGGAGGTGATTAGACTAGCTATGTTGTCTACCCAATTTGCAGCTTATCTGAGTTATAGACACAGAAACACTACTTTTATATCTGAAAATTTTCGTTTTCACCAAACCTTATTTTCTTTCTCAAGAAAGGTCTTTTGACACAGCGACCCTGCAATAAATTCCCCAACTATGTCCTTTTGTGCTTTTTCTCATTGACTGGGGATTTCTGACTGCATCTATTTTTTGTCTGCACATTTGGAGCAACCTCACTTTGTAAGGTGTGATAAGGCAAGAAAAAAAAGGTTAAATATGCCGCTGAACAATTTACAATTGTATCTAACCAAATTTATTGATATGTTTGACTTTTATTATTTTGAATATTTAAAAAATTATTAAATGTGTCATTTTAATAAATAAAATTACAAAATTGTACTACATTTTATTTTCAAGGGTACTACTTTAACATTTTTGTTTGTTATAAATAAATAATTGTACTACAACTTGAATTCAATGCAGTATCTCCACTCATTTATTTATTATAATAAAACGACAATTTATAAAATTTCATCAAAGAGATGCAGTGAATTTAGATTTTCTAATTTTGGAAATTTTATTTGTGATTTTATTTTTTAAATCAATTTTTTTAAAAATATTTAAGTTATTAGATAAAGATTAAAAATATTTTATATTTTATATTTTTCTAGCACACTCTCTTGTATACAAAGCTTCTTTTGAGTTTGAAATGTAGATAATTTTTAATTATTATATAAGAATTAAATTTTTTATCACTTAATCGTGGAGACTATGGTATAATGTTATAAACTCAGATATTCTAACAACATAAATTATTAAATAAAAATTTAAAAATAAATTTGTTTTATATTTCTCTAAAAAAAAATAATAATTCTTCAATCCTAAACAACTTAATCCCTCAACAGATTGCAAACCTATGAATTACCCAAATTTGACAATTGCATAAACATAATGGCAAATAATGAAATTGGATGTCCATCCAAGGTTACAATAGTGGGTTATTAGGTAAGTTTGGATTGCTACTAATTACTGTGCATGTATAACTATCACTTCTTAAAACAATTAATCAAAGCATTTCAAATTCTAGTTAATTAATGTATAATTCAATTTTCGATTTGAATAATATATAATTAGCTATGATGGATCTACTCATTTGGGAAAAAAAGAAGAAGGGATAATCACGGGTCTCACCTCATCTTTATTGTGGCCCCGAGTCACAATTATGACACACTTGAGCATCTAGAAGGTTGTTTATGGGACTTGGAGGGAAATTATTATTATACATGGAGGGTTAGTTTCCTTTGTGTACATATAAAAATAAAAGAAAAATTATTTTACTTTTTTAATTTTTATTTATTCACAAAAAATATTGAGTCAAAGGTCAACTCACTCAGTAAATGTTTGGAATGTTAACTTCACATTTACGCTATATTGTTTCTCTTTTTTTAAACTGTATTTAGAGTTCCAGAGGCTTTTGTTTTTCAAAAAAATGATTCCTAGACTCATTTCTAACTTAATTAATGTTGTATAAAATTTTAAATTAATTAAATTTTATAATTTATTTTATGTAACTTAATAAATCTAATAATTTAAATTTTATTAAATAAAAATTATATAAATAAATATATAAAATAGAATAAGTTTTGTCTTTCAGAGTGTACTCAGACAGCTACAAGTAGAAATTGTAAAAGTTTTGGTGCAGGAGCATCTGTTCTTTTATTTTGTTTTTTTGGTTGGTTCCAACCCTTGTGGCCTTTTCCCTTATTTCGTACAGCACTGCAGAGTGCAGCCTGCAGCTCCAACTTCAACTTGAGCCCAAGATTTGGGTGCACTGGTGCAAACGGTAAGCAACTACCATATTTTTTAATTAAATAATCTCAAAGTAAATATTTATTTAAGAAAATTGTTATTTTTGTGTATGATTTGTATTAATATAGTCTTCGATGAAAAAGAGTCAGACAATTTATCCGAAGCTTGCGGCCTAACTAGATCCGTTTAACATTATAAGTCGGGTTTGATTTGTGATGTTTTTTACTTTGTTTTATTAATTTAACAATTTTTTATTTTTATAATTTAATATATAAATTTTATTTTTATCTTATAACTTTTTTTTAATAATACATTTATATCTTTTTTACTCACTATACTTTAATGGCAGATAATTTAAGTCCACTCAAGCTTAGATTGAAAAATAAGTTTTTTTTTATTATAAAATTAAAGTGATACTGTTCTTATATAATTATATAAAAACTTTTAAATGATATAAATCTCATATTATATAATATATATATCATTTAAAAATTTTTACATAATTATGTACATACAGTATAAATCCCATGTCATATAAAATAAGATTTATACTACATAAAAATTCTCACATAATTTTATAAAAAAATATAATTAAAATTATATAAAAACATCGTTATTTATGAGATTTGGCCAGGTCAAACTATTTTATTTAAATAATATAAATATTTTATATATTAATTTTAAAAATGATATACTTATATTTTGGCAAGCGTCGTTTGTAGGCCTAATAGTAAAAATCATGAACACGTGTTTCTATAACATAATTATAACTTTTTTTTAATGTGAGACATTATTATAATTTTGAGACAATAACTGTTAGCAAAGCCATAAAGAAATTTCGTTATGAAGTTGTGCTCAAAATATTTGATGAAGTAATGATAATTTTATGCGGCAATTCCACACTCGAGGGTCACGTTTTCTCATATATATTTTTTATTTATTTTCTTTTTTTTTTTTGGTGCAACGGAAATTTCTTTTTTATTATATGTAAGAAAATATTGTCAATTTCGTGTATAACTTTATATATTTTCTTTGATGTGGTAACTATATTTTTTTAATTAAATTATTATGTAGATACACACATTTAATAAAAATTGACTATACTTTTCTTTTCCTTTACACTTTTCTCTATTTTGAGCATTGGTATATATACTTACAAATTGAATACATTAATAAGATAATATCTCACACAAAAATAAATAAGAAAAAATTAATAAGAGAAAGAGTAAAGCAATCATATTGTCATTGTATATTATAATAATGTACATTTATCATTTTTGCTCTATTCCTATGAATTCCTGTTATCTATTCCCGTACTAGAATGAATTGACAATTACATGAATGAGTAATGGTTTGAGTATGCAGTAATCACGTACTCAGATCTTACACCATTGAATGGTGAATTTTTTTAAAAAAAGAAACTTAAGTGAAAAATGGTAACATAGGAGTACACAATCCTCCTACCATTACTCTACAGAAATGGCCTTCTACATTTGTTTTCCTAATATAGTCGAGTATATTATTGTTTATCACTGCTTGCGCAGATGTTCTTGTTTTGAGCTTTTATTTTCAGAATGGACTGACGTGCATGTAGGCCTCATGGGCCTAAGGCTTTATAAGCCCGGTATGTCTATGGTCTATTTTAGGCCTTTTAAGCCTGAAAGCATAACCTACCTAGATTTGGCTAATCTCCACCCATACAATACAACCCACTCCACATTCGGAGTTTTTATTTCAACTAAGTTATTCTTATAATTTAATTTTTATTTTATTTAAAAATTCAAAATATTAAATTTATTAAATTTTATAAATTTAAAGACACAAATTAATCTTTATAAATATTTAATGCTTAACAAGTGCTAAGAAAGGGAAATATCATGTGGTGGTGCTTGGGCACCAAACATCTTTGAAGTACAGTACATGAACAAACATTTGGTGGTTTCCCTGGCTACCATTAACATTGATTGTTAAAACCTTGTGTATAACTATGGATTCAAACTTGAAAACAGACGTTGATACAAAACAGAGAATGGTGTGCCCAAACATCCTTTTACCCCAAATCCTCAGATATCAACAACAGGCTTAAAATACAAAGCTTAATTTACATACAAAAGACTAAACAAAAGTTCAGATTGGAACCGAGTGTTGCTCATTCGGATCCTGCAAATTTGCAATGCAAGTCCTGGACTCCAGGGACTGAAGAGCTCTTACAACTTCTACCATAGGTGGCCTTTTCTCTGGCACCACAGAAATACAACGAAGAGCGATTTCTAGAGCTCCAGTCATTTCTGGCTGACAAGAATGTGAGATTTTGGGGTCAAGAACTTGATGTATCCCATTGGTGATGTTCACTTTCCTTCTAACCCACTTAACGATGTCAAGAGAGTCCATTGAATCTGTCTGCTCTGCCTGTCTGCCAGTCACTAGCTCTAGCAATACAACACCAAAGCTGTAGACATCCAATTGTTCAGTTGCTTTCTTACTGTAACTATATTCTGCAATAAAATGTTAACAAGCCTATTAGTATGATTATATATAAATATTTTTGCACTGAATTTCATTTTAAAAACTGAATCCACTCAAGTTCCGTGGAATTTTTTAGCTAACATCATTGAAGCTTTCTAATGTGCTGCCAAACTTGCAAGGAGATAGAGAAGCCACCATATTTGAAAGAAAAAAAAATTGGGAAGTATGAGCAATTGAATGATCTGAAGCTAAAGTTCACCCCCATAAAACAAACAAATTTATAATAAAGTGAGCGTCTTTCTTTAGGGGAAACAAAACCAGCAATCATACAAGACTTCTGCAATTTATATCTAAATGTTAATGTGTGACAGAAGCAGTGCATTTTCAGCAGACATTTTATAATAAAACCGTTATATTTCTTTCATTAAAAAAAAAAAACAGTTATATATCTTCAACAAGGATTTCAAGCCATTATTATCATAACTTCTCATACCGGGAGCATAATAACATGAAGATGCTGCTTCAGAAGCGACGGTTGACTGAAATGCAGACTCTCCCACAATTCGATCAAGAGCAAAATCTGTGATTTTTGGCTCAAAATTTGCATCCAAAAGAATGTTCTTTGACTTGACATTTCTGTGAAGCAAGTGCGGAACATAATCCTTGTGAAGATATGCCAATCCTTGAGCAACTCCTATGGCAATCCTCAATCTAACTTCCCACTGCAACCGAAAATTCTGACGGGAAATCAAATCCCCTAAGCTTCCTTCATGTAAGTACTCATAAATGAGAAATATTGAGTCATCAGAATGGCAAAACCCCAGAATCTTAACAATATTCTTATGCCTAATTTTTGCCAATGTCTTGACTTCAGCTTTCAAACTCTTGGAAGACTGGTTCCCAAAATTGACTAGCTTCTTAACAGCAACTAGTTCACCACTGGGTAAACTTACGACATAAACTTTGCCAAAAACCCCGCCATTCCCCATTGAGCTTTTCTCATCCATCCCCATAAGCAGATCATTCTCAGTAATTCTAAGAGGATAGAAGAACACTGAGCGCCAAACGCCAATTTGATTCCGCTTACTAGACCTCTTGTACAATATAAATCCACCAGCAACAATAGTGCTTGCAACAACAAAGGCTAGAGAGATCAAGGCACATGTTAAAGGTGTAAGGCCTCCAGTATGGCGTTTTGGTGGATCATCAGAACAGGAAGTGGGTAGACCAGGGCCACAGAGTTTAGGGTTTCCTTCCAAAAATGAGGCAGGGAGGCCAGAAATCAATGAGTATGGTACTTTACCAGATAGCTGATTGAAGGACACATTGAAGAGAGCAAGCTTCAGGTTTTGAAGCCCTTGTGGGATTGAACCAGTGAGATTATTATCTGAAAGGTCAAGGTAAGTTAGCACTGGCAACTCAGCAAGAGAAGGAGGTATTTCTCCAGTAAGACTGTTGTCTGCTAAAGATAATGAAACTAGCTTCCGGCATTTTTTCAGCTCTGGGATTTGACCAGAAAGTGAATTGTGGGAGAGATTTACTATACTCATTACAGGGGAATCGCAAAAATTTGGAGGAAGCTCACCATAGAAACGATTGAGAGAAGCAGAGAATCTGTACAAGCTCTTGACTAACCCAAGACTTTGAGGAATCTTACCAGCAAAGGTGTTATTGTCAAGCTGCACTTGCTCCAACTGAACGGCTCCTGATATAGACTCAGGTATTTGTCCTGAGAATCTATTGTTTTCAGCTCTAATGAGCTTAATTTTGGGTAATGACCATATTGCAATGGGGAAATCTCCGGAAAACCCATTGTTTTGAACTTGGAATCTCTCAAGATTCTTACATTCACTGATGGAATTGGTTATTGAACCAGTGAAAACATTTGTGTGGAGACTGAGATATACAAGGCCTTGTCCTTTACAAATGCCATTTGGGAATGGCCCCTGAAGCTTGTTCTGTGAAATATCCAAAGAGACAACGTTCTTGAGAGTAGGCACCAGAGCCTGAGGAACCTTACCTGTTAGATTGTTCTCAGAGAGGTCTAAATGGGTCAAACTACGCAGACCCACAAATGAATCTGGAATTTCACCTTGAAAACCAGAGCTCTGCAACAGAAGTTGTTTGAGATTCCCAAGCTCGCCAATATCCTCAGGAATCTCACTCACCAATAACGGGTTTTGAGACAAATCAAGAACAGAAAGCTTAGTGAAATTCCCAAAGATAGTAGGCACATTACCTGATAGCAAATTACTTCCCAAGTTCAAGACTTCAAGGTTCTTCAATGAGCCTAAGCTATATGGGATATTTCCTTCTATATGGTTTCTGCTGAAATCAAGCACTCTCAAGGAACCAAACGCAGAAATCTGCTCCGGGATGGTGCCCCAGATGAGATTGTTAGTGAGATTCAAAGTTTCCAATGAGCTGCACTGCGCAAGATGAAGAGGGATGGGCTGGTTAAATAGATTGTCAGCAAGATTGAGGTAAGAGAGATTTCGAAGGTCACAGATTGAAGATGAGATATCCCCAGAAAGGTTCAAGCTTTGAAGATTAATTGAAATAACAGAGAATGAAGGTGTGGTGGAGCAGGCAATTCCAGTCCAGTTACAATAATGGGTAGCTGAAGTATTAGACCAGCTTGAAAGAGCCTTCTTAGAGTCTTCAATGGAGGCCTTGAAGGAGAGAAGGGTTTCCGCCTCTGATGAAGAAGATGAACTGAGATTGAAAAATGTAAAGCTTACAGAGAGAAGGAAAAGGTATATACAGGACGTAGCCATTAGTTGCCTGCAAGAAAGCTTGCCTTGTGTTTTGTTTTCAACGCTTTCTATATATCAGTGTTTGAGTGTGGGAGTGACTCCAAGAAGATATTACTGGGCTAGAGGGGTGGAAACAAAAAAAGGCTCCACATTTACGTGCAAGAACTCATCATAGCCAAAGGAAATTTTGACATTAAAGGTTTTAAAATTTGCATTTTTGTGTATCATGTCGCCATGTGTTTTCACCTTTTACAGGACAACATACTGCTACTTTTTAACCCCATTACTTTATTCTTTTCCCGTTTGGTCTACATTTACATTTGTTTTAGTTTTTAGTAACGAATTTCTCTCAGAACGGCCAACCCAGCGTCAGCAGAGAGGGAAGGCCTCGGAGGGAGAGAATCAGAGAACTCACAGAAAACGTTCTTCCAAAAGTTGCTGTTAGTGTTAGTCAGTTTTACGGTTTTCTATTCACCTATCCATGCGCTCATTGACTTGAAAAAGGTTTCACGGATTGAGAAGAGATAGAGTTTTTCAACGTAGCAAATGGAATCCTAAGAAGCAAAAGAGTGAAGTGGGTTTAGGCTCGGATTTGACTTGTCACCTCCCAAACAGATACCTTATTTTGGAGGAATTAAATTCAATGTACCTTCAGCATTGAAGATGTTTGGCTCCTGCTATGCTTAAATCCTTAGCAAGCCTTACACAAAAATCCATCAGGATGATCACGTGGCCCCATTGTCAATTTGTGTTAATTAGTGGGGTTCTCACATTGACTGTCAGAACTTATGGAGCCTTGGCCCATGCATGCAATTATTTTTTTGTCAACCTAGTCAAGAGATTTCAGTACAGGATTTAAAAATCAATTAATTATTTAATATTGAAATTTTAGAAGTAAAACTAAAAAAACAAAGAAATTGAAAATTCACTTGTAATAATTAAACTAATTAACAATAGAATAGAGTAGACTTTTTATCAGATTTAAATAATAATATTTGTATAATTATATGTAAATTATAAATAAATAATTAGAAAAGTACTATTTTTATCATTATAATATTTCTTCTCCAGTCAGTTTAGTATATAGAGAACTACATGGGGTGACCAAATCTTTCCTTATTTTAAAGGAAAAAGCTAAACAGTTTTATAAAATTCTCATCTATTATATTCATAAGATAGATTATAAAATTTAATAAATTTTTTAAATAATATTTTTAAAAATTTTAATTTATAAAAATTAAGAGATTATATTTTAAATCACATTATAACGATATTGATCAAAAGAAAAAAATAATTCTATTTAAAATTGGGTATTAAATTATCACAACATATTTTTGAGTTATTAAATTTTATATTATAATTTATAAAATTTGATAAATTTAATAGTCAAAATTATTTTAAATAAAATTTTTTTAAAATCTTCTTAATGAAAATAACAGTGCCGATTGATCAAAGGGAGTTCAAATTAGTAGGTTAACAACCAAGAACAACCTGTATGAGTAGCCGTATTTATTTCTTTATTTTTTTTTCTAAATTTAATACTTTTATATTTATTTTTTAATTTATATTAAAATATATTCTGTAAATTTTTTAATTAAAATATTTTATTTTTAATTTTATATTTATTTTTTACTGTATTCATTACTTTTAAATTTCAAAAATGAGAAATCTCAAGCCGTCATGGCCATTCAAGACACCCAAAGAAAAAATAAATAAATAAAATCTAGAGTGAGGAAGAAAAATGGAAAAGGCTACTTGTGAGTGAATAGCTCAAGCCACAAAGACTGATAATGAGACAAAAGTGCTCTTGGCAAGTGGCCAAGGCAAAGATTTGTTTGGCTCTACGTACTGTTATTATAAATAAGAACAAAGATAACTATTATAATATGCCTATTACCACAAGACCTCTGCTTTTTATTTGTTTAGAATTCCAATTGCACCTGCTCCTCCTATAAACAATTTTATGTGTTTATTTTAAAGGGCAAAGGGTCACCCACTTTTGTTGCTAACCAATTACAAATATATATATATATATATATATATATATATATATATATGAGATGAGATAAGACGCAGAATAGGCCAGCATCAGAAGGGCTCAGAAATTTTTACTTCATGTCACCAGTAAAAATATGCATTGTTGTTTTATATAATTTATTAAATTCAGGAGTTTTTGTGGACTGTTTATAAACTCATACGCTATGGATTCACCTTTTTTTTCTTGAGAAAAAAGCTGAAACTTGAAATGCAATTGGATAAAGCAATCAAAGTTACATACTTTAATGGCTATAGCATTGCATTTGCAAAGCAAACACAGCGGTTAGTTTGCAGTAGAGTGGTGAGCTTGTTTGATGGTGGTTGCAGTTGGTGAGCTTACTGGCGATGGCAGCCAACCCAAAAGTAAAAACAGGTGCAGGATCAGATTTCCAAATTAGAGCAATAAATAAAAGAAAAGGAAAAGGGGAATAAATGAAAAGGTCCACTTTCTCAGACAAAAGAGGATACAGTCCATAAAGTTCCAAAAAGCCATCAGAGTAACCGCATTCATATAAGCTTTGCATGATTTCTGTCACGAGGGTAGCTTCTCTTCTCATTATTTAATAAAAATGTGGTTGAATAGAGACATTGCATTGCCTTGGTCTTTTTTATTTTAGTTTAAAAATAATTAGATTATTAATGTGAATTATTTTAAGTGATAAAAATTTAGATATTTTAAATAAATTATTAAATTTATTTAAAAAAGGTTTACTTATTTTAATATTTTTAATATTTTAAAAAGATAGAACTGATCCCCAAAAAAAAAATGGCTAGACTAGAGAAACAGTATCACTTTGTCACTAAACCAATATAAGTCTCCATTTAAATTTGTGCGAGAGATGATATTTTTTGGGGTTTGTTACTGTCCCGAGATTGGGTTTATTGTTTTCTTTCTTTTCTTCAAAGTTGACTTTAATTGCGTACTATTTGACATTTTGAATCCAAAGTGTCCACTGTCTAAGGAGGAGGACAAAAACCATTATTGCTGCTGGGTTCAGTGGTCAGGATAAAGAGGGAGAAAGGGGTCGAATAGAAAAATGAAGGATCTAAGGAGCAAGGGATCAAATTTTTCAGATCCCTGTTGCGGAATACAGCACCAAACCCAGCGGCGCCTATGAATGAACTCAAACCAGAAATTACTGCAAAGAAAAGGAAAGAAAGTCAACCAATCTGGTATGGCAAGTTCATGGACAATTAGGTAGCACACCTTATCAAGCGTTGACTTTGCTTTGCCAACTTAATACCAAACCTTAAATATTGTTTTTATGTTTTAATGAGATATTCTCGTACTAGGTGAGTAATTTTAAGCCTTTCTTGAGAAAGACGACTTATGCACACTGATACCACCACACCCCCCAATATTAGCGCAACCATATAATCACTGAAGAGTAATTAACCGGATCACATGAAAATTAATAGGCCATGTTACCATACAAATATGCCATAATTAATTAGGATTTAGGACCACACAAGAAATCCAAAGTCTGACCCATGTTTTTCTCTTTCACCTCCCAAATAAGCCATAAGCATCATGCTTAGCTACTAATAAAGTCAGTAACACTGTGTTGCAGTGGTGCTGAACAATTATTATTATTATTATAATAAACTAATAAAGAAAGAAGGGTGAAAGATATTATAATTATAAGAATATTTGTTTAGGTACGCAATCAGACAGCGCTTGCTGGCGCATCTATCATGGCAGTCAAAGGCATCAAGGCCTGCGACTGCGTGCCTTTGGGTCATGATTTTCAATGCCACCGACGGATCTTCAAAGTTCTTAGATTAATGTAGTCTGCAGGTAATTTTAATTGGGTTCTGCATGCTCAATGTACCACCACAGTTCGTTTATTTGAAGCTTGATAATCACCCATGGAGATTCTCATTCTTTAGTAGAGAAACTCCAAAATAAACAACGCATCCTTAAGAAAAGTTTCGGAAAGCATATTCAGAGACATTCATTAGTCAACTTTTGCAAAAAAAACAAACAAATAAATAAAATACCAAAGGGTTGAGCATCCAAGGGACGCAGGACAAACTTGTATTATATTATATCAAGGCAAAATTTATCTAATAAAGCAGCAATTTGACGTGAGTTAGGAACCGTTGGATTTGGGAGATGTAAAGAGGGAAGGGGGACATGGGTGTTTGTGCTGCTCTTTTGTTTGCTATATTATATCTTCCCTAGACCCAAATCAGAGATCACAGAGAAGAGGTCAGGTCTTGAGGGTGACCTTTTTGTCTTTTGATAAAAAAAGCAGACAGGAGATGATGGGAGTGAAGGAAAGGGAAGTTTTATTATCAATTTCTCACTTATTGCATTGAAGAAAGCCATGAGAGACAATAATACGCATTCTATAGCTTAGCCTCATACCCACATTGCTTTTAGGAGACGGTGGCAATGGCAAAGGTGGGGACGCTTCTTTCATTTTGCTCGCCATGTTTATATGAATATTATGCAAACTGTAATGCAATATGCCCTTCCAAACGACTTGTTTGGCAAGCTACAACTTTTTCCGCCTTTTGCTCTCTCTTTCTGCCCAAAAGTTGGGTTACAGATACTGTTCTCTGCGAAATCTATGCTAGTTACCCCCAAAAAGTCTCTGTAAACCCAGAAAAGGAGGAGCAGATATCAAAATCATGAAACAGGGGAAAGTTGGGTGTCTATGGAAAGTATTAGCAAATGGTCTCAACCCAGAGAAAATAAAAAAATTCAAATTTCCAATTGCTAGCCCATTCTAGTACATTGTCGTAAAAAATGGAAACCAAGTCAAAGTAGTAACTAATTATGTAGAATATGCGATAATGGTTATTAAATATAGACTTTATTTTTGGGTCTTCACTTATGAGATTAAATTTTCAATAATGATATTCATATTTCTCTGATTAATGGGTCAGGAATTCAATTTTTTATAATTAGAATTCAATTCTTAATACTATCATTCTTTAATATTTGAGTGATGTTCTCCATGCAAGCCTAGAAAATTTTTAACACTTACATATACAATCTCTACACAAACCCAAAGACTTTCTAAGTCGTGTATTTTTTTTTCTCCAAACTTTATGGAATGAAACATATTGAATATAGAAAAATTTAACTCTCACACTTTCAACTGTTCACAATGCTTACATTTTTTAGCGTATAACTAAATAAATTTAAAGATATATATTTTGTATTATAAAAATTAAATAAAATTAAAATTATAAAAATATCAAAACTCTTAAAGATAAAGTCATATTTAAAAATTGTTTTCAAAAATATTTTTATTGTTTTTGAAACAATACGTTTGTGCATCATTTTTGGGTTAATGAAAATTGAGTTAATTTTTAATAAAATTTTTTACATTTTAAAATAACTTAAATTTATAATAAAATAATATTTAAAATAAAAGTTTCAGAGTTTTAGATAGAAAAATGTTTTTCAAATTTTATATATTTATACATAATATAAATATTTAAATTATATTAATTCTTATAAAAAATAATTTTTATTTTAAAAATTAATTTTTTCAAATTCACATCAGTCTGTTTAGAGGATAGTAATAAGAAAAGATTGGTTCACATAATTGTATCTAGTTTCTTTTGGTCTTTCTGGGTACTTAACTTCCTGAAGCCTGTTTTCTCAAAGCCAAAGCCCAAGTTGTTCAACAAATGTGCGGAGAAAAAGAAAAGCCTCGAAATCTCCAAAGATGTAACTGGGAATCTATGTAAACTTGGACAGAAGCTCCCACTTTACGTCAGTAAAAGCAAAGGAAATTTCACCAGTCATATAACAAACCTCCCGTTTTCATCCCTAAGAATCTTCTCTTAAAACTCAAGTTCTTTAATTTTTCACCTGGTCTCTTTCACAGTAACGAAATTAGTTCCTCAATGCATGTGCTTCCGCATCCTTGTCATCTACCAGTGCACCATCATTCTTATGGCCTATGAACTTGCCAGTCATACAACAAACTTTGATTTTTTATTTTTTTTTTTGGGTTCTGAATACTCTGATTGTTCACATCCCCCTACAACAATCATTATCCAATCCGAAGGCATGCCACTGTTCAGGAAAAGTTTTCATTGTATTCACCAGAAATAGACGTTTGCAACAAAAAACAATTTCATGATGCAGTTTCACGAGCACGGTCAAGAGATAAAGGGAGACTATCTTATCAGTGGAGGACAGTTGAGTGAAAGCAGTACCATCACGTGCTCAGAAGAACACTGTATGACTATGACTATTTTCAAATCAACGGTCTGACAAATGTGCATGCATGTACGTGTGTATACGACGATAATGGTTGTCGACAGCCTTTTACGAACAGAAATTCAAGATGCAGTAAGAGAACAACACGGAAACTTACTGCTCTGATCACTGGACGTCAACCATCAATATTTTTTGAGTTCAACTTCAACATATGATGATTGACTTCAGACAGTTGGAAAAGAACACAAACCCACTAGCATGAGGAAGCAAGTTTATAGTTAATTATAATAGGCAACACTGAAATGAACCAGCATAGGGAAGAAAGATCTTTTCCCCTCTCATCACATCCTCGTTCCACAAAAGCAAAATCCTGCTAGGAATTGAACACACCGACCAGGTCACACATACAAATGTCACAGATACCTCAATGAAGATATGAACAAACAAATGTTGAGAGCATCTTCCAATCAACTGTTAGGATTAAGGCCACAACACCAACGAAGATGAAAGAAAGACTACTATGCACTCGTGAATTATAAAGTTAACAGGTCAAGCAGAATGCACTTCCTCCCCCCAATGTATTATGACAGAAAATATCCCAGAATAGTGTTAGCAGAAAATCATAATCAGAATCAGATGAAAAAAAGGCAGTGCTATCTGCACTTTTTGGGACTTTACAAGGTATACGCAGGATTTATATGAACACTATTTCACCATCAATACTCAGCTACACAAATCTCAAGGAAAGCCGTGATATTGACACACAAGACTTGTGCATTCCTTGTGTATTCAAACAAAGTGCATTAAGCATTTTTGAATGAAAACTACGACCCAAAATCCAAAAAAGACAGAAAACAAAGGGTATGCAGATGCCCACCCACGCTTGAGCAGGAGCAGTCACCTGCTAAAGTTGGGTTTAGCTTGAATTACTGAAATTCGATGCTAAATAGGCACAACCTCAAAAAGAAAAATGACTATAAAACAGTATCACAACGATATTCCACTCAGTGTGGTCATTGTTTTCTTACCAAAACACATCACAGAATGACAATATCCTTTAAACCCTGAATGGATTAAGAGTTATATACTCATATATTGTCAGTCCCCAAGCCAGTATCATGTTGGTAACTCTCGATGACATTTCGCTAACATAAACGGGAACAAGTACAGAGAAACCTGTCCCAAATCACCTTCACGCCCAAGCAGTCTGAGGATTCTCCAACCAAAGTGGCCTTCCTCACAGCGTACTACAATCATTAGAACAATCAAAATCATCTTTCAAAATTTCTCCCAATATTGTTTATAACACTTCAACTCAGCGAATTATGTTTCAAATCATGAAACAACAGTATAACATCTCACCAAACACAAATAATGATAAAAAACAGACCCATTGCTCATTGATCATCTCACACTAAACAGACTTAAGCTTGTCTCAGGTAGTTCACCTGCATACCACCACTGATAAGGAAACCAATATAATCCATACTCTTAAGTGCCAGCCAATTACTAATCTTTAAGTCCATTTACCAACAAAAACAAAAACAAACACCATAGGTTAAACATAAAGGGCCCTCTGTAACATATTTCCTTAGTCATAGAAAACTTTCAACTCCCTAGCATCAAAATATCTGATTATTTAAATTAAAGGTTATTTTGGAACCTAATGCATACTCTCCAACTAGATGAATATTGAATTTGAATCTTGACATGTATAACATCCAATATTAATAATGTAACAATTGAAAAGGGCCATCAATCAACAATTTTGCTCATAACAAAATTACACCAAACAATTGAATCGACATAATCTTGTGGATGGTATTCTGTAAGAAATAATCAAATTCAATGTGTCCTAAAATCACAAAGAGTAGTCCAAAGGCCCACCTAAGTAAGATACAAAACTGAGATGCCTTCCTAAATCATAACTCTGTATATATTATAATGCAGGGAATATACACAATCGAGAGAGGAGTCCATCAATAGCAATAGTTTAACCAAAAGCTTCAAACGAAGGGAGAGCACGTAATGCGATCATAAAAAGCTAAGTAAAATTACTAAAGCAGTTTTAAAAGCAAATCACAAGAAGATTTAAGCATGATATTCCCATTCATAAAGTAAGAAAAAGAAATGCAGACAAACCAGGAAATCAAATTACAAAATGAGCCAAAGATGTCCAGCAAACCAGCACAAACATTCAAACTAAAGCTAACAAGCAAATCCTCACCAATCAACAAGAAGTGCTTGTTTTCCCTAAAGATGTTCTCGCTATGGTGACATGGACCATTATAATCACTAAAGGACACTACAAAAGCCAGGCAGCCAACATCTATGGAAACTTGTTGACAAATGGTGAGGTGAGGCATCAAGCTTCAGCCATTCACCTTTAGCTGAATGCATGCCTAAATTTTGTCAAGCTTCTCTGCCTTAATTACAGGGTTAGCCTTAGCTATAGCTATCTGACCAACAGTCCGGTAGTCAAAAGGGCAATCATGTTTGTCAGAATAGCGATGCATTGCACAAAAGATGTTTCCACATTTGCAGTTGAAACCAGTTAATCCAACACGCTTCTGACAAGTAGCACACCTGCTAGGTCCTGTCTTGACTTTCATCTCCAAACTCTCACTAGAGGATGAATTTGCAGAAATATTTGCATGGACTGTCTCGACCTCCATTGCTTTAACCTGTACATCAGTAACAGTTGCAGTCACAACCTCTTCCCCGTTGCTGCTAGAGCTACCATTCACGATGCTCTCAACTGATGATGCTGCAAGCTTGGCCTGTTCCTGCTTCAACTGCATGTCCTTGTAACATTTGGAACACATATTCATTGTAGCAGCTCTTCCAAAGAAGCCGCAATTATTAATGCAAAGAATGGGACGTTCTGGGGCCTGGCATCCTGTCTCATCATGAGACTCCATTGTTTTATGACCACCTGCAGATAAAGCACTACACCATCTCTTAAAAACATGTATAAAATCAATTATCCATTCCCATACAATATATATATATATATATATATACCTACTATCTTTGCATATGCAATCACAAAAATAATAATTCAAACGAGTTTATGCGCATTACATAGACATTGGCAGTTAAATAACAATCAAACACGAGAGTTGCGATGAAAAACTATCAAATTCAGAATCATATTCAGTGTGGACATCGCGGCATACATATCCATCTCAACAATGTTCGAAGGAACAAAGCAGAAACAATAGTAAAACAAAAGGAAGTGGCACTGAATACCAACCAATGCATGAACAGACAACAATATTTGCGAATATTTGGAACACGCAAACGAAACCCAACATAGGCAAGCAACTGGAGTTCTGTTCTATGGAGACTTAGACCAAGTTAACGACAGCCTCGTATCGAAAAAAAAGAGACGGAAAAAAAAAAAACTCAACTTTATACTCCGATTGACCACATCACGTTACTTCGATGTAGGCTATAACCAGGAATCACAAGCCATTATTAACCCCATAAAGAAAATCAAAATTAAAGAAATCAAAAACACTTCCCATCCAAATTCAGAACAAGGGAGGGGAGTAATCGGAAACTAATATCAGAAGCAGAACTGAAAAGAACCACCCAACAGTAACCCACTTAGCCAGTTAACCCCTAGAGATTTTGAATAAAATTATAAATAGACAGAGCGGGGCTGAAACAGATAAAGAAAAATGAAATGAAAACCTCTCACCTGTAAGCTAGGTCTCACCGATCCTGACTCTCCGGTCAGGTAATTAGTGTCTCCTGCAGCGAGAAGAAAAAGGATAATTCGGTAAACGGCACGAAGTAGCGAGTCAATAATCTATGATGAAAAGGAATAGAGAAGGGAGGAATTTTCACCTTGATGGACGAGAAAACAGCGTATAATAATGGTAGAAATCGAAGAGCAGAAATAGAGAGTAGAAATATTAAACGCAGTTAAAGAAGGAGAGATGGGGTTGAAATTGGTTGTGTCGTTTAGAATGGTCTGTATCTGTCCACCTTTTTTTTGATTTTTTTGGTGATATACCTGTCCATCTATTTGAACCTTTTTCCTGCCAGTTTACGTTTTCCGCATAGCCGTGGTCCTTCATAAACTGCCCCCCCAATACCTCATAATTGCTATTTTGCCGTCTCACTTTTTTTTTTTTTTACCCTTTATTCTTTTTTTTAACGAGGAATTTTTTTTAATGTTATTTTCTAATTTTATTTATTCACATCATTTTATTCTTTTGTTATGATTTTAATTCATTTGATTGCTCAAACAAAATTAAAACCGGGCCCACAAATTGACCGTGATTTCGGAGCACGTTGGACCCACCTCAATTATTTGAGCTTTGTCCATATAGAAAAAAATTAAATAATCTAATAACCAGAGTATATTTTATCATGCCCTACCATTTGGTTATTTAAACGAAATAATATTCCAATATTTGCAGTCGTCTCCCCAACTTTTCTAATCTTTTTTATTATTATTTTTGGCTCCTATTTATAAGAGACAGAATAGGTGAACTTATCATCTCTCAAATAATTATTACTAATTTTGATATTTTTAATAGAGAAATAAAAATAAAATGTTAAAACAATAATCAAATATCATTACATAGTTAAAAGTAATAACTTAATTATAACTGATTTAATATATAAAAGATATTACAAATTATATATTTCCATTACATCATTTTAAACTCTAAATTTTTAATTTTTAATAATTAATAAAGACCTATCAAATATAAAAAATAATATTTTACATGACTCATCTCACACGTTACATTTTATATTACATTTTTTTTATAATAATCGGTCTTTGTGCATGACCTACATCTTTATGATTGTAATATAAGAATTGTGATAAATCTTTATGTAAAGATCGAAGTGATGTGAAAATTGAACAGATACATGTACAATACATATTTGTAATTCATTGGAGGTTCTATTTTTGTTACATTAAATTGAATTAGTTCATTTCCGTATATCTTAAAAAAGGTAGAGGTGATGCGAATTGATGTTAAAAAAAAACAAAAGGTGTGATTGATTTAACACAATTATGAGACTTGCAAATGCATTAAAAATTGTTTTGAAAAATAAAAAAAAAAACATTTACATTGATATATGTAAACTAATCAAATTTGTATAATTTAAATTTAAATATCAGTCAATTCAAAATAATTTAAATTTATTAAAATATTTACATGATTTATATTATTAATTTTTATAAATTATATAATTTAATATATAAAATTAAATTAATTTTATAAAATAAAAATTATAAAAAAATAAGAGTTTGAAAACAGTATAACTATAAAATTAAAGAAAAATGATATATTTACATTAAAAATAATATATATTTTTTATGTTATTTGATAAAATATATAATAATTATTTTTAAATTTAAATAAAATTATAAAATTATCAAAAAAATTTATTTATTTTTTATCATATATAATTCAATATATAATTTTAAATACATAAATATAATAGATCCCCAAAATTCAACACCCCGTGGTTCACCTTTCACGGTAACGAAACGGTTCGACAGCGGTCTCAACTTAGAGTGGTTCGCACCAGAATCTGACGGCGGGAAAAGGGTAAAGCCGAATGCTAATGGCGGGAACAAATTGAAGACCGCCAAAGTTTTGTGGGGTTTTATTGGCTCACGAAGATTGATGTAAATGCAGGAACAAATCCCCCAAGCTTGCCCTCGAATCGTTTCTGCAAAAGCCCTCACTTGTTCCGCCACATAAACCAAAAGGTGTTTCTTCGCTTCTAGCTCTAGAAAATGGCGAAGAAGAAAAAAGCTAGGGTTTCCGATGACGAAGAAATTGAGGCAGAACAAGAAGCGGAACACCAGAATCACGGTCACAATTCCTCCGGGGAAAAGAGCCTATACGAGGTATACTTAGCTAACGAAATTGGTTTCACCTGACTTGATTGGACTAAATCTTCTTCTTTTGTTTCTTCCGAACCCTGGGATTAAGGTTACGTATATTTCATTTTTTCTTCTTTGTACTGGTATCAGGTTGCGAAAGTTAACCTTTTGGGTACAAAATGGTTCTACTTGGTTAAGGCTTCGATTTGACGCCTCAAACTGTACAAAGCGTTTGGGAACTGTCTTTGAGATGTCTTGACTTATTGAGTGAACATGTTTATATTCTCGCAATTCGTTCTTAATAAATTTGGTTGAAAACAAGAATATGATCGGTGGAAATAATGTAATTTCAAAATTGTTGTTCTGTTTCCAAGTAGAGGAGGAACACATGAATTGTGAATGGTTTGATTATTGGTCTTTCACCTTTCGTATATGAGGCTTTGTCCTTTTTTATAGTTAAATCTTCACGTGCATTAAAGAGATGCTATCCTGCCACTTAGCTATTCTGGGAATATTTATGAAGCATTTGAGGTGTTAAGAGTGTTGGGCGATTAAATTTTACCATTAGAAAACCTTGTGGTTTCAGTTGAAAGGAACAGAATGAAAGTTGTGGCTATGTGGAGTTCCTTTAACTTTACAATAATTAAATGTTTTTTTCCCCTCTTATAGATAGCTTTCTCATTGTGTTTATCTGCAAGCATGTCTGTTAGCATCTCTTGATAGACTGTTTAGAGATGTGACTTTGTCCTGGGGTTCCTTACAAAATTACAATTTCTTTGGGCCTGTTGAAAGAGGGATTTTGCATATTGGTAAATTAGAAATGTTTGACCAAAACACGATTGCTGGTGTGCTCTTGCTAGTATAAGGCGAACTCTATTTTTATGATAGGCTTGATACTACAGACTGTCTATTGATTTGCACAGCTTAGCTTTAGGTTGTAATCTTTTTATCAAGTTGAGCTACTTCATCTTTTCATATATAATTTCTTTCAAGGGGTATTGTTGGTGAGGTGATTGTAAGCTCCTAATTGAATCGTTTTGAGAGCTTGATCAGATGTTGTAGGTTTGGGGAGAACATAATTTCAAAATCAAGTTCAAGCCGTAGATGCCTTATGCTCTACAATCTCTTGGAGTTCTGGTGGTTCAGGCATTTTCCGTATGTTGTGTATTTTTTATGTCACGCATCTATGTTGCCAATTATTGAATGCAATCTTGTAATCTCATACTCTCTAATAGGAAATAAAGATATTGTGCTGGCTTATTTACGGACAAACACCCAACAGTCACATGTTTATAGAAATACATTGCCTGAAAAACATTTAGTTTTTGGATTCTTTCAGGAGAGTTAATTCTGGCTTGATGCCTGGGGCATGAAGTTTTCTCTGTAGTTATTACTTTCTCAGGATAGCTAAACAACTGTTTCATGAGATATGATTTCTTATGCCTTTGGCATGCTAAAGTGTTGGGTAGTTATCTGTTTTGTGTTCTACTGTTTGCGTCTTTTTCCTTTTCCTTAATTCATATTAATGACATATAACTAGTTTTTGTTGGATAATGATCCACTACTTGACCGCGTGTAGGTTCTTGGTGTGGAGAGAACAGCATCTCAACAAGAAATAAAGAGAGCATACTACAAGTTGGCATTGCGGCTTCATCCTGACAAGAACCCTGGTGATGAGGTGATTGTTTATAGTTGAATAATTGAGTCTACCAGAAATCAACTATTAAGCCATAGGTCTTTATGGTTGTAAACTTGTAATTGCTCATCTCCTTACAGGAAGCTAAAGAGAAATTTCAGCAGTTGCAAAAGGTGATCTCAATACTTGGGGATGAAGAGAAGCGGGCTCTTTATGATCAGACTGGTTGTGTGGATGATGCTGTGAGTAGCTTGATATTTGTACCTGCAAATTAAATATAGAATCCTGGATATAATGGATTAACATTGTTGATATCTAGATACAAATTTAATATTATGATCTGTATATTATTAGAGTGAGCTATTGTCAGAATATGTTTTGAATGAAGAATAGATAGAAAAAAGGTTAGCATTTAAGGTGTTTTAAATTATGTCTTGGACTTCTGGAACTCATATATTTTATGATAATCAGGACCTTGCAGGGGATGTTGTTCAGAATCTTCATGCATTTTTCAGAACAATGTACAAGAAGGTATTTATTTGTTAATGTATGATGCTGTGTGTTTCCGGTGCCTTGTTCTGTATCTGTATCTGTTTCTTTTTTTTTTTTTTTGTGGTTTTTTATAATACAAGAATCAACAGGTCACTGAAGCTGATATCGAGGAGTTTGAAGCAAACTATAGGGGATCCGACTCTGAGAAGAATGATTTAATTAAACTGTACCAGGAATGCAAGGGTAATATGAAAAGGTAAGAGTTCATTATGATGAGTATAAACCATTTGTTAAAAGGCTTTCAGTTGGATATCTGAAGTAGTTTTCCTTTGCAGGCTTTTTTGTTCAATGCTTTGTTCAGATCCCAAACTTGACTCACACCGGTTTAAGGATATTCTTGATGAGGCTATAGCTGCTGGTAAGCATCAAACTATATTTTGTCGGCCCAGGCTTTCTTTGGAAATTTGTCCTAGATCTAGGTTTCACGATGAAAAGATATTGTGTAAGTTCATATACCAGGAAAGCAAGTCAATAAAAGAATGAGAGACCTTATAGTGGTGATACTTTTAGCAGACGTGAGAGTCCATCACATCATGTTATTTTCTTTAACGCTTCTTTGTTTCCTTTATATTCTTTAGGAGAACTGAAGGCAACAAAAGCTTACCAGAAGTGGGCAAAGAAAATATCTGAAATGAAGCCACCAACTAGTCCTTTAAGGAGGAGAGCTGCGTAAGTTTCTCTTGTCTGGGTTTTACTTATATTATTAGTACTGTAATTCTATAATAATTTATGTTTAAATTATTAACAGGTCAAATAAGCAGTCAGAAACAGATCTGTATTCAATCATATCACAACGCCGAAATGAAAGGAAAGACCGGTTCGATAATATGTTCTCATCTCTAGTTTCAAAATATGGTGGAGCTGATATAGCAGAACCCACTGAAGAAGAATTTGAAGCTGCACAGCAAAAACTGGAAAGCCGAAGGCCCTCGAAAAAATCAAAGCGGAAGTAACCAGCAATCTCAATAGGATTATGTTTATAGAGTTTATTTAGGCAAACATTACTTGTAGTCCTGTTTCTACGTCATCAAATGTTTCTGAGGGCTTTCTTTTTAATTATTATTTTGCGGTGGACTACTGGGAGTTCTTTGCATGCGTAACCTTATGAGTGGTTACTTTCAAATCTGCCACTTAACTAGAAAAGGAATGGTCGGGAAAATTTTACGCTTTTGAACGTTTTATAATGTCCTCAGTTCAGTGCATATCCGGTTTTGAAGCTTTAGTGATAGTCTTGTTCACAATTGAGCTTAGATAAAAGATTGGAGACATCTGCGAATTTGTCGATGTACTTGGCACCGTGAAGTCATAGGCTGGAATACTGCCGCAGGAAAGAACATGGCTCGCGGCCTTTTCAGATTTGGTCTGAGGCATTGATGGCTGCTTTAGCTGCCAAGCATCTGTGAGAACGTTAGGTTTGTTTTTCCCTGTTTTTTGGATTTTGATATGCTCGTGAATTGTTTAGCAATGAGAAACCTGTCCTATTCGTGTTGATATCACATCCTCATTATTAAGTGTTGACGACGAAATCAAAACCTGAGGGATTTTAGTGGAAATTCGGATTTCCCAATCAATTATGAGAGCCAAGGCCCGAGAAAAATTAGTCTGGGGTGTATATGATTATAATTATGGTAGAAGTGATTGTATGGTGGTTGGGACTGATATACGAGAAGGGCTAAAAAGGTTGTTGTTAAGTTTTATACTTCGAAAGAACTAGGTCTGGAGAATAACTATGGCTCTCCAAGCCACAGTATCATTGATCTCGGAAACTGTCTGACTGTCTATTACCATTAACTTCATACTGTCGTGACAATGGCATGCGTGCATGACAGGGAAAGTGTATGGCTTAAAAGGAAAAAAGGCGTTAATGGGTATTGAAAGTAGAGGAGGATGGGCCCTTGTTCTCTTCTACCAAAATTTTTCTTGGTTTCTGCAGAAATGTGCAGGTGGGACTCAACAGTATTACTTGGTACCCTACGGACACCCTTTTTGGGCCATGGAGATATGGTTAATTTAAGGGTGTTTTAAAAATAATAATACTAACACCTCATAAAAATCTTTTTGTAATTATTCTTTTGGTCTTACTGACTCAAGTTATTTCTTTTTTGGTTCACTTACTGACATTTAGATTCTTGATCAACTATACTAAAACATATGACATTACGTATCCTCCACTGTCAACTAAGGTGACATTGCACCTCGTTCTTAGTCAGGTTGGTTAAACCCACTTATTAGGTTTGATTTGACATCACAATCACCAAATTAAATGGGAATTTTACTTGGTAATAGTGAAAACAAATCATGATTACGTTGCTTACTGCTGAAAAAACTTGATTTGCTTGGCGCTAAATAAACCGGATTACCAGCTGAAGTTCACAAATTTAGAGCATATACACCAACATGGTTTTCACCACACCAGCACCAGATTAACATGTTTCTCCCCCACCATTTGCATTTTAGCGAAAGTGATCCCATCAATGCATATAATTATATTACAAATACAATACATTTTCGCTTCTAAGCTATAATCATGTCCAAGGACCAGTTCCAGTGGTTGGCCAGCACACCACACGACTTTCTGGAGACTGTTAGCTATTGGCTCAACTCCAACATTTTGCTTATTTTTTTTAAGGTACAAGTAGTGTGACATCACAACTGCGTTCGAGGAACATTCCCTGCCGTGAGTGATCATCCACGAATCTGTAAATGCAAGCAAAGCTTTGCCTTTATCTTTAGTTTTCTGTACCTGTCAAGTGTCAACTTTTGTTTTGCACTCGCTGCTCTCTCCCTTTCTTTTGGGTTTAGCTATAATAGATGCTCGCTTGTAATAAATATGTACTTACATATGTGTGTATGTATATGTGCTGTGTCACTTTACTTGACCTTCCGGTCCTTTCAGTCTTCCACTCTCCCCCTACTCTCCTTTAAGTAAGTCGTCAACCTCTCAATTTTTCTTTGTAGTGCAATATTCTGCTTTAGTTGACCCTCCTTTTCTTCTCTCTCTTCTGGGAGGTTAGTTTAGTATCATAATTGTGGAATGTAGCTTTACTCATTTCTCTGCCTCTTACACGTGAAACACTGAAACCCCTTTCATAGTTGCAGGAATCAATTCAATAAGCTCCAAACTGATCCTCGTGGGATATTTATTTTGTGTAATCAATGCACTCCAATCTGGCGGTTGCCTTCAATTAGAGCATTTGGGTGATAAATGGGCGAAGGGGTTGGTAGAAGCTAATGAAAAGTTGTAAACTTTGCCATAGAAATCGTTATTTTCCTGTCTTGAGTTGGATTCTTAGCAAATAGGATCTGCAGCTTCCCTATTTTGTCTGCTAGCTTTTGGAGCTTGCCATGGAGACCGATAACGGTGACACGAAGTCAAAGCTGGAAGACTACGAAGTGATAGAGCAAATTGGCAGAGGAGCATTTGGCGCCGCCTTCCTTGTTCTTCACAATTCCGAGAAAAAGAAGTAAGACACCCTTTGCTCAGACAACTTACTCTGTGTCTTTGTTCTGTAATTGCTGAGCTAAACCATGCATATAAACGATGATAGATCGATTTGTGATAATTAATTGGATAACCCAACCCCAGAAATTCAAGATTTTCTGAGATTTCTGTGGTTAATTGTACACGGTGAAATTCACCCTGTTAAATCAACAGCAATTAACCTTAAGCTCTGTTTTTAACTTCAATAATAATTCTTCTGTAATATCATCTCTGGTAGGTATGTGCTGAAGAAGATTCGTCTAGCCAAGCAAACCGAGAAGTTCAAACGGACAGCGCACCAAGAGGTTGGTGTAACAAACCCTTCCAGCCGATGCATATCTTTAGTGTCAACCGTAAACTTTTTATTTGTTTTTTATATTCTCCAGTCCCGTTACTTTCTATCTTAATTGATTGGCGTTGGACAATCGAAATAATGCACATCATTGTCTGTTTTCTCTTTCACTTAGTCTTTTGTTTTTTTCCTTATCTTTTTAATCTGTCCTTTTAGCAAGGATGATAGCATTTGATCAATCCGTTTCTTATCATCTATTGGGATAGGTGGCTTGAATCTCCTAGTTGCACTATTCGTTTGTCTTTCTCCATACATAGCTTCTATGATGATCTATTAAAATGCTGTTGTAACCAATCCTCCAGTCTTCTGGATATATAGCATAATCAGAAGGAATATGCCTCTTGCACCTCAAACACAGACAAAAACAAACTACCGTACTTGTCATAGCAAATAGGACAATCTGATTTGTTGTGATCCTGTTGGCGCTACTTATTGCTGTTTTTCTTTGTACTGATCTGACTTCTGGAGGAGGGAATCTACTTTTTGTGGAACTTGACCTTGATGCTTACAAAATACTGTAAATGTATAATATGGCATTCTAAGTCGAACGCTATGACAATGATTTCACTGACTTTTTGAAGACCTTGTCTGAAGCCGGCTTTAAATAAAAGCTCCCAACATCCTCACATATAAAGAACTATTCTTTCTCTCTGTTACAGATGAACCTGATTGCTAAACTGAATAACCCATATGTTGTGGAGTACAAAGATGCTTGGGTGGAGAAGGCAAGAACATCATGAATTTTCTTAATTTTCAATTTACACTTCTGTGGAGATGAAAATTTTGGTTTAAAGTTGTTTTATGTTTGTTAGATTATTCTAATGTTTATGTTTCCAACATTCTCACGTTTTGTAGGAGGACTATATATGCATTATAACTGCCTATTGTGAAGGAGGTGACATGTAAGTAAAATAATATATGTTGGTAACACTGATCCTTGCTTGCGTAAATAAAGGATCTTAGCATATAATTTTATTGGTTACAGAGAGATGCCATATATTTTTGCTTCTTTAGAAAATAAACTTTTTTCCTTCCATCCCATATATAAACCTCTAAACAGATAACATTTAAGGAGAAAAGAAAATTTTTATAGCAACCTAAATGTAAATTGTTGACCAAAAAGCTTAAGTTATTCAGTAAACATTAAAGAATGGTCCTCCTAACTCTGGCACATCCTTTCATGCGAAAGCCTACTAAACTTTAGATGTGGGGGTGGGGGTGAATACAAACTTCTACAGAGAACGTTATACTGAAATTTTAATTATTACATTGGGGCCAATGAGGTCTGAACTTTAGACTTGGTCAAGTTGACTCTGATGGCATGTCAAAAGACCACATTTATAAGTTTAAGCTCTTGGACACTGGCATTTAGCCCTGTAATTTGACCACGAAAGAAAAGTTGAAGCTATTGGACAAAGTGTTCCAAGAACCTTTTTTTATCTCTGACATAAACACGTTTTGTAATCGGTGCATATCATGGAGAATCTTGCAAGGAGTCCTTGTTAATTGATGATGAATTGTTACAATAACCTTTCTGCAAGAAGCTTAATAGATAAATATATTAAAAAAATCTCTTCATAATACTTAATACTCTTGAATAAATGATATGAGATTCTGTGGGTGTCATAAAATTTAAAAAGAGTGCTTAATTTTCTGATACACACACACACACATTAATATGCCAATATGTGTGTGTGCATGTGTGTAAACAAATAGATGAATTATGAACAGTGACTTAAACTCCGTAATTGTACACTAAATAATGAAACCCTTAAATCTTTTTGGAGCAGGGCTGAGAACATAAAGAAAGCTCGGGGATCATTTTTTTCTGAGGAGGTAATTAGTAAGGGTTAATCTACTATTTTCTAATATATTCTTATATAAGTATTCCTTAGCCACTCTGCATGACCACTTTGTTGTGCAGAGAATCTGCAAATGGCTGACTCAGTTGTTGTTAGCTGTCGATTACCTGCACTCTAATCGTGTACTCCACAGGGATCTTAAGGTATTGTTTATTTCCTTATCCTGGCAAAGAAATCCTTTACATAATGTCTACATTAATGTTAGTTCATTTGATTTCAGTGTTCCAACATATTCCTGACCAAAGACAATGACATTCGGCTTGGTAAGAAGGCATTTTTTCTCTGATTCTCGTCCTTCTGACTTCCATCTGTGCTGTTATCTGAAGAAAGATATGTATTTCATGGATCATACAGGTGACTTTGGTCTTGCAAAGCTACTTAACACAGAAGACCTTGCTTCTTCGGTATTTTTTATATCTTTAATATGTTAGCATTTGTCTATGCTTTCTTCAAGGAACCTTTTTGTATTTTTTTTCTCCTTTATCAGATGGTCATGCAAAGTAACATGATTTACATCTTACAATGGATAATAATGCTTCTAAATTTCTTGACTTCAACTTCCTATCTTTAATGTTAATGCTACTTTACTCAATCCTGTTATGGTTGACTGTTTCTTACTTGCTCCATTCTTATATCTGGTGTAGGTTGTTGGAACTCCAAACTACATGTGTCCTGAGCTCCTCGCAGATATACCTTATGGTTATAAATCCGATATATGGTCACTTGGTAAGTATTGTGGATGCCTGTTTATAATTGAAATCACCGTATGATGTCTGACTTAATGTAAGAATGACATCTTTTTGTGTGTACAGGTTGCTGCATGTTTGAAATTGCTGCACATCAACCAGCATTCCGTGCTCCAGTAAGAACATACTTGAACCATCTGCCAGAGTTTTATATCATTACTAACAATGAAGTCTTCATTCTTCAATATGCATTCATAGGTACTATATATCATTTAACGGTTGAATAAATGAAACAGGACATGGCTGGGCTTATCAATAAAATAAATAGATCCTCCATTTCTCCACTGCCAATTGTTTATTCTTCCACACTGTAAGTAATTTATTCAAAACCGTAGCCAGCCGGTCACTATCCTGTTTTTTATCGTTTTTCTTATCAATGATTTTACTTTTGTCCCTTCAAATGACTACAAATATAGTAAAGCGAATTAAAATTGTCCTGTAAATTCTGTGGTTATTGTTCCATTACGTTTACTCATTTCTTTTCTCCTTTTCATATTTGCTTGAAATACTATAGTTGAAACAAGATGACTTGTAACAGGAAACAAATTATCAAGAGCATGCTGAGGAAGAACCCAGAACATAGACCAACAGTGAGTTTAGCTGAGCCTATGATTTTGGCTGATTAATTAGAATGTAAATGTTAATTGTAATATTTCCTTGCTGACAGGCAGCAGAATTGTTAAGGCATCCTCATTTACAGCCATATGTTCTCCGCTGTCGTCATGCATCCTCTAATATTCTTCCAATATCTCCCATAAGTAATGTAAAGGATAAGACAAAAAGATCTTGCAAAGCTGCTGGTGGCAAAGACCAAAGGGACAAGGAAGCAAGATTAGTAAATTGTTTGGAACAGGTTCATCCTTTTGAGGGAAATGGATATGTACAGCCAAGTAATCTCCCTAATGATGGAAAGCTAGCAGTCTCAACCAGTACAGAAGACAACCTTGAGACCAAGATGGTTGATCCTACCAGCTTCATAGTGGATTCGTCTACTAGCATCAGTGGCTCAAAAGATGGGTCAACAGCATCTGAATCAACCACTTGCAGTGTGTGGAAGGAAGCAAATTTTCAAACTAGACCTGCAAGGGAAACATCTGACAATGAGATTACATCAAACAGTAAACTAGACTCTGAGCATGAAGAACAAGTATTTGCTGATGAACATTTTGAGAAATCAGAAGGGGTTGACATGAATGCGGTGAGCGCGAAACCTGAAGATGCCTTTTCCAATGAAGGATTTGATACATCTGAAGCACGGAGGGAAGATGCCAAGCCTGATGACTCCAGGAAATCAATAACATCCAGTGCTGGCAGCAGCACTGACAAGGATGGGACGCTTGATGAGGAAAGGTCATCACCAACTATGCAGCCTATGAGGATTGAAAATGATGCTGAATCCGGAAGCTGCTTGAAGGAAAGGGAAAACCCAGATGCATTTACTGAAGGCTCACTTCACATAGACTGCTTGTCTTCTGAGAGCAACGATACATTTCCAAATAAGGATGAAAGCCTAGCAAAAACACACAACATCAGTTGCTCCACACAAAAAGAAATTGACAGTGCTTGTGTGATTGATCAGCCACTGACGGATATTTCATCAAGCACACTTACTGCAGCTGGTGGCGATGAAACTAAGAGTGGATTGGACAGTCCTTGCCAGCAAAGAGCTGATGCTCTGGAGTCTCTGCTTGAGTTATGTGCTCATCTACTTAAGCAAGACAAACTTGAAGAGCTTGCTGGTGTGCTAAAACCATTTGGGGAAGAAGCTGTCTCATCCAGAGAAACAGCAATATGGTTGACAAAGAGCCTCATGTCTGCACAAAAATTTAACACAGAAACCTAGTTTGAGGGTTGTTCGTTGGTATTTTATCATACATTGCTGTAAGAAATGTGTATCTTCGAGTGTCACAAAAGTTTGTTCGTTGGAGTCTGCTGCTTGATTGAGGATTGGAGATTGGAAAATACATTTCCCATATTCTTTCCTGGCAAATGGGCGATGAATTTAAGTTCTTTCCAATTTTAATTGTTTTTTCTCTCTAAGATATAGTAATTGTTTGCATGAATATTGTTATCCCTCGCCCTCCAAAATATTAAAATTAAAAAGAAAATGTAAAATTCCTGTCTAGACAATAGGAAACTCAGCACAGAAGAATGATTGACTCCCAACTATAGTCGAGTTCGTTGTCTTTTTATCCTAGTTAATGATCTCATTAACCTGAGTTTGGTGAGGTAACTGGCATCATGCAGCTGTCGCTGTCTTTTTTGTTTGAACCATTTGGACACCGACGCCTTGATGAAGATATCAGAAACCAGGACCAAAGACTAGTCTTGGGTATAAGAATTCTATAAATTTGCAATTAAGACTGGACCCATTTTGCGTGTCATTGTAACTAAATTTCGAATTGGTTTTCTATGGAACTATATTAAACTACTGACTAATTTCAAGTTGTGAAAAACATCGTGAGATTTTGCGTATAATTGCAACTATATGTCATCATAGAGCTGGGTTTTATAAGGTCATACCATAGAGTTCCAATAAAATCATTTTCAAGAAAAAGCAAGTAATTGTTATGCCATGCATAATTTCTAAGCTAAAATTTCAGTTCATGAAGATGCTTTGGATCCCCACAGTTGAACATCCTTCCTTTTCTGTGTTAGTCTTTAGTTTTTCTTTTCCCCTGTTTTAGCCGTGTTCGAGATTTATATAGAGTTACTTTCCAGGGTGAAGTCACTGTAGTTTTCTTCGTTGCTGACGATCCCGCGTGTGACTAGAACCCGTTGCCCAGGTTTCACTGCGTGTTTGCTTTTTATATCTTAGCTGCAGGCTGTGTTACAGACTAAGAAACATGGAGAACAAAACTAGGATGAGAAAATAAAAACTCTTGCATAAAAAAATTGTTTGAAACACAGTAAATATGTTTTATTCAACAAACGTAATAATACAAATGAATTAACATTATTATTTTCTTATTCACCCCTTGTACCTTATAAAACCTTCTATCTTAAGTAAGTACATCTTTCTTCCTTCCCACTTTTAGCTCTCTTACATTTTTGGAGAGCTTAGTGGAACAAGGCAAAGAACGACAACACGGAGGCACCGACCAACGATCCAACAACAGGCAAGCTGGCTAAGGCACCGCTGCTAGGGCCGGGGGCTGGGGCAGGAACCTCAGTGGTAGCCAACACCGCGGTCATGGAAGCAGCGACAATGAGAACAGCGCATGTAACTTTCTTCATGTCCATGATGATCAACAACTGAAATGTGACTTGGGAGAAGCCCGCCTGTACGGTGATGAAGAAACACTGTTTTTTTTTTTTTTCCTAATTTGTAGTTGCTTGCAGGCCTGAATAGAAGTGGCGATGTCGGGATGGATTTTATAGGGCAGGACTTGGGAGTTATTTTGGGTAAGCGCCGCTTCTTTTGCTTAGGAAGGGGCCCAACGTGTATGGTTTTGCAAGGTTTTAGGGGTCTTCTAATAGGTTTTGTCTGAATTGTGTCATCCTTCTAATATTTTTGTGGCACAAAAAGATTGGCACCAACGGCTTTCTAATTTTTATGTTTATACAAGATTGACAAATAGTTTTCTCTTTTGCTTTTCACTTCATACTTAATATAGCCAGATGCATGGTTTTTAATTGAGTTCTTGGTACATTACCAATTTTTACCCCTTGCTTCTTCTGCTCATTCCTTTCCTTTTCTCTTACTACAATGAAACATATACTTTAGTAGTGGTAATTTAGCTTTACTAATAATATAAAAATGAGGTTTCTTTAAATATGTCACTCCAATATTAGATAGAACTGGGAGATGAAAAAATATTTTTGTGGATGTGTCAAATAGTTCTAACAGCATATCATATATTGACACATCCATTTTTTAATAAAAAAATACTAATTTTGTAAAATTAAATTTTTTAAATTTCACAAAAATAAATATGAAATGCTAAATTTAGTAGGTCTCATAATTAAAATTTTAGGATATAATAAATTCAATAATAATTTTTATGAAATTTAATTGATGAAAATAAAAATTTTTTTTGGTTGATCATGGAGAGACTGTTTTTAATATGAGTAATTCATTATACACACACATGGCACAGGATGTATCTCCAAAAACTTCTAGTAAATAAATTTATTAAATGCTTATGCACTAGTCTATCCTATATTAGAGGACATAATTCACTATTTTTGACACAGTTTAAAATGTTTAAGTAATCAAATCTGTTTTTTTCAAATTTAAATGTTACCAAATACTATTCTGTTATTTTTATATTCCTCATTACGTCTTTAAAACACCTATATCCAGCACCCCAACAGTCAACACTAATTTTCTTTTTGTATGTAACATATGATGTTATTATTAATCAATCCTCCATTGCCAAATGAAACTTCTACTTCCTTTGATTCATTTCCCTAGAAAGCAACGAAGAGACCAATTTGAATCAAAATTTCCTAAAACGCTCAGCAGTCAGCACCGTTGTTATGTCAACGGCCATTCAGCTGGCTGGAAATGGAGTTCCCACCTGCTGCAATGAATTGAGAAAAGATAGCTTGCCAAGTAACCCCCTTTCTTCCTTTTCACTACCTTCAGCAACCAGCAACTTTTAGGATTTGGATTCTTGATTTTTTTATCTATTTTTTATTTTTATAAATAAATTTAATTTATGAATTTTTTTTATTAATATTCTTACACTTCTTTATTTTTTTTTTGTATCTCTTGTACTTTATACGTTAACTTTTTATTTTATAATAAATCAGGTCATTCATCTAAGCCAAAAAAAAAAACTTCAGTATACCAGATTGTTCTCGTAACCCTAAAATTAAATGGTGGTTTAGTTTTTACGTTGAGGGCGCAATGCCACCCTGCAACGACTAGCTTTGATTGGTCTTGTGGGTCTCAACAGCCGTGATCCAAAAGGCATAGTGTAACATTAAGAAATGCTTGATGTTTCTATGTACCGCTTACCACACTGAAAGGGATAACCTTTTCACAGTCCCCCTGACAAGTTCCTATAAATTCAACATTTGTGGTCCGTTTGTGAACAAGTCAGTCTCCAACCATAACAATCTTTTTCAGTCTCTTCAGTCACTTGCTTTCTAATTCTGTAAAAAATAGTGGGCAAATGGCACAGTTTGGTGGATCTGCTGCTAAAGTTCTAATGGCGGTAATGGTTGTGGGCTTGTTTTGTTGTACCAAAATTGTGGCACAGGATTCAGGAATTGCACCTACACCACCATTGGAAGCTGGCGCTGGGTATGCTTTGCCTGTTTCTGGGATGGTTTTGTGTTCTTCTGTGTTGGTTTCTCTTGTGGCATTAATGCTGCAATGAATTGAATCACATGAGGTTTGAAAACTGTCACTTTCTGCCGGACATCCTGTTTTGTCTTGTGGGTTAAGAATGAGTCTATTATGAATATGAGAGTTGTGTTCTTTATTTGCTTTCTGCTTATTTTTTAAATATGTTCTGTCAATTTTGGCACTGTAAAAGATTAGATTTGTGACATCAATTTGTAATTGCTTTTTTCCAATTGCTCTCTATTAACCAAGAAGTTTTTTTATTTTTCCCTCTAAAATCTCAATTTACTCTTCGAGAAATACTTAAACGCTACCTATTAGCGTGGACTGATATGCAATACAGCACTTCTTGTTTGTCAAAAGAATTGATGAATTTTGTTATATTAATTTGATTTGTGGGATGAGTTTACTTTGCTTGCTGCCACAAAAATAGTAATCGAGTTTGAGAATAGATACATCTTGCTTAAGTTATAGAAAATAGAAGATAGAATGTGCACAAACATTTAAAAAGAAAAATATAAATTAGACAAAAAATTTAAAACAAAAAATATTACTCCATATCAAGAACAAAGCATGCAACACATTTTAAAGATAGTTTACTGTCATACATACAAATTGCCTATCAGAAAACACAGAGAGAATTCGAACAGCCATGTGAATTCTAAGATGTATTAATCATTCTTTTTTTACCTCACTAAATTCTTTAAAAGGGAAATCAATCATGCCTTGCTTCTTTGTTGCTTATAATCAAGACTTGTTTTCCCGAACGATAACAGTAATGCATTTTCTTGGTAAATTGAAATGTCACTACAGCCAGAATTAACTTTTTTTTTCTTCTACTGTTGATATATATATATACAATCAGTTGCTTATCTGCCATCTACTGTTCCTAATCAATAATCACAATGCACATTGTACACTGGCTGACACTGTAGCACTCAGCTAACCTTCCCTTCAACAATACATTGAAATGCGAAGGGTAGAAAAGTAGTGCAAATGCTCAAGAAGCAGTGCCCTTAGATTCTTTTACATCCAACTCGTGCTCTGCTACCATAATACAGGAATCTGCTTCCAGAGATGACACCGAGCTCTTGTCTTTCTGTGACAACTCCTTGGGTGAATTAAGCATCTCCGTTGTGCACTGCACGTCTGGTGTTATCCCAACCTGATCTATGTCATGAAGGGCTGGCGATAGATATTTTGCTACTGTAACAAAGAGGGCTGACCCATCATGAAGCTCTGTGACACTCTGCAATAGGATTGAAACCCCCATCGTGAACTAGAATACTACGAAAATGACCAGAAGCTTTGGAACTGAAAGACTCCTTCTATCTACATTTAGATAGAATTTGATAGAAAGACATCAACTACCATGGTGCCCTTCAGAGATTAACCATCAAAATGGTTTTTGATTAAATGGTTAATAATACTGGTCATAAAATGACACATTTTCAGTAATTTTCATTGAAAATTTAGAACTTAAAACAAATGCAATACCTCCTGTTTCATTTGTTTTCCCATATTATTTTGGTTAGTAGCAAGATAAAACACTAGAACATCCCAGTATGATCACTACTGAACAAAAATTAGTCATACGGCTATACCTGAATCTTTCCTTTACCAAATGTTTTGTGACCCACAAGAATAGCTCGGCCATTATCATGTAATGCCCCAGCTAAAATCTCACTTGCACTTGCACTTCCCTCATTGACCTGTTCAGAAAACAAAAAAATGCAACTCGTTACTTTTGGCAGCAATGTCAGTAAAGGTTCTCGTATAAACTTCAGAATTATGCTTGCGTAAAACCGACGGAGGAGTATGGTTTAGCGAAACATAAAGGAATTACATTTAAGGGATGCAATTAAATGTTTCGTGGCTGCATGTTAGGTCAGCTCAACTTCTTTGGAAGCACTAACATTTTATATAAAATTAGTAATATTCTGAAGAATCAAACAGAATGAATTTTTGGAACGTTTCAGTGTGTGTTTTCCATAACAAATGTTACACTCAATAAACACAGTTACCCTGTTTTGAAGTTCTTTGAAGATTTAAGTTTAAAGGCACAAATCATGATGCATATTATTGCGCAACTAAAAGTTGGAACTCACGAGCACCACAAGTGGATCATGTGTTATAGCGTGCCCATCAACCATATTAATTGGTAACATATTCCCGTTTCTATCAATTGTATTCACTAGAGTCTCATCTCCATCTAGCCAGATCTGGGCAACATCAAGGCCAGCTTTTACAAGGCCACCCTGCAAGTTACAGGATTAGAAAGAAAAAAAGAAAATGCATTTGCTATAATCCAGAGGGCAGGTAATAAAAAATTCTCCATTAAGGAAATAATTACTGGATTGTTTCGTAGATCAAGTATGTATGAGTGTACTCCTTGTCTTTCCAATTCCTTAATAGCATTCCTCATGTCTTCAGCAGCAGTCTGTCATCATGAAACATGTACTATTTTTGTTATAGCTCGTTGGAAAGCATAATAAACAATTGAACATTAAAATGAAAGTTGGGGTTAATTATTTTCATTCTTTTGAGTCCAAACAGAACTATAGTACTTTTTGATAATCAAATCTTTGCTCACCTGAGAAAAGGCTGACAATTTAACATAGCCAGTCTTAGTCAGCCGCCCATCTGGGGATCTATGAGGGATGATGGCACTGGATATTGGAGAGAGCTTGATATACTCCCGTGGTAGTTTGACCTTCATGCATTAAAGAGTCATTTCAGGAATTAGATCAGCAACACTAATATAGTGCTTTGTGAAGTTGAAATGAAATTGAAACGGCTTAGCATATAATAGCTGCCGCAAATATAAGAACATATCTACCTCTCTGATACCAGAACTATGTTCTGAGTCTTTGACCTGGAGAAAAGAAGTAAAAGTTATTTCACGCAAATTTCAAGTTGTTAGAGAGAAAACATAAAAACTATTCATGAGTCTCTATCTAACAGCTTAAGTTTTGAAAATAGTTGCTTCTTTGACATAGTATTAGAGTCTTCATAACTAAGTGGTCAAGGGTTCAATCCTTACCACCACCCAAACTAAAAATCACACTTCATGCCCAAAAAGAGGTCCTTGTGTGAGAGGGTGTGTCAGAAAGAAAATATAAAAATCATTCCTAGACCTCTACTTAACAGCTTAAGCTTTAAGGATAGTTAGTTCCCTGACACTAGTTGAGATGCTCCAACAAGCTTGTAAAGAATGACTAAATTATGTTATGAATATTTTCTAAAACATTCTCTCACATAGTACTCCCCCCTTAAGACTGTCTTGAAAAAGTGGACAGCAATAGAGAAAGTCTCATATTGCAAAAGAGGAAAGTCTGATAACAACACTATGAACCTTTAGTGTAACAGTTGTTCCAGCATTCCCTCTAAGCCTCTGTGCTGCAGCTTCACTATCAATGCCATCAAGCCTCTCCCCTGAAGATACAGAAATCATGTTTTCAAACAAAAGAAAATCACTCGTTTCTCTTCAGAGAAAGATTCTTTGTTACAAATAAAATTGTCTTCGGACCAGCTAGAAATTTATGACATGTCTGAGCAAAAAAATGTTCAAGTGAATAATGGAAGACACAGCATGAAACGCCCAAAACCAAGATAGAGACTGAGTTGTGGGCTCTATCCTACATATCAATCAAACCTAAGAAGTGTTAAGCATGCCAGGTTGCCAACTGATCTTGTCACAAATGATAATAATGGTATTCTATTATGCAGCAGAGCTGAGACCATAATTCTTTAATTACTGTTTCCAAATAGATTATTTTAGAGTAGTTTCAGAAGAATAAAACAAAAAAAATTACTTTCATATATAAAAGAAAAAGATTTACAGTACCATTTATCTCAACCAATTCATCTCCTTGATGTATACCAGCACGAGCAGCTGGACTACCTTCTATGCAGGACAAAACCACCTGCAATTTTGACTCAAGTTTATAACTTAAAATCACACTGGCACAAACCAGTGGCATTAAGAGATAAGATTACTACACTTTAAAACAAAAAAAAATCAACACAATTCATTATGCAAGGCATTTATAATTCCTTGACCTATTGCTTGTTGATGAAACCAAATATTTTTACGGAGTGTCAGTAGCATGATTAAATGTCATCAAAACAAATAGCATAAGATTTGAACGTGGTTGGATGTTTTTATAAACAATAACAAGTGTTTTTTTTGCAAGTCACTGACCAGATGTCCTGTTCTTGGTTCAACATTTATGAAGAGACCCACTCCTTGTAAGTTCCCGTTGCTTCCAATTCTAAAACCTTGGTATTCCTATAAGTAGGAACCAATGTTAAAACCAACTACCAAAGTTGACTTTTAATTCAGACTTGTTAATCTAAGAAATGGTGCTGTCTGAATAGTCTTTCGAATATGACAGCCACAGAAAAGAAAAGAAAAGGGAACACAAATTACTAGACATTGGACTTATGATCATATCTGAAATTACTGTTTTTCAATTCACTGAATTAGTAAGATGAAATGACCTTTGGACTGATAATTCGAGTGAAAGGATCTCCAAGGGTAGAAAGCATTCCACTGATTTTAGTGTATGCTGCGTCAGCTGAGTTCAGGGGGAACATTTCCACCATTGTTTGCTGCAACTTCAAATCCCAATCTAAAAAGCACATTATGAATATGCGTATTGATCAAAAAATCAGTAGTTGATAAAATTGACTTATTAAACTGGCAGTTCATTATTAAACAGCACAATGTATTCATTTGTTAGCAGGTTTAAGGTAAAATAAACTAAGCCAAATGTGGAATACCTTGATGATTAAATGTAGGATCAATAAACGTTTCTCGAATTAAACCCCATGCCTCCACAAGAGTTCTTTGAACTGCATTTACCTAACAAACAAAGCTTTTCCACTCAGCACGGTTAATGGTAAGCTTATTAGCAGACGAACTGTAGTACCACAACTCACTACCGTGTTGTTTTAAACTTTGAAATTCAGAAATGTATTCAGAATCACTACAGAGAAAAAAGCTCGGCGCTTTACATCTAATAACTGAAAATTGCAATGCCTTGTGATAAGGGAATCAATGAACAATTAGCGCAAAACCCACTGAAATATCGATCGCATACAATGCCATATACTTAAACCACCGAGTGAAACAGAAATAGAAAATAATGAGTGAAAAAGGAGAAAGTTTTGATGACCTCAGGTGCCCGTGAAACAGGAAAAGCCACGGTGAGAGATTCTGCAAGAGCTGGTGAATCACACAAGACATAAAACAATACAGCTGATGAAACACCAAATCCCAAGACCCTTTTGGCCACGGATTCAATCAATCCTTGGCCATTGCTTTGGTGGGCCTTGCCCTTGGTTTCAAGGGAGCAATTCCAGGCACAAGAAACTGGCACCTTCCATTTCAGCTGGTTTGCATAACGATTCGGGAACGAAAATCTACGGGAAAGTAACACCAATGGCGAAACGGGTTTTGCAAGTTTAGCTGAAATTGAAGGAGGATAGGTTGGTTTGGGATCGAAATTGGGAGTAAGAAGGTCCATTTCGCGGTTGGAAACTTCAGAGAGAATGGCTTTGCTTTATTCTGAAACGGTGACCGTTATGCGTTGTTTAGATACTCTGATGGATGGAGCCCACTTGAATCCTCTTGACTTGTGGCTCTCAGATCCTCTACGCATGCGTGTACGCATGTCTCAGGAAAGTTCAACTTTCCCACCACTACTATTATATTGGCTGACACGTTGCTGCGCTGTTGAATTCTTCAATATTTTTATTAAAAATAAAATAATTCTTTGAATAATCCAAACACGTTATTTTCCTTTGTTTTCTGAATTCTGACTTGTAATGGATTCACAAATGAACAACAATAAAAACTTAAATTGAAATTAGTGATGTCTGTAAAGTCCAAACAATTTTTTTATTTTCTTTGTAATTCTTGTAAAAGTAATTATATATACAATTCTTGTAAAATTCTCACCTTGCTTATTATTATCATGAAAACACCAAGTCATGGTTTTAAGCTTGCTTCTTGAAGTGATCTATGGCGACTTACTGACTAGATTGAGATCAACTCTTTGTGCCACTTGCTTCAATAGCTTCGCCCATTCAAAGTATTCATTTTTTATTTTTTTTATTTTTTTTATAAAAACTAGGTATGTTAGAGTTACAAAGTCGTGAAGTACTTATTGAGCATTAAAGTGCTTTTTCAAATTAACTCACCCAAAATCTAATTTCAACTTGGTTATATTTTCATTTGTGCAACCATTTTTATAAATTAAATTTTATAAAAATTTTATTTAAAAATTTAAATTATAAAATTATAAATTTTAATAAATTTAATATTTAATATAAAGTTTTATAATAATTTTATAAATTCTTTTTAATAAAAATAGTAACTCTCACAAATTTAAATTGAATATGAAAAATTTTATAAATTTAATAATCTAATTTTTTTTAGAAAATGTTCTTAACCTTACAAAGTAACAAATCACAGTGTTACTGAGCCTCAAACCCAAGATCTCATCATCACCGATCCTATGGGAGAGCAGCTGCTATTGCTTAGAGTGGGCTGGCATAGTGGACCTCAGAAAATAATGGGCTAAGATACAAATTACGGTCCCTATGGTAAGACTCACAGCCCTCAAGACTGAGTTTTGGGCCTATCAAGTGGCGTTCAAAACTCACCCTTCCTAGTAGCAAAGGAATCATGGAACCTGTCACAATCAGCATATGAAAGAAAGATAAAAATGTAATCAGAAAGGAGAAAAATTACAACAAATGAAGAGAAGTTAAAAAAAAAAAAAGTTACCATCAAGTGATTGATACAATAAAAATTGATTATCTTTCAAGTGACCTTAAGATAGGTCACATACGGTTTAATTCCAGCCTCCTAAAATTATCCTTAATGAAAAAGATAAAATCGTTCAGCTTTAGCACATCCACAATCAAAATTATGGATTTCTGTAAGTCTTCTAAAACAGAATATGCAATGCTGGGTTGCTATCACATCTTGAAATTAAAAGTTTGTGTGGTCCACATCTTCTTGCCCTTCATAGTTCAAACCAGTTGCTCTTTTCTTGCTTGTACTTACTAATCATGGTGAGAAAAAATGCATCAACTAGTTCCACTACTAAATTTTAAGTTAGGTTTTTCTTTCTTTTTTCTTTTTCCTTTTCAATCACTTATCCTAATGTCAAAGACCATCATTGGAGAAGATGCTTATAATTCCCATGACATTGACTTATAAAACATGCCTAAGTTCTTCCCAGAAAGGCAGTAAACCCACCTCACTGTCCTCACCCACATTTGATGAAATTTTTTTTTTTTCAAAGTTTGAATTTTTTAATTTATTTTGTCATAATTTTGAGAATTAATTAACTGCTTTACTCTACCACTATTAAACCAATCTTCATGTTTGGTCCACATGTATCTGAGTCTAGCCCAATGGACTATCAATCACAGGACACAGGGTCTTCAAGGCCATTAGGATAAAAGAGCATAAGCATCTGACACAATATCAAAGTGGGGACAAATGTCCTCTATCATGAACAAAAGGAATAACCCCACAGAATTAGCAGATCTCTCTAAGTCACTTTAAAAAAATTTGTTCCTAGCAACTTTTCACTCCCAAATCCATCCACACAAACACACAAGGCTCTCTCTTAGTCATCCCAGATTTGATTTGGCCACAGCCCATGTGCCTTGCACATGTCAATTAATAACATACAACTGAAATCTATGGGGGAATGGCTCTGACCAACAAAAAGGAATCCAAGTCCCATGGAGGACATCCCCACAATTCCCCATTGCCAAGCCATTTCAGGCAAGAGCCCCCCAATTTCCTAAATCTGCTTTTATGATTGTCATTAAAGTTGGCACATAAATTCCCTAGACATCCCACTGAAAACCAGTTATTGCCAGGGATGGTGATTGAAACAACTAGTAATTGCCAGACTTGATTACCAAAGAGAATGTCAGTCTTTAAAGGTAAAATATAATAACAAAGAAATAAAAATAAAATTAAGAGAGTTAAAAAGAATGAAAAAAAAAATGAAACTTAAAAATAAAATTCAGTTTCTGTTCTTTTTGTTTTGCATAAAATCACAAAATCTGAGAGATTTAAATTCAATGTAAATAGGTTTGTGTCTTATAAATATCATAAATTTGTGGAACACATTCATTTGGGACTAAAGCTGTATGTTAAATCAACTTTCCCCTCATAGGGGGAAAAAGTTGGGGTTTCTATTGGTTCTCAAAGATTTAATTGAAACGGTATGGGAAAGAGGGAGATAAAGACACCTTCAGTTACGGAGCAAGTGAAAGCAAAAGACAGAAAAAAGAGGTCCATCCAATCCACCCAAGAGGCCAAAGCTTTAGATAGGGGGTAAAGAGAGGAGGAATAGAAGAAAAAGGTGTCCTTTTAACATGTTCTCTGTTATCTAGCACAAGAGCAACCTGTTGTTAGCAAAAGGAATAGTGATGGGTATCCTTGTTTAAGCACATGTTGTATAAGAGAAGGTACATATAATTGTGTGGTGCTGCTCAGTCTTTTAGGGGTGCCTTGTCTTTCCCGTATATAAGATACCGAAAAATCAACCAAGAGGAAATAAATCTCACAAGACCTATTTCACTTTATTGGGAAGAGGATGGACTCCCCTTATTGAGGAATAACATGAGGATTAGAGGAGCGATAGGTATGGGCTTGGTGCTGAAAATTTTAAGGAAATTAAGGAGCTATGTAGGGTTTGCTCATGAACCTTAAACAAAAAGAGGTGCGTATACTTTGTGCACCACAATTTTACATACTACAAAGGCTTCCCCTACAAGAGGTAAAACTTTCCACAACAATGACATAAAACATCCCATACGGCACACGTCAACTTTTTAGGTCAAGGTACAAAACCCTCCCTTCCTCTATGGGCTTTGTGGGGCTAATTGAGTTGTTGACTTTCGTGTGTCATTTCTGGGGTCCAATTAAGAGCATGTACATTTTGTGCACGGGTGTACAAAAAACGCGTTAAGTGAACCAAATTTGATTGATTCATGCATATCTGGGCTCGATCAGTGATCTATTTACACATATATTGATAGGTGATAAGTTTTTTTGGTTAAATTAGTTCTAAATCGATCACAAAAAACATGTAAACATATACGTGTAATCATTAATTTATATATATAATCAATTAAACTGAAGTTAAAATTTTTAAATTTAATTTTATCTAACGTAACCAACTTTCTACTAAAATTTTAACTCGACGCAAACATTGCACGCCCCTAATTTTGTGTATCAAGGTACTTAAAGTTTATAATATACTTTATTCAATAAAATAAAATATAAAGCAAATTGTTATTGATTCAAAAAGGTCACAGTATAAATAATTATAAGTAAATTTATAATAATTTATAAATTTAAAATAAATTATTTTTAAATTTTAATTTTATTAATAATCATTCACTTACAATTTTTAAAATCAATCTCTAGCATATTAAAAATTTTGTGTGATTTTCACCAATCTTTTCTTCTTAAACGTAGCTAAAGAATACATCCAAAGACATAGGTTTATCATAACTCATATTAACTATGTTCACTGTAGCGTAGCAGGATTTCTGAATTTTTGTCCTTTTTGCCAACCAAAAAGAACATTATAGAAATATTGGAAGCAGTTGTGAAGTTGTTTTAACTAGAGGAGAGCAGCACCTAGTGAAGCCACTTTGTTGTTGCTTAACTACATTTGCTCCCTCATTTATGATGCTGTAGTAAATATAGCTAGGCTCCTGTGAGCATGCGTTCATGGCATATCCTCACACATATGCATTTGTTAGTATCATATCCTTAGACAAAATCAGCTGGGTGTGGAGGCCCCCTGTGTTACTGTGTCAGCTTGAGGTTGTGGCCTTTATTCTCTCTGTCTGGTAGACAGGAAAGGGTCATATCTGTAATCCAAATACCATAAGATCCAACGCTTTCTACAGTTTATGCTGCATTTTTCTTGAATAATTATTGATTTTAATTAAATAAAAAGAACCATAAAATCCTTATTAATCGATTAATTATTACATAATGGTATTGATCATTTTTGAGAAATTTTTAGGGTGGTTTCAATAATTAATTGGGTATATGAACAGTTTCTTACTTTTTAAGAGCATGCTCAAACATAGATAATTACTATTGAATGACAAAAAGATTATAAATGATTTGGTAAATTTCCAATTAAAAAAAAAGAGCATAAATAAATTCTTAATCGATCAATTATTATATAATTGATATTGATTATTATTGAAAATTTTGGGGCAATTTTTATAATTAGTTGTAAAAACCCTATTAAGAAGATAAATTATATTTCAACTGACAAATAGAAGTTGATAAGTTCAAATCATAATTAACATTTATATATATATATATATATATATATATTTGGCTGCTGGTATTTCTCTGTTTCTGCATTTCATAGTACATTGTGGAGTTTTTCTTTTTGGACAAAGTAAAAAGTTATTTAATATACATTTATAATTTAATAATAATAATAATTAATTATCACTATATCATTAAAAATAAATATGATCATAGTAAAAAGTTTTTTGCCTTAGCGTCACGACATGAGGGTAGGAGCAAGTTAGATATTATATAAAAGAAAAAGGACTTTTATTTTGGTTGAGTGCGCAATGTTAGATGTGTTTGCTTTTCACCTTTCGTTTTCTGCTTTATTATTTCAGGCAAACATCTAAGGATAGGATCCTTATGGGAAGATGGTGAAAGTGCTCTTTTTGAAAGAAAAAGTTCCCTCTTTTAATTATATTGTTGTATTGCAGAGAAAGATATGATGATCGATCATTCATGGATTTATATATGTATATACTACGAATTGGGGCTCCTCTCCCACTCTGCATATTTTTAAGGGTAGCCCCACCAAAGCATTCATCCAATATATGTCAAAGATTTGGGCAGTCAAAACTTGATCATATCCAAAACTTCAATCATACTTAATTTCCTTTTAAGTGTCGCCTTTACATGGGTTTAACTTAAATGCCTTTATTCAATTTTTAACCAGTTATGTTATTTTTTTATAAATTAAATTTTATTAAATATTTATTTAATTTAAAAATATAAATTATTTAATTTATCAAATTTTATTAACTAAATTATAAGACACAACAAATTTTACAACCAAATCACTACTGATAAAAATTTAATATTCATTATAGTGATCCTTGATTAATACAACTTTGTATTCATCATATATATATATATATAATTTAATGTCACATGCAGAAAATTTATATGATTAAACCAAAAAATAAAGAAAGCTATTTCACATGCATTTCGATCCCAGACTTTGGATATCAAATTTACTGTAAACTTGAAACTATAGCTTATAAAGGATGGATCAATCAACAATTATATTAAGTGCACTATATTATTGACCTTAATACCTCAATCCTAAAAAATTCAAACCCACTATATATGTGATTTATAAATTGAAAGGATAATTTGTCACAAGTATTAGACAAAACCATGCTTACAAATCTTACCCCCCCCCCCCCCCCCAAGAAAAAAACATGCTTACAAATTAAAGCTTTTTGATTCAAAAAATGGTGTTCGCTCTTTTGATAATTTGTCTATTGGCATATTAAGAGACTATTCTCTTATAAAAAGCTAAATATAATGAAAAATCTAACTTTCATTTATTTTTTATATACTAATCATTCACAAAATTAATTACAGTATATTTATTTGTTAGATTTGAAAGTTTAGTTTATAAAATTTAATAATTTAAATTATTTTAACTATATATTTAGTAAAAATTAAATTCTGTAAAAACAATAAGATTGATATATATATATATAACATTTTTTTAATAAACTATATATTCAACTTCTCATAACCAAACTAAGAAAATGCTTACCGTATAAATGACTTTTCAATCTTAGAAAATTCACGGGCTTAAAGTTCATATTTTTTGAGTTTACAAACTGCAATTAAAACTCATCATTTTACAACTACACATAATATTTTCATTATAATTGAACAAAAGTTCCCTCAATTAATACATCAGACCCAATAAAAAAAAAATTGTGAAGGCAGCTGAGAATTATTCTGCGTGTGCTTGTGTACTGAAATCAAGATTTTATTTGGACGTTGGTAAGCTTAGCTGAGAGTCTGAGACCATTGTATAACATTCTGAAAGTTGAATAGAGGAAGAAACAAACAAAGACCTAACCCATCACAGTCTTCCCCGGAAGATTGGTATAGTCATGTCAAGGATACAAACAGATGAATTGAGCTAGATTTTCTAAAAGATGCACTTTAAATAATAAAATATAATAAATTATTATTAATAAAAAATCATCAATATAAATTATTAAAATATAAGTAAATAATAATTTAAAAATAAAAATAATTTATTTTATTAATTTTTTATCAATAATTATTTATTTATATTATATTTTATAAAATACACTAGAGGAGCTTAATCCAGACAGAGACAATAACAAATTGTATTGTTTTTCATTTAAACATTGTGTATTTAGCAAATGAAAGATTCACAGATATAATCAATGATTATAAATATGTAAATATATAAATTATGTAACAAAAATAATTGTAAAAGTATAGCACCATTCATATAAGATCTCCACGATGCTTTTGAAGTTTACTGTAAGCACTTTTCATCAAAGGTTGTTCGTGTGGGTTTGCCTTGGTCATGAGTACCACCTGCGGCTTTCTTTAGCTTTAGTTTGTTGATATAATAAAATAAATATATAAGTTCTATCCTACAAGATGTGAGAGAAAATTTTTTTACATATTAAATCGTGAAATTTATTAAATTTTATAAAATTTAAAAATATTAATTATTTTAAATAAATAAAAAATAAAATTTAGTTTATATATATGTGTGTGTATATATATATATATATATTACTTGACATGAACTATTCTCTAAAATTTTAAAGACAAAATTTGGTGAGAATAACAAATTAATTCGTTAATGGAATAAGATGTTCGGCAAGCAGACCTAATTGATTACATGCATGTCCCAAATGAAAAGATTAGATGATACCTATTTGATATGATGGGCATGAACGTCTCCTCATCACCTTGAGCAAAAAGGAAAAGGAACCCCAAATTCTCTCTCCCACACACAAATATATATGGTGCTTATGTGTGTGTCTTTTATCCAAGCATGGTCTCCAACTTGTTCTCGAAGTTTTTTTCTCCATTTTCCCCAAACAAAAGATACCCAGCACCCTCAACTTGGAGAATCTCTTTGCATCAAAGCCAAAAGAAAATGATCAAAGCAGCCAAGCATATGTCATATGGATAACCACAAATGAGAATGGGACATTTTATTAAAATGAGCCCAAACTTAGTTCTCTTGGTACAATAATCCAAAAGAAGGATTTTTGTAATTTTATATAAAGTGTATATATATATCATTTACACACTTATTTATTTCATTCTTTTTCAAAGTTATGGTGATTATGAGTCAAGATTATTTTTTTTGCTTTTTCCCCTTTTCCTTTTATTGATTGGGGCCTCACTAACAAAGTTGTCTCATCAGGAGGATCAAAAGTACCTCAAATTAGCCTTCTTAGAGTGGTCCATTTAAATAAAGGATCACATATTTTGTTCCTACCCGAAGGCAGGGTAATCATTCCACTGAAAAACAAATGTTATTCACAAAACATGCACATATTATATTTATGGATTATGACGTACGTGCATCACCTTTTCATCACATTCTGATTGAATATATATTATATAAAAAAAGAATCAATAAGGTAAAGTAATTAATATAATATATGTTTTTTCAGATCATAAAGCCAAAGTTTTTCGATCTATATAAATCGTATTAATCATATCCCTTAATCAAATATAATGAAAAACTTTTCTTTTTTCTGAAAGACAAATTGAGATCATTAAAAAAAATGAATGAATCGTTCAACAATTTTTAGTAAGAATCAAGTCTGAATTCACTTAAAAATGAACCATTAACCAAGTATAATATCAAGTTTAATTAATTTATCTTTTTTATAGCTTAATTGATCATTAATATTAATTAAAATTTTGTTCTGTGCGATGCACAATAAAATGTTAAAGGTATAATATTTATACGATATATATTATTAAAAGATTTGAATAAATTTAATAATATGTACATAAAAAATTATAAGTAACGTTTTAATATCTAATTTTGGACAATAAAAATAATCACGAAATTATTAAACAAATTTTTATATGTTACAATTTATTGATATTATCTCTGTACACCTTTTTGTATTAATTAAATTCCCTCTCTAAAAAAAATGGCCTAATCCCTCTAATTTCCTGTCTCCCATATCGACGTATATAGATTGGGGACTATTCTGAAGGAAAAAGAAATTTATGGCTGGTGTTTAATTAGGTTTGCAAAAATTATGGACATTGAATATATAAAGAATAAAAAATTAAATTAGAGAAAAGAAAAAAAAAAAGAAAAACTAGTGATTCGAGCCAAGGGAGGCAAAGCTGTCCCTACTGTGTATTGGAATATGAATGCAAAAGGAGAATATCACACATAACATATTCTTGTGTGTAGGGCTGTTCGGTCTCCTTTACATGGTCATGGCACGGGATATCATGGAGCTCCAAAACTAGCTCCTACACCCTCCTCATATATTTAATTAATGCTGATATTTATTGGTAGAAGGTATAAGTAATTAATTAAAAAAAGGAAGCATCTAGGGATTACAACCTATATCATATTTTTTGTGTTCTTGTTGACCTCAAAAGGTATCTTTTTTTTTTTTTTTTTGATAATACAAAAGGAATCTTATTTGATTGCTTGTAGTAAAAGAGATGGACCTAGTCACGTATAGCTTATAGGCCAAGAATAATGATACATGTACATGCATGGATTCGTATATACATATCCGACATATTTTAATATATTTCTCATAACCTATGTATATTTTTTAAAAGAATAAATTTAAATAAAACTTGAATTTTTTAACTTTCTTATTTCATTTTTTTCATGAAGTATGTTTATATTATTATTGAATATAAAATTAATTCTTATTTAAGAAGTTTTAGAAGGTATTCTACTTTTACAAGAATCTCTCCAAAATTTAAATTTGTTTACATTAACACCAAATATCATTTTGGATCACTAGACCACCCCTTGTTAGTATTCTTTTCTTTTTTAACTTTAATAATTTTTAATGTCTTTCTTCATTTTATAGTTGTATCTATACTATAAAAAAAATACAATAAAATAATGAAAGATAAAAAAAAGTTCACAAAATTAGAGAAAAATAAAGTCAAAGATCTCTACCCATCTAAGTCATGGCTAATAAATGGTGCATATTATATTCCAACTTGTGTATGAATCACATTGCAAGGCATATTGGCGGAATGAAGTGGATTGAAGATGGAGACTTGCCATAAAAGCACAAATGCCATACCAAAAAGATGATGTTGAGAGACACACGGCACACTCCCTCCTAAGAAAGACAGAGAGAGAAACGTGAAGGAGGAGAGTCCCAAGGGGTCAATGGAGTGGTAGGGTTGGTCTACTCAACAAAGGGGTAGGACATTTTTTTTGGTACGTAAAGGGGTAGGACATTGATTGTCAATAAATGCTTTAGAGTTATAGTAGTTTACTGTTTGATGAGTTCTTGTCCTGGTAGTCTAATTCCTCACACAGTCACAATGAAAATTAGTAACCCCACATGGCCATCAGCTGACACTGGACAGAAGAGGACTTAATGGTAGGAATACGTTAATCAGCCAAATTACTTGAAACATGAGTTCTTGTCCTGGTAGTCTAATTCCTCACACAGTCACAATGAAAATTAGTAACCCCACATGGCCATCAGCTGACACTGGACAGAAGAGGACTTAATGGTAGGAATATGTTAATCAGCCAAATTACTTGAAAAAAGTCATGTTATCTCTCTCTCTCTCTCTCTCTCTCTCTCTCTCTATATATATATATATATATATACACGGAAAAATATGATAGCGGAAATGTAGAGCAACTCAAACCTCATTAATTTGCAAGTTTCATAGTAAAATTTAATAAATTTTATAATTAAAAATTTTTGGTAAAGCATTTATCAATTTTAATTCATAGGAATAAATAAATTATATGATAATTTTCTGTGTTGTGGAGACAAATTTAGATGCAATTGGTAAGGTAGAAATAAACAAGTGTAGTTTATAAGTGAATTATTAAATTATCTTTAATTGTGTATTTATTATAAGATTTATTAAATTTTATAAATCAGTCAATAAAATTTATTAAATTTAATTATTTAAAGTATTTTAAATAAATATTTAATAAATTAATAAATAAAAATAACAATACTTGACACAAAAATAAAAAGTTGTCAGGCCATAAAAAGAAGGAGACCATTAATTGTTGTCAATAGGACTAAAACTAATTAACTTAGCTGGCTAGCTAGCGAGCTAATTAAACCAAATTAAGTATCACAAAGGGATCTTTTAGTAGCTTTTTGCTTTAGTTAATTTCTTGTTTTGGTGAGCCGCTTGAGTATATTTTCGCAACGCTATCTTTTGTACATCATGTATTCATGTATTACGTACCATACCAACATGAATGGAAGGCTGCAACCAACAGCTCTGTAAGAGAGAGAGAGAGAGAGAGAGAGAGAGAGAGAGAGAGAGAGATGGTCAAACATTGATGAAAGGTCGTTTCAGTGTACAGTTTATCTATCAGAAGGATGTGTATACACTGTAGGGGGCATCAGTATATATTGCTAATCAGCTCAACCAACACAACTTGGGCTCCACAGTCTTGCAGTTTTCAGCTATGTAACTGACCCTTTGCCCATATCCTCTCTCTTTTTATCCACCCTCTCTCTCTCTCTCTCTCTCTCTCTCTCTCTCTTCCCAAAGCTGCAAACCAGATCCCTCTCATTTCAGTACTCTCTCATATCATCCCTTATTACAAACTTCAAACTGGGACCATTATGATATCATCGTTCCTCCCTGTTTATCTTTCCCTCTTTTTCCTGCTTTCTTTTCCTTTAAAAATATATTTAAACCTATTTCCTCTCCTAAAAAGCTAATCATTTGCTTTGAATTTTCCAAGCAACGGTGAATCTCAAATGGTATAAGTTCCATCTATCAACAGGCACACATCTTTCTCCACTATCCAAAGCAAAAGGGGCATCATTCATATGCACCCTCCCAGCAAAAAGCTGACGTACGTATATTTTGATGATCAGGATGAAAAGGCTAGCTACGCCAATGAAATGACCTACCATTGAATTAATGATGTAACGCAAAAGAAAATATACCCGCAACCTCGTGTCTTTGTGTGTGAGAGAGCGAGAGTTGTGGCAAACAGAGCTTAAAACCTAGAGGAATAATGTTTTCGAAACTTGCTGTGAAATCGTGGGAGTAATAACAGTTCATGAGTTATTATTTTCATGAATTCAATAATTCAATCGATGAAATAGTTTAAATTTTATATCATAAAAAATTAAGTTAAAATAAAATTATAATAATAATAACACAGTAAAAACCTCAGCCAGGTCTTGCTATATCCACTGAGCTTCTCACTTTATTATCTGCACCTATTTATCACCCACCCATTTGAGACAAATGCGGATTGGTGAATACCCACATGTACATGAGGATTTGATCTTGAAAGAAAAGAAAGTTATCCATGGCAGGAAAGACATGAAATAATGCCCCACAAAGTATTTGTCCATGCACATGCATCATTATATCCGGCCTCAAAGTTTGAACGTTGAAGAGGTATAGCCTCTGGATTTGAGCAAAAGGTTATCTTCATCTTAACCCTTCTTCTTGTTGTCTAGCAGCTCAATTGTATGCCCTTGTTTAAAATACATACACACACACATAGTTTTATATGTACATACATGCATGTATAGATATTTAGAGTGCAAGAGCACACACTGTATATATACAGAAGTACGTGCATATACATACATGTATACGTAATGCAAGCAGAAAAGTGAGACTGCAGAGTTGTTATAGATACAGTAGAAACTGTTGTCTGTAGATAGCTAGGCAGAATGAACCCACGCTATATGTTGTATGATGAAAAACGGGAAAAAGAAATCACATTTTAAATGAATATAAAAGAAGTTGCATGCTCTGATGATGCTCTGGGGTATTGACCTACTTCATCATTAGGCATCGGGCCATTAGATTTATATATATATATATATATATATATATATATATATATATATATTTGAGTTTCTTTGGATATGCTTCTGACAAATTTTGAAACCAACTAATTAAGAAAGAGACTTATTCTTCTGCAATGTTAGGCATCATTGTAAGAAATGAATTAACATCTATCTGGCTCTAGCTACCAGCAATGTGCTACGTATCCTAATATTCATTCCAACAAAAGGATCAAGGTCCCTCAAAGGAAAAAAAAAATGAGATTAGGAAAGGAATTAAAGAAGAAGAAAATCAAAGAAAGAGAGAAATTCTAAATTAAGAAGGAATTAGTTGGCTTTCTATTTAAACTTAATGCTTATATGTATAGTTCTCAAATAGGAAGCCATGGATATATTATCCCAATCAGTTCACAAACTAACTAAGATAATTCACATATATATATATATATATATATGAAAAATATTCCCATTGCTTTACTGGGTGGATTCATTATCTTGCTCTACTTCAGATGCTGGCTCATCTTCTTCTTCGAAGCCATCAATCCCATAAGATGCATGGCCACTCCCAAAAGCTTTGATATGATCTTTAAGGGACCTCTTGTGCTTGAAATCAGACCCGCAAATACAGTACCATAGCTTCCCACAGTTTTTCTCATGGGTTCTCCAATCTCCCCTCACTGCAAATGCCTTGCCACATTTTCTGCACATGAAGGGCTTTATCCCATGCTTCCTTTTGTAGTGTGTTTGAAGGGTTCTAAAGTCCTTGAGGGGCTTAGCTCTTGGATGATCAATGTTATTCCTGCACCCAGGGGCACAGCAATAGCAAGGAAGCCTTAGCATCCCTGTGGGTTGGGTACCCCTCAGAGATTCAGGCCCTTTTCTGTACTGTGATCCATGCCCCCACATGTGCATCTAAGAAAAAAAAATAATAGACAGCAAACAAATCAAAATGGTTACAAACTGTACATAATGTGAAATGTAAACTACAAAATAAAGTAAAGCTAGCTAGCTAGACCAATCAATAAATCGCAAGGCAGAGAGATCCCTTATAATGATGTCTGTGATGTTAATTTATCAGGAAAGCTGCAAGATTTGAAGAGTGCATTTCTTGTTTGTTACTTTACTTATTATTTATGAAGAACTGCACTTGACATAGACATTACCTCAGGAGCCACGTCTAAGGTTTTTTTTTTTTTTTTGTAAGTTTATACAATATTGAGGTAGAATTTGATTCAAAGACTTCTTGAAACAAAAGGGTTTTCTTGCTAAGGGGAAAGAAAAAAAAAAAAAAAAAAAGAGGCCAAGTCGAAATTGTGAATAATTCGGATGAAGACATGGAGGGAGGGAGGGAGGCATACAGAAGAAGGCCATACATAGCCATGGCCAATTATACACGGGGCTTTCAGTTAGCTAGGGAAGGTGTTTGTATTTAGACCGGCGGGCAAGAAAGAGAAGCAAATTAAATTGTTGCGGTTGCGGGGGTTATTATCCTAATCTGAGCGATCTGGAAGAAGTACTGCAAAATTCTCAGTTGCATATGCAGCTGCCAAAATATAGAGAGAGCACAGACTTCAATGTACTAAAGGCATAAAGAACATTGCCTGAGTAGTTTAATCAACGAAAAGGAAAGGTACTGATCCAAGTCACAGTTTGAATCAGGAAAAAGGATTTGTTTATACACCCGTTTACCATGCAAATACTGATATAAGAATTTTTTTTTTTCAAAACAAATCAATTTATTGTTAACAAGTTTCCGATGAAACTGGATATCGATGAAGAACAAGAAAAAAAAGAAGGAAATTAACAAAAGCAGCGGCAGAAGAAGAGGAGGACAATTACTCAGATTAATAAAATTCAACATTTTCCTCTTTCCATCGAAACACGAGAGAACCGTTAGCGGTTCAAATCGGGGAAGAAGTCACGGACTAACGGGCAGAGAGTCGAAACCAGAAACAAATCGAATTCATTTTTTTTATAACTTGAATTGGAAGGGAAGTGGAAGAAGGAACTGAAAAGAGAGATGGAACCAAACGAAGAAGGTTTCATTAGCTATATAGGGTGCTACAAGTCAGTTCTAGAGCCATGGTTTAGCAAAGGAACTGACCTGCATGTTGTTGTATCTGTTGAAGGTTTTGCAGCAAACAGGGCAAGAGAACTGAGTGGGACCAATGAGAATCTGAGAAGGGGTTGGGATCCAGTACTGGCCCTTGTTGAGCCTGTTTACCATGAACCCCCCACAATCCTCACCACCGCCATCTCCTCCTGCTCCTGCTTCTTGTTGTTCTTTATCAGTGATCTCAGAGGAATTTGAAGAAGAGAGCACAGAAGCCATCTCAGCAGCACTAGGGCTTGGCAACCCTATGTGGAGTGCAACAGTCACAGCGTCATCCTCCTCCTCCTCCTCCTCCTCATCTTCTTCTTCTTCGTCTTTGGGTTTAGCGCTGTGGAGGAGGGTCCTGTGATTCTCCGCTTCTATGGCAGTACTAGTGCAAGGCTGCTGCTGGTCCTCTTGTTCATGCTTTGTTGGGCTGAGACTGAGAAGGGGAAGGGCTTCTCTGAGAGGAGGAGAAGGGGGTGAAGAAGAAAAAGAAGTGCTACTTTGCTGATACGGGTGGTGGTGGTGGTGGTAGTGGAAAAAGCTGCTGCTGCTTGTGGTAGTAGTGGTGGTGTGGTTGATGAAGTTATGCAGGTAAGGGTGGTGCGGAGAAGAGTTTGAAGGTGGGTAATATTGGTTATGGTGGGTGGGATTGAAATGGAAGAAACCTGATGAGAAGAAATTAGAGTAAGGGTCAGCCATGGGTGAAAAATAAAAAAAGTGTATGTGGGAGAGAGTGGGAACAGTTCATGGCTGGGTGGATTTGCTTTTATAGAGAGAGAGAGAGAGAGAAAGGGAGAGAGAGTACATGATGGCTGAAGGGAGTGGACGGTGGAGAGAGGAGAGGGTGTAAAAGAGGTTGCGGTACCAGACACAGGGAAAGAAGTAAAGGCAAGTGGAAGAGAGAAAAAAAAAATATGAAAAAGAAAATAAATAATTTCTATCTAATTTCTGGTAACTATAGGGTTTAATTAGATGGAATCTAATGATACTTATTTTATTCTTAATTAATTTTTATGAATTGAATTCGGTAGAATAACCGTTAGCGGCCGTTTATGATTATGAACTTCTATCCCCCATGTCACTTCTTTGGAGTTTTTTTAATTTATTTAAGATTTGTTTGGCATTTTTATAAATTAGTTTTAAGTAAGATTAAATATAAAATTAATTATTTAGAACAAAAATTATGTTTGAATATATTATTTTAAAAAATTAATTATATTTAGCTATAATTACTAAAATCACTCGCAAGATAAATTATAACAAAAATGATCTAAGAATAATTTTAGTTTTATTAGTTGAAAGATATTAAATGAGAATAAAATAATAATCTCATATTTTTTGTTAATAAATTTAAATTTTTACACAAAAGAAGTAAGTCAATGAACACTCTGCAGGGAGAGAATTAAATTTTCACACAAAAGAAGTAATAGAGTGAATTTTAATCACATATATCACTTTTGCAAGGGAATTAATAATCCTAAAACCTCATCAGTTATATTTCGTTGAATAAATAAATACAAGATAATTAGTACATAAAACTCAATTTTCAAATGAGAAAAATGATTGTAGTTTTGCAATGGCACTTGTTATTATTTTAAAAAATTTGTTTCTTAAAATTTTTAAGTTTAAATTTAAAATTTTATATGTGTATTATATAACTTATCATTTTTCTGTTAGAAAAAATTAGAAAACTAGCTAACCAGGTGGTCCATCTAATGCATACGCACCCTTGGGGAGGGCAACCGGGAGCTATGCAGATGGTTTTAGCTAAAATGGGTGCAAACTTCGGTTCACATTTCTCTTCGTTAAAACTCCCCCGGCACCTGCATGTGCATTAGTTGGCATTAATTGCCCAGTTTCAAATTAATTAAGCTGGGAAGTTTGTGGGGATATATATATATATATATATATATATATCTAGTTCAAAAACTGGTTACTATACTTTATAATAATATATGTGTATTTTGTATTTTTAATTTTTTATCTTTTAATTTTTTACGAGTTATTTCTATATTTTAGATACCAAGTTTTTTTTTAGGATCTAGCTATTTTTTTAATTAGATTAACACTTTATTGGTGTCTATTCATGATTTGTTATCATAGGGGTTTCGATATTAGTGAATGTAATTAATTTCATGTAATTATATCTCTAGCATATAATTGATGTTTAAGAAATAAATACATTAATTAATACAAGTGCTTGACCTACCTAAATACCAATAAAATTTGGCTACAGCAATGTTTTCTGTGTCATCAAATATCTTTTTATATCAACATATCAACGGTTGGAGAATTTTATAATTTTACATCAAATAGTATAAGAGAGAGAGTAAGCTAGCCGACCACTTTGTATCCCTGACTTGACTTTAAAGGATTTCCTTTCGTAATGAATGGGTTTTCCTTTTAAAAAAAAAAATAAAAATCTGATACATCTATGAATGAGGCTATGTAAAGTACATTATGTGGATTATTCTGCATTTCAATTATAAGATAAAATATCAGATAAATTATTGTGTATGAAAAATAAATATTATGAATTGTTATAAAGTATAAGTAATTAAATGAAAATACATAATTTAAAATAATTTATTTTTAAATTTATATAAATAATTATTCTCTTACATTTTATCATACAAAATAGGTGTATATACAGCCTTTGTTATTTTTACAATACTTAAAAAGAGATTGTTGTAATGTCACAACAAGGTACATTCCGAGAAAAGAAAACACACACGAGGCAGAAAAAACCAAAAAAAGGAATATAACAAAAAGTTTTCTCTGCTTTTCATTTTTTCCCCCTTGTCGGTGGGATTATGATGGTCTACAGATGGAAACTCAAAACCATCTTTAAAAAAGGATAAAGAATTTATTTAGTTTTTCTTTAAAACTCACTTAATTTGAATATAAGTGCAACAATCTCATATCATTAGGTTTGAATTATAATTTTTGTATGTATGATGATTGGAACATAAATTCACTGAGAAAGAAAATGAAAAAGCTTTGCTGCCATTGATTTATTTATTCTCCTTAATTACATTTAATAACCCCTAAAGTGACATCACTTTTTGAGGAATCAAGCAAGTCCATATATGTTTGTATACAGTGTATATAAATATAAAATTGAATTCACTATTTTTGAGAAATCTAAAAATAAAATAAAATATAATATAAGAGAAATAAATATAAAATTAAGAAATAAAAAATTAATGAGAAAAAAAAAATAAATTCACAAATGCAAAAGGTGTTGAATCTTGCATATATAATTGGGTAAAATGCAAAAAATCCCCCTGAACTTTAGGTCGATTTTAAAAAACCCTCCTGAACTTTAAAAAGTTCCAAATGACCTTCTTGAACTATGAAACATTTGTAAGAAACCCCTTCCGTCAACTTTTCCGTCAAAATTTTAATTTTAGAGTTTTAACATTGAACCTTAACCCTAAACCCTAAAGCCTAAACCCTAAACCCTAAATTCTAAATCCTAGCTCTAAAATCCTAAACCCTAAACCCTAAAATCCTAAACCCTAAATCCTAACATCCTAAAACCTTAAATCCTAAATCCTAAACCCTAAACCCTAAAACCCTAAACCCTAAACCCTAAGCCCTAAACCCTAAATATTAAACCCTAAACCCTAAATCCTAAATCTTAAATCCTAAACCCTAAACCCTAAACCCTAAACTCATAAATCTTAAACCCTAAACCCTAAACTCTAAACCCTAAACCCTAAATCCTAAATCCTAAATCCCTAAATCCTAAATCCTAAATTCCTAAACCTTAAACCCTAAATTACAAATCTACATTCCCAAATTGTCAAGTGCATTTGAAGGGTATTTTTGTCTTTTTATCAGGTCAAAGTGGAAGTTGACCAAAAAACATCCAAATTTTAACGGAAAACTTGACGGAGGAGGGTGTTTTGCAAACGTTTCATAGTTCAAGAGGGTCATTTGAAACTTTTTAAAGTTCAGGAGGATTTTTTAAAATCGGCCTAAAGTTCAGGAGGGTTGTGTGCATTTTGGCCTATATAATTTATCATGGTCATTAAAACATGCAAGTCCACAGCTCAGCATCGGCCCACCGGTTAATGCAGGGGTTGGAACATTCACGGCCATGTACTCTTTTCTTTCAATTTATCAATAATCTGGACCCTGCATGTTTACACTTCAAACAGTGGAATGTATATACGGAAATTCTCTTCCACTAACAGATTTTTAGGAAAGGTTTGGCCTCTGTATTTATTGAGTTTTTTTTTTAGTTTTATTTGTAAATTATAATAAATTTAATTAATTTTTGTGAAGTGAAACGGAATTGTCTAAGAATAATAAAATTTATATATTTATTCTTTTATTATTACAAACTAAACTTGACAATTTGTTTTAAAAGAATTTTAATAATTAAATTTATTAAATTCTTCGATTTAAATTATAAAATTTAAAAAATCAATACTATAAATTTAATTTTGTGAAATTCTAATGAACTTCTACTATTTTCTATATATATATAAATTATACATATAATTTTTTTAAATAATAATATATATACATATAAAATTTATAAATTGTTTATATAATTTTTCATAATCTCTATTTTATTTTTCTTTCTCTTAGTTAAACCTTTTTAATAAAAAAAAGTGTACTCTGCATCCATCGTTTTCGTTCTCTTCTAAAGCACAACCACCAAAAGGAATTTTTCCAACCAGATCAATTGCCACCTCTGTGACATTACTAGCAATAATATGGCAGTAGTTCATTCCTTATATTCCCTGAAAACAAGTAGATGGCCCATTAATAAGGGAGATCAGTGTATAATGAATTTTTTTTTTTTTGGAGATTATAGTACGATGATTTTTGTTCAACAGAAAAATGGCACGAAATTAAATCGAGAATTTAAGAGGGTTATGAATAGAGGAGCTGATAATTCACATCGTTTGGGTTGTTGCTGAGTAAAGTGGGAACCAGCTGGTTAGTTATTTTGCCCTTATCACTTCAGCCTAGTTGGAATATCACTTTGGTTTGAGATTAATTTTTATTTGTCATCAAATATTCAAGCAATTAGTAAATGATATTTTCATATCGAAAATTAATAAAGAAAATTTCTAAATATCAAGAAAAATATTAATAATTAAGTGATATATTAGATGTCCTCTCAAATTTAATTTTTTAATAGCTTTATATAAAATAGTAGATAAAAAAGAAAAGAAAATTATGAATAAATAAATGATAAAAAAAAATGTATCTTTTTGATGAACAAAACTATAGAATGAGAGAAAACTCTGTTCATTTTAAGTTCAGGTCAAATTATTAATTTTAATTAAAGTTAAATAAAATTACTAACCATTTGTTGACAGAAAAAATTTTAAAATTAAAGTTGAATTATGTGATTATTATAAAAAAAAGTTGATTAAATAATTATAAATATATCTGTAAGCTTAAAATATTACTTCACCAAATGATGCGGCTGCATAAATAGAAACAGAGAAGGGCATGAGTTTGATTGTTGGTACAATGATAGCTTTTGTCTTATTTAAAAAATCTGGCACGCAAATAATTTGGTGTGGCTTGTTTGGTGAGCAGAGGATGTGAACATTCTGTACGTATAACGGTTACTCATAAATCATAATAATGCATATTACCAATCAACCTAAGTTCATAAATCTTGACCATTGCTACATTACATGTAACCTTTACAAATTTTGCACCAAATTTATGTAGCTTCAAATACTCATGATATATGTTCTCTCGCTGCTTAAGAAACTAATTTTGAAAGAGATGTTGTAATTAATATAAACAAAATAACATGGGTTGACTGAGTCTCTTAAATTTTTTATGTTTCATTCAAGTTATATATATATATATATATATATATATATATTTGTTTAAAAAAGAGTTATTTATTTTATAAATTTTTATTTTTTACAAATTAATTTTTTAACTGTAAATAAAAAATATTTAAAATAATAAAAAAATAATTAAATCTAGATAAAATTCAGGCAGGCATCATAGGCTAGCTGACAGCCATTAAGATAGAATGCGTTGATTGTCACAGCCATAAACTCAGATTTCCGATGAACCCAACATTTGCGTTGGTGTGCGCATTCCGGTCGGCCAAACCAACTCTGCGTGTTGGCTGATACACATACTCTTGTCCCAATCTCCCCCCTTCCTTCCTTCATTCGCTCAAAATTTTCTCTATTTTTAAATTAAATTTTATTAAATATTTATTTATAAAATTTAATTTATTTATTTATTAAAATTTATAAAATTAAATTATAAAATTCAATAATTTATTAAATCTCATTATTTTTTTCATTTATTCCCTGTAACACAAACACATGAGTTTGTCTTAATAACACTATGTTTTTATAAATTGATTTTTTAAAAGTTTATTTAAAATAATTTAATTAAGTCATTTGATTAACAAATTTAATAATTATATAATTTTTAAATTTTTTGTATAATATTCATAGCAACAAACTTTTCTTTTCTTAATTGTTACTGCTTGACTGGGATGAGTTCTTATTATACGAAAATAAGGTATTATATATATATGTAACAAATTGATTGAAATATTTTAAAATAAAAAATATATTTTATAGTATAAAATATATAAATAATTATTAATTAAAAAAATTAAAAATATAAATTATTTTAAATTTATAAAATAACATCTTCTAATTTATATTTTATAATAATACACTATATATCATCCATATAACAGTCTCTCACTCCGTTCCACACACAGCCCTGCAAGGCACGGATGGAGTGGGTAGTGGGAGCCAGTGCTACTAATTTGTACAGCAAAGATGGCAATATTTTTATTTTAATATATTTATATTTATAATTTTATTTATAATTATCATCTTTTTAATTTTTTAATTTTATTTTTAATATTTTTTATTTTATTTACACTAATAAACGTGAATAAAGCATTGGAGCAACAACATTTCTCACAGATGGTGGCAAGTTAAGTTAAGCCTTTGATGTACTCTGGCTTTGTAATATCTATTTATCTAACCGTCTTTTCTGATTCTGCCAATTTGATTGGTTCTCTGTTCTTCTTCCTATTCTTTAGAGTGCTGTACTCAAACTGGCTGGCCAACACTACTCTTTGGCTCCTTTTGCCAGTGGTTGTGGTCAATTTTGTGCAACAGCATGCATGCCATTTTATGCCTCTCCACATTCAAACCTAATCCTCTGTCACCTTAACACGGCCTCACCTGCAATTTAACTCTTTCGCAGCAATAATTCACAGACAACAACCGAACAGCTGTTTCATATGAATTTGAATTCTTCAAGGTGAGAAATATATTTTATTTTATAAAATATAAATAAATAATTATTATTATTATAAAATATAAATAAATAAATGATGTTTATAAATTTAAAATAATTTGTATTATTGATTTTTTATTATTAATTATCTATTTATATATTATATTATAAAGTATATTTCTCACTTGAAAAAATGTCAAATTTATAGTTTTATTGCATTGTAGGTGGCTAAGGACATGTTCCTGTTGTGAGTCCACTAACCTTAATCAATGGAAAATTTTATTCGGACAAAATATAAAAGACACAAAGTGCATGTAAATTAAATAAAAATCAATTTTCTTTTAATAAAGAAATTGAGACAAATATTTATTTATATTTTTCATAATATTAATTAAATGAAGATTAATCTCTTTTTAACTTAAATATATATACTTTGAGTTTATTATATTTATTTGGAATTAAGATAATGGGTGCTTTGGACTGTGAGGTGGGTTGTTGCCAACATGTGGGCAAACCACAGCAATCAAAAGGGGTTAGGCTATTCCCATTTGACATAATTGATGAGAGTAAATTGGTGGCCATAGATGGAAAAGATTGGATATACCATAAATCTAGGCTTTACCGATCTATCTCTCATGCATATTTCACTTGCTTGCGTGGATGATGCTCATCTCATACGTTTAGGACCACAATCTTCTGCTCTTTATGTGCCTGGCTTTTTTGTTTTTTTGTGTTGTCAAAATCTTTAAATCAAAACTAAAAGCTTGTAAGGTTGGCTTTTGTTTTCTTAATCAATAATATCATAAATATAATTCTTTCATATAATTTATGCATAAATTATCATGTAACAGTATTTAAATCCATTTTTTTATTTAAAATAATTTTAGTAAGGTCAATTAAATCTAAAATATAATCGAATGATAAAAGAAATATTTATATATGATTATCTTTTCTTAATTTTCTAAAACCAAATCAATTAATTGGACTTTCTCACCCACCTCAATTTGGTTGCTCTATTCTATGGACATGAACGTATGCCTGGCACAATACAAATTCTTATCTTCTAGGAAATGACAGCATTGTCCGCATTCACATTTCACAATCAACCTTCAATTATATATAGGATATGGTTGTTGAACAGCCAAAAGATTTTGAAGAGTTTACGAAATTTTGATAAAAAGACAAATGATAGTTTCCTTTTAGTCAGATATTTTAGCTAACTCGTATATATATGACCCAAAAGAAAATGTAATTTCTGCAGCAAAGAACAGAAAAAGGCAATTTCATTGGAAACAAATCAACAATACTCTCTCTCTCTCTCTCTCTCTAAGTGGGACATGAAGATAGCTTCACGATGCTCAAAGCTAGCTAGCTAGCTAGCCAGCCCAAGAAACATAACCTACAGTAGTTTTAAACTCTGAGATTTGAAAGAAGCAACAATTTTTTGGGGGACATACAAGAAGTAAGCAGATAGCATTTCATACATGGAGAACATGGGGCGGGGGAAGCACAATATGCATAGGTTTGTCATTCTGGTCAAAACAAAGTACCAAAAATTACTGAGACTATAAATTGTGTAGCGTCTGAAGAGGTTTAATTTATAGGGTGTAGCGTGCATGTTTTTGGATACATTGAATTGAAGAGAAGATAGAAGTAAAATGTGTGTATGGAAAAGGGGACACAAGCAGACAATCTTAGCAAAAACCAGAGATCCCATGCTTGCACCTGTTTTTTCCAAGACAGCACGAGTGAGAAGGAAATTAATTAGTTATTAATTAATAGTAAAGAAACATCATTCTCTGTTACTGTTCCCATGTCCATGTCTTCTGAAAAATTCCAAACATCGATCACTGCCCTGCAATTGCTAATCCCCATAATCTCACTACAAAGACAAATGGATTCCATTGCTGAAAAAGCTTTCTTACTTTCTCCATGTTCTTAGTAAATTCTAGTGGTCCCATATATAGGGAGAAGGAGTGATGCCCATGCCTTCGTACGTACTCATATATTAGTAGTGCTTTGTAAGGAAATCAATCAAGCATGCCATAGTAGATTTTGGAATAACATGGTTAAATATTGGAACATGTTCCCTTAATTAGATTCTATATTTCGAAAATGTAACAAGCTTTCTTGAAATTAAAGACACTAAATATTGCCCTAAAAATGGGGTAACTTGATTAGGGATTTGAGTAGCTATTTAAAATTATTGTAACAAGAGAATGAATGATATAATACTACATAGAATAGTTAGCGTTATTCTCACATTTGAAATTTTTATATAATTTAAATACTATATGTTTATAGTTTTAATTTTATGGACTGTATAGATAAAACTCATACAATAATAAAAAATTGTGAATGATTAATGTATAAATTATGTAAAAATTTAAAATATAAAAATAAAATTATTATTTTATATACGAAGGTAATCAAAGAAAGTCATTTATAAGATCCTCTTATATTTGGCACCAAAATGACCACACTTACAAATCACAATTAGCTAAAACTGTGGGGTTAATCACATCTGAATATGACACAAGGAACAAAATTTATGTGGAAAGAGTTAAATTTGCTTAATGGTTGTGTAGTTAATCAAACCTTGAAAAGAAAAGAATAATGAAGAGAGCTATAAAAGGAAACAGCATTAGGACAGTTGGAGGCACTTAAAGTCTTAATCGTCCGGAAGAGATGGCCGTTAAATGAATGGATGGCAGCGTGATGATGATGATTGACACTCACTGTTCACACAAGGTTGTGACATCATCAATAAATGTCTTTTGTTTTTCTCTCTCTAGACACAGACCCCTCACTTTGAGATTGAATTTGAATTTTTTTTAAATAATTTTGTTTATTTTTTTAAAATTTAATAAATAAAATTTATTTTACAACTATTGAAGCCAGACTCCTGTGGAATTATGGGTGACAATAATAAAAGCAGAATAGAATAGAGGACCGAAATTCTGTGCTTAGTATGATGGCCTTCTGTTCCGCTTCTGAACTACGCATTGAAATTGAACTGCATTGCCGGTCCTTTCCCATCAAGACTCGTTTCGACTTGCAAGTTTCTGGGTCCGACTTGTCACTGAGTAATCACTTTTTGCCCATTCCTACGCGAAAGAAATTAACACTGCTGTTTGGTCTTGTTGACAATGAACAGCCAATTAGTCTCTGTAATCATTAATTCTCAACACCACAAGTATTTCCTAATACAGTAATTTTTGCTGAATTTTATAAAAATTTTATTTAAAAAATTCAAATTATTAATACGTAAATTTTATTTTTATAACAGGAGAGTGACTGATTCATTTATTTGGGACGTGAAACACATTTCACATGTCACCTATTGTTATATTAAAAAAAAAAAAAAAAACAGTGTAACTCAATCAATTAACATATTCTTTTTGATTTATATTTTTAATAAGAAATAGTTTTAAGCACAATTTGTGTTACCTTAATAAGTGTAATAATATTTTTTTATAATTAATAATTTTAATTTTAATTAAATAAAAAATAAATGATTCATCAGTAAAATGAAAAAAAAAGAACAACTGATTCTGTAAAATTAGTTTATTTAAATAAAATAATATGTGAATTCTAAATAATTAATTATCAAAACATCATCCTTTTCCCTATAAACAATCACCATCAAGAGTAGGGTTGGGATGAAGCGGACGGGCCCTGATCAGATGGTAAACAAATAGATTGAGAGGCAGCCTGATGCTTCTGCTCGGGCGCGGCGGGCGCGGCTGCTTTCCGACCACTCGCCCACTTTGCAGGGCTCACTTCCCTGTTCGGCCGGCGATTGCCAGCCAATGCTGTTTGGAAAAGTCCAAAATAAAAGGTCATTTTCATACCGTAGCTTTGGCAGACAATGACTATTTAACTCATTTAAAGGACTATAATTGAAGGATAGGAATCCTCTGCGTTCTCCAAAGAAATATAAAATATTTTTTTATTATAAAAGTGAAAAAAAATAATTTTTTATATTTTATTTATATTTATTTTTTTATGTATGTGGGAACAAAGTACTCTGATTTTCCTTAAATAAAAAGCAGATAATCTGATTTCATAATTGAGACATCGTCACTTTGTCTAACTTCATTTTTTTCTTTTCTTTCAACATATTATTACGAAGTTGGAATACCTTCTATGGTTACTCAATTCTTTCGTCACTATAATTTTTTTTAATATTCTGACAGCAACATACATAGTACATATCAAGTCAATTTGAAATTGATTTCTTATGAAGATCCCATAACCAATAATTTGTTTTTTACTTTTTTTTTCTGATTACAAGAATGATAAAACCTTTCGTTGGATAAGGTCCAAACTGATGAAAGGATACAGTATCCAATCTTTTGTTGTCTAATTTTAGAAAATTAAATACTACAAAAATAATTACCTTGAAAGTATTATAACCACATTGAATAATCATATAAGTCAACAATTTAAGAAAAAAAATTCACTTAAACTAAAGTAAGCTACTCATGACTAAAAAAGTTATTAATCGTTAAATGTTATAGCCTAACATATAAGACTCAACTAACTTTAGTGATCTAAAATTTTCAAATGAATTATTTTTTAAATTTAAATTTAAATTTATAAATATAAAGGAAATGTACAATTTATACTTAATCATGATTCCAATTACTTATAAGAACTAATTTTTTAGAATTTTTTAAAAGCTCCCAAAAGAGTATCACAAAGTACAAGACGTAAACACTAATACAAGCTATAAACCATTAATTTCTTCATGGGAAGAACTTACTGCTAAGAGTTGCGCTTATGTACTTCCTACCACGTATACAAGGAGAAATTATAAGAGATTTCGATACTTCAAACTATAAATCACTGCTTTCTTACATAATCCAAATTACTCGCGGCGGAAAAATTGGCTCTAATAAAGCCGTCAATAATAGTGTCCAATAGGGTCAAAATTTTGCAGCAACTTGACACATCTGGTTTCCAGAGGCCTAGAGCTGAGGAAGATACCAATCTGTATCATATTTCCAGCTTCTGCATCAAGTCAAAACAGCCAGTACCCATCTTTACTGGCAATCCAAGACATATTCTTGAAGATGGAGTCTCCAAGTTGTCAACCTCCCCATGATATGCTGCTTCAACTATGAATTTGGAAGCTGTCTCAAAGGACATTTTGCTAAGAGGGGATATTGACTCTGCTATGCCCCCTGTCCGGCTCATTGGACGGTAGCCACCAGCATGCGTCATAAAGTCAGCAATAAGCGTCAAGTGGCGGATATTTACAGATATCCCATATGACTTAAAAACATTGGTTATTTCCCTGATGATGGTCTCTCTGGCAGCTTCGATACCGTAAGTCTCTAGCATTGCAAAAACGTTGTTTGAATAGATGTACCTAGCATCAAGATAATCTTGCAACTCCCAAAACGTTTTGAAATCTACACCAGTCGTTTGGAGTGCTGGTATTGTTTCTTTTACTGAGGATGGAATATCGGCCCTTTTCCTGTGATCTTCACCATAGTAGATTACTTGACTTTCTTTGCATGTAACAGCTTTACATTGGTCAACCTTTCCAAAGTTCTGGATGCAAACCTTCTTGGCAGTTCTCAGAGCAATCTGCATACAAATTAGTGTAAAAACAGAATGAGTTTTCTGTTGGCAGTGCCCGGAAGAGCTTAGAGTTTATATAGTGAAAAGGCAATACAGAAAGTGCAACATGCATAACAGTTTTAAATTTTGCTTTTATATTGCATTTCACTTTTTTAATTTATTCTGAACTCAACAACTAATTATTTAGGCCAGAGGGAAGGATGGAGCTACTGAATCTGAGTATAAACATCTTCAGGTCAGAACAACATCCAATCCAATAGGGTACCATAGCCCTATTTAGGCACAAATCACCAAGTGCCCACCACTCTAGAACCCAGGATTGGACAATTTCACCTCTATGATTATAGAAGATAATAATGAGTGAATACTCTCAAAGAAGCATACAGAGGATAAGAATAAGATTAGGTCTAGCACAGCAATAATAAAGCCCTTTTTTTGTTGACTGAGCTAGCTTACAATTTATAACTCATATTTTCTTATTTTGCAGTTTCTAATAAAGTTGCCTAGTTTAAGGAGGCAAAAGAAGTAACTAACATGTTTGTAGGATGTGCTTCAACAATTTAGACAGAATATTAAGTTATCCTTACTGCCCCCTTAATGCCAGCCTTAAGGACACTCATGTTACAAATTACATTAGATAACAGCAATCCAAATATCCCTGCACATGATGCAGCCAAAATTTATTCACCTAATAAGGCAAGTAGAAAGAAATCTAGTTACTACAAAATCTCCCAGTGTAAAAATCAAACTATAATCACAGTTAAAAAAATCCATCACATTAGAAGAATAATACTTATGAAAATATCAGAAACGAAAGAAAGATGTCAGCCATGAAATTAAGTAAAAAAAAAGCACCCACAAAATAGATGTTACTAAATACTTACAAAGTGTAAACTGGGATGTTGATTTCTTAGGCCCATAGTTTAGTTTATAGAACCCAATAAATTTGATGATCCCAATTTTTTTAAATAAACATTTAATAAGATTCAATTTGTAGGAATAGCAAAACAATGAAATTAATAAATGTGCACTTGGAAGTACCTGAGCTAGTAAAATTTGAGGTTCGTTGATAAATTTAAAATGGACCTCAAAATGCATCCCTTTGGCTTCCACAAATACTGCCCTGTCAGGTCTCTTCTTTTTAGATTTCAATTCAGACTTTTCATCGCTATACTTGGGCTTTGACTCAAGTATCCCAGTCATATCCTCCTCAACAACTTCAATATCACTCCCATCCTGATCAGATTCTTTTGCACAATCCTCTGATGGCTCCCCTTCATGTGTTTCTTCTTCAGGGCTGTCCTCATAATCAAACTCATCTGTACCACGCTGTTTTCTCTTTTGTGCATCTGAACCAAGATCCTCAGCCGCTTCTGTGTCTTCACCATCATCATTGTCGTCGTCGTCGTCATCATCATTACAGTGACCCTTTTTCTCGAATTGTGATTCATCACCAGAATCATTTTCCTCAGAGCTTTTTGACGATTTTGGTCGTGGATTTGATGTGAGGCTTTTGACGCCACTTATTTTAGAGAGCAGTAACAAATGATTCTGGATGGCATCCTCCAACTCATTCACAAAGACAACTTTTAGAGTTTTCTCCCAGTCTTTAAGTGAGATATTACTGTATTTAGGGTAGTGTTTGGGTTTGTAAAGCTTCATCTGAAGCTTATATATGCGGCAAATCTCATGCTTAACAACAGCTACAGGTACTACAGACACTTGCATACTCTCAATTATGTCTGCTACAGTGATCTTCTTTAACTTATCAGCAAGCCGAATGGCATGGTTCCTGCAAATAAAAAACAAGTCAAACATCTGTATGTCTGCATGTGAAGAAAATCTAAAAGCTTTCAGAGACAATGACTGAGAGGGTAAAACAAAAAGGACACACACACACGCGTGCGTGAGTGCAGACAACAAAGTTAGCATCTCACATAGATTTATCCTGTTTTAAAGGGCAAGTCATAACTGGAGTCTTGATATCATGTGAAGCAGTCATCAAGATCTCTTGTAGACGTGGAATCCCAAGTGTCACATTCATTTCACCTCGACCAGCAAGATGGAAAGTATTTAAACTGAAAGAATTGAGAGAAAAAGAGGAACAGTAAGCCTTAAGAGCAGCATTTAATAGAAAAAAGGAACAGTAACCATAAGGCAAGCAGTTAATAAATAGCCACACAGGTTTGCTCATAAAACTAATAGTAACCTGTCTGCTATGATAACTACAATTTTTATAGTATAGAGTTTTTGTTCTTCCCCACCACAACTCCATTTCAGCAATCCCATTTTAAAGCTCACAGAAAAACATAAAGTAAATGTAACTCTTGCTCAACTTTATGGCTACTAGCTTAAGATTACAATTGGAGTCAATTGAACGAAAAAATTATAAGTGCATGACTGTTTTTAACAAACCATAATTTAAGTCAAACAATGGTACCAAGGCATACTGTGCAGCAGCAATTCAATATTCAAGATTTTAGCTTTCCATCAAATGGATAATAAGGAGCACTGGATTAGATTCATCTGCTTCTTATGTAAATAGTATTTTAGATCCTCATTCACTATTCAAAAGTAGGGAGGATTTTCTTCTAGCATACTCATTCTGTAAACCAAGAATGACCTATAATGCCCACACGGACCTCATTTTTTTATTCCAAGTCTCTTGAAAGGCACACATCCGTTAGTTCACTTCACCAAATGATAACCTCTTCCTAGTTTAAGTGTCATACATCTTCTCAAGACATGCTCAACTGAATGAGCTAGATGGTTTCAAGTGATCATAACAGGTATAATTCACTAATATCACCAATACTTTGCATTTGCTTTACTCAAGCAATATAACACCTAAATGATTTTTTATGAGCATTTCATGGTCCCATATGATGATCAAATATGAGAAGAAAACTCTGACATTAAAAATCTTACGTCATCTGTGTTGATGGTTCTCCTACAGATTGAGCAGCTAAGACACCAACGGGCTCTCCTGGCTGTGCAAGACTTGATACAAACTTGTGCTCCATCAACTTAAAAAAATCAGATGGTTTCATTGAATCAGGAGTTCTCTGAATAAATTTTTCTGCTTGTTCTTTAAGAGCATCGGGCAACTTGTTAATGTAAGGATTGGATCTGTCTAGCCTATGGTGACATTTGCTGTTAATCATTTCTTTATTCTGAAAAACAAAGATATAAATTACAATATACAAGATCTATTGGTAATTTATGGTTTCCAAACAAGTATACATGTTCTTACTGTTGACAAGGCTTCAAATTTAGTGATGAAGCTGGTTTGATGGACATCTACACCATCTTCACCATAATAAAACTGAATAATTGAACCATCAGCATCACGGACAGTATGGTCATAACAAACTTTTAGACACTCGAGATTTTTTATTAGGCACCTTTGCAAGTAACCACTCCGAGATGTTTTCACTGCAGTATCAACTAACCTGTGAAGCAAATATGACATTAGTTGGAAAGAAGTAAAACATAGGATAACCATGCCTTTTATGCAGAGAATATTGAAATGTTTACATCAACTTAATTCAGTGAATTTAAGCAAGTGGTAAGAATAGTATACCAACAAGATAATAAATAGTGTATCATGTGTCACACTAATTCATAAACAAGAACATACTTTAACATTGTCCAGCTGCTAATTAAATTTGGAATAGACTTTTCAATGGGTTCAGTGAATCTTGGGCATGCCCTGAAAGGCTAAAAACTTCTAGCTTTTCCTTTTAGTTAAGTTCAGGGGATTCAGTTCGAAAAAGGAGGTATTGTGTTGTTTAGCCGTTCTTTGGTGTCTTTGGCTGGAGTAGAATGCATGGACTTAAGGCAGAACCCGTGTCCCTAAACTTGCTTTGGTATAGGACTACTTTCATGGTGTCTCTTCGCACTCAGCAAATGGCTTCTTTGAGGGGATCTCCTCAGTGAATAGGCGGAAGGGGTGGAGAGATCTTTTCTTTGTGTCTTGTCAGTTTTTGTAGCTTTTTTCTGTAGCTATGTTTAAGAAGGATACCTTATTATCTCTTTCATAGTACTCATTCCATCTTTGTGATAATATTTCTTCCTTTACCCTAGAAAAACAAAATAAAAGACATGGGTCCTCCGGAATGCTCAGATAATTCTTGTTGAAGTTCTTAAGTTTTGCAACCATGGGGGAGGACAGGACCGTGGGCTATGTATCCAGTGACTTTGAGTGTTTGATAAGAGTGTAATAGAAGAATTTTCAGGCAATATTGCCTGTTCAACATTTTGGGCACAGAATTAACTCAGACAATTGTGTTTGATTCAGTTCTTAAGTTTTGGTACCATGGGGAAGGACAGGACCTTGTTACCATGGATTAAGTATGCAGAAGACTTGGAGTGTTTGGTGGGAGTGTCATGAAAGAATTTCAGGCAGAAAAAGTTGCCTCTTCAACATTTTGGGGATAGAATTGACTTGTTCAACTTCTTTGTTGGGTCCAGCCAACAAGATTTTCAAAATGGGAATCCTTCATAGCACATTATCATGTTCATGCATTCTGTTTTTTGCAACTTCATGATTCATCCATGTTTTATTTTTTGACCCTGTAGAGCACATAACTATGCTTCTGAACCTCCTCTTCCACATTTTAACATTTTATGAAGTGTCTTTTTCAACCTACACATGTTCCTTTTCCTTTGTTTTTTTTTTGGGTGAAAAAAGGAGTAGAAAAGTGGGGGAAAAAAGAAAACAAAAAGAAAAATGATACATCAACTCAAAAGAGCTCTCCAATCCCTCAGTAAATCTGAGAGAAAGTCCCTAAATAAACCAAGAAAGAGAATAGTCTAAGAAGCATGGATTGATAACCTCAGATGGTAAACTGCAAGTTGACTAGCCATTGACGAAAACATCAAATGAGTGGAGTCTAAAAAATCCAAAAATTATTATCTAGTTGCTTGTACTTAATAAAAATCTAAACAGTAGATTTTTACACCAACAATGGTCCACCCCACATTTTACCTTTTAAAGTGCGCTGCTTGCTTCATAGGTTCTTCTTTTGTTTTCTTTCTGTTTTTCTTTTCTAAATTGTGCATGTACGGAAATCACTTGGACAAGAAAGCAAGGCTAGATTCCAGATTCTCTATTTGGAAATTCATTATTGGAGCATAATAGGAGTTGGGCGGTGAATGCTTTACTCTTCGTAGTCAATAATTTCTGAGTTCTTTGAATAAGGAGGGCAGGTTTCCTTATGCAGCAATCAAACATGTCCTATATATATTAAGAGGGGAAAACCTGAAGAGAAAGAAAGAAAACAGGAGATTTCTCTTCCCAAAACAAATAATAAAAGACACCACTTTTGATTCCATCCTTCATACACAGAACCACCCATAGGAGGACAGTCACATACACTAGCATTCTAAGCATGTATGAGAATTGTGTGATCAGTACATGTCAATCAGGATGATGTCAGTGACATTCAGACTGTCTTATTTGCTTCTCATCTTCTAATTTTGCTCAATTGGTTTTTTTATTTATAATCAACCCTTTATTTTACATCCAAACTTACTAAATTATTATGATTGAGCTTGGCCAACATTTGTAATAAATATATACTTCAAATGAGTTACAATATAATTTTCTTAACATAAATTAGGAACCATAAAATCTGAGTTCTTGATTAGAAACAACAGACAATGGAATTACAATTCAGAGCACTATTCATCATATAGCAAATATAACCAGAACAAACAGTTATCATGTCAGTTCAGAAGTTTGCTTACCCTTCACGACCAGCCATGCAATGAAAGTAATATTCTTGTGGACGAAGACCTGTAAGAAACCTATCAATAATGAAACCCCCTGCTCGGGAGGAATAATCCCAGGGAGGAAAGGAGGGTAAGGTCTTTCCAGAAACCATGCGTGGGACTCGTTTGCCTTCTAACTCCTGTTGCCCCAGATGAGAAGAAATCTGCTGAAAATTTACCTGTTTAAAAGCATAATGTAATTAGCTTGATATTGCTAAAAGTAATATAAACAAAATATACTCATAAATTATATCAATTAAAATAGAAGAACAAGGACTTAAGATAAAAAGGATGATTTAGAAACCAAATCAAGATAGCCAGTTTAATCGCGAAACTTGAAACCAGTTAGCAGATGGGTGAGGATAACCTATGCAGTCTGTTTCTTAATAAGCAATCAAGAACTGGTGAGAACCAGCAAAAAAACTTACAAAACTAGTTAATATTCAAAACCTTAAAAATATCATATATACATTTTTCTACTGTATTAAGCCAGGGTATCAGACATATAGTTCTGTTAACATTGAACATCCAAACAATAGAGGTGCTTTCCCCTCCTTCCACTTCAAAACTCCCAAACACACTAAAAAAATTTTATTTCATTTTATGGGGAAATTAATTTAATGAATGGCAGATTCTTTAAGTAAACTAAATAATATGTGGTAAACTTCAACAGCGTGGTCATCTTAGGAGAAGTTCTTAACTTGACCAGACAATGGAATGGTCAATGGTTTAATGTTTTTCAGGTTGAGCCAGCCAGTTCAATTTGAGTTATTTAAACACTGCAAAAGATTGAATTAACAGATACTTAAGCACTCAATACTCATAGTTAAAATCATTGGTATGCTAATAACTATGATATCTAGAGAATATGAATAAAATATTAACATCATAAAATCAGTAAACTTACCATACTACCCTTAGCTCCAGATGTGGTCATAAGAGAAATACAATTCTTTCCAGAGGGTTTTAATATTCCTTCAGATAAAAGCTCCTTCAATATCCCTGAGCTTGTTCTGGAATTCAGATTGCTTGTCATCTTCCTATCCAAATATGTTATTGCTGCTTCACCATAACTGCGTATTCTTTTCTCAACATTCAACTGCAGCGTGATCGGGTCTGAAAAGACAAATAAATCAAAACATTAAAAATTTACACAGCAAGCACAAATTGGTAGGAAAAAAAACCAGGGACGCCAGGACGGATAACTCCGAATTGGTAGCATGTTCAATTATAAGATAATGCAGGAGCAGCTTTATCTAGAATATCTATGTTCTATAATATATTAATTCTTTCAAATTTGTTTGGATGTGCATATGTGTACACCAACTGGTCATAACTTATTGGATTTCATTTCCAGGACGACAAGCAGTATTTCAACAGAAAATGAATTCAAGTCTTCAATAGGGCCCACTTGAGCAAATTGATAATTATACAACCTCCTTATAAATGGTTTCTTCTCTATATGTCAAGTAGGCATAATTTATTGAAGGTAGCTAGTTACCCAGGATTACATTTATTAAGTCGACAGCTTAACACATCGTTTGGTTCAACCATTACTTTGGTTTTAGGGTTGACAGGTAAACAAACACCGATTCAGGCAGTTTTGATCCTTAAGGTTGTCTTTCTTACACACGTTAGACTAAACCTCTAAAACTGAAATTCATTGCCAAATGGGGCAAAACAATCTGCTCAGCCCAACAGAAATGAGTTCACCCCCCACTGCTTTCAAGAATCATGAAGAACAAATATAGTGATATGCCTTGATCCTTGATAAGGAATAATTAAAGGTTAAATATACAATTGTCAACTCTATCCAGAAGCCTCTATTCAAATTTCCATACCTTCTGTAATAGTCATTCTTGACCTCTCCCTTACCCTCTTTCACCCCCAAGATTTAACCTTACTGCTCTTTGCACCAGGGTAATACTTAACTATATTTTGACTGTTAACAAACATATTACGAGGTAATTCTTTATATTATCCTCAGTCAATGCTACCCTACACCTACCCTTTAAAGAACATTTATGTTACCCATCTTCATTTGTATTAACACAGGTCATATTCCATTTATTTTTACCTGGAATTATGTTCTACTGTACTGCTAATGGAAGAAAATAAAATGAAGAAAAAGTAGAACAAAATTAAAAGTGACTAATGTGCAAAGAATTTCACTACCTTAGAACTCTAGTTACTACAACAGTTACTAGAGGTTCAGTTCTGACAGAATAAAGTCTAGGCAAGGAATAACTAGGAAGTTTTGAATTTGGACCCCATAAAAAAATTAGCAAGTCAGAATCTTAGAGGTAATAACTATTTTTTTTTTTTTGGATTCTGATTCATTTACTCGTTTATTATTCTAGGTCAAATAGAAGTTTCAAGGTGATAAAGGCTCTGAAAAGAAAATATCCCCCACTCCGAGATCCTCTCTAAAATTAATTTGGGAGTAACTACCCAGCTTTAGCGTGATCAGTGGCAAAAACGAGACATATCCCTTGAGTGAGTTGCAGACATTGCTGGATTGGAATCCCACCCATCCTGGTTTAAATCATGCTTACTCTTTATAGAATTAACTAAAATTCTTATTGCAATCAAACATGATACACATTGTTAGATTTTCTATACAAGTTTAAATCAAAGTACCTATCTTATCACCACCCATAGCTTCAATGAATTCACGGTGAACAATTTCACCAATTTCCTCGCAGCTTTCAAGTTGCTTCTTCCTTTCCATGTCCTTTACTTCTGTTATCAGAAGATCATCTACTCCACAGGTGAATCCATGCATCTGAATCATTAAAAACAGGTAATGCAATCATTTTGATCAACCCAATTGATTGTGGATATAAAACAAATTGAACTAAAATTGAAAACCATAGTAATTGGTAATTAACCTGAAAGAAGGCAGTGAACAAACGGCTTAATGCTGAAAGCAGATTGCCTGCAATATTTGAGCCATACAGTTCTTGCACTGTATGGACCATACCATAGTCACCAAATTGAGCCTTGTCAACTACACCGCGCACCAAATCATTTCTATAAATCAACAATTTATCTTCGTCAGGCTCTTTTTTCTTTCTTGATGTATCTTCAGTACATTTTTTCCCATCCCTATTTTGAGTCTTGAAAAAATCACGAGGGATTTTAGCACTCTTCTCAACAGTAAATGGTGGGCAACCTCTGGTAATATAATATAACAATGCACTGATAACCTACAGAGACAACAAAACCAGATTGCTTAAAACCATTATGCCATATATAACAGATCAGCAAATCCTACCCAAGCAGACAAAAAAACTACCCAAGTTAACACTTGAAAATTCCAGAGCTCTATATACTTTGATACAATACTAATAAGTGAGCAATGGTAAAAAGTAGAGCTATTAGTGAGTTTATTCAGTTCTGTATCTGTTATAATAGCTAAAGTGAGATGCATCTTAACATTAAGATACTGATCAACCTGTTTTCCTGTCCATAGGGGCTCTGGCTTCCATATTGCTGGAGGAAGCTGCATCATTTCATTCTCAAAATTTGAAATGAGAACTTTCTGCCCAGGTTTGCCATGGAAAGAACCCATTCCAGTGGTGGATACACCAGAACTGTAGAGAAGTTGATTGAACTGTTCATAACTTAGAAAAGTATCTTTCTTTGTTAGAAGTGCTGCACTGACGATATGATCCTGGCAAAATTATTCGAAATGGAAGGAAACAGAAAAAACTCAAGAAATAAGAACACAGGTCCTAATATTGGAAGTTATGTACATCAAATTTATGATGTTAATACCTGAATCAAGGCTCTGATTGGATCACCACTGGTAGGCTTGACATATTGATTATTAGCATTCACAATGTTGTAAGCTTCAGCACGAGAAATTTCATCTTGTGGAAAATGAACATTGATCTCATCACCATCAAAATCAGCATTGTAAGTACTGAAATGAAGAGGGATAAAGAAAGACAAAAGAAAAATGACTATGTTAAAAAACAACCATAGCAAGCTGAGATATGATGTATATTTATGTCAACATCAAATTATCATGATAGCTTCTCCGTGTGAGTTGCAAGATTTTGAGCCACATGTATTAGAGTGCAAGTCCAATCCACAATCCATCACACTTAAAGAGAGTGAAATTTCATATCACCTGCAATTGGCATAGTGCATACGTACTGTTTTCTCCCCCTTTAATACACGAACTACATGTGCCATTATACTAGGTTTATGAAGTGTGGGCTGCAACAAAATACAAAGTCCAATTCAAACCAGAAGGTAAAGAATGCACATCTTCAGATCAAACAAACACTCTCAATATAACCTACTTCACAAATATTTGTTTATATGTTATGAAAAACATAATTACAAGCAATGAAACAAGAACCAGAATGTTGACTAAAAATGGAAAAAATAATTTTTCAAGAATCAGATCAATTTCCAAGAGTTGATGCAAACACTATATCAGAATTAAACAAACATTCTAAAATCATTGAAGGTCATTAACTTTTTTTTTTTTCATCTCATTATTATAGGAATATAAGGCACTACCATGATATTAAAATAAGGACTTAAAATACAACATACCTGTCGATTAACAAGCACAACATCACCATCCTTTAAGTGGCGATATACAACTTTGCCTTCAAATTCGTTATCAGATATCTTCCCATTTTGCATTATAACCCCTCTTGATGAAGGCAATTTCCTTGATGTCATAGAAAGCAACTTCCCTTTACGAGGAAGCTTGACAGTTGATACTTTATCAGTATAGTGTGTGGCACCCGGATGGGATTCAGGGCCATTATTGATAGCATCCCTTAACTTGACTACATTCCAAGGGGTCACTCTCTGCAACATATTAACATAAATGTCGATACAAAGAAAAGGATAACAAGGCATCCTCCTTAAATAAAGGTATAAAATAAAAGTCAATACAAACAAAGACATTAAAACAAAAGCACCTCACTGAATATTTAACAAGGACACTCCCTGAAAGAAGCCATATGCTGAACATCAAAGAGATGCCATGATAGAAATCCTAGCCTAAAGCATGTATAAAGACAGATTTTCATTTTTCACTCAAAGATTTAGGCATTCTACTCCAGCCAAAGATACCAGAGAAAAATATACACAGAACAGTCTTGAAAGGAAAATCTTGCTTTGAAGATGCGCCCAAGATTCACTATACACACAATTAAAGGCCTACTTCAAATGTAACTAGCATCTAGGCAATGCAAATATAAATGTGGTGTTTGTTTCTGAACTAGAGTGATAATCACACGCATTAGGAGAGAAAGCCGTTTTGGGTCTACAAATCAGCAACATATCATTAGGATTAATCATATTGAGCATCGCTGTCCATTTGAATGATTTGACCATAGAGGGCACATTGGACATCCATAGGGGTTTCTTCTAGGGAAAAAAAATCTCTTTGGGCTCAGGGAAAAAAAGGAAAAAGGATCACGAGAACATTCCAGCAGGATCAAGACTCCAATTAATCTCATCCAGTTCAGAAGAAAAGTGAACAGAATCTAGTAAAAATGAAAGGGATTAGATTTCAAATGCACGTCTATAATTCATGTTTGAAGGCATACTGGAGCCATGAGTGATGTAGAAAGAATGAATGGGACAATAACGCAGAGATGATAGACAATAGACACAAGGAAAAGCCTCAGAAAAAGAGAATATCCCCCAGCCAAAGATTCACCCGAAATCTAATTTAGGAGTGTGCCTCTGAAAAAGAGAATATCCTTTAGCCAAAGATTCACCCGAAATCTAATTTAGGAGTATTTATTGCCTAGAATTAAAGAGATTAGTAGAAAAAAGGAGTTATATCCTTGAGAAATGAATCTTGTCATAACCTTCACCAGTCCTATACAAACCTTTGCAGATACAAAGACCATCAAACCCTTCACTAAAAGACCGTATAAGTAAACTATACCCAACTGCTGAACACCTCCAATCTTATAGAGTTAATGGTGCACATATTTATCAAACAGAGAATTTAGTTTAGTAACTGCACACAAGACTGTTTTAAGAGAAATAGATTTGATCTCATGACCCTTTTCCAACAATTTATGCTTATATCTTATTTGGTTTTGAAAGAATAATCATTAGTCCAGACCTGAAACAATTCAGATCTTTGGTCTGAGGGATTTTTAAAAGGCTTCTTGATTGTGTTTGGTAACCAGGTTTGAGGGATCCAAACTACATTAGCAAGCCCACAACTGATTCCAGCAGTAAATTAATATCTTCATTTCAAAGCAATTAACCAAAAGTCAAAGATGCATAAAATACACTATAGACATTTTTTATCTACAATGAAGAAACATAAATACAGTAACAACCGCTATACACATTTTTATTATTAAAAAATTTTTAGAAAAAATTTCATTGTTGTGAAGGGGAATACTTATAGGTATCCTATATTGAGCATCAAATTACATATTAAATAGTTTTCACATCTCACAATCCTAATCCCACTTAAAGTAGTAGCCCAAGAAGTTTTCCTTTCTTCACAAGCATGATAACCCTCCAGATCAGGATTTGAATCCTGTAAATGTCAAAAGAAAACAAAGTGCCATCATCTAACCATCAGCTTAACAAACAACCCCCCACCTTCCCACTCTCTCCTTAAAAGTAAAATCACCACTTATTAGCAGAAAAACTTAATTTCATCAGAATATTGGATCACCAGTGTTTCAAAGTTATAACAGACTCCCCTCAATATAGCTGAAATCACACAAAACCCCCTCTATTTCTAAAAATATACTAAAACCTCCCTTGACATCTTAGAGTAATCTCCTTTGATATATCACAATAAAATAACACCAGTAACACAATTCCCAGAGGGCGGGGGTGAAAAATGTATATATCCATAAGCTCTTGGTCATCATTCAAATGCAAAATGGTCAAATATGTTACTACCCATAATTTAGTGGGTAGATTAGCATCACCAAAGTTAGTAAGAACCTCCACTCCAATTGGGTTTCCTGAACACCAGCATTAAATTTTGACCCACATGGGTGTTTCTGAGAAAATATGTTTACCAAACTATGAGTAGTTGCGACACCTTGACCAACATAATTATGCATTGGAACTTAGCTGATTATATTACTTCAAAAGAAACTCAGAGAAGGAGGATTTAAACCACCTACCACCGAGGCATAACCGCACAACACCTTACCCTCTTATCCTTCTCCCACAACCTCTATCATTGATGGAGAGAAAATTAATAAGACTAGGTGCAAAGTTCCGACAAAAACCATGCATCTAATGAGCAACCTCACAATATTAAAAGGAAAGAGTCTCAGATTATAGCAGAAAACATTATATGGGCTACAGACCTGTTCAGATCATTAGCGCTAAACCCTTTAAGGAACACAGTCCAAACAATAGCTTTAACCTCAGAAGAAAGAAGGACCATCCAAAATAGGTAATGAGAGCTAATTACTGAGTATAGGGAACATACTTATTAATAGCGCAAAATAGTGCTCACTATGGGCCATAGCGTAGCACAGTCCCAATAGTGCATGCTATAGTGCAACCATGGGACTCTTTTTTTTTTTTTTTTTGGGGAGCCATGGGACTTTATGGTTATACGTGAAGGTATTATAAGGCCTAACCTATTTACAACATGTTTTCAGTTTTCTACTCAGTACTCCTATTTTATTATATTTTTGGATAATAGCTTCTACTAATTATTTCTTTTTTCCAAATATTATTTAGTTACAATTTTAACTTTAACTATATTTGTTAGAGTTAAGAGTGCACACAATATAAAGAAAGGAATTTATTTAAGATTCAATGCTACACACAAAAATAGAGGACCAAAAATTAGAACTCCCTCAGACTATTGCCCCTTGCCGAGCAAATCCCAGCCCCAAGCCTCAGCTCTCATTCCCTCAGTACCCAATACCCAATGCCCCACATCTTGACCTTCCCCTTCCTAATGCACCCTCCCACCGTCAGCTGCTAATATTCCCTTTTCCCCACTAACTGTCACCTCACTAATTGCTACTCTGTCCTTCCCATAACGCACAAATCTTTGTCAGCTGCTAATATTCCCTTTTCCCTACTAACTGTCCCCCCACTAGCTGTCACTTTGTCCTTCCCATATCCCTATCAGCTTCTGTTAATATTCCCTTCTCCCTACTGACTGTCTCCCGACTAGCTGTCATTCTATTCTTCCACGATGATGCTCCACATTGTGATGACAATATTGTTTTTAATGGCGATGATGAATTATAAACTTATCATGCTTAGTGTTTTTTTTTAATGTTTATCATATTTTTAAGGCTATTTTTTATATATTCTTGTTATTTGAGATTATATTACATATATAAATATATATATATATTTATATGTAATATAAATGAGCTATAGTTCAAATAGCAATGTGCTATATGCATTATGTCACTATGACCCCAAGCACTACAAGTGCGCTATTTGCTATTCGCTATTAATAATTATGATAGAGAATAGAAATTAAACCTGAAAGATTTCCAGGTAAAGGAATCTGACTAGTCTGACATCCAGGCTCACACATCAGTAGAAGTGAAAAGATAAAAAGAGTCAAGAATGCCAAGCATAACAATCAAATGATAAGTCTCCCAATTTCTGAATAATAATTAAGTGAATAGTCCAAAAATGGTGTGAATCCAGTTGAGAAAAAAACTGGAAAATAGGAACATCATGCAGAGTAGCGACAAAGAAAACAACCAACAGAAAACTCCTCTAACCACACATCCTTCCAAAACTTGGTACAGGAGCCTCTTCCTACTCATATGACAAAAAGGAGGGGACAAGAGGAGAGACAGGTATAACTAAAAGATGAACTATCTGGGCCTTGCATAAGTGGGTATTGACCTAAATTTTGGCATTCCACTTATTCTGGTGAAGATAATATATACTCCTGATCACCCTATGCCATGGGAAACGCAGTTCCAATGACCACCACAACCATTTAGCCACAAGAACAATGCTTTTATACACTAAGGCTTACAACACTTATGAGAACTAACCAGATAATCCTTCTTCCATCCAGTCTCGCACTCCCATATACAAAACATCCCTCATGATCTTCTCCATCTTTAAGCACCTTTGTTTTTTCTAGACTTTGTCCTTCAAATTATAATATTCTTAATCAATTAATGAAAGAATAATTATTTATCCTAGAGAAAGGAGGTGATATATGAGTGAGGTGGATTATCCTAAACATAGAAAATAGAAGAAAACATAGAGCTGAAGAAGCTAAAAATTGCAACAAAGTTGACAATTTTCTGCATGTCAAAAAGGGAAACCCCATTAAAGAAATTTGCACATACAAAATAAGTAAAATAGGGGGAAATTCCAATTTCAAGGTAAAACATGTAAAATATAACTAGTAACAACCCTCACCTCAGGATAGGTCAATCTTAAGGCAAAATATGGGGGAATTCCAATCTCATTGACTGATAAATAAGGATCTGGTGATATGACAGAGCGGCATGCAAAATTAACCCTCTTCCCCATCATTTTCTGTCGGAAGATGCCTTCCTTCTTCTCCAGCAACTGACAAATTCCAGAAGCCACATCTCTTTGACCTAAACCAACCAAGAGGTCAATAAAATTGTGTGACCATGCCTATTTCCAGTGATGCATGGACCCATTTCAAGGATCCACAACACTGACTTAGTGATAAAGACTTCATACGTAATCACCCCAAACAACATGTACTACTAGGAAAAAATTGAGTTGCTACTAAAACAATAATGTAATGATGCTGATATTACTAAGTATACCATATCTATATACACACACATATATACATATCTATATATATATATATATATATATATATATAATTATATCAAAATGGTCATTGGGTGAGAGATTGCATTGCTACTTCAAAAATGATTTTATAAATGATCTTTTTCTTATTATAAGGAGACCACAAATATGGAAGTTCTAACAATATCATAAAAATTGGATTTTAAAAAATTCAAAAATATGGAAAATGGAGCAGTACACACTTAAAGGTATATAGTGCTGAGCTTTTTATTACTTGATTCCTCAATATACCCTTAGTATTAACATTTCTACAATATAAAAATGTAAAAAGACTGATTAAAATATTACTTGATTACTCACTTTTTGGTTATTGACAATATTACAAGCTAATGTAACTATATCTATACCAAGCTCCACATTTTACAAACCAAACGAGTTAAACAAACAACAACAAGAAAACACTCACCAGAGGCAGTTTTATTGTCAAATAGCACATTTACAGATTGCTGAAGATCCATCCACCGGCTAATTTTTTTTGAGCGATCTAAGTTGTTGAGATGGGCATTTCCTAACGATATGTTGGACTTTAGGACATTAGTCAACAAAACAGTTTGAGGATGCTCCCTCACCTACAATGGACATTTAATAAATAATAAGTAACTAAAGCACACTTCAATGAAAAGAACATTGAGGGCTCACACCAGCATATTGTTTCACTGCCTCGTCCTGCCCACAGCTAAAAGTGTCAGACAATTCAGACACAAAACAATTATAAAAGGTTCATCACATATTTGGACTGGAAAACTTGAATTCCATAAGTCTCTTCTTCTTCCAAGTTATCTCTGATATGCTGAACAATGAAGAAGGACAAAAAAGGCAAGGAGTAGAGGCTAAGCACAAGAATCAACTAAAAACTGATTACATATATAAATTAATTAGAGGTTATATCTACAACATCAAATGGTGTAATTATTAAAGTGACACTAATCTTTCTTAAGAAAGCAACACATATTCTGTAGAGAAAGAACTTTGATACACCACCAAAAAGAAGATTGATAAAGATAAACTAACAGGAAAACTTCTTAATTAAAAAATATATCAATAAAATACAATCTTTAAAAAGAAGACATTGTCCTACATGACACATATACTAATAACATACCAAAGTTCCTGGTCAACTAACGAAATAGATTGAAGTTACATCATCAAGTATATTCCCACAACAGTGACAAAAGAATCCATAAATTCCTTTTAGCAAATTTTCTTAGTAATACTTACAGAATCACCTCCTTTGGTGGGGGGGCGGAATTTGATTGGTGGAACAACAATAGTCTCTATAAAGAACATTGAGTAACCAGCTTTCTTTCCAGATCCTTGATCTTGGATATCACTAATACGAGAACAGAGTTGAGCCTCATTTCTCCACAAAAGCTTTATAATACCTTTAACCTATGATTTGAATAAGTTAGGTGAACCAAACAAATTTACAATAGCAGATAATATATAATGACCATGCCAATAATAAACATGCTTTATTTTAATTAGGAGAAAAGTTATACATGTTAGTCAATAATCAAATATTTACAAGAAACAAACCTCTGATGGAAACAAAGGCCCAGAAAACTTCTTCCCTGTAGTAAACATGTGAGACAATTCTTCATTATCCACAGTCCCAAAAGACATAGCGGTAGGCATATTATCTTCATCTGTATTATGCCCGTCTCCTGAAGGAGTAACACTGCCATTAGTTTCATCAGTCAGGGATGCACCATCAGCACTACTTGTCGCAGTCCCTCCCAGCTTACTCTCTCTAATGATGTTTCCTCTAGCTTGTTCAGGTGAGAGACCACTCTAGATCCATAAATCAGAAACCCAAAAGGGAAGGGGGAAAAGAAAAACAAGAAAGAATTAGTGATAGTGGCTAAAAATAATCTAAAGCTTGGGCATAAGGGCATGGCACTGTATCCTGTACATAGGACCTTGAATACTTCACATGGAAATAAGCAATGACAAAGATTGGACGACTATATGGTATTCAAATTTTGTAAACTCATAACCCACATTTATCAAAAAAAATCCCACTGTCAATCAAATTATACAACCATTTTTGCTAGTCTGAAACTATCAGCAACAAATGGTAAAACACATATGTTGAAAGAGGATGAATAGTGATATATCACATCGTAGCAACATGTCCACTAGCATGCACAGAGTGCTAAGAAAAAGATGTTCATGTTTAAATTTTATATAGCACAGCACAGCCAACAGTCTCAAATTGTTAAAAATAACATTGTGTGCTTGTTTACCACGTGGCAAGAAGCATATTCAAGATTCACACTCAAAAATTCACTTCCATTTACCATTATCTATTTCCTCCTTACAGTTCCTTGTTTCAACTAAATATATATTTTCAAGGAGTTACTTCCCATGTGTAATGGGAAACAGACGCCCTCTCCACCTCTCCCTGCCCCAAGAAAAAAGAGAGAAGGTAACTCAATTCATGTTAAGTGAACCTAACAAGAATATGTAGGAAAATATCAATTATAACATAACTTTTGGATAAAATTCAAGTAGCACGAAATGATGAAATTTACCGAATGAAACCATCCGAAGGTTGGTTTACTGATTTTAGGATTGACAGCTTTACAGTTTCTACATTTCCTATAGCTCCGCTTTAGAAACTTATTTAGAACAGAAATTGCTTCACTCAGTTGCAGAGAGGTCCACTTTCCTTGCAGGCGCTTTTCACTATGACACTGGCTCCCGTCATATGTGGACTCACTTGGGTCCATTGAATCTAGTTTTTTGGCCCCAATAATGTCCCCTTTCATGATGAGCTCCAGTTGGGAAGTAAACTTCTTCACCTTGAATCAATAGAAGACTAATGAAAAATGGGCCAAAAAAGTAGACACCCCATAAAAAGTGCACCGCAGATAAAGATAAAATTCATGATAGTTTTCCCAAACCACATTAATTTATAATTTACCTCATCTCTGCTAGCCCGAAAATGATGGCAAGAGAAACACGTTCTTTGCAAAATTATGCTAAGAGTATTGAACAGCAAAGGGTTATAGATAGGGGAAACGAGATCAATATGACCACAATGACCTGGACAACTCCTTGAAGGCTGACCGCATGACATACAACTACATCAAGCAAGAGAGAAATTTCACCACAGATCACAAGATCAAGCTCTGTAAATTTAAATGAAACATCAAACAACTATCTCCAACTATCAGAAAATAATTACTTAATGCTCCAAAAACTCTTATCTCCAGGCAGCTATGCCAAAAGCACACTCCTAAGAATAAACATTTGCTAGTAGCTGCGGTACTATACTCTTTTTTTTTTTTTTTTTGGGAAAGAAGAACTCTTTTACAGAGAAAAGAAGTACAAAGCCAAAAGACATTCTCCCCAAAAAACATTCGCTACAAAAATAAAACCCCTGCCAATGCTAATATAATACGCAACTTTTAATAAAAGGACAAAGAAAAAGAGTAAAACTATATCCAACCAACAATCTTCTAAGGGAGTCAAAGTGCAATAAAACGTCTTGAATAATGAATTCCTATACATTTATCAACTTTTCAATGAAGATAGTAAGATAATAATTCTTTATTATTAATTCAAAAGTAAGGTGTTCTTTATACAGCAATTAACACTCCTCAACAACGCCCTAAAAAAATGGCCTTAGACTATTACAGGCAAGCAATCATTTTAGCAAAATCACACAACCATGACGTGAAAAATCATATTCTCCAGCCGTTTGCCCACTTTCAACAACCATAGGTAAATTCCCACATTCAAATATCATTGCTAGGATTTAAAACGCGTTTTCCACGTTGTCAAAAAATTGAAAACCTACAGACTCCTCTCATCCAGCGGGCCCAATGCCGGATCATACAGTCCACCAGGCACAGGCCTCTCCACGCTATCAACCAGATTGGGATTTGTTATCTTCAAAAAGCTGGTCCGTCTAATCTCTTCATCGGTTAAGAAACCGAATGCAACTGCCTCAACAAACTCTGTTGCGCCCTGCAAAATTAAAGGTTCATATCAATATCAATAGAAATAATTGATCAGATATTTTATAAAATTGATATCTATAACCGGCTTAATTCCTGACATTTTAATTCCAAGCAACCAAATTTCCAAAAATTGAATAAAGCACAAGCATCCACAGACGTATAGGCAGGAAGAGAAATACCTCAGTTGCCTGAACCATGACGGGGTTTTCTGTCAAAGGAAGGAGCTAAAATAGAGCTCCTCAAGGGTGGCGCGGTTGATGGCAGAACAGAAGCTTAATATATAAACTGCGACGCGGAAGAAGAGTAGAAAAGAAGCTGTTATACTGCAGAGGTTCAGAGCTCTTGCTTGCTTCGTATTTGTAGTATATTTGCTCAGTGACTGCGGGAGCTTCTGAGTTATGAAAAGACTTCAAAGAGAGAGAGGGCAACGGAGGACGAGGGAACTCAAAAAGCCGCCGCTTACAGACAAGGGAGAAGGGACAGGTAGTCGAATGCGGCCTTTGTGGTCCGAACCAAAACTGGTTTTTGTTCCCTTCCCTTATGGGCCTAAGGATAGATGATGGCCCAGATCACTTACGCACGAAATTAGATTTTCTTTTATAATTTAATTTATAAGATATAAAACATATTTAATAATTTAAAACTTTCAAGTAAATATTTAATATAATTAAATTTATAAGAATAATGAAATTAAAAATAATTACATTTAAAAAATATATATTTTTTAAAATTTTAACATTAAATGAAACTGATAATAATGTACTTAGCAACACTTTTTCTTGTCAAATTAAATAAGGTTGAAGTAGTTCAATCTGGTTATGATATAACTCATGATTTGACTTCAATTAGATAATTTAAGTTTTGATATACATCATAATTTATGTTTTATTTATGAAAAAATATAATTTTTAATTACAATTATTTATTTGTAAAATAGGGCTTACATAGTAAAAGAGATCAAACTCACCAAATAATAATCTTTAAAATTTTAAAATTAGAACAATATAGATAGATGGGCATAAAGCCTTGCTATCCAGCAAAACAAAGAATAACAATGATAAATAAGTCACTTAAAAAAAATTAAAATTCCAAAAGTTATTCCAAATTCTATTAGTTTTTATAAAATGTTTTGTTGTGCTGTTCATTAAACAATTTTACAGTTAGAAAATTTCCCATCTGGCTGAAAGAAATGTCATCCTATCATTTACTTTGCAATTCATAATTTAATGAAAATGTAATGAAGAACCATTGTTAACATAAGGAAAAAAATTTGAGTGAGACAAAGCATGAGATACAAGAACATTTATAAATTCATAATTTAATACGTAAAATTTAAAAAATATAATAATTCAGATTTTTTAAAATAATTATTAAATAAAAATTCATTTGTAAAATTGTAAAATTCTTCAAATAAACACCTTGGAAATTCTTTTTGACAGAAAAATCACCATCAAATATTTCTTTTAGTATTGTAAAGAACAATCTGGCTTGTAAAAAGTTTTCTTCCCCAAATAATGCAGCAAGAAATTATTACACAATGTCGTAAGAAATTATTTTGTTTGTTAATATAATGGCACTACAGTGTCTACAGTTTAAACAAACTCCAATTCTGGTACGTCATCAAAAAAATTTTCTAGCAGCGCCATCTCAGAAGTCAACAGATCAAGGTCTGGAATTTCTCCTGGAATTACAAGATCTGCGATGCATGGCAATGAAAGAGCCAGAGAAGAAGTGGAAACTGGAAGACGATTTAAATCCTTCTTTCGGCTATGTCTTTCCCTTGTCTGTGTGTTTTCCCCTCGAACCAAGGTTTTCACAGCTTCAGAATCTTTCCAAGGAAGAGCTCGTCTACTGATTTTTATAGTCTTGGTCTTGGTCCTAGGTTTCCTCACTATCTTCTGAGGGCATAAATCAGCCAAAGCTTGCAAAAGGGGGCATTTACTACTCTTGTGGGGTGGCCTCTCTAGACCATGGTGGCTTGTCATAACCTAGCAACAAGCTATTATTCTCGGTTAGAATCTATATTCTTTATTATCAAAATATGGGGATGAAAATAAAATATGAAAGATGGAGTATTATGTCCAGATTCGTACCACTTTTAGAGTGTTCTTTGTTTCTGGAGTGAATCCAAAAGATTTTGTCAAAAATTTAAGATACATACAACTCCAGTCAATTATTAAGATTGGGAATGATATTGATGTAATTCTTTTTGACAGAAGTAGGGGGGAGAAAATTTACAGAGAAATATGGAAGTAGAGGAAAGGAGAGTACTAAGAAAATTTACGGGGATACAAAGTTGGTGGAGTGTTGATATTTGGTTTTCAAGTCTTAGGCAGCCTCTGATGTTTGGCTAGAAACAGTGTTCTACAGTGAATTGGAGTCCTAAAAGCACCAAGAGAACGCCACAACCTTTTATTCAATCTAATAAAATGAGACAACAAAAATGCATACCGGTGTTCGGCTGGAAACAGTGTTTTACAGTGAATTGGACTCCTAAAGCACCAAGAGAGCGCCACAAGATTTTATTGAACTTAATAGGATCTCTTCTTACCCAAACAAAAAAAAAGATATCCTGAAGAGATAGATAAGCATTCAAGTCAGGGCTAATTTTGACAGAAGAATGTATGTTTGTCCCATAATCCTAATTTCAAAAATTTAAGATAGATTGTTAAAAGTCATACGATTCAATCTATGAAATTTCAAAAATTAATGATTTAAATTCTTTTTTATCTCCAGTAATTTAAATTATTTTAAATAAAAATTAATTTATACAAGTAACAATACCTAACACAACACAAACATGTCTAAGACATCCATCCTTATCTATTTTCTAAACAAAGGGGAAAGTAATTAATGTTCCAAGTAATAAAAAAAGAAAAAAATATAATCTCATATACAAAAATTATTAAATTATCAAAAATAATAATTTAATCTATTAAGTCTTGCTGATTAATCAACAATATTCAATAAATTTAAAAATTTAAGTTGAGTATTTCATAAATGTATTTTTTCAACAATAACATAACCCCAAAAAAAAAATGGGTTAATAGTTTTCCTTCGCCTCCACTACCTTACATATGCTAACCCCACACAAAATGCAAATCTATTAAGGGTGTGGGTGTTGCCACAAGTATATTCTTTTCTGATAAACAACAGTGCCAAACAATGAACCGCATGAATCCAAAGACGTTTAGAAGAGGAGCCAAATGTGAGCACAACATTAACCTTCCAAGACCTGATTGTAGATAAGGCAAAAACAAAACTGAGAAATCAGCTTAGGATTTTACTGCTCTCGACACTCTTCTACAACCATCCTAGTTGTCTATACAATCTTACCTTTAATTAGAAAATAATGAATTAATATGCATACATACTCCTACATAGAAGAATTGAATACATGCCAGGAGGGTAGATTTTCAAAGCAACAACAATGAGAATTAAGCGTGTCCCTAAATACACATACATGCAATTAAGTTCACGAAAATATTGGTCGTAGATGATGTCCCTATGAATGGAGGATATGGGGAACAAGAAAGTGACCTAGTGTTGTTTGTCATGTCTTGTTTCCGGTTGTTCACCCCTGTCCTTGGGCTTTGCAGGGGCAACCTTGGCAGGGGTTGAACGCTCTGATTGAGAGAATAAAATCAAGATGTGCATCAGGACAGTAACAACTGCCAAACCAAAAGCTGAAAATGCAACACCCTTCCAGGATGATAGGAGTGAAGACCACCGGAGGAACTTTATAGCTCCCGCAAGAACCAGACAAGCCCAGGAGATGACCACCTGCTCCCAACATGTAATTGATGGTCAATTTGGCAAACTACAGCATAGAGCAAGCAAGAAAAGCAGATAAGTTGCCAGATTAGATGTCTTGAAAGAAAAATATCTCACCAGAAGAGACTTTATTGGTCGACCAGTATCCTGCAGGTCTTTATCACTAAATGTATTATCGGCTATATGTTTGTCTAACAAGGCATCCTAGTAAAGACCAGGGAAAGAAAAATTGATAAAAATATAAAATCACACCACATATATTAGTTGACAGAAGCAGGGGGTTAAGTTCAGCAGGAGAGTTCAATTAACATGCACCTTGGCCACAAAGATATCCCGACACCATTGAGCAACAGCTTCATCTGTTTCAGGCAATTCCATCATCAAATGCCGCTTGATATGCACATGCACCTGCGATGGTGAAAATGAGTAAATTTCGAAATAAGTGATAAAACTAGATTAACAAAATCAATACCACAAATTCATTCCTAAAATACCATATAAATAATCCTAAAAGCAGACAATTCAACATCCATTTATTCATCAGAGTAGGCTTTCCTCCCTATGTGAGAAATTACGGCATTTTATAAAGAAAAACGTAAGATTACATAAGGAAGATCAGAAATCCTCTTAAAGAAGTAGAGCTAATTAAAAATCAGGTTTATGAATGAGCCACTCAATCCCTTTGGTTAGCATCTGCGAGATAAATGACCCTTAAAAGTTCCTAAAGCAAAACAGCATAAGTTAGAACCATGTAAGCCACCCATTCCCCAAGTAGCTGCATAAACTTATCAATCCTTAAAAAGCGATAGTGTTATCCAAACATAAGCAACAACAACCCCCGATACCGAGAAGCCTAACTCAGATACTCCCAGATAACACAGCTATGTAAAAGTAAAAGGCTTAGATAGTCTGTGTCCCCATGCATGGATAGAATAAAATATCCAAAAACATCAGCACACAGAACTTGAAAAATTCAATTTTATCAACAAACAGAAGGAAAACAGATTTTTTGACAATGTAACAATCCTGAACTGTTGGATTCATGACTTCCATTGGCTCAAAGCAGTTACAGAAATACACTTGGTATTTATACACATGACATTCTCTGCCCAAGAATTACTTTAGTTGGAAAGCAGTGGAACAACATGAAATGAAAATTTGGTGAAAGCAGAAGGGTTCAACTGTTGACAGATTCAGCATAAGAAAGTTCATCAAATCACGAACTAATACTTGACTGACTACAACAGTTTTTAACTTCAGAAAACCACAACCAATATTCAACCACACTTGCACATGATGTGTTGGAAGCAAGCGGAAGGGAGAATTTAGATGCAGCTGTTCCTCAATTCCAACTTTAAGTAGCTTACCACAGATGATTGGCCCTTGAAGAGTCTTAGAATTGTAGGAGCTGGAGAACCTTGAGGAATAGCTACGGTTACGTCATAGATGGCAGGAACAAAAGAGCGCATATGACTTACTGCTGAAACAAAACCCTAAAAACAACATAATTGGGTAAGTATACCAGGGCAAACCAAACAGGAGAACAATGGACACCTAATATCACAGCCAGCTCCCAGCTTATTAAATTCCATCAAGTAAGAATGAGTTTATTACTTGCATAAACTTAGATCAGCAAAGAAGTAAGCCAAAGCAAGGAAGCAAATTTTAGAGACCAAGTCTACATCTTATTTGACCCTGAGAACCAATACCCACAAGGACGATACGTATTCAGGCATCTTAATATTTAAGAGAATGAAATCAGATTCATGTCGTCTCACAGTTAGAGGATAATTGTTAATTGATCAAATTCACTTTATTGAAAAAAATATATATAAACATCTTTCACAAAGACAAATCAAAGTAGGTTATACATTCACAGGACTTCATATAACCTGTTTCAGGCAATATATCTAGCTCATATTATCCATAGTCCTCAGAAACAATTATAAAATTTATGAAGAGTAAGTCCACATGAACCCAGCACATGATTCACAAATGTGTAATCCACAGGATCACCAATCTGAACAATTAAAGAGAGAATGGTATGGTCATAATGGTCATATTAATTTATTCAAATTCTAGCCTCGGCATGTAGAGAATTATAGTACCAACTAATTACAAGCAGTACACAGTAACATGATTTCACATCCCAGAATTGTACGTCCATAGATGACACCATAATTTATATAGTGATCAACTGAGCATAATACTTGAAATCAGATTCACCCAACATACTATCCATACAATGGAAAGAAAAGTAAGGGAGGAAAAAGAAAGATAAGAAAATATAAGAGAATTTATAATTCACCTTTGTTCGAGGAATCAAAACATTTCTAGGAACAGGCAATCCTGTTGAGGTTGCATATTCCTGGGCAGCTAATAGCTTTGCGTGTGTAAAGCGAGTTCCTTCCACAAAGAGAGCCAGCCAAAAGGGAAGGGGAAAATCCCTTAGTCCTTGGAGGCCTGACTGCACATACGATATCTTAAGATTTAAATGAGATCCTCAAATGCAATCACAGAACATATGTACCAACAAAATTATAAATAAAAAATTACAGTAGTTATATATTCTTGGTGCATAAGTATGAGCACATCAATACAACATGCATAAAGTGTATATACCAAACGATTAGTAATTCATACCTTCAGTGTGCTTTCATCCTTGACCCAACTTCTCTCTAAGAAAAGATACTCAGAAAACCACATTGACCAACCAATTACCTGTACACGTAGAATGTAGCAGATAAATAGATATTGACAATAAATAAATGAGATATGATAGGAAGAAAATCAAACTTCTAATATTTTACTCATAATAAATACGAGTTGGAGTGATTCTTAGAGATGAAAAACCATTAGTGTTTGTTTCTTCCAAGCTGGTAAAATGCTGAGTGATACAGTGCTCTCCAAACAATCTTAAGGGTAAACCAAAGAACAAATGTGCAATAGCAAAGTTCACAATTGCCGTTTAGGAAATATGAAAATAGGTGGAAGATACCAAAAGAGTTGATAGTATTACTGCTTTCAAATACCCAAGGCAAAAGGAACCATAAAACATTTTAGTATAAATGCTTCGATTGCATACATAATTCATGACTAAGTTTAGATCAAACTGCATCCCTAGTATTAAAACTGGTCCTGCCCTGCCCAGCCAATCAAACCACTTGGGCCATCTACAGTTGTGGAGCTAGTACGTAAGTTGACAGGGAGCACACATGTAAGAAGAGTGATGAAGAAGGGGGAATCGAATAGCAGGTGAATGTGAGAGGTGTCACATGAAAGGGAACATGGGTGGAGAAATGGGAATGAACGGGAAAAATTTAAGGAAAGATGGAGGGGTTTTTCCTTTTCTTTTACTTTTTTTTTTTTTTGGAAAGTGGGAGAGGGGGCGTGAGGGGAGGGAGGGAGTGTGCCACAGCTGCCCGGCACACTCCCTCCCCAACTCCACCATTGGCCATCCGGTGGATCTACCTCCATGGTCGGAGAATCCTGATTCTCTCAATAATTGACCAGCAAGACTGCAACACATCACAAGCAATCAACTACTACCCAGAAATCCATTTGCACACTGTTTAGTCCATATGGCCTTTTATATGGACATTTTGATCTTGACATTTCAGCATAGCCCATGACGACATGCCTGAAGCAAGTGGGCATCCTTGCATTTTAGTGCATGATGATTAAAATTATGGCTATATGGAGAGTTCAAAGTCTCCACCAAATATTTCACTGTTAATAAACCTTAGGCTGTGAACCCACCAAACCAAACCAACCAAGGCATGTTTAAAAGGTACCAGGTCAGATAAGGATATTGTCCATTTGATAGACCTAAACAGTCAACAGAATATGCCACTAACCATCTGTCTAGATATACATCCATTCTAGATCCCTATATTTCATGCCTAGACATCAGTTCACATTGGATCTGGCATATGCTAAAATAAAACTAACCATAATCATCACATAACAAACAACATCCCATCTTTCCATTTTAAAAACACAAAGAACATTTTACAAAGAGACATACCGGCAGAAGCTTTGAAGATTTCTTCATCACAGCTAAAGTGCTGCCAAGGCTACCCGAACGCTGTTGAATAAAAACGTTTAATAATTAATCAGCAGTTGAAGCACATAATACCCCTACTAGTAGAGTCATAGAAACACAAAATAGGAAATCAAAGATAACAAATTATTATAATAGAATAGTACACATCTGCAAGTAAACCTGGAATATAAACCAAAGCCCCAAGGAATCCCTTTACCTTGTATGATGAACTTAGGAAGCACAAACACTTCATATAGGTTGTTGTATCATGTCAGATATGTATCCGATACCAATATTCTAACAACACTTACTTGCATAGTGATATTTCTCTTAATGAGAATTTTCTTAGCAAAATTCAATTGGTTTTTGTAGTAAATACAGTTATTTGGGTTAGTGAGAGATTAAATTCACGTGATTTAGCTCTGTTATGCTCTATTTAAAACTGAACAAGGCTCTTCATAATCTCTCTCTCTCTCTCTCTCTCTCTCTCTCACACACACACACACACACATTTTTTATATTTTACCGTAGCCTCGTATCTTTATCGTGTCATATTAACATCATATCTTATATCTATGCTTCCTAGTTAAACTTATTTTAACACATCCAAAACCAATCCATGCATCGACACTGAATTTCTGCTAATTTGCATGCATTGTAGATGTGAAAAAGCTAACCAAAAAAAAAAGGACATTAACCTGTGCCAAAACCCATCCAACAAGCCAATCAATATCACTCCTGTGATTGGAAATGACAAGTGCATGCTCTTTACCTGGAAAATCAATTGAAAATCAGATTATTCAAATACAAAACAAGATGGGCACAAAATTAGCCTTTTTTTTCTTTTTCCTCAATACACACATACATGCACAACACTAGGACAGAAAGAATGAAAAGGATAAAGAAGACCTCGCACAACATGCACAGGTCAGGGGACTTACCCATCCAACGAAAGGTTTCACGATCTGTAAATACTTGGATCTGTGGTCAAAAAGTTCCAAAATGAAAGATTTCATTATTCCAGGCTAACAAACAAATCATTAAATTTCACTTCATAAATGATGTCCTTCACAATAATAATGTTATTTCTTCAATAACATCAGGCATTCATGACTGCCACTAACTTCAAAGTAGTTCAAGAAAAGTAAGACAAAAAGAAGTGGGAAGTGGTTTGAAGATATTAAACAACAGAACAAACATCAAAAGAAAAGATTAACATTTTCTGCCATATGTTATGGCTTCAAGATTTGCAATCAAAACATTAAACTATTTAGAATCCATTCAAGGAAACTGACTCCATGAGGAGCTCTCTGGAGAAGAGCCCAATGGTCTAATCTTTCCAATTGCCTTGAGGTACATAATAAGCAGAGAATTGCATTATTTTCTTCAACTCAAACTAATTTCAACCAAAAAATCTAAGCAAGCGCAGCTTTTGTTCCACAAGAACTAATTATTTTTTGGAATCACAAACATCTGCATAAGCAATATATGTGTGTGTGTGTGTGTATAGAGAGAGAGAGAGAGAGAGAGAGAGAGAGAGAGAGAGAAGCTTTTAGAGAGAAAGAAAACAAGAGAAGAATGTTATCTTTAACTACTTGACTTGTAGATCATGCCTTGGGAGCGGTAAAATCCAATCTGCAAAAATCTCTTCATCATTTTGATAAATTTTCTATAGTGGGGTTTATAAAGAAAAAGAATAAACTTCACCAAGAAAAGCAGGGAAAAACAAGCACAAGGAAAAAGAAGATAACGGATCCTTGTATAAGGTCAACACACACACACACACAAAATATTACAAGTTAAACAAAAGCTCAAGACCTCAAACTCTTCAAAGTTTTAAACGAATATTTTCTCCAGAAAAGTAACAAGAACAGATACAAAGAAGTGACATATCTTAAATAACTATAAAGACAAATACATGTCCTAAAAAAATTCTAGCATTCCTCTCCAACCTTGTGCTATATAAGAAGCTGATAGAATACCAATTGATAGAATCCCTCTAATTAACAATAATATAATAACTGAAATCTGAGAAACCCCTCTAGTTTTGAGGACTAGAGACCTCCCCACACTGGTTTCAAGGACAAGAAACCTCCCCTCTCTACACCAATTACCTCCCTCACTATCCCTCAAACACAGTATTTATAATAGTATTACAAATAACTACCTAAAACTATTTTATAATAGCATTACAAATAACTTCCTATAACTACCCATAACTAACTAAAACACGTGATATCAGAACTTGCCATCTGTCATATGGTAATTAGAATCTGCCACATGTCTTAATAACACACATAACTTCCTAAAACTACCAATAACTAACTCCACATAATATATATAACTTCATGAAACTACTAATAACCAACTCCACACTTGAGCCAATCAAAGTCTGCCACATAGACTATATTATTCTGACTTGTCAACTGGTGGTCTAACAGAAGCATAACACCATGGGACCTTTGCTCCATTATTATGGACAACACCGTTAAATTAGTCAACAAAAGATCCTTCCATGTCAGCGTAAAAACCACTAGCCACCAAAAAACCTAAATATCCCATTCCAAATGTTCCAAGCGCAGGAGCAATGTAAGAATAGGTGAATATAGCCAAACACTCCCTAATTTTTAATTATGGCCATTGCTTTGCTGCTATTAGAATCAAGGAAAAGCAGCAATTTCCCTCTGCATAACTTGTCCTTATATAAAAAATAGATAATAGAAGTCCATATTACTAAAATCAAACATCAACTTTAACCTTTGATTCACTTTTGAGTACTGGAAAAACAAGGGCAGATATATGTTCAATGAAACAATCCCCACTTAATCTAAGTTCTAATTGTATAGTCCAAAATAAAGCCCCAGAATTCCACATATAATTTCACAAATTGACTGGAAGCCACAAAGAATAGTCTAGTGACACAATGTCAAAATCGTTTAAAATACCATGCAGGGCAAGCAAATGTCAGAATCAAGACTGTAAACAAACAACTAATTTTGTGGGCTACATCCGTGTAATAAATCGTTACAGAGAACCAGGATCAAGTTAAACACCTTAACTCCTGCCCACCAATCAATAATCCATACGAGTTCAAGCCACAACAGTTCTGCTACAACCCTGTTGATCCGTCTATACAAATTCTTTGACAGTGGCCGTACAAGAACATAGCAGATAGCCTAAGACAAAAGAAAATCAAGAGGTCAAATTAATTATATACCATAGTAATTTAAGATCTTTCTTAAATCTTAACTTATTTCCTTTCTCCCACTTTTTGCTCAACATTTCATTTGTCACTAATCAAACTGTGAAAAACAGTTAACCTTTGATGAATATAAAAAATGGCATATCAAACTTTTATATTTTCGCACTCAGTTTGTGTTCACTTATAAACACAATAGTGAAAAAGATAATAAACAATGCCCGTGCACCAGGACAAAATTCCTTTTCATCAAGTGATAAATTATGCTAGCCAGGTACAATCAAACAGTTTCCAAATGCTCATAGTAAGTCTGATTGATGTAGATGCAAAGGTCTCCATTTAGTATAAGCTGTAAATCCCAGACCCCACGGTTCAAGCATGTTATAAAAACCCTTCATGTTATGCGTCATCAAAGATTCCCATAATACTGAATTAAACCCACAGATATAGCATTCAACCTCTAGTACACGTAACTTTCAACAGGTAAATCAACTGAGAGTTGACAAGTATAAACAAACTTTCAAGCTTGACAAAATCAATTCAAAATATTAACTTTCACGTTAAAACTCTGAATGTAAAACTAATCAAGAAAAATCAAAAGCTTTCATTATCAGCAATCAGAGATGCAAAAATCTCTATGCCTCTCGTGCTATGTGTTTACTGATGCTGGTCACAACTGGTTCACATTTAAGGCTGGTTCAATTTAATCTGAAGCAGAGAATGGTAAGGAACAAGAAGTTTAATTACAACATGTACATAAAAAAAAATTGCGGCTTTGCGCGTTTGGACAGTTAAAGGCATATCAAATAGCAAAGCTTCATCATGATAAGCTTTGTTCCCCACTTCCGCGGTCCATGATGGATTTTGTCAGCAACTATGAATGTTTGGCAGCGTGTATTGTACTTAGGAGCATTTTAGCAGCTAAATTAAGCACTGATTGGTGACTACGAACGTTTGGAATGAGACAAAGTCTACCAAAAAAAGACAAAACTAAGCTAACTCAAAGTGTTAAGCTCAGAGTCTCATTCAGACTGGAATTTTAATTCTGTCGCCCACCAGGAGCAATACAAGAAGTCACTGAGTACAAGATACTTTTGTTCTTCATCGTTTATCAAGGGAGTGGAGCGAAAGAACACAGAGAACTTGCTTGTTGCTTATGCCAGAGGTAGAGAAGAAAGGTAAGTCCCCAGGGTATCAAGCGCAAAATGAAAAACGATGTGAAAGAAAAAGCTCAGATTTACATGCATACCAGATGACTACACCTTCAGAACATAGTGTAGCAGCAGATGAATACCGGCACATGATTTTGACGAAACGAATACAAATAGCATATCAAATCTAGCTAAGAACGTACAACCAGTTTATTCCCGAAAAACAGAAACAAAACACCGAAATCAACAAAAATCTATAGAAAACAAGTAAGGTTGGGAGAATCTAACCAAAAAAAAAAAATACAAATTTGTTATTATTTATATTTAAAAATAAGCATGTAGCCATTAACAGGAAACGAACTTTGATATAGAAAGATAAGCCAGAGACAAACGATTAATGGGATTGGGAAAAAAAAAAATCTACAGGATACCAACCTGGATGAGATTAACAACAAGGCCCGAGGCAAAGAAGAGAAGTCCTAATGGGACGACGACAGCTGCTGCTGCAATAGCCATGGTCACACACACGCACAGAGTCCCCGCTTTCCGAGAGAAACAAGGAGATTCAGAAAAGGATGGGAGCAGAAAGATTTATACTGTGTGCGTGCCTGCGTGAAAGAAAGCAGAATGATTACTAGATTTGGATTAAACTGGGTGAAAATGGTTTCACCTTAACGTCGGCTAGGCTACTGCGTATCGTATCGGCGTATTCTGATCTCAGGTTCAGCCGTAAATATCCTACAGCTTCTGCCTTAATAGACGCCGTTAGCCATTTAGGGCGAGTGCGTAACCATATCAAGAGCAGAAAGAAAAATAACCGTTTTGAGTTTCACGCCTTCTTTATGAAGGGAAGATTTCGAGCCTCCCCGGCTACCCTGCCCCGCTCCCAACACCCTTGTCCATGTGTCTAGTTTCGAATGGGTCGGGTTATCTCCGTATCCGGATGATGTTCAGCGTTGGGTCCACCCCGATCTGGTTCGAACTTGGAAATACACTCGAGTTCCTTACAGCATTGAAAAGGAAATTTATTGAAAATCACCTGTGCCTTCAAAACTAATTAATGACGTTTGGAAAAAAATCTTCAACAAAATTGAATACACTAAATTTTTATAAATTTTATTTTAAGGTATTAACAATAATTTTATTTTTACATTTAAAATTATCACATAATTTATATATTAAATATTCATAATTTTTAACTAATCATATAAGTTTCAACTAAGCAACTAACTAAAGATATTAGGTATTTAATGTATGAATTATATAAGAATTTTCAATATAAAAATAGTAACACTCAAGTTTTAAATTGTAAAGTATTATAATTTAAATTAAATATAAAATTTTTAAAATTTTTCAAAAATAAATTTTTTTAAATTTTAAATTTATAAAAATCGACACCAAATTCTACTAGCATAGTATTCAATATTTCATTTATTTTTCTCTAACTTCATCTTATACATTTTCTAAAATAAATTGAAAACACATATCTTGCAATTAGCCACATATCTTCATGCAAAATAGATTGATTACGCTGTGCGGAGGGTGTGGATAAAATAATTATAAACATAACATCATCCTAATAAGAAATGGATGGGTTTCTTACACGGCGCATTTGTTATTTGACAAACTTGGCTTGGCAACATAGGCGTGATAAAGAGGTCAGAGGGTCGACAAGCAAAAGGACCCACATCTTAAATAGGCCACTCATTTGTCGGTGTATGCAAATGCCTTGTTTGGGAACGTCACGTAGCACGGTGCGACGGCATTGAAGAAAAAATGACGAAGCAGGTGGCATGATACGCAAATTGACATTTTTTATATTGGATTTAAAATTATCTATTTTTTTATTTTCACAACTTTTTATTTTTTTATTTAAAGTGGTTATTGAAATTTTTTAGCCGAATATTTATATTTATGGTGATTTATTTGTTGAGAAAATAAAAACTTAATATTACCAAGTGAAAATAGATTGGAGAATGGAACCTGGCTTCTAAAAAAAAAAAAGAAAAATATAAATTTGAATATTACTTAAGCTGAATTCAAATGCCACGGTGATTGACTTAATTCTGGTGCTAATCGATTCCACCTTTTTTAACCATAACATTGGATGAATTAAAATTAAGGTCATGATAGGACAGAAAACGTTGATAAGGCCTACCAACAACTAATGGTTGATTGCCAATTAAAACTGCTCCTATTTGTCTGAGTAGAAATAAATTCAAACTTCGTAAAATGGTTATAAATTGAGGTAAATTTCTACTTCAAGTTGGTTGGTTGGCCAACTAATTGCACAAGTCGTTTACTCTACCCTGCCAAAATGTCTGAGCCGCTTAGGCAATAATGGCCAACATCCACCAACTCTTTTATCTTCGCATTGATGGATGGGACCTCCACAGGATGGCACTACTTGGCCAAGATAAATAAAGCTTCTGCACTTTTCCATCGTAGGTTCGTCTAGCAGAAGATAGTTAGACCTCAAAAAGTTTCAATTTGGGAGTTAAAAAGATATGGGTTCAAACTTCAATAATAAATACCTTGGTGGAGAGGACTCAATGTTAATGTTTCCCGACTGTGAAATTATGATAACCATTTTTCACCATTTTAAATTTCCCAAAAAAAAAAAAGCTTCCACACATTACTGGCATCTCCCGTTGATGTTAGGATAGGTATGGGGCAGATTGGGATTGGATTTCTTATGCCCGAAACTTGCTTGAGAGCTAGAAATTTTGTGTCTTGCTTCATGCTTTGTGGATTCTTTTTTTATTGTCTCAAACATGTGATTCTGCAAGGACTTTTGATAACCTACCCTGCTCCAAATTAGTGAATTATCTACACTCTATTACCAACCCTCGTAGCCTCGTCGACGTGCTGTCGTAATTGTCTTGCAAGTATTAACTTACGTTTGAGTATGGACAGGGCCACGTCCTCAACTTTTGAAAAATCTCCCACATATCTTATAAAATTTTAAAAACTGTAATTTAACACTGCCTTCATTTTTTTGAGAATACTGTACGATGATGCCACTCTCCATTTACTGTTTGTGAGACTTTGGTCTCTTTACCTAGTAGAAACTTGCAAGGAATAACGTAAATGCATAGAGCAAAAGCATAATTGGAAGACACTAGGCAAACTCTTTTTTTTTGGGGGGGGGGGGGGGGGGGGGGGGGAGTCTACAAAAGACTAATTCTGAGGGATCTCTTATTTTTAGAGATCTAAAAGTATGAAATATAGTAAAAAAAAGATAAATATAAAATTATAAAAATTATAAAATATTCATAAAATATTATTAAAATGAAAGAATAATAAAAATAGAGCTTTAAAAAACAACTCAAGACCCCTCTACTATATTTAACGTTGACGCCAACCGACTTGGATTAGTTGAATTCGTTGGGTTGGGCCTTACCCAAGGGCGGCTTATTTCCGTACGTAAATGGGATCAAGGTGAAAAAGAAATTTAAAGTTGTTAAAAAATAATGAAAGTACCAAAAAAAAATCAAATATTTTTTATATTTTTATTTTGAGTTGTGTAAAAAAATTTTTATTATTAATTAAGATAAATAATTTTTTATTTTAAAATATATATGAATTATTTTTATATATAATAAATTATCTTTAAATTATTCTTATATATTTTTAAATTATATTTATATATTTTTCAATTAATTTTAAATTATTTTCCATTTAAGATATATAAAATTAATTTATATTATTTTTAAAATATAAATATAATTTATTTTAATTAATATCATACAATTTTTTTATACATAACTAAAATACAAAAGAATTTAGTGCATTTAAAAAAAATGGGAGAATTAAATAAAGGACAGAAATTGAGGACTCAACGGTCATAATCTCCCGGGCGTTACAGAATACTCGTTCATACAACGGAAGCTGCAGCTTCCATTGCTCGCATTCCATCATTCAAAGCTTTAGTTGCAGAATTTGCTTGTTGCTGATTCAGAAGCAGAGCTCTTGACACCCTTTAGATTTGGGGCTAAACTCGCTAAATCTTCTTTCTAATTTGCTTAACAAACTCAATTGCTTACTGTTTTGTTTGTTTCAATTTCCCAGATTTTTTCACAGAGATGGAACCGGAAAACATTGATTGGGACAACGTTGATTCTGTGTTCATCGTAGATGATAAGTATGAGGATTTTGACGCGCCTAAATGGGTCGATCTCTCTGCTTCAGATGAGCTCGTTGATGATGAAGCCTGGTTCTGCAATCACGGTGAGCCTGGCTGTTTAAGCCTCTCTAATGATTTTCTTCTTTCCTTGTAACCATGGCAACTTATGACCCGTCTCCGCTTCTTCTTCTTCTTTTTGTTTTTTTTACTGAATCTGGTTTTGCTTGCAGATTGCAAGCATCCAAAAACTGCTGAAGATTTTCGTAAAACAACTTGGAATTCGAAGGTTGGGACCAATATGGTTTTAATTGTCATATGCGAGTTTACTTTCTGAATCTGCTTATACTTTCAGAGCTCAAACCATGCATTCTCGTTATTTTAGTTGGTGCATAACATTTTACCCTGCCATTCCCCTGCAGGCGAAGCTAATGAGATTTGTAACCTTCTCTGAAATTCTTCCATTTAGGGACAGAAACCGCAGGTATATTCCAAACATTGGATTGCCGTTGCACAATCGAAATGGTGCAAAAAAGAAAGGCAGGGAATAATTTTATTATCTTTCTGCTCTATGACAGGGAAAATTCTTCAGTTGCAAAGAGTTCCTATGCAAAATTGGAGAAATCTAGTGTACCCAATAACTCAATGAACTTCAATGAAGACAGTGAGAATAAAAATCCAAACTTTTCTGCTCCAGTACCCAATGGCAGGACCAATAAACTAAAGGAACCAACAATGAAGCCAAACAGCGACAGCGCAAATGGCCCAGATGGCTCAAGGGAGAACGCAGTAAAGAGTGGTAAAAAATCGCATCTGAAGAGCACTTTCTCGGCACGCGATTTGTTAGGTGGCAGAGAAATTATGAATCAGATTACAGAATTCTGCTCTGAACTGAAGAAATTAGCAAGAAAAGGTTCGAAGAAAGGGAATGCAGAGAAAGCTCCAAGTCGTGTATTAGAGAAACGGAAGACGACGGCGGCTGACACAGAAGAAATGTCTGTGCTTGTAGTCAAAGAAGAAAAGAGCTTGAATAACAGAATAGTGTGCAACTGAAGAAACTGAGTAGTGAATAAAGTCTAGAGGGCAGCACTGATCGCTTCAGTTACAACAAAATTTGATACCTACAACCGTGATTTTAGCAATGCTGTTGACTGTCAAGGATGGCAAAGACAGGTGCACTTGTAGTGCGTAAATTCATTTATCTATACAATTTTTTATTTAAATAAATATAAATACCCTTAAATTAAACTTAATCCACCGTTTTTAATTACATTAAATAAAATAATTGATAGAAAGGATCTTGTTTTCAACCATATAAATCAAAATCATTTTCATTTTAATTTTGCTGTGATTTTTGCTTCTTTATCATGTTTATGAAAAAAAAAATATCAAATTCTTTTACACTTTAAGCCATGTATAAGAAATTTGTTATAATATCAATTAAAATAAATCACTCATATATTTCAAAAATTACACAAATCATCCCAACATACTATAAATTATATTCAAATTACCTTCAAATTATTATTAAATTATATTCACATATTTTAAATTACACTTAAATTATCCTCAATTCAAAATATATGGTGATAACTTACATAATTTTAAAGTATAAAAGAGATTTATTTTGATTTTGCACTGGTCTAATGTACAAAGAACTTTGATACATTTTACTCACGTTTCTTTGTCTATGTCAAAATAAATGGGGAATATTGCTCCAGTTTTTATAATTGTATTCAATTCCATATGTTACACAATCCCTTCAATCTAATGTCATGCTCTTGTATCTTTCTATAATACAACATTATTTTTTTTGGGGTACAAATTCAACATTATTTGTTACCGCCTGGCCATTAACCCACCAACAATGGTTCATTTAAATGAGTAAGTAATAAAATATGAATAGTAATACTGAGTATTAATGATTTTTTTCTCTAAATATTTTTGAAATTTAAATTTTTATATTAAAAATTAAAATTTATGAAAATCAATATACTTTCACTAAATCAACAACTTATTATAATTATATTATTGAAGTATTAACCCTCCGCTAGTAGCACTTATTGTATTTTCTTTTTAAAAAATAGAAAAAATGCTCGTATGTATGATATATAGTAGTCACCCCAACATTCAGACCTTTTTGACATATAAAGTTCACATTTAATACTCCATAGTCATTGATTATCTTTCTGGGTACGTGTTTGACATGTAATGGTTACATTCAACATTACACAATCCCACGCAGCAAATTAATGACCGTATCGTTAAATGTGACCGTTATGAGTGAACAAGGGGAGAATTACGAAAACAGAAAATGCAGCCAGACCTCCCTAACTGATGGTGCTGAATTCACAATTTTGCCCTAAAGAGTAGAGATCCGTGGCTTAACGGTCTGAAGTTTCAAGCTACTTTACCTTATACGCAAAAGTCGGTTCAAACTACAGCGAGAGCCTTGTCGGCTTTTACAGTGAAAACCCAGAATTCCCCAGGGAGCTGCTAGAAATTTTCTGACACATAAAGACAAGCTTTCACATCTCCATTGAGCAGAAACCCGACCCTTTTGCAATAGGTGTAACTGGAATTCGAAAGATCTGTCTGTTCAATTATTGAATTGCGTCCACCTGATTTCAGGTTTCAATTTCTTCTTGAATCTTCGTTTCGGCTTCGTCTCTGTTGACACATTCCTCTGTACCGTGCTAGGGATTCTCTATTTCAGGAAGCTGTAATTTGAGATCTAAGAAAGGTGAGTCAACGGTCTGTAACTGTTAGGACTCTTACTAATGTACAATCACATAGTTATCGTTATTGATTTAATTATGTTTATTTGTGTGTTTGAAAATTGCAATGGGTTTAGCAAAAGTAAGTTACCGCTGTTCGGATCTAATCCAAAATTTCTCATAGCCTTGTACTAAGGCCGTTCTTATGAATCATTCAGGTTATAATGTCAAGCTTAATGGGTGAATCAGAAAAGCTTTTTTTTTAGTGCAATCAAATATGGGGAGAGACTTCTTAGTTTTTTTCTCCATTCAAAAATGGAAGTCCTCTTGGTGTCTTGTAGCGACAATTGCTTCTGTGCTGGCATTGATTTCTATAGTACATCTTTTCTTTTCCCCTCTGGCACCTTCTTTCAACTATTTTAAGCTACCGCAAGACTCTTGCATACCACCTAATAATGTATCAGCCGGCAACCATGTGGGAGAAAATTTTGGGCCAGCGGTGGATTTAAAGCGGCACATTTTCACTGACTTGCACGGGGCAGTTGTTTATCGAGGCGCACCATGGAAGGCTGAGATTGGCCGGTGGCTTGCGGGTTGTGATTCTATTACGAAGGAAGTCAACATTACTGAGGTGACAAGTGATACTTGTGGCTTGTATATGCTCTCTTTGTTTAGTTCATGTCTTCTTTTTCTTGACTGTTAGTTTTGAGAGTTCAAATGGTTGTGATTGACAATGACTCGATATCTGTTTTTTGGAGCATTTTTTATCTCTTTACAATTGGTTTGTTAGCAGATTATAGGTGGCAGTGGCTGCAAAAATGACTGCAGTGGTCAGGGTGTCTGTAATTGGGAATTGGGACAATGTCGTTGCTTCCATGGATACGCTGGTCAGTTGTGTTCCTTCTTCTTTTTACCTAATACATAATTCTTAATGAGAAATAGCAAGTAGTATAGGAATATATATTTATCATTTTAATGGACCTTCAGATTGTAGCTTTCTAGCATGACTTATTAATTCTCTTGATATAGTGATTATAGTCAGAATTTTGGTTTTGTTGGGCAACCAGTCCACATTCTCTGGTGACTTATAAATCAGACACTATCACTTGCTCAAGAACCTATTATTTTGAAAACACAAGCTCAAAATCACACAATGGTTCTTAATGGAAAAGATGCGTTGCTAGCCTAGATCCAAAGGTCGTTGCGAAGAGTAAAACTGAACAATTGAAATCACGATGTATATCTTGCAAAATTAATTCTGCCCTCTAATAGACAACATTATAATATTTATTTTTTACCATTCTGAGCTTCATATTAGATGTAGTGTAGAACTGTGGCTCATGGAAAATTTGAGATGAGGATAGGTATTCAAATGTGCATGATGTCTTATGATTATAAATATACTGTGTTGTGGCTCTTACATCTAATCAACATTTTTTTAAAAAATAATAATTATGACAAGTTGTTATGAGCTAAAATCCCATTTCAACTTTTCTCCTGTCTATAACAGAAGAAAGAAAAAAATTACATATAACATATAGCCACTTTTTACTGACAATCAATATGTTTGGTTCTTGTACAAAGCATGGTTGATATAATATTTGATCTGAACAATCATACTTTCTTTGGCTACAATATGTTTGCTGATGTGACAGGAGATGGATGCACTGAGAGATTGCAATTGGAGTGCAATCACCCAAGATCACCAGATCAGCCATTTGGGCGAGTGGTTGTCTCAACTTGTCCTGCTAACTGTGACAAGACAAGAGCAATGTGCTTCTGTGGGGAAGGCACCAAATATCCAAGTCGACCACTGGCAGAGACATGTGGGTTCCAACTTACGTATGTAAAACCAACTTCCTAGTATTGACTTCAATTCACTAATCTTCTCACTGTGTACCATTCAAGTTATACTCTTGACATCTGTTTCAGTCCGCCTTCCCAACTTGGTGGTCCCAAACAAGTTGATTGGACAAAAGTTGACAATGATGTGTTCACAATGAATGGTAGCAGACTAGGTTGGTGTAATGTGGACCCAGCTGAAGCCTATGCTCTCAAGGTGCAATTCAAAGAGGAATGTGACTGCAAATATGATGGTCTCTGGGGTCGATTCTGTGAGGTGCCTGTGCAATCTGTTTGTATTAATCAGTGCTCTGGAAATGGCCATTGTCGTGGAGGATTTTGCCAGGTAATTTATTTGTTTGTTAATGTGCCACCAATCTTTGGTTCCCGATTTGCTTCCTAGAAGAAAAACTTCATAATTTTCTTTTTTTTTTTTTTTTTCATTTTATTCATAGGGATTGACCTGTGTCAAATATATGACTGTTAATGGAAAGCTTGATGATAGATTCAATAATAAGGAGAATAGTCAGATGCATATAGTTATGCAAGCAAACCTGCTATTTTTGCTGGATAAAAATTTGGTACAGCAGTAAGTTAGGTTAGTAGAGCGGCTGTTTCAAGTTTCAAGGGTCTGATTTTGTTTTCAGTGGTAAGAGTCTGCAAAATTAAGATGCCTCTAATTTGAAGCTATTTCACATTGAATAAGTGTCAGATGGTGGCTGGAAAAAATAATGATATATTAATCATTCTAATTATATTGGTAAATTTCTCAAGGGAAGCAGTAGTCAGATAAATTAATATATCTCACATTGTATGCCTTCTTTTCTATTTCATGCAATGTCAGAAGATAAATTATATTTGGTTTATAATTCAGTGTGACAATGGCTGGTATGGAGTAGATTGCAGCACTCCATCTGTCATATCTTCTATAAGGGAGTGGCCTAATCGGCTCCGTCCTGCTCACATTGATGTTCCTGACAATCTTCATATCAGTGGAAAAGTTATCAATCTTAATGCCAAGGTGGCAAAGGAAAGACCTCTTATATATGTTTATGATTTGCCCCCAGAGTTCAACAGCCTGCTTCTTGAGGTCAGTTTGATAAGAGTGTCACTCTTTTATGCATCCCAAGAGCAAGTATTTTATGTTTTCTTTTTTTTTTTAATTTTCTCTTTTTGCATATCTTAGGGTCGCCATTTTAAGTTACAATGTGTAAATAGAATTTATGATGGCAATAACGCAACAATATGGACAGATCAACTATATGGTGCCCAGGTATCTCATGAATTTGAGATTGGAGCATTTCAGTTACTTGATTTTTAATTGTTTAGCAATGTATCTATCATGTGATGCTGCTCGTCTGCAGATTGCACTTTATGAGAGCATCTTGGCTAGTCATCATCGAACTCAAAATGGTGAAGAGGCAGATTTTTTCTTTGTTCCTGTTCTTGATGCATGTATCATAACTCGCGCTGATGATGCTCCTCACTTGAGTTTGCAGGTATATTTTCATTAACCATTACTTTATACCAATATATATCTATGAATTGTATATTACTACATCTACATGGGGCATATGTAGGAGATAGAATCTTCAATGCGTCCATGCCTGTGTGTGTTAATTGAGAGTGCGTTAAGGCCTTGCTGAATTACAATCTTTGTGATTAATTGGATGATAGTCATTATCATGACATCTGTATTATGATGGTGATGAATTTACTTTTCATTGATGTAACTAAGTAAAACTATTAAAATGCAGAAGACATTTGAGTTATTCTTCTTTTTTGCTGGTTGGGTGCTTTAGTTAAACCCAATGGAAGAGAGTGGCTGCAGTTATCTGTTACTAATTTTTACTTCAGCAATGCCCATAATGAGCTAAACAAATCCCTGACCTTGTTAATGTTATTCTTGAGCAGATAGATCTGTTTCTTATATATGGATGCTTCTACATTGATTTGGCTTTGATTTCTATGCATCGCTAACATTCAGGATCATAGGGGTTTGAGAAGCTCTCTCACTTTGGAATACTATAGAAAAGCATATACTTACATAGTTGAACAGCATCCTTATTGGAACCGCTCCTCAGGAAGGGACCACATCTGGGTATGAGTAAGATGTATTTTGTTTTTTCCCAGTGTTGAAGAGATTTCAAAATAGAATACTAACTGTGCTGGTGACAAGTATATGCTAATAACATCACTTGTATATCTGAAGGCAGTTTTTTTCATGGGATGAAGGTGCTTGCTATGCCCCTAAGGAGATATGGAATAGCATGATGTTAGTTCACTGGGGAAACACAAATACAAAGCACAACCATTCAACCACAGCCTATTGGCCTGACAATTGGGATAATATTCCTTCTAATAGAAGAGGCAATCATCCATGTTTTGATCCTGACAAAGATCTTGTGCTTCCTTCTTGGAAAGTTCCTGATGTTGATGTGTTGACCTCAAAGTTTTGGGCTTGGTAAAAATTTTGTCAAGAAATTGATCACTACCTCAGTCATTTACAACATTTTTGTGGTCATGCTTGAATTACATAGTACCTTCAAATTTTATATTCTGAAAGCTAGCAATGCAAACATGTTATGATGTGTTTTCAGGCCCCATGAGAAGCGGAAGACAATATTCTACTTCAATGGGAATTTAGGACCAGCTTACCCTCATGGAAGACCAGAAGGCTCGTAAGATTGCTGCTGAAACATTTTCTAATCTTTGAGAATGTAACTGGAGTATGTTGGTGTCAAATTGTGTGTCCAAGATGCATTCCCATTGTCCATAATTAGTTACATTGGCATCCTGTTGGTGATGCTTCATATAAAAATTAATAAATTCTCCTAATGTCATCATTAACAAACATGATTGGATAGATTGTTTGTCACCTGAAGCTGCTTCTTGTTAAGGTCTCTTATCACAATGTTGTAGAAGACGCCAATTGCAAGTGTATTGGAAATGATGCAGGTATAGCATGGGTATCAGACAAAAACTGGCAGAAGAGTTTGGATCAAGCCCTAACAAGGAAGGAAAGCTTGGGAAACAGCATTCAGAAGATGTTATTGTGACCCCAGTGCGTTCTGAAAACTATCATATGGATCTAGCGAGTTCTGTTTTCTGTGGAGTGTTGCCTGGAGATGGTTGGAGTGGACGCATGGAAGACAGTATTCTGCAAGGATGCATTCCTGTCGTCATTCAGGTAGCATATTGTGCTCTGTTGTATTCTCAAGTTTCCATTTTAAACGTTTTTAAATCAATTTTACAGATTTCTGTGATAAGCTTGTCATCATTTTCAAGTTGTTAGCTAGTTTTTGGAGTTTTTGAACTGGCTTTGGTAAAGAAGTTTAATTGCAGCAGTGAATGCTAGACATGTATCAATTATTGAATTAATAAGCCGTTTTCTTGTTCTCAAAACTCCATAAAATTTAAATAGTTTTATATTTATCATGGCTTTTCACGTGTAAAGGGGAATAAGGCTGTGTAGTATCTCATGGTTATGGGTTTAATTTTCCAACGTTCTCTGGATAGTGATATATACAATTGAAAACTATAGAAATTATAAAATGCTTTATGTGAAGTCTCTGACCACACGCCTTTTTGTCACAAATAGAGAGCATTTTTTGTGGACCAGATGGTGTGATAAAGATTGAGAATAATAGTTTTGTCAGATAAATCTCTTGAACTAGGCTCACTAATTCTACAGCTTCAAATTTGAGTCAAGTTCAAAGGATGAGAATAATTAGAGTTTAGAAAAGAAGGATTTATATGAGTAGTGCTTCTAAAATGAGGTTTAGACTCCAATATCTGGCTTCGATTTCTTAGTTTTGGCATTGCTGAGCAGTTCCAAAGTTTCAGTCTGACTAATGCTCTGGACTGTGGCATGCAATTTCAATTTTTAGAAGTTAAAATAAAAATGACAAGATTTGAAGGGTTACTAAAGAGAAGGAAAAGTACCCACCCTCTAGCTTTTAAAAATGTGATTAAGCCATTTGTTGTTCTTGCTAACTTGATAATTGATTATGAGAAAACTGATGTTTTGGAAGCATTAGTGTTGTTTCAATTGTTTTCTTGCATTTTTCTCATGCTACTTGGGTTTATGGTCGAAGATTAGAAAGAAAAGAGAAAGGAACTTCTGCATTTAGAGATCTTTTGCTTTATGCACGTACTTTTTCTTTCTTTTTTTTAATCAAAAAGTATAAAGTTCTTGCCTTTTTGTTTCATTTGTCAAATCAACAACACTTCAGTAGCTTATCTATGCCTCCCCATTCATCATACACTCCTGGTTTATCTTTCAATATTAATTATTGAAGCAATAAAAATATCAAATGATGATACCCTGCCTGTCTTTTGCCATTTTGTTTCCTTGCTCTGTAGGATGGCATTTTCCTTCCATATGAGAATGTGCTCAACTATGACAGCTTTGCTGTTCGAATACCTGAACAAAAAATTCCAGACTTGTTAAAGATTCTTCGGGTACTTCTTTTTTTTTTTGGGCTTTGTTCTTTTCTACTTTAATCCATAATGTACATTTTTGGGTATGCATAATGCAGTTGAAATCAAGAAATTTTATATGAAATTGACATCCTAAACAAGATTGTTTGAGCGGTTAGTGTGTTTTTCATCCTCCAGGGATTCAATGATACAGAAATCAAATTCAAGCTGGCAAATGTTCAGAAAATTTGGCAGAGATTCTTGTATCGTGATTCTCTTATGTTGGAAGCTGAGAGACAAAAATCTGCTTTTGGACATGTTAATGATTGGGCAGTTGAATTCTTAAAGTTGATGGACGATGATGTGTTCACCACTTTTATGCAGGTATTTATTATGTGCCACATGTTTCTGCAACGTATTTACAACTACCTTACACGCAACTGAAACCTTATTCTCAGGCTGATATTTAGGTGACAGAACAGATCACAGATTTTTATAACATTTCTTTCTTGATTGTTTTTTTACTTCTCCTTTACTAAACAGCAATAGATGTGGAAGAGTATCAGAATGGAAAATATCTAAGTGATCCTATAGTGAGGCCCCTACTAATTATGTAGGTTATGACTGGTTGAAAGGAATAGGGAATTGACATCATTTCATTTGCATGGTGACATGTTATTCTAGGATGGCTTTGAATTTGAGGCTATATGGACAGAGCTTGGCTATATATTAGTGGAGGGTAAAACCAGCGTAGAAATATTCGGAGCACCATTCCTTCCAGAAAAGAAAAAGAAAAAAGGAAAGGCCCCTGGATCAAAGGGAAAGGGAATAATGAAGGGTAGATTGATTGAGCGATGAAATGCATATAATAAGCTCTCCTAGAATTAATTTTTCTTCAGATCCACGGTTAGACATTAACATCTCTCCACGAATATTATACATACCATATTTAAGATTCATAGAAAATTAGATATTCATTTTATAATGCATAAGGATGACTAATATCTAATATCCAATCAGCTGAGATTTGGCATGTGGATGATCAAGAGATTGTAGGAAAGAACAGTTACTGTAGGGTATATGATGGTGCAAAAAGTTACTGTAGAGACATGTGGTGGTTCAAATTGACCCTTAAATAAAATGAACCTAAATATTGTCTGTTTGAGCAGAAATTGGGTACATTATGAAGTGAGGGATTGTGAGGAACAAAAGCATAATGCTATACTGTTATATAAAAGCGTATTAAAAGGTATGCGCCAAGTGGAAAATGAATATGTAGTTGATTTGTGTTTTCGTCTGTATCTTTTTTCTGTTGACTAGTAACTTATGTTAAACAAGGTTTTGCATTACAAGTTACACAACGACCCTTGGAGGAAACAAGTTCACCTTGACAAGAACTTCGGATTACCTGATCACTGTCTGGTAAGCACTAACCGAGGAACTTGATAAATCTGATTGTAAATCGGAAGACTCTATGGCAAGAGACTTTCTGAGGAATGGAGGAATGGATGATCTTTCTGCTTTATCTCAGGAGTTGAGAATCGAAACTTTTTCTAAAACTGGGTGAAGGTCAAGTTTTAGATATCAGGACTATAGTGCTGGCAATATTTCAACCAAGGGGGCCGAATATGATTCTTTTTCCCTTCTCACATAAACTTGAGCATGATGCATTTATGATACTTGTTTCGGGAGCTTTTTGCTTTCCAGGCCATTGTACGAAGGAAATGTAATGTCAACTGCAAATGTATGTCCTAGAAAATAGAAAGAAATAGGAGATCACAAAGTTTTTCTCTTTGCGCAATTGTCTTCTGATATGGATAACAATAAACCATATATGATCTTTCGTTTGAGGTGAAGATTTGGTGTACTATTTGTATTTCTCCCTACAAAATATGGCTGTTACATTCCTTCTCTCTTCTTAATGTGTAAAGGATGTGAAGATTTAACTTGCCAAAACCAGAAAGAAAGTGTCATGCATTTGGATGCGTTAAATCTCCATGAATAATTAAATTATGGACAGAACTTCGTACACTCGCTGGAAAGAGTGAAAAAAATAAGCAACAGAATGGTATTGAAGTAGAAACTAAAGAAAGCGCCTCTAGTATATTTTTTGAAGATACCTGAGAAAATCTAATCATTTCAAAATGCTTTTAACTTTCCAAGAATAAGAATTTGAACTAGGTTTTCTTTTCAAGTTTGTAAGAATATGATCAATATTACATATCTTCCCTCTCCTTTTTTTTTTAACTCTCCAAGAATAAGAATTTATGAGATATTATATTTTTGCCAAACTTTATTTATGTCTAAATTCATACGTTTGCCACTCTTAGAATCAACTTTGAGAATCAATTTTGGCTCGCTGAAAACATTTCTCACTGCAAAGGGTGGTGTAGATGCATTTTTGATGAAAAAAAAATCAATTATAGTTTATTGGAATTGATTTTGATACAAGTGAGAGCAGAGTTTGCTTATGTGAATAAAAAAAATCAATTCTATTCGTTTTTTATGTGAATTTATTGTTTTGTCCTCATTTAATGATATCCCCGTTCAACTACTATAACTAAAAACTACATTCATTTTACATTCAAAAGCAATATTAGTCATTTTATTTAAACACAACCAAATCTTGTAAAATAAAATATGAAATAATATATCTAAACGTAAATTAATTTAAAATAATCAATTTTTGACATGCATTATTTTCAATTCAATTACACTAAAATCAATTATGTTCACAACTATACTAAATTTTCCTTAATCTCAAATTTAGCTTCTCTTAAGTTATAAGATATAAAAATTGTTCCAAGAATTGCCTTTTCTATAAGAGTAATGTTATTTATATAAAAATTACATTCAATTTACATTTTCTTAGAACTAGTTTGTAGTTTTTATAAAATTGAGGGAGAAAAGATAAGAGAGAGAAAATAAAGAGTTTGTATTCTCAATATACATCTTAATGCATAAATTTATCAGAACCCTATTAAATATAATCTATATGCTCAAACTCTTTTACTAGTAGTATTACTCTTCCGATAATTGTTACCAAATTTTTCTATAATACAAGTAACCATAAATTATTTTTTCGATTGGTGAATATACGAATAACCATTTTTGTTGAGAATGTCCTGATTTAATTCATCCTCGACCATCCACTTAGAAGATTTTTTTTTTTTTTTTGACATCCCGCGTAGAAGATTATTGACTGATAGAGATTTGGCAACTAACCAAGATATTATATGAAGTAAAAAATTATTCTTGATATGTATGAACATTCCGATTTTTATATTTGTTTTTAATATTTTCTCTTGTTTAGGTAAAAATATTTTTTCCTTTATCTCCCAAAATAATTAATTTTTGTACATTTTTAGTTATTCCTTTTAATTTTAAGAGCAACATCCTTGTTTGCCTCATGCATTCTTAAAAACAACGCAAAATATTCTTTTTGGTTTTTTTAATAGCAATGACTTTACAAATTATAAATCAGTTTAAAAATATTTTATAAAAAAACTTTAAACACATAAAGTATATATGATATTTAAAAAATTATGAAATAATACTATTTTTATTAAATTAATTTATACTATATTAAATACTTCAAAATTATAAATTTTATGAAAATTAAAAAAATTAATATTTAAAACAGAAACATAAAATTTATAGAATTTAGAATAAGCAAGGATAATAATCTCTAATATAGTTATTTTTTAAATTTTAAAATGATAAATTTATAATTAATAATATTTTTAAAAAAAATTTACCGATAAAATTTTTTAATTAAATTTTGTGCTAGATCACAAAATGCACGGCTCTTTTGGATTGCAACACAACGTGTCCCTTTTGGCTTTTGGGTTTTGACTTTGTGTCTACCTATGACTCACCAATTATGTTGATCATTTTGCCTTTCCCTCTTTTTGCCTTCGCAGCCTGCAGTGAGTTATGAGCCTTTCATCTTTCACGCTCGATTCTCACACTATCTCGACCCCTATCAGGGCATTCAAATTCCACCATACCCCTCTTCTTCCTCGTTGGAGCGTCGTTGTGTGTTCTACGAAGCCTGCGCTATCCTCTACTTCCAGCTTGAGCATGGCTGGTTTGTATACTTTCCCTAAACCAACAGCCCATAAGTAATTGTACTTCTGAAGTTTTAGCCCTCCATTGGCAGCATTTATTGTAATTTTATTTTCAAAAATAAAAAGAGTCTTGTTACTCCTACCTTTTATTTGATGCATAATAGTCATGTTCAACATTTCACGCGTTTTATTAATAAAGGGTGGATTAGGTAGTAAAAAATTTAATTTTTAATTTGGTAAATTCTATTTGAATTTTGGCTTAGAATAGAATCTATTTTAAGGTGTTTAATAATATTATAAGAAAAATTAATTTTGTGATTTAAAAGATTAAAAATATTTTAAATTTATCCAAAGAAATATTTCAAACCTTTTAGACATATAATGGTTACATTTAACATTTCACAATCATTAATTAATTATGTGGGTTGTAATTTCTTTTTCAAAAAATAGAACTACTCTCACATTCTATTTTTTTTTTTGATTACGTAAAGCCTAATGACTTTGAAACAGGGGAGAGAAAAACGGACTCAAACCCGTAAGTTCAAAAATAAAGAAATATAGAATGACCACTAAGCTGAAAACACACATTTTATTTGATATATAATGATTATGCCCAACATTCCAGACTTCTTTAACACATAATGGTTACATTCAATATTTCACAATCAATAATTATTTGTGTGGATGGGGGTTCGACATAAAATAACAGTCACATTCAACATTCACAGTCATTAATTAGTTTTGTGGGCAGGCCTTTGATAGGTTTTTGACACAATGGTCACTTTTAAAATTTCACAATTATTAGTTGGCTGTATGGGTCACTTTTTTCACAATTATTAATTGGTTGTATGGGTCACTTATTGTAATTTCTTTGTAAAAAGCAGAGCAATTCCATCATCTTGTTTAATACATACTTCTTTTGGTTTAAAATATTTATCATTTAAGGCTAAGGTATAAGAATTAAAAAAAATTATAAAATAATTTTAAATATTTATTTTTTAAAAATTATTTTATATAAAAAAATTAAATAAAAAATAAATTTAGTTAAATATTTCATAAAGATAATGATTATAATAAAAATAAAAATAAATAATTAATATTACTTTAATTGTAAAAAAATAATAATTAAAAAAACCAAACTCTAACATTTATTTTGAGCCGAAAGTAATAGTCACACCCAACATTTCACACCCCTTCAACACAATAGTCACTTTCAACATTCATGATCATTAATTGATTGGATAAGTGAAACTTTGACCCATAATGGTCACATCCAATATTTCACATTTAGTAAGTGGTTGTGAAGATAACTCTTTGTCACACGCAGCTTAGATGACATACTGCCCTTTTTTCTTGGTTTAGTGACGAGTTTTTAATATTTTATTTTTTTTATCAACTAATATATATGATTCTTTGACTTATTAAAAAAAAAGAGAGTAAATGAGAGAAGTGAGAGGGAGAGGTAAATTTTAAAGAAAAAGTGAAAGAAAGAAGTGTTGAAGAGAGAGAGACAAAGAATGAGTTAAGGTTGTTTTATAGAGAGAAAGAGTGACTGAGAGAGGGAGAGAAAAAGAGAGATGACAAAGAGGGAGTAGTTTTAAAGTGAAAAAAAACAAGTGAGAGAGAGGATAAGAAGGAGCAATGTTGAAGAAAGGGAGCGAGGGGAAGAGGGAGAGAGAGGAAGGGAGAGTTATCTTTGAGAGAGAGAGACATTTGGTGGTTTCAAATTGACCCTTAAATGAAATGAACCAAAACATTGTCTGTTTGAGCAGAAATTGGATACATTATGAACTAAGGAACCGTGGAGGCAAGAAAGCATAATGCTCTACTGTTACATAAAAGCATATAGAAAGGTATGTGCCAAGTGGAAAATGAATATGTAGTTCATTTGCGTCTTCGTCTGTATCTTTTCCCTGCTGATCAGTAACCTCTGTTAAACAAGGTTTTGCATTATAAGTTACACAACGACCCTTGGAGGAAACAAGTTCACGTTGACAAGAACTTTGGATTACCTGATCACTGTCTGGTAAACCGAAGAACTTGATTAATCTGATTGTAAATCGGAAGACTCTATGGCAAGAGACCTTATGAGGAATGGAGGAATGGATGATCTTTCTGCTTTATCTCAGGAGTTGAGAATCGAAACTCTTTCTAAAACTGGGTGAAGGTCAAGGTTTTCGTGTATAAATTAGGAGTACAGTGCTGACAATACAGAAAATAAAAGATATACAGTTTATTGTTCGAATAATATCAAAATTTAATATTAAAGTTTAGAATAATAATGTGATATTGAAGTCTTATTTATAGCATAGTCAAGTAGGTAAAAATATAAAATAAAAGTAGATAAATTTAATGATAAATAGTAAATAAATTTAAAGATATTCTTATCTAAATTAAGAATAAAATTTTTAAATTATAAAATTAAAATCCTAAATTAAAAAAGTGTTTGTGCAAAGGAAGTGAAGATGTAACTTGCCAAAGCCAGAATTTGGATGTGTTAAATCTTATGTTCTTAAGTTCTTTCTTTTATTTTTCTTTCTTTTTCAAAATAATTGTTTCACAACGAACACTGCTTCTCATACACTTAACATTCTCCTAATTATAATATGTAATGAACATCATACACTCGCTGAAAGAGTGAAAAAATAAGAAACAAAATGGTATTGAATTAGAAACTAAAGAAAGCGCCTCTAGTATAATATTTTCTGAACATATCTTGGGAAAATCTCGTGATTTCAACATACTTTTAACTTTCCAAGAATAAGAATTTTAGCTTTTTTTTTTATTTTTTTGAGTTTGTAAAAATATGGTCAATATTGGGTATCTCTCCTGCGCTTCTTGTTTTATCTCTCCAAGACCAAAAATAAGAATTTACGATATATTATACTTTTATCAAACTTGATTTATGTCTGAATTCATGCGTGTCACTCTTAGAATCAATTTTGGCTCGCTAAAATTGATTCTCACAGTAAAGGGTGATGTTTAGGTGCATTTTGATGAAAAATAAAATAAATTATAGTTTATTAGAATTGATTTTGGTATAAGTGAGCAGAGTTTGTTTATGTGAAAAAAATTAATGCTATTTGTATATGATTTGAATTTATTATTTTGTCCTCATTTAATGACATTTCAGTCCAACTATTGTAATTAAAAATTATTTTTATATATTCATTTGTCATTTTACATTTAAAAATAATTTTACCATTTTATTCAAACATAACTTGTAAAATAAAATTTGAAAGATAACTTGTAAAATAAAATTTGAAATAACATACTTAAACATTCTAAAATAGTCAATTTTTAACAATTAGTTTTAATTCAATTACACTCAAATCAACTATCTTGGCAACTATGCTAAATTGATTAATCTCAAATTTATCTTCCTTCAAGTGATAGGATATAAAACATTGTGCCAAAATTTGTCTACTGTGCAAATTCCTATGAAAATAATATTATTTGTATAAAATTTTTGTGTATGAAAAATACACTCAATTTATATTTTTCACAAAATTAATTAATATTTTTTATAAATTAACGAATAACTTTACCATTTTTTAGTTTTACAACTTATTTATAATTTTATAAAAATTACTCATCATTTTTAATAAAAATATAAATATAGTATAATTTTTAAACACAAATTCTTTTTTGTTTAAATAAAACTAGGCTATCCTCCGACCTTTTGAATTATAAAATTAATTTTTTTAATAACATCATTAGATATCTTAAAGTGAACTCTACTCTCAACAAATATTTAAATTAAAATTTATTATATTAAAAATCAAACTTTGACTCAACGTTTATCAGTGCAATTTTTTTTTTAAAAAATAGCATTACTCTCCTTACTATTCTTACCAACATTTTCTTTAATACACAAATAGCCATATATTTATTTTTTGGTTGGTGAATATACGAATAACCATTTTGTTGATTATGTCCTAATTTAATTCATCCTCAATCACCCGTTTAGAAATTTTTTTTTGACATCCCGCCTAGAAGATTATTGACTGATGGAGAATTGGCAAACGATCAAGTGCTATAATATATATGAAGTCAAAATTTATTCTTGACATGTATGAACATTCCAATTTTTAAAGTTGTTTTTAATATTTTCTCTTTTTCAGTTAAAAATATTTTTTCTTCCTTTGTCTCCCAAAATAATTAATTTTTGTACAATTTTAGTTATTCCTTTTAATTTTTCTTGTTTGTCTCATACATTCTTAAAAACAAAAAAAAAAAAAAACAACACAAACTATTTTTTTTTGGTTTTTAAAATAGTAATGATTTTACAAATTATAAACCAATATTAATATATTTTATAAAAATAACTTGAAACACATGCGATCATATGAGATTTAAAAAAATAATAAAATGATATTTTTATTAAAATAATTTATATCATATTAAATACTTAAAAATTATAAATTTTATGAAAATTAAAAAATAAAATTTAGTTTTTAAAACAGAAACATAAAATTTATGAATTTAGAATAAGCAAAGATAAAAAATTCCTAATAAAATAATTTTTAACACAAAATGCACAGCTCATTTGGAAAAAAGTTTTTAGTACCATTGTAATATTTACATCTTTTAATTAAATAAAAATATTTATATAATTTTATTAATATTTATTGTTAGTTTTAAATTAAAAATATTTTAATTAAAATTTTAAATCAAATATATCCAATCTTAAACACATCTTCTATGCTGCAGATATTCTCCTCGTTTGTAATGCACCGCAACGCAACGTATCCTTTTAGCATCTGGGTTTTGACTGTGAGTCTAGTTATGACTCACCAACTGTATGGTGCGTTCTGCTTTTACCACTTTCTGCCTCCGCAGCCCGCAATGAGTCTCTCATCCCTCACGCTCGATTCTCACGCTATCTCCACCCCTAGCAGGGCATTCAAATTCCACCATGCCTCTCTTCTTCCTCGCCGGAGCGCCTTTGTGTGCTCTGCGAAGCCCGCGCTGTCCTCTACTTCCAACCTGAGCGTGGCTAGCTCGTCCACTGTTGATGGGCTGAACCGAATCGGATCGCTCAGTCAGGTATCAGGTGTTTTGGGTAGCCAGTGGGGCGATGAAGGCAAAGGGAAGCTCGTTGACATCTTAGCCCAGCACTTCGACATTGTTGCTCGTTGCCAGGTAAGGTTTTTTGAGCTACTGGGGGTTGTAGTAGTATAAAGTTGCTTGCTTTAACTCATTTTGTTCGCTGGGAGTTGTGGGTGTTGACTTTCGGGGGAAGCGAATAGAAATTAGAATATGCTGTTAGTGGTTTGCTTTACCCTCATGCTAGTATTATTGTAGGATCTTCCTTTCTTTCGATTGATGAACATGCTTACCTAGTGATAGGCAAATCAACAAATATTGTTTTTCCATTGGTATATTTAAGGTGCTATTCATTTGTATGGTATTTTGGTGGTTATTGCGAGAGTTTAATTGAACTGATTTATGTAAAAGTCGTGGATCCTAGCTGAAGTAAGGATAGTATTAGTTCGGTTCCAGTTTCTGGAATATCTAGAACTGTAGAAGTTAATGCCTTTATTTAAGATTTATGAATTATGAAGTAAATTGGTTGGCTAATGAATACTTTAATTGATGGGCTTGCTTAGTTATTTTCACTGGTTCTACTTGTTGCTTCAATTTTCCATCTCTTACTAACTTCTGTTGGGCACTACTTTTTCTTGCCTGCTTATATATTTTTGGCCTGTTCTTCTTAAAAATGGAATAATATATTCTCTGATAATTTGTAATTATTTTCTGTTACCAGGGTGGAGCTAACGCTGGGCATACCATTTATAATGCAGAAGGGAAAAAGTTTGCCCTTCATCTTGTTCCTTCAGGCATCCTTAACGAGGATACACTTTGCATTATTGGAAATGGGGTTGTAGTATATCTGCCAGGGCTTTTTGAAGAGATTGATGGCCTAGAATCGAATGGGGTCTCTTGCAAGGGAAGAATATTGATATCTGATCGTGCTCACTTATTGTTTGATTTCCATCAAGTTGTGGATGGACTAAGAGAAGCTGAGCTTGCTAAATCATTTATTGGCACTACCAGGAGAGGAATTGGACCTTGCTACTCTAGCAAAGTTAACCGTAATGGCATTAGAGTAAGTGATTTGAGATACATGGATACTTTTCCTCAGAAGCTTGATGTTTTGTTGTCAGACGCAGCGTTGAGATTCAAAGATTTTAACTATGGTCCAGACATGCTCAGGGAAGAAGTTGAAAAATACAAGAGATACGCTGAGAGATTGGAACCCTTTATTGCTGATACCGTATATGTTATGAATGAAGCTATAGCACAGGGGAGGAAGATTTTGGTTGAAGGAGGTCAAGCAACCATGTTGGACATTGATTTTGGAACTTATCCCTATGTGACTTCATCTAGCCCATCGGCAGGTGGGATTTGCACTGGTCTTGGTATTGCTCCAAGAGTTGTCGGTGATCTAATTGGAGTGGTATGTGGATAATTATCCCTTTTTTTTTTTTTTGGGTTTGAGTTCTCAGTCAGTTTTCATATTTTATGGTGTTATGGAATAAGAAGCATATGCTTCTCATCGCATTTTAGCCTTGCTTCTGATAGCACTTTTGGCTAAGGAACATCAGTTGAGGAGATGCCACTGAATTGTACTGATAAAATTTATTGTTGACAATTAAGCATGTTTTACAATGGCAGAATAAATTTTTAACTGTGCAGGTTAAAGCATACACTACAAGGGTTGGTTCCGGTCCTTTTCCGACTGAAATCTTGGGTCAAGGAGGTGATCTCCTTAGATTTGCTGGGCAGGAGTTTGGCACAACTACTGGTCGCCCTCGGCGGTGTGGTTGGCTTGATATAGTTGCATTAAAATACTGCTGTCAAATCAATGGCTTTTCATCACTCAATCTCACTAAGCTGGATGTATTATCAGATCTTGATGAAATTCAGATAGGGGTCGCTTATAAGCATGTTGATGGTACTCTAATCAAATCATTCCCTTCAGATCTCCGTCTTCTTGAGATACTGAAAGTAAGCTTCCAAGCAAGCCCTTCTACTCCATTCTTCCGCCTTCCCACTCGTCTGAATCCCCTCACCCCCACCCTTAAAGTGAAAAAATCCATTTCTATGTTAGGATGTACTTAGTAGCTGGTATAACTAACAAAAAAAGATCCAACAGCTTCTAGGTACTGCCTTGGTAGTTCAGGCTCACAGAACAATTTTATGCTTTTATGTATTATTACTAATATAAAACAAAATGCGATATATAAACGGCCTAAATTACTCTAGGTTTTTGTCTTTTCTTACTGAATTATTGTTTCATGTGTTTTAGGTGGAGTATGAAGTACTTCCTGGATGGAAGTGTGATATTTCTTCCATCAGAAACTATTCTGACCTTCCAAAAGCCGCACGCCAGTATGTGGAAAGGATAGAAGAACTTGCTGATGTGCCTATCAACTACATCGGTGTGGGTCCTGGGCGGGATGCCCTCATATTCAAATAATTTGACAATAATTCCTCAGTTTTCATTATATATGTGACTTCCATGCCCCAGTAGGCAAGTTGAAGCTTTTGGTGGGAGAGTTATCTATTGCTGCTAACTTTGGTGGAAGGTTTAGTATGAAAGCGAATTTGTAGTGAGGATTGTTTACTTGATGTATTGGTTGTTTTCGATCAGAATCGGCAATGCTAAGCTGAGTTTCTTGGAGAAGTTCTATGCATGTCCTTTCCCTTCAAATTTACCGTTATTGCGGAGTTAGAAAGCCTGACTAGTTAAGATTTTACGTTATTCAAGAAAGATATATCGTGATGTTAAGTGTCTGACATGTTTTTCTGCACTCATACATGTCATACAAATAAGCCCGAATATTCCAAGAAATCTTTCCTATGTTATTTTTACATTTTTTTATTTAGAATTTTATTTATATTTTTTATTTTTTTATTTAAATTTTATTTATTTTTTAAACATAAAAAATTAAACGTAGCCCAATCGAGGGATTACCCAACGTTTCCCAAAAGTAAGAGAGCAGAGTGCATGTTGCAATAAAGTACCATTCCAGTTGTCACTGTCATATAAATCTATACATCTGTTATGATTTTTCTTTATCATACTGTATCAAACAGTTTTTAAACGTTTCTTACTTGATATCAAGGATTCATGTGCCACTTTTGAGTGTTTGGATTAGTTAATTTTTATTTTTTTTAATTTTTATTGATTTTCTATTTAAATTTGTAGGTTTTAGATTTTTTTTACTATCTTTTTCTTATTTTTATTTTATTTCTTTTTTATTAACTTTCAAAATAAAAATCCTAATCACATCATAGTAAAATGATGTTTTACTTGTTTTTTAATTTTAACAGTAATGTTACTTTTTTTAATCTGATTATTTGAATAACAAAGATTATAGATCATATTGGATAATTTTTTAAAGTAAATTATAAGATAATTAAAATTAAAAGAATTAACTGTATTTAATAAAAATTGAATTTGAGATCCTCTCTGCAAAAATAAAAATTAAGACAATCCGCTCTTTCTGCTTTAAAGATTAGCGAGCAAATTTATACGAAGCCAACACACGAACCAACAAAACAGTTTTACTCTCCTACCAAAAAAAAAGAAATGGTTCCCTCATTATTTTAGTGTTTTTTAATAAATTGGGGAATAATTGGACCCGCGGTTACCCCCACGCGCAAGCCTGGTGTTTGCACTTTATGCTTCTGCATTTCTTTAACGTGCCCAGCTCTCTTTCAAGTTCTGCTATACTCGCGCCGGCGGAGTGGCAGCGGCAGGGGCCATGGAGGGGGGAAAAACCAAGAAGAGACCATCACCTCTTACTTTGCAGCAATTCATCTCTGTTATGACCCCTCTTGTTGATTTAGAAAAGGTACTTTTGAGTATGGTATTTGATCTTCTATGGCACCAATTGAGTCTTAATCAAACATATATAGTAACTTTCCATGTATTCCTCTGCAACGCCAAATGGGTTTTTCTCTGGCTGACCCATTAATGGTCTTAGACTACCCAAGAGAATCTAGACTACATAAACGCTGCAATTGAAGTTTTCAGCTTTCTGAGTTATACTTCATGATTTCTCCATAAATAGGGCATTCCATTTAGCATGGGAAGGGCGGGGAGAGGAACGTGTCACATATTACCAATTTGTCATTCATGCCCAATATGAGGTCATTCTATTGCAAGTGATCAATGGAAAATATAAAAACAAAACGATTATAAAGATCACAAATTTTGAAGAGTGTTTTACGATATCACTTCAAAGGATGGTTGATGTAACTCCTTTTCTGCTCTCCCCATGTTTTGTTATTGACTTAGGAAGCTGAGATATCCAGCTCAATCGCCTCAGGGTCTTCCAGAAATTTGGATACTGCTCAGAAGAGAGGCTCTATAATCCTCAATTTGAAGTGTGCTGATGTCCAGGTATCTTGTTTTTCATCTTATCTTTTTGTTTTATTTTTAATGTTTCTCTTGCATTATTATTACTCTGTTTTAAAAGACGATACTATTAATTGATTTGAAATGGAAGTCAAAGAACAAAGAAAGAAGCATTTTTTTATAATTTTTTATTCTTTAAAGAAAAAGCAGAAGTAAAGTTTTCATATTTATTATATTTCATTTTTTCCTTTTTTTTGAAAATTTTAGAGTATGAAGGACAAGGAGCTAATTTTACAGCTTAAATTTTATTTTCTTTTCCTGTTTAATTCTAATAAGTAGTGAAGAATCAACCATCCGGTTGTCTTCTAATGTTTTCCCCCCTTTTTCTGATAATAGACAGGGCTTATGGGAAAATCTCTTATCGAGTTCCAGTCTAACAAAGGAGACATTCTTCCTTCACACAAGGTAAAGGACTGACGACTCCTTAAGTTTATCTTCATTATTTAGTAGTCTTAGATGATCCTGCTCTTATTAAGTACATTTTAATTTTTAAAATTTAAAATCTATCCTTTCGTGTGCCTATATGATTCCCTACCTTTTGCTAATATCAGTATAAATATTTGCATATAGTACTCCGAGACTGGCATGACTATGAAAATGTTTCCACTAAAAACGTCTTACAGGATTGAAAGAACAGCTTACTATAATTCCATTAATTTGATCCAATCCTTACTCTACTTATCTCTAGAGCTAATGTTGATTTCTGTTTTGCAGTTTAGTACTCATGATGTTGTTATTCTTAAACTCAACAAGGCCGATTTAGGATCCCCTGCTCTAGGTCAAGGTGTAGTTTACCGATTGAAGGTAACTCTGATTAATTACATTTATGGGGAAAAAAATTACTGCTCTTCTTTTGGCTATAAATGATCCTTCTGTCGGACATTACCTGAATTTTTGGTTTTATATGTGTACTAACAGGACTCATCAATAACTGTTGCTTTTGACGATATACCAGAAGATGGTTTAAATAGTCCCTTAAGGCTGGAGAAAGTGGCCAATGAGGTACACAGATTAGAGCATAAATGCTTTTTTTTTTCGTCCTAGTCTTCATGCAACTGGGTAGTATGTATTCCAAATACAAGACTGACTCAATTTTCTGTAATGCCATCTATCAGAAAATTGTAAAAATTATTATTTAGAATCATTGTTGAACCTATATGAATTCTGTCATGCTGTGTGCATCTTGACATGAATATACTGTAAATTAAAGAGTTATATAAAATAAAAATTGCACAGATAGGACACTATTATGAAGCTTTGGCTCTACGTCTTGATTGTTTAGTTAATTTCTGGTATGTAAGCTTAACGTTTTTTCACTTTGCTCTACGCCTTTGTTTAACTTATTTTCTGATACTTAAATTTTTATGCTGTTCATATTTATTGACTATGCAGGTTACATATCGCAGGATGAAGGATGCGCTAATACAATTGAGTAAAGGAGTGCATAAGGGTCCTGCCACTGATCTTATTCCTGTCTTGTTTGGAGAGAGGCCACCAACTGTGTCCAAAAAAAATGTTTCCTTTACTCCCTTCAACAGCAACCTTGATCACTCTCAGGTGTGTAAACCAATTTTTTTGGATTGCCAATTTATTTACTTTCTTTAGAACGATGTTCTATTCCTAATCCTAAGAAACTATTTTGATCAATGTGTTATTGCTTGAGGTTTTAACTCCATTGTGGTTAGCATTACTTCTGTACTATTTACAGGTATGTAATGCATGTCAATGGGTATCTCCCTCCAGGTTTCTTTTTTGGGCGCCCTGCGGGGGGGATTTGTCAATTGGGTTTCTATCAAATCATATGAGGCTGTCATTTAAATTTTACTACTTTCAATCCAAGCTGTGTATATGGAAAAGGTTTTATTAGGAGAGGTAAAATCCACTTTGGTGATCTCTACATCTCGAAGGAGATTAGTCTCTAGTTTTCAGTTGGGGAATACACTTTTGGTCTATTGCTTTGGTGCAAGGACAAAGGAACTAGGAAGACTAGTGTTTCCCATGCCTCTCTTCCCCAAAATGAAAAGAACTTTCATGGTAGTTTCTCCACATTTTGGCAACCCTCCCAAGCTTGAATGATTCCTTAAAAGTTTTCATGTGACTATAAAGCTTATGAAAAATCATAAATAGAATTAAGTTTTATTTTTTAGCCCCAACTATAACTAAAGAATGTCACAGCAGTGAGTTGAAATCAAATAATTAGGCTGCTTTGAAAAATATCGCATATTTATAGATGGTTCTCTAAAATTTAGTTAGTTGAAGATGAGTGGAGCAATGAATCTTAAATTTTAAATAAATAATTTCGTATGGTCAGTAGTTAGATAGTGAAACAGTCAAAACTAAGAATGGAATATGGTTCATCTAAGTATTGGAATGGGTAGCTAGTTGGCTTCCAAACTGTTATTAAATAATGTGCTATTGAGGATAAGTGAAAGTTGATCTTGGGAAGACAGTTATATAACAGAGTGGCTTCATGAATACCCTAAACATACATAAGTAATTACAGTATGTTGCAGGCCATTATAGATTGGTTTTCGGATATCAATTGAATATAATAAGTGCATCTTATCCAGTTAGTAGTGTTTCTGCATGAACATTTCATTGATTTTGCATTTCACAACTGCCTTGTGCTCACAAAGTAATGTAATTCTAATTTTTGCATCAAAGAAAGATGCGGTTTCAAAGGCCTTATCATCAAAGAACGTATTTTTGCTGCATGGACCTCCTGGTACGGGAAAAACAACTACAGTGGTGGAAATTATATTGCAAGAAGTTAAACGTGGATCAAAGATTCTTGCTTGTGCTGCCTCAAATATTGCTGTTGACAACATTGTTGAGCGATTGGTTCCACATAGGTATCATCATTTTAGCAAATTTTCTTGTAATAATAGAATGGTTTCAACATAGTCTGTGCTCTGATTGGACTCTTAGTTGCTTGGTTTATATACAATGTCATGAATAAATTGATCCGTATGACCCTATGGAAAGATAATTTATCAGAGTTAAGATCATCGAATAAATTGTGCTTTTCCTTTCTTCCCCTTCCACCTCCCTCAAGAAAGAAATGGTGTGTTGTTATATTTACATTGCGGCAATCTTTTTCTTCATGTTTCTATTCTATTCTCTCCGTGCCGGGGGGCACATTCTGGGGTGCTTTCTTCACTTGCTTTGGTTTCTTCAAGTGTGTAAAGTCAAATATAACTACTATTGCTTGATTTCTGTTTCCTTCATTAGAGTTAAGCTGGTGAGACTGGGTCATCCTGCACGTTTGTTGCCTCAAGTACTGGACAGTGCACTGGATGCTCAGGTACATAATGACCACTTTGTTAAAAGCTGACTTTGAATGGCTTACTTCATTTTATTTTTTTTTCCTTCCAGATATTTGGTACTACTTTGCTAGCCTTGAGTGGCTTTTATCCAATAATATGTCCAATTTTATAAAATTGTGTTAAGGACATTCTCTGTTAGACCCCCAATTAGGAAGGTATATCAGAGGAGAAGAGGACAGAATAGAGTGGGTATTAGGGTGAGGGGACCAAGTGACCAGGGGAACACGTGTAAGGGTATGCTGCTGCAGCAGCTGTAGTGGCTGAGTTCGTTAGTGGGCGGAGAATTACATAAAGGTGAGGGAGGGACAGAGTGAGAGGTAGGCAGAATAGAACTGGATAGTAGGGAGGGTGTGGCACCTCGGATCACCACTGGATGGGAGGAACCATTTGGGTTTATCGCAGCATTCTACTGCTCCTTTGTAATTTCTTCCTTTCGAGATTAATATAAACTGTTTTTCTTGCTGGTTTAGATTGTATCATTCTCTCTGTAAACCAACATGAGTGAATTTTTTTTTATTTAAACAAGATGCTTAACAAGCTTTCAGATTATTTGCTATGTCACTTTGTGTTTTTTGTACTTCAGTGCCAGCATGAAAGCCATGTTTATTTTACCCTCCTAACATATATTCCTCTCTCTCTCTCTCTCTCTCTCTCTCTCTCTCTCTCTCTCTCTCTCTCTTTTTGGTGTTCTCAATTTACATTTAATGGATTAAATTGCATAGTATTCCTCTGGCATTTGAACTTTAGATAAAATGCATTTCTGTTTGTCATGGGTCATGGATTAATAGCTAATTGTGTCCCAAGTTTATCTGCTTGATTAAGATGCCACCCTTACATATAGGTTTCTCTGATCTTAGGTACTACGTGGAGATAATAGTGCTCTTGCAAATGACATTCGGAAGGAAATGAAGGTAGGGAATTGGAACAAAGCTGGATTTTGATCTGAAGTATGTTTTTTCTTTTCTCTAAATCATTTGCTGTTCCACATGTTATTTATAGCTAGACTTCTAATGCATTTCTGTGATATTTCATTGCTGTTGGTTAAAACTCTTGAAACTAGGAGACGAACTTTGCATTTTCCATCATTAATAAAATTTGGAAGTGATATAGAAGGTCTGAATATCTTTTCACCGGAAATAGTTGTTGAGAGGGTCTTTTATATTCAATTATAACAGATTCATGACATTAACTTCCTATTTGTTCATCTTCACCATGCACCAATTGAAGGCCCTTGAAACTGGGTAAATTTACTGAGTTTCTTATAGCTGATGTTCCTAAGGTTTTTATTTTCCTGCGAATATCATCTCTGTTTATCTCATGTAAGCATAATCAGATAAGCTATGTATATAATGTATTTTAATAGCATGTGGCTTATTTTGTTCAGGCATTAAATGGAAAGCTGCTGAAAGCCAAAGACAGGAATACAAGGAGGGACATCCAGAAGGAACTTAGGACTCTGTCCAAAGAAGAGCGTAAAAGGCAGCAGCTTGCTGTAATAGACGTAATAAAAAGTGCAGATGTGGTATTAACTACTTTAATTGGGGCATATTCTAAGAAGCTGGAGAACACTTCATTTGATTTGGTAATTATTGATGAGGCTGCTCAAGCACTTGAGATAGCATGCTGGATACCTCTACTGAAGGTAATGGTGAAAGGCATGTGCAAAAATTTTTTCATGTTGACATCTACCTTTGTGCGAACATTCAATGTAGTTCACAACATTATAGCATTCAGATGTGTTTATTATATCTTCTCCTGATTATAAGTGCATGTCAAGCTATATTCTTTTGCTGTTTGATCACCCCATACTACCTGCCAGTGAGTGATGGGCCAGGCGAGGGAAAATATGAGTGATTGGTTAAAAGACACAATGAAATATGTATTGTATTGGAATATTGGTTAATTAGGACAATAACTCTCAGACATCACAATTTGAAAACTAAAATCATGTCTGAGATTTATGGCTTGAGTTGCATTGTGTACTACAAATCCTCATCTGATTTTCACTTAAAATGAAGGTGACAGTGCTTTCCAATGTATTTTATGGCTAAAGTTGCATTGTGTACTAGCAATCCTTCCACTGCTTTCCAACATTATTCACCAATAATGTTAAGTCTCCTGAACTTGGTGTGACAAGATGTCAAGGATCAGAATCAAAGATCAAACTGAACTTAATTCAAAGATTGACAAAGGAAATTCACTATTTCAATGCGGTCATTATTATCCTACCCCTGTGTGATACATACATGTTTGTAATCACCAAAATTCATAGTGTCATTATATGCAATTGATTGAACTGTTCATTGTTTTAGGGTTCAAGATGTATACTTGCAGGGGACCATCTTCAACTTCCTCCAACCATTCAAAGTGTTGAAGCTGAGAAGAAAGGCTTGGGAAGAACCCTTTTTGAACGACTTGAAGAAATGTATGGAGATGAAATCACATCTATGCTAACTGTTCAGTACCGAATGCATGAACTTATTATGGATTGGTCTTCTAAAGAGCTTTACAACAGCAAGGTTCTCCTAGTTCTCAAATTTTGTCATAGTATTGGTAGCTCTCTTACTTTTGTGTATAAACAATTTAGCAGATCATCTTCACTTATGGCATTTTGTGATAACAGATCAAAGCCCATTCAAGTGTTGCTGCTCACATGCTGTCTGATCTTGAAGATGTGAAGAAGACCTCTTCAACTGAACCAACTCTTCTTCTCATAGACATAGCTGGGTATGTTGTGTTTTGTCGTCTATGGGAATTCTATATTCTCGGAATTACTTGATTAGTTTGGTGACACAGACTTTATTCCTTCTTTGAGAAAATGACATACTAGCATTTTTTTTTTTTATCTAATGCTTTGCCATTTTGTATTACTATATGTGCATTAGTCGGTATACCTATCTTTTTCTACTTATAGAACATTTATTATGACATCAATTGATGTGAAGAAACTGAAGAGAGAAACCGGTCATTACATGTCATAAGAAGCAAATGTTGGTTTATCTGGTATTAGATAATAGGATTGAGATCCTTTAAAGTAAAGAATGTACTTTATAGAATAAAGTGCAAGTTGATGGCCATTGATGAGAAAATTAATAGTAAAAATTGTTATTAAGTACAAGTAAGTAGATAACAATTCATAAATCTAAGATAATTTACATCGTTAATTTTTTCATCAATAGTTATCCACTCCTCACTTTAAAGGATTCAAATCTTAGATAATATTATAGAAGTACTTAAGCAAGTTCTAGGATATTCAAACAGTGTAATTATTTGCTTATATTGATGAGATCTAGGTGTGACATGGAAGAAAAGAAAGATGAAGAAGATAGCACCATGAATGAAGGTGAAGCTGAGGTAGCCATGGCCCATGCAAAGAGACTTGTTCAAAGTGGTGTGCTGCCTTCTGATATAGGAATTATTACCCCATATGCTGCACAGGTATGATATTAATTTATGTTAACCTTTGCTAAATGTTTTGTTAGAAGTTTTATGAGTAAAACCCTCTTTTGGTCCCTCAAAGATGAACAAACTTCTATTTTAATCCCTCACTATTAAATTTTTCTATTTTAGTCCTCCAGAGATCAATTAACTTCTATTTTAGTCCCTCATTATTAAAAATTCCTAATTAAGTCCTCCAAAGATTGAAATTGATATCAATCAAGTTCCTCAATTAGGATAATTGCTAACAAGGTCAAAATTGTTGACGTGAAATTGGCTGGCGTGGCTGATGACATAAGCATGCCACGTCAGCCAATACCCTGCCACGTCAGCAACTTTTGCCTTGTCAGTATGCCACGTCATCCAAATTTTGCCACATCAGTGTGTCATGTCATCCAAATTCTACCACGTCATCATGACACGTCAGCAAATTTGACTTTGTTAGCAATCATCCTAATTGAGGGACTTGATTGATATCAATTTCAATCTTTGGAGGACTTAATTACGAATTTTTAACAATGAGGGACTAAAATAAAAGTTAATTGATCTCTGCAGGACCAAAATAGAAAAATTTAACTGTGAGGGACTAAAATAGAAGTTTGTTCATCTTTGAAGGACCAAAAGAAGGTTTTAGTCAAGTTTTATTTACTCCTCTGAACTAGTATTTCAGGTTGTTTTGCTGAAGAAGTTGAGAAACAATGAGGGCCGGCTGAAGGATGTTGAGATCTCAACAGTTGATGGTTTCCAGGGAAGGGAGAAGGAAGCCATTATTATATCAATGGTTCGATCCAATTCAAAGAAGGAGGTATGTGTACTATATCAGCTAGGTTGCCATAGTTGTTACTTGTGTCTCATAGGTCTTAAATGACCAATGAATGAGTTAGACAATGGTAATGACCTGGATTATGTTCAGGTGGGATTTCTGAGTGATCGTCGGCGGATGAATGTGGCTGTGACACGGGCAAGAAGGCAATGCTGTCTCATCTGTGACACGGAGACTGTCAGTAGTGATGGATTTCTAAAGCGATTGATTGAGTATTTTGAAGAACATGCCGAATATCAGAGCGCATCTGAGTATCAGAATGAATAGGCCGAAACCCCAAGGTTAAAGATTGTTATTGCTGCTTTGTATCTTGTGGTCAATCTCTTGCATTTCGTGATGTTACTAGTAGGGCTTGAGAATTTCTCATCTGGTCATTATTCTTATATATGGTAGGGTTGAAAGTTGATAGTTCATGTAATACCATTTTTTTTAATTGAAGGAAAAAGTTGTTCATTTTTTGCAATATAGTATTTGCCACTTGAAGAATCATGTGGACTTATAATTAGACCTTTTTGTCCTCTGCCATCCTTAATATTTTGCATCGTTTGATAAATTTGTAGGGCAAACTTTTTAAAACCAAGTCGTTTGTTGATGTTGACTCAATTGATGACTGTATTGTGAAATCTATAATTATGTACAAGACATCAGGAGAAAAGGTCACCAATCTGATTATGAACAGAAAGAACTTCGCTATCCAACATGAATATGCTACAAACACGAATGGCATACCATTGCTTGTGCCGTATACCACGCCTCACCTGCAGTTTTCACAGAGCATCAAATGATTTCAAAGAAATAAGTTACAAAATTGGAAATTGTCACAATAATCCATTTGATTTTGTGATCTTAGTTTAATTTATACATTTTAATGATTCAGATTTTTAGAATGAATATTTTGTAAAATTTATTTATGAGAATAGCATGACTATTTTTAAAAGATTTCACATCATCCAATTTTTTTTGTGACATTCTTTTTGATGGATATTGTATATAATTTAGTTTATTGGAGAAGAGAAATAAATGTATATGACCATTTAGAGACAGATAGTTTGCACGGTTTCGTTTTTTTATAATTCTCAAATGAAGTTAATGCCCGACATTTTCATTCCTCTAATCTCTCCACTCACAAACACGCACCAAAAGAAAATCCCCTTAAAAATCTAAAACCTTTCTCTCCTTTGTCGTTTAATTCAATGGTTTTATGAGATTTCAGAAGCGGAGGTAATTAACTAGCAACCCTTATGGGAGAGAAAACCTCTTAAAAGTACTCTATCCTTCCATTACGTAACCATTATTTCACACAACTATGCAACTTCGAGTTTTTCATGTCGTGGGCATTAAGCTACTAAGCAGGTTTATGTTACCAACCTATTTGGTGAATTACCGGACGAAATATGCCACAAGTCACGTAGATCAGACTCCTTCAAGGTTTGCTTCCCTGTATCCTCTCATGAAAATGAACTAAGCAAAATGTAGAGATATCAGATGAAGTTAAAATTAACAAGTACAGTCACGAAAGTGCGAAAAGTAAGTCATTACTAACAGACTGATAAACCTATCTCCATTTTCTGCAACCATAACTAGTATAATAAGCTACTTTTCCGCTTTCTCTAGTAGACTTCTATGCTAAGCTACTTTTCCGCTATTACTTTGCTGCCAACTCATTGGAATTCTACAAACACAAGACAAACAGGAATAGTAGTGGTAGAACCAGAAACGTCTCATGATTACTAACTACTGTATCTTGACTAGATTTCAGCACCATCAAAGTTAAGTAGTTATCTTTCCTTGAAAAAACTGGCTGATTCTCTTAAAAGTTCCAAATGGAAGTGGAGAAAGTGAGATCCTCATTTATATCATATGTTTGAAAATGAGTGGCATCTGATCCCTGATTATCTGCGACTCCATGCATCTCATTCAATGTCTCCCAGTCTATACTCTTGTCAGAAAACACTCCAAATTGATCACTGTAATCTCTTGATGAAGCTTCAGGCTCAGTAGAGCTTCCTGAGCTATCAGTTCTTTCTGGCTGCCTCTCCTGTTTCAGTATTCCCAGCTGTTGAAGAAACTCGTGGAGGTCTATCTGGGGTTTCTCCTGAAGATCTCCAAGCATCCTTTCTGATGATGTTTTGACATCCTTTTCCTTTAGAAGATTTTCGGCATGGCTTTTGCTGCCAATGATCTGAAGTTGTGTCTTTGGATCACAGGATGAACTAGAAGCAGTTTGGCTGAGAACCCCATTCTGCTTAAGTTGCTGTAGCCTCTGATGGATTATATGAACGCTAGGCTGGGCATTTACGTTAAGTAACCCACAAGAAGGAAACATTGAGGTGAAATTCTTGGAAGGTAACCATTTGAACTTCTGGGATTTGATGGGAGAAAAACTGGAGGTGGGCTGAAGGTGGGGAAGATTAAGGTAAGCATCTGGTCCATAGAGTCTCCTTGCAGCCTCATCATAAGCCATGGCAGCTTCTTCAGCCGTGGCAAAAGAGCCAAGCCAGAGCCTGGTTCTCTTCTTTGGCTCTCTGATCTCAGCAACCCATTTGCCCCATGTTCTTTGACGAACACCTCGATACTCGCACGAAGCATTCTGGGGGCCACCTTTCCCCCTGGTTGGCCCCTTTTTCCATGGCTTTAAGGGGGACTTTCTGCAAGTTTCCATGATTGATGCTAGGGGAAGTTTAGCAAGGCAAGGTGCTGGTGATACTTAGAAGTGCTAAAGATGGCATGAAGGGCGCGGGATATGTAGGAGCAAGAGTGGAGTTCAGTATAAATGTTGTCACGTTTGGAGGAAGTAACAAAGCCCATGTGACCGTTATTGAGTGTATAGTCAGAATGTTTAAAATCCTGCATGGATTTCCATTTTTTACTAATTTTTAAGGGTTTTTTTTTTCTAAGAAAAAAAGGTTCGGTCATAAATGGCCTTCTTTTGCAATAGGAATTGCAATCTGCGAGCACATGTTGATGAAAGCAATTATGGGTATAATGGTCTCACTATTGGTAGATAGTTTTGCTATTTACATTAATAAAATTATCATTATTTTAGATATCTCACTGTAGTTCAAGGAACGGCCATCGGGATAATGACGTGAGTAATGCTATTGTCCCATGATTATAAATTGATTGGGTTGCGGAATAAGTTAAAGCTAGTTTTTATACATGAAACTCAACAAATTTAATCATTAAATTTTATAAAATAAAGATTATATAAAAACAATAACATTCTTTTAAATTATGTCTTAAAAGTGGACAGCCAAATGCTACAATGAATTGGGCAATATCACTTGAAATATGAAATGCAAGTTCACAGGAAATTTTATGGGTTAAAGCTTGTTTAGTTGCCACCAAACAATTACCTTAAACCACAAGCCAATATGGTAGATGAGATTACAATACAAAGGGAGAAGGTGGGCATCCCTCAGTCTGCTTAAAACCCCTTAGTATTGAGTGTAGTATGAAACTGGTAAGTCAGCTCACTTTCTCATGGCAATGTTTATTCCTTTATTAGCCAAATTGATTAGTAAGATGAAGAGAATAACAATAAAGGGTTGATTGTTTAAGAAGAAAATATAATCTCTGTGCAAGTTCAACGACAATGATAAAAAGAGAGGCATTGAATTGAATGTTGAGGTGGTGACTAGAATATCTGGCAAGACTCTCACTAAGTTATGTACTCACTGCATTGAATGAACTCTGAAAACTTATCCTTGGATTCTATATGATAGGAGTTGAATTAGTCTCCTCCAAGAGAAGAATTATAAAGACAACCCACCTCAGCATTTTTCAATTTCACGAGCTATATTTCACATGTTTTCCCGTCAATCACAACCTGACTCCCGAGACCCTCGTCACCTTTTTCCCATGCTTGTACTCTTCTCAATGTCTTAAGCTTTATCTATGTCATGCGAGAGTGAATTACGTTCTTACCACTTAAGTCCGTACATGCCCGCATCCTAGCAAGAGATAAAATGGCAATGATCATACTAACGGATTTAAAGACTGGTTGTAATAAAAAAAGAGATAAATAATGTAAAATTTTTTTATAAAATATATTTAAATATGAATAAAAAAGAGATAAAAAAATTATTAATATAAGCAAATAATAAAAATAAAAAATTTAAATTCGAGAAATAAAGAAGACAATATCACTTTTAAAAAAATAAAAAAAGGGAAAAAGTTTTTTCACATAATTATTTTCACACCTTTTTTTTAGCTTGTTTGTCCTTTTTTTTTAGACTGATTTTCCATGAAGCATCTACATCTTTAGGATGACACTATATCAACTACTTTGGTGAGTGAATTTTTAAATTAGTTAAATCTTTTAAGTAACCAACTTCACATCTATCTCAACTTGTGTATGAGGTTTTATATCTATGAATGACTGCGTATCAATCTTTAAATTAATTAAATTTTATAATTTATTTTATAAAATTTAATTAATTAATAATTTAAATTATGTATTATAAAAATAAAAATTCCATAAAAAAAATCCTACATTTCAACTTTCAGGCTTCACCATTCATTACACATTATTTTATTCATTGCTCTATTCAAGGTTATTATTTATAAGTAGCTTTTTCCGAAAGAAAATTGGCACTATGGCTAACAGTTTCTTTGCAGAGATTATCGCCGCCAACAATGTGTCAGGTTTCCTTCCTAGTTGTCCAGCAGCAACGTAGAATATGTAGATCATACGTTTGACAAGTAGACCATTAAGGTTCCACCTTATGAAAATGAGTTCTTGGCATTTTCATGTCTTCCCTTTTTAGTTTTATACACACAGAATCACGTCCTTTTTCCCAGAGCTTTGTTGTTAATTATGGCTTCCATGAAAGAAAGAATAGACACTATAATCTGTTTTAACTATAACTCAAATAGTTTGAAGCTTTAGGCCCTATTTCATGCCAAGATGACCCATGTTTCACTTGTTGGAATGATTTTGAATTGGACTAACATATATTAGTAATTATTATTTAATAAAATTTAAATGAATATTAGTCAAATTGTGTGAAACCAATTGCTATTATTTAATATGGGTTCTTCAAGTTATTGAGTTTTGTATAAATTATCTTATGATAAGTTAGGCTAAAGAAATTTCTATGAGACATTGAACTTTCTGCTCTATTTATATATAGTGTTGTTATGCTCTTGATGTAACACTTTTTTCATCTGTCAAGTATGTGATAGGAAGCCTAAATTCTTAACCGTAATTATATTATTTTATGTTTGCTTCTTATGCAACTATGAATTATAATGCAATATGGTATCCAAATTATCTTGAAACAATTATTTATATTTACACACTACATATTATAGAATGATCTATATATTTAAAATGGATGATTGTTGATTATATTTTATGTATGAATGAATTTTTATCATTCACTTGGTATTAGAACCTTTATAAATTTGATCTATGGTTGTGTACATGTTGATTTGGACTACCTAGTGAGAACCAATTTAAAGTTATCTATGACAATTAAGGTTTTGTTTAATTTCACATCTAGATCTCTTGTTATTACCTGATTTGCTCAATAACTTAGGGGCTTTGATGTATTTTAATTCAGAATTGAACCTTTTTTTTAATTGGCTTAAACTTATGTTTTCTGATAAATTTATTTTGGGGTTTAATATCTTTGACGTTGGTTTGTATGGAACTTTTAGTTAAAAATTACCCAAATCATCTAAGAAATCTTGTTCATAGACTGTTTCATGGTTGAATTCATGAATTTAATATTAAAATTCGATAATAATTCTCCAATTTTAATAAGAGTCATGATATTTTTATAATTTAGCTTTTACTAAATTTTTAAAATATAAAATTCAAATTATTAAGTTTACTAATTCTAACTATATATTCATTAATTAAATAGCGATTTTGTAATATTATTTCTCTTTGGACAAATCTTTTCAAAACATAGATGTCTCATTATCGGGTTTCATGAATTTTGAACACGATAAACCAAATTTGTGAATCATGATGTTTGGCTCTGTCGGAACGAAAATCATGGATTTAAACAGAAGAAAAGGTGGGGAACACCTCCTTTTCAAACAACATTCCGAAACCCCATCCTTATTGCCTCATGTTAATCGCACTACTTAGAGAAGAAAACATGAAGTAAATACCACCAGCTTTCAATACTAGTTATCACTCTCAAGTTTCAAAGCAACTTCCTTCCCCCACCTTCCTCTACCAAATTAACAGACATGAACAATTTAAGAAAAGTTACAATAGCTGAATATGAAAGTGACAAATAGTTTCAAAGTTGGGAAGCAAAGCAGTCATCTAATTCCTATGTCTTCTAACTTTCTGTCTTTTCCCCTCTTTACTATAGTTTGTCCTGCATTTAACGTTGGATGTCCTCTCTTCCATTCCCCTACAATTTCTCATCCAAAATTGCAGCATATAAAAACAGGACACCATTTGTATTTTAAGGTAAATGTCCAACCTGTTGCAATAGTCCCGGCTAACAATAATCAGACAGACACTAATATGACAAAATCCAAACTTCTCCACCGTCATCTCAAAATCCAAAAATTAGTATAGATCAGGGGAAAAAAACAAATAAAAGACTCCCCACCAATGGCAATGATCAAAACCAGACGAACCCCTTAACGATAATAGACAAAAAGAAACCAAAAAAAAAAAACCTTTTTTACCCAACAGGGAAATCTATCCCTTATCTATACCATATCTATGACCTTATTTGATAATTCTGCAGGATTTCAATAGTATTAATCAAGTAAAAACAGAATGGAGCTCAAATTGCAAGAGACAATTCGACAAATGTTCTCTGTAAAATCCCGAGATTCTCAATGGCGAAGATTACCCATGAATAAGTTCATCAACGTAATTTAAGTACCCAGAAAACAAAAAGCCCAAATTATCACGAATTACTAACAATCCATAAGCCCGTTAGAACCCAGAAAATCACAACATACAGATTTGCAGAGTAGAGCTATTCAAGAATACCCGGAAGCGAATTTTAACAACTAAGGATTATAAATCACAGTTATACATCCGTGAGCACTCTAAGAATCTGTAATTTTAGCAGATTTAGCCACAAAATTAATGATTTAATCCCGACATCAAGATGCAGAAAAATTTACAGAAGAATAAGAATGAAGAAAAGGGGACAAATAGTCTAGCTGTTAAAACGGAAGATGGAGTTGAAGATTCGAGAGAGAGCGAGTCTTACGCGAGGGTAGACTCTAACGGTGTAAACGGCGGTCTGTCGGAGGTAATATTCAATGGTCTCGACGAAGAGGTTGAAGCTGCGGATCGGAGGCACGTACAAAGTGAGAGGCACAGCAGAGAAGGCCACCGCGAACAATATCTGGAGCATTTTTAAGCACTGCACCGACGCTGACACTAAGTGGGTCTTTTAGCTGCAAGTGCTGATGGCGTTTCAACGAGCGACAGACGGGGGAAAAAGATTTATTTCAAGACCAAGATTGGTAACGAGAAAAGGAGAAACCAGAAAAACGTCAGGAAAATGGAGACAAAGTGTCGAGAGTGCTGTGGGCCTTGTCTTAATGATTCCTAAAATTGTTATGGAGTACGAAGAAATCGAATACCTATGCAGAAGATTCTTTATAAAATTATTAGAGTAAATTGTTATAATTTTTCTTCTATTTTCTATTTTTTAAATAAATTTTTATTTTTAAAATTTATATTACTTTCATATTTTATAAATACATTACATATAAATTTAAAATATTATAAATTATCAACAAAAAGTAATTGAGTAACAAAATTTTATCTTATTAAATTTTGTGTGAAAAATAATCTTAAGTAAATTTTTTATAATTTATAAATATTTTTATGAAATATTAAAATATTAAAATGTATCTACAATATTATTTTTAATATTTTATAAAAAGCGTTAAAAGAAACATGAAGTATTGTTTTATATCTTGTGAAAAAATAAAATTATAAAAATTTTACATAAGATTATTTTTATAAAGTGTAAAAAAATAAATTTTATTATTTAATTAATAAAAATATTTTTGACAACAGTATTTAATTAAGAATATTTTTAACAATTTAAATTTATATATAGTATATTTATAATATATAAAAATAATAATATAAATTTTAAAAATTAAAAGAGTTTATGTAAAATTGTAAAATAAAAATTAAAAATAATTTACTCAAATCATTGTGTAGATATTCTGTTTTTTTTTTTTTAGTTAACAAATTACAGGGAGGTGATAAATGGGAAACGGGAAAGATGAAAAGTTGCGTAATGAACGAATGAGAAAGCAGGAGCTGGGAGACGTAGGTGGTGGGACCGTGGAAGCGTTGAATCTGGAGAGTTGACAGTGTGCCACCCGCCTGGGGTTTGAAGATGAAACTTGGAAATACAAGTATTCAGCCGCTGGATTGAGCGAGAATGGTGGGTGGGTTTGTCACCTGAGGGCAAAACGCAGCTGACTGTGCTGTTGGATTTGAGAAAGGTCTTTGGAGAGGGAGTTAAATTTTTTAACTTTTTTATTTTTTAATTTTAATAATTTTATTTTATAATTTAATAAATAAATTTTACTTTTTGTTGTTATTATTTTTTAATTTATATTTATTTCCTTTTTAATGCTCGTGCCTTTGGAAAATTTTGAAGCAAAACAGGCTCGGAATTGGTTGTTAGACCTTTGAAGAACACGCTTTTGAAGGCTTGTATGTTAGGTTCGTTCTAGCTACATACCAAATTTCAGTATCTAAGTTAACCAAAACTACCATTCTCCCATAAACTTTTAAGAAACAGTCCTTCGATTTCTATGAATTAATTTTTATAAAAACTTTATTTTAAAAAATTTATATTATTAAATTTATTAAATCTTATAAACTTTATAATAAAACCTTTTATATTTTAATACATCACAACTCAAAAAAGCATAACGTTATAAGTTCTTAAAATATAAATTTAAAAATAATTTATATATTTTACACACCTTATTATACAAAAACTCTTCTAAACTTTGAAAAGCTAACAAAGTTTTTATTTATGTTGAAGAAGCTACTCACCTAAAAGTTGACCGAACGTTCCAAAACCAAATTCGTCATCCGAGGAAACCTCATCTTCAAATAAGGCAAAGATGAACCCACGCGGCTTAATATAAAAATGACCAGCAAAAATTCAAAAGAAGGACAAATATACCAAGATGGATACACATCCCTGAGTTGTACATAGTCTTGGTATTGATTCCAGTGGCAGGTCCAGTCAAATGCAGAAAAGCGTAAAGAAAATAAGAGGCAACCAATTTAGAAATTTCAACTTTGCACTCTGCCACGCATCTTCTAACAACCAAAGGATAGAGAAATTGAATCAAATCAAATATAGTTGTTGAGTTTTAAGCATAAAGAAAAGAAGTACCAACCATAAACATCATATTAGAAACATTTTATGTTCCATCAGCTGTTGTCGTGGGAGGGATATTGATTATACATTTTCTAGTAAACTTGAGGACATAATTCAAAGGTCAGCCGATAATTCCTATTTATATCAAGCACTGAAATTTGCCGAAGCTTCACTTTAGTTTCTTCTAGTTTGATCATCCATCTGAGATGATTCGATTTGACCCTAAAAACATTTCTTTGCTAATAGATGCTAAGTGGTAAGTAATCAAGATGCAAAGGAGAAATATTATGTAGACAAACAAAATCATATCAAAAAAGCACATAAAGTATCAGACAAAATGAGACATGTCTACATGTAAGATCTCCCATTATAAGAACATAATTCATTGAATCATCCATACACCACAACTAGACCGATTTTGATATTCAAACATCATTCACTTTAACAACCTTTCCCTCCCCCAACGAAAAAAAAAACAAAGCCTTGAGTGCTAGAAAGAAAGCAAACTGAAAAAATACTAGTCTTATGCTGTTTGCCTTGAATACATGAGATGAAGTTGAAGACAACAAAGATGAGACGAAGACAACCCTGTACAATCAACATGTGGGTGGAACTGAAGACAATGAAGAAATTGAAATTGAAAGTGAACTTGAAATGGAAAGTGAAATTAAAATTGAAATTGATCTTGAACTTGAACTCTCTTAATACCCTAAACTCTAAAACCCTAAATCCTAAAACTCTAAACCCTAAACATCTAAATCCCAAGACCTAAACTCTAAGTAGCAAGTAATCAAGATGCAAGGGAGAAATATTATGTAGACAAACAAAACCATATCAAAAATGCATCTAATTCCAATATTAAATCAAGACATTCCATAAGTGTAAGAGTACCAGGCAAAATGAGCCCATTACAAGAACAGAATTCATTGAATCAAACATTCAAACTCCATACACCATGGTTGAACAGATTATGATATTCACATATCATTCACCTTAACAACACTCCCCTCCAAAATAAAAAAAATAAACCTTGATCCCCTGTGAGAAAGCAAACTGAAAAAATAATAGTCTCATGCTATTTGCCATGAATACATGAGATGAAGTTGAATGCAACATAGATGAGATAAAGACAACCCTGTCCAATCAACATGTGGAACTAAAGACAACAAATAAATTGAAATTGAACTTTTCTAGTATCCTGAACTTTAAAATCCTAAACCCTAAGTAGTAAGTAATCAAGATGTAAGGGGGAAATATTATGTAGACAAACAAAACCATATCAAAAAAGCACATAATTCCAATATTAAGTCAACACATTCCACAAGTGTAAGAGTATTAGGCAAAATGAGACATGTCTGCATATAAGATCTCCCATTGCAAGAGCATAATTCATTGATTCGAACATTTAAACTGCATACACCACAGCTGGACTGATTATGATATTCACACATCATTCACTTTAAAATCCCTCTCCCCAACTAAAGAAAAAAAATAAGTCTTGAGTGCCACAAAGAAAGCAAACTAAAAAACTAGTAGTCTCATGCTGTTTGCCTTGAATACATGAGAAGAAGTGGAAAACAACAAATATCAGATAAAGACAACCTTACACAATGAACATGTGAAACAGAAGACTACGAAGAAATTGAAATTAAACATGAACTTAAACATTTTCAATATCTTAAACTCTAAAACTCTAAACCTTATAACTTTAAACCTTAAAATCATAAGCCCTAAGCTCTAAACCCTAAATTTTAAGTAGTAAGTAATTAAGATGCAAGGGAGAAATATTATGTAGACAAACAAAACCACATCAAAAAAGCACATAATTCAAATATTATGTCAATACATTCCACAAGTGTAAGAGTACCAGGCAAAATGAGACATGTCTACATATAAGATCTCCCATTGCAAGAACATAATTCAATGAATCAAACATTTAAACTCCATACACCACAGCTGCACTGATTTTTGATATTCACACATCATTCACTTTAACAACCACCCAACAAAGAAAAAAAGCCTTCAATGCAAAAAAGAAAGCAAACTGAAAAAATAGTAGTCTCATGCTATTTGCCTTGAATACATGAGACGAAGTTGAAGATAACAAAGATGAGATGAAGACAACCTTGTACAATCAACATGTGAAACTAAAGACAACGAAGAAATTGAACTTGAACTTGTTTGTTCTCTCCTAACAAAAAAAAAATTTGAAATTGATATCAAAATTAAACTTAAACTTGAAATTGAACTTGAACTTCAAATTTAAATTGAAATTGAACTTGAACTTAAAAATGAGCTTGAACTTGAACTCGAACTTGAAACTGAAATTGAAATTAAACTTGACTTTAACTTGAAATTTAAATTTAAATTTCAAATTGAAATTGAAATTTTCTAATACCCTAAAACCTTAAACCCTACTTCCTAAACCCTAAAATCCTTTTACACTAAACCCTAAAATCCTAAATTCTAAGCAAACCTTAAAACCCTAACCCTTGAAATTCTAAACCTGAATCTTAAAACCTTCAATCCTAAAATCCCAAACCCAAAATTTTAAAGCCTCAAACTCTAAACGTTAAAACTTTAAATTCTAAAACCTAAACACTTTAAATTGAATATTCAAAACCCTAAATTCTAAATCTTAAACTTTAAACCCTAATTCATAAGCCCTTAATTTACTAAACCCCTAAATCTTAAAATCTTAAACTATAATATCTAAACTCTAAATTCTACAATTCTAAAACCCAAAACCCTGATTCTCTATGAAACCCTAAACTTAAATCCTAAACACTTAAGCACTCAATTTACTAAACCATGAATCTTAAAACTCAACCTTAAATTAAGGCGGTACATGGAAAATGGAAATGGTGAAAAGTTGCATAATGAATGAGAGAGCAGGACTAGGGAGACAAAGGTGGTGGGAGCATTGAATTTGGAGAGTTAAGAGTGTGCCACTTACCTAGGATTTGAAAATGAAACATGGAATTACAAGTATTCAGCCATGGGATTATGCGAGGACGGAGGTGGGTTTGTCACCTAAAGGCCAAATGAAGCAAACTTTGCCTCTGGATTTGAGTAATTCTAAATATAATTGGAATTTTTAATTAATTATCAATCAATTGAAGTCTAAACAGGGCATCCAAAACATAACTTTGTAAGCTATTAAAATATAAATTTAAAAATAATTTATATATCTAACACATTTTATCACACAAAAGCTCTTCAAAGGTTTGAAAAGTGAACAAAGTACAAACTTAATTAAACCTTGTGAAGATATAATTTCTTTATATATAAAGAAAATTGAAAATCAATACACTATTATAGAGACTCTTATTTATTTCACAGAGGCAATCCAACTACAACTTGACTAGGGGTGTGCACGATCGGGTTTTGGATCAGCTTTGTGCTAATTTTTGGTCAGGTCACATAGTTTCCGATTGAAGATTTCTCACCCAATGTTGACCAAAATATATACGAGTTGGATTCGAGTTCTCGGGTCTCGGTTGGATTGTCGAGTTTTATGTATGTTTTGGCAACCGGTCTTGGTCAGGTCAGGTTTGGTGAAAAATACATAACCCGTTACCAACTGCAATATGTTTATTTAGGTCAAGTTCGAGTTTCTTTGGATCAGGTCAATACATTTTGCACACCCTTAAACTTAATCAATTCTTCAAGTATTATAGCAGAATTAAGTAGGAAAATATTTCAAAACCAAATTCATCATCCGGGAAAGCCTTATCTTCAAATAAGGCAAAGGTGAATCCACAGGGCATATTATGAAAATGACTAGTAAAAATTCACAAGAATGAGGAATATAACAAGATGGACAAATTGGTTTTTTTGTTGTAGAGATAGAGAAGTTTTAAAATGAGACAGATATAAAATTAAAAAAGATAAAAAAAAGTAAAAAAAAAATTACATATTAAATTTTAAAACAAAATAAAAAAGTTATCAAAGTGAAATAAAAAAAAATCTAAATCCAAGATAAACTTATTTGTTCTCGGATTTTCCCCCGGTGGACGAATTTGCCCTCACTAGGTCGAGGTCCGATTCCGACCCGGTAACAAACATTGTCTTGGATACGTGCGCGTAGATCGGGAGTAGCAGGAGATCCGAAACTCGGCAACGTCTTCTCAGGTACGCTCCTTCTGTCTCTTCAATTCCTGTTTGTTTTCGGAGAAAATGCAAGAAAGAGGCGAAATCAATATATCGGGTTTTAAATTTCTTAATACTTCTCTTTTTCTACTGAGCCAGCAAATTGCCATTTGGATTAGTTGAAATCTTGATGACATGACATGGATTTAGGGTTTTGATAAGCTATTTCAGATCTATTGCTAAAAATGTTATTTGGTCCATTCAGCTTTGGTTTTGTGATTTTCTATTTAGCTCGTTACTTAGCTTCGAGTGCATGTCGGTGGTATGTGGAAATTTTACTTTCTCATTACAAGATTAAATAAATGACAGTAATGTTATCAATATCTTTCTGGAAAGTGTAGATTCATATTTTGGAGAAATGAAACTTATTACCATTGATTCACATGATGTTCTTCTTTTGCTTGAAGAAATGCATATCATAAAGTCCTGAAATGAATTTAGCCTTCTCAAAACTTGTGAATTCCACGCCATCAGAATCAATAACTTGACTGAAAACATTTAAAGAGACTTCTAGCTTAAACTCTGCGCCTGGAGATTTCTAGTCGCTTGGTTTGAAGAAAAGGTTACTTTGTAATTTGGGTATGCAAAATTTCATTTACTTATACAGTCTGTTGCATTTCAATTTGAATCTCCTTTCTTTTTAATTTATTTATTTATTTTTTTTTTTGAATTTTGAAGGTGATCTTTTGAGTTTCTGCTTATCACTGACTACTCATTCGTGGCTAATGTGTTTTTCATAGCTGAACATTAAAAATTTATCTAATGGACATCTTGTTTTGGAAAGTGAAGCCATGGCGGGGTCCGGGAGTTCCATGGTGTATTCCTTTCTTCTATTCACCGTCATTCTCTCTCTTCAAGAAATGTATCGTGGGAAATTAGCATCATCAGAGTTATTTACAATACTTGGGGGGTTCACCAGCTCTCTCCTATTTCTTGTGCTCCTGACTGTGAGTTCTAAAGTTCCCTTGACTTCCTTTTTCATGAATTATAATCACGTCAATATATGAACGTTGGCCTGGCCCTCAAGGTTTTTTGTGTAATGCTGATAGTATGATTTCCTAGCATACAGGTTTCATTTAGATTAGAAGGAAAAACTATTTGTTGTGTCATTCAAAGTGAAAAACTGTATTATCCCATTACAGCTCTTTTGGTACTATTTTTTTAATTATTTTGATTTATATTATGTGTACCTGTACTAAGTCTTCCCTTCAAAAGCCGTCAATGATGCTTTGTGTGTAGGCATGTCAAAACGGGTTGGCCCGCCCCGGCCCGCCCCGGCCCGCCAAAACCCGCAATTAAACGGGGCGGGGCGGGCTGGCCCGCATAATAAACGGGCTACAAAACCTCAACCCAGCCCGCCCCGCGATGGGCTGTGGGTTATGCGGGCCAACCCGCAATAATTTAAAAAAATTATTAAAAATTAATATTTACGAAATTTTACTTCCAGTTGCAGTGTTAGTTGAATAAATGCAGGTAAAGCTTCAACTAAAGAATGGATAAAATAGAAGTACAACCTGATGCTGATCCATGCCTATTACCTAATTTTTTCCATTCTTGCTACCAAGATATCATAAAAATTCTCATCAACATATTTATTTTCCCTGATAAATACAACTATATATAACATCATGAAATAAGATCATGGCAATAAATACTAAATAAGATAAATTGTTTCTATTCAATAGAGAAAAATGAGTAATTTATGATAAAATTCTTGAGGCCTAAACTTAGAAATTCCTTTACACAACCACATATTGCTTGTATGGTAAAAACTAAGTTAGTCAGCAGCAACATGTGTTAGGCTAAAAAATTTGAGCTTCAGTGTGTTAACAGTCATAACAGGCCAGCTTAACAAACTTAGAACTAACTAGACTAAAAGGAATCAATTTGAAACATAAATTAAAATTACAAACAAAAAGAACTACCTACCATAGAAGCTGCTGATCTTGTTTGGAAGAAAAAACATAAAGATCACAATAAGGCACCAACATATAATTTTCATCATCCAGCCTCCATGGTGCAAATTATCTCAAGGATCCTTCTAGTTTTTGACACCAATCATCAGAATTGCCAAAATTGTGAAAAAAAGAAAATTTCCCAAGCTGACCCACAGAACTGCATCTGTTTCAACTTTCAAACCATTCTCTGCTACGTGTACATGTAAAATGATTGATTCCTACAGCAATAATAAAAAAAATTACATGATACATCCATCTTCAAACACATTATAAGAATTCTGCTTGTCCAAGTATTTCGTTAACTTACAAGGAATATTTCAGTATCACTATCACAATTGGCTTCTAACTCTCCCCAATTAGATTTACCTACACCACCAAATTACATGCACACATTAACATAGTAATTAAAATGTAGTATCAATATAGTAACTATCATAAATATGCAAAAATAATAACTTACATCTTCTTCATTGACTTGTCCTTCATCCTCATTAAGTAATTCATATTGAGTATTTGAACCTTCTTTTGATAATGTTGTTTTAACTTTTATTGCATCTTCATTACCATCTACAACTAAGTAAATAATTAAAGTGATTATAACATTGTAGTACTGAATATAAGTTTTGAATTAAATAATTAACAAATTATAAACAAAACAATATTACCATTGAAAGAAAAACCATGTAGCCAGTTACGTGTGCAAATAAGAGCTTCAACTTTTTCAGGAAAGATACGGCTTCTATATTTGTTAAGCACATGAGCACCAATAGAAAAAGCTGATTCTGACGCAACTGTAGTAATAGGAATAGCCAAGACATCACAAGCCATTACTGATAAGATTGGAAAACGATGCTTATTCATCTTCCAATACTCCAATATATCTAAATCCTCAAAAAAACGAAATTCAAGCCTTGGCTCCTCCAAATAGAGATCCAATTGAGATTTTCCAGCATTTGTCACAGTTTGACTCTCAAACATATAAATTTCCTACATTAAATGAAGTTCAAGACAAATAATAAACAAATTAGATATATACATATATAACTAATATGTGCAAAAATAGTAAAGTGATTAATTAAAGAAAAAATAACTACAAACTTTTACTTACATCAAGAATTGTCTTGCCTTTATTCAACCTTCCTCCCTCACTTGGTCTAGGTGTGAGTGTAATAGAAGATTGAGATTGAGAAGAACTTGGTGCACTAGAAGATTTGACATATTGTTCAAAAAGCTTGTATAACATTGTCCTTACATTTTTAATCTTTTCTTGACAAGTAAATGCATCAACTTTTGAGTAAAAGTACTCCAGCATCGCAAGCTTTATGCGTGGGTCAAGAATAGCTCCAAGTGCAAGAACAACACTATAATCACTCCAGTATTTATCAAACTTTTCTTTCATTTTCTGACACATGTCACTGATTACCAAATCTTCATTTTTCAAGTTTTCCAACAACAAACATTCAATCTTCCATACTTGCATAAAATACAAATTAGAAGTAGGATAAGAAGAACCAGAAATCAAGTTGGTAATATCATAAAATGGCTCTAAGAATTCACATATTTTCTCTCCTCTTTTCCACTCCTCAACTGAAGGACAATCTTTATAATTCCTATCAACCACTTTAAGAGATGCAAAAGCCTTTTTATACTTGATGGCATTGTCTAACATCAAATATGTTGAATTCCAACGAGTGGACACATCCAAACGTAAGCCAGCATTGGTGTCAATATTACCAACTTGTTGCACACATTCTTCAAATTTTAAAATCCTACTTTCAGAACCTTTCACATACTTCACAGATTCTCTAATTTTTTTCAAGGCCTCACTAGCTACTTTCAACCCTTCTTGAACAATGAGATTCAATATATGAGCAGAACAACGAACATGAAAAAGTTCACCAGCACATAATAAGCTATCATGCAAACATAATTGTTCTTTCAGAATATCCTTCATACTATTATTATTTGAAGCATTATCCAACGTGAGAGAAAAAATTTTTTTCTCAATTCCCCATTCCTTTAAAAAATTATACAACCTGGCAGCTAGTTCTTCCCCAGTGTGTGGAGGAGGCATATGAGCAAAATTAAGTATTTTGCTGTTTAATTTCCAATTATCATCAACAAAATGAGCAGTCAAGCAAATATAACCCTCACTAGTGCAAGCAGTCCATACATCTGAAGTTAAACAAATTCTATTAGAAATCTTAGCCAACATTTGCTTGAGCTGCTCTTTCTCCCTCCTATAAATTTTATTGATATCAGTAATCACAGTATTTCTAGAAACAAAAATAACATCAGGATTAATATACTTCACCCAAGCTCTAATCCCAGCATATTCAACAAATGAAAAGGGCAAATCATGTTGGATGATCGCAGCAGCACATAATTCACGATGAATTTTCTGATCTATTTTCCTACTTCTCAATTTCATATCTCCATCTATAATCATTTGTCCCACATCTTGAAACTTAAGCATCTTGCACTTTGGCAAATGACGTTTCAATGTGGAAGTCCCATATTTATGACCACCAATCTTATATTCAGTTTTACATGCATTACACTTTGCCCTTTCAATTCCATCTTTCCCAATCCCTAAATTTGTGAAGAAATTCCACACTTCAGAAGTTTGTTGTCTACTCCTTTTCTTTGTTCCACCCTCAGATTTTTCTAACATTGACTCTTCAAGTAAGACATCATCATCCAAATTAATAGATTCCATGACTTAATCAAATCAAATTCAGCTACCAAAGCCCAATTGTTCTATCTAGGTAAAAAACAAACAACAAATTTAGAAAGCAAACATGAGACTAACTAGAAAGAGACAAGCAACAATAAACAACCATGGAGCATGACATACATATGAATCTAAATAATTAAATATGAATATAGAATTATCAAGAAAACCTATAGAGAAGTAAAGTGACAACAGAACACAAGAGTAGGGAACAACTAGATCCCCTGAGAGACATAACAGAATAATCACGTTCTACCTTACTTTCTTCTGTTTGGAATAATGGGGCCTCTTGTTTTGGTTAAAAAGTTGTCTTTTCCTTGGCTCTATCGGTTCATTTAATGGTTTATACATATGCTTCTACATATGCGATGGGAAAGTACAATTGCAATGCATTGGGAGGTAAGTTTGCCAATACCATAAGCATACTGAGCAAAAAAATACTTTTCACTCGGTACACAATGAACAGACCCAAAATCAGTTCAACAATCCAAGAAAATGTCTCCTTTCAACTTCTTATTCTCTGGTAAGGATGGCGTCAAGCAGTTTAGTACATGGCTTTGCAATTTAACAATAAATGTGATAAGTTTAAAAATGCAAATGTAAACGTACTATTTTAGTTTGTGTTTGTGTGCTTGTTTGTGTGCTTGAGTGCATGTCTGTAACGGAAAAAGTAAATATGTGCATATTCTGCAAAATGAACGTAACAAAATTTTTTCTAAAGTACATGCAAATCTTTGGAACATCTACACGCTGGCTGAGAACAGATTTGGAGCTAATCTTAGCAAAAAATAAAATTAGCATACATCATACATGAAAGGAACACTGACCTGAAGAGTAGAACCACTATCAATGGCCAATGGGTGTGCCGTGTGACCGTGTCCGTGTGCGTACTGTGTAGCAGCGTAGCACTTAGGATTGGCGTTTGGGACGGCGAGATGACGAGACACGGAGACAGCAAGACGACGTGACGGCAACGGTGAGACAGTAGAAGGCGAGACAGCGAGACGGGCCAGACGGTGAGATGGCGAGACGGTGAGGTGAGAGAGCGACTGATCACTGAGGTCTGAGGACTGAGGGCGAGGGTGAGGCGCGAGGGAGGCTTCTTCTGGAGCCGAGGGAGGCTTCTTTGGGAGCCAAGACCGAGACTGAGTCACTGACCGAGAGGCGAGAGCGACGGAGGGTCTGAGTTGTCTGAGAAACTGAGATAGCGAGAGATGGAGACAGTGACCGAGAGCGACGGAGGGTCTGAGAGACTGAGATAGCAAGAGACGGAAAGTCGGAGACAATGAACTGAGGGTCTGAGTCTGAGATAGCGAGAGACGAAGAGAGTGCACTGATCGTGATTGAGAGGCGAGAGCGACGGAGTCACGGAGGGTCTGAGTCTGAGATAGCGAGAGACGGAGAGAGTGAACGAGGTCCGACGACTGAGGCCGAGGGTGAGGCGCGACGCGAGGGATGCTTCCTCGACTCTGACCGAGAGCAATGGAGGGTCTGAGATTGAGAGACTGAGATAGCGTCGGCGTCGCAGCGAGAGATGAAGACAGTGGCCGAGAGTGAGTGACAGAGGGTCTGAGACTGAGAGTGAGAGACTGAGATAGCGAGAGAGTTGAGAGACGGAGACAAATGAGTCAAATGACAATGAACTGAGGCCTTGAGGGTCTGAGTCTGAGTCTCTGAGATAGTGACTTAGTGAGAGACGGAGAGAATGAACAGTGAACTGATCGATACTTCATACTCAAGACTCGAGAGCGACTGAGCGAGTGATGGGAGCGTCTGAGAGCTATCAGCTATGCCTGTGCAGCTGTGCTACTATTGCTGACCGAGAGAGACTAAGAGTCTGAGACTGAGAGCTATGCGGGATGCGGCTATGCCTGTGCTGCTGTGTCAGTGCGACCCATGACCTGTGAGACAGACTGATAGTACGGGACGAAATTTCAGAGCGTGTAACGTGTCGTTGCAACTTAAAATCTGAAAATTTTGTCGTTAATATCATGCGGGTTATAGCCCGCGGGTTAACCCGCCCCAAACCGCTTTAACCCGCGGGTTATACGGGGCGGGTTAATTTATCCGCAAATAAGCGGGTTTAATATGAAGTAACCCGCCCCGCCCTTTATGCGGGGCGGGGCGGGCCAGCCCAGCGGGCTCAACCCAAATTGACATGCCTATTTGTGTGCATACTATTTTACTGGATACTGCTTCTTGTAGTATATGTCATTTTAGTAAACTGAAACCAAAATGTTATACGAAGAAAAATTCCTGTTTTTCTTTCATTATTGCTGAGGTTGATGTCCACGTAGATTGTGCCCCAGGTCATTTGTTAAATAACCTTTCTTTAGTGGGGAAAGCAAAGAATCTTTTGTTGATTGTACCACTCTGGTGGTCCATATTAACAATATGTATATGAATGATTATTGTCGTCCATTTGGGTTGCTTTTTTATTATCTTCTGTTGTGTACTTCTAAAAAAATGGTTTTTATGTTTGCTTTATTTATGTGCTTGCAGTTCATTGGAAATTTTCAGGAAACAGTTGGATCAAGAACTGGTTGGGGCTCTGGTGAGTGCATGTTGACCATGAGCGTTGATTACTGATATCATCATTTTATATTTTATTTAAAGGAATTTGTTATTACCTATAACTCAGTGAATATTAATTGGAACTTTTCAGTGTTCTCCTGATATTGAACTTTATACACATGGACTATTGAAGGGTCTTATATGTTAGTGTGTTATATATATCTGAAATTATGATTGCCATAAAATTCACTTGTGTTTGTTCTACTTAGATACCAACTGCGATCCCTAAGTTTTGCTGTAGAAAGAGGTGCAAGCCTTTTACTTTGTCGTGAATTTCCTGCATGACATGGTTTTCTTTGTACAGACTGTGTTTTATACTATATGTAGAGAAGAAATACAGGCTTTGGGAAAATTCTTTCTTGCTGTGTTTCCATTGATCAGGTAAACTACATAAATGCAAGAAGAGTCTCCACGATCTACTCCTAAACTTTAGCTAATTAGCTAATTTACTCCTAAACTTAGCTGCTACAGAGATAAAAAAGGAATTAATCAACCTAAAAATCGTCCTAATTTAATCTATTTGCAGATTCAATGAATAAGGACACTTATCAAAAAATGTTTAGCTAAAAGTTGACTCTTTGAAGATAGAGGCTGCTGCATCTACTAGGGAGCTTCTTCTTCTTAATGTAGAAAAGCTGATAAAAACAATGCAGAATAGGACAGAAGATTACTATATTTTCACATGTTTGTTTAATGAGGCACATAGTTGTTAATAGCGAATAGTATACTTATAGCGCTTAGAGTTATTGTGACATAGCACATAGTATTGTGTATTGCATATTGCTATTTGAACAATAGCACAATTTTATTACATATATAAATATATATTTTTATATATGTAATATAAGCCCAAATAACAATATACAAAAAATTGCCTAAACAAAATATGATAAAGGCAATGAAGGGAGGGAGGGAAAGCAAAATGAGAAAGATAGCATAGGTGAAGGAAGGTTTAAAGTGGAGAAATTGGGCCAAATACCGATAGTGCAAGTAGCGCAGCATACTGCACACTATGCTGCACTATGTGTACTGCATTATACTATTGCCTGTAGCGTACACTATGCTGCACTATGTGTACTGCACTACACTATTACCTGTAGCGTAGCGCAACAGACCATAGTGCAGCACTATGCACTATAACAATCCCTATGGCCCGTTATTAATAACTATGACACTATGTTGCACTATGTGTACTGCGTTATACTATTGCCTATAGCATACACTATGCTGCACTATGTGTACTGCATTACACTATTGCCTATAGTGTAGCGCAACAGACCATAGTGCAGCACTATGCACTATAACGATCCCTATAGCCCGTTATTAATAACTATGATGAGGCATAATGGCAGAATTTAAGTTGAGTCTTAATTCTTAAAAGAAGAAATTGAGTTAAAAAGAAGAGCAGAGTTTCATTGAAGAGGATTACCATAACATAAATTGGTGATTTCATTCCTCCAGATATCTGGAATATATGAATGAATTATTAAATCTCTTAAGAGATTATTGATGTCAGTTTCCACAGGATTACTTGCTTGGTGGAAGTATTATTACCGGACTTTTTTCATGAAATTAATAAGGGCTGATAAATTATGTTGGATTATTGATTGAGTAAATATCTTTCTTCTTGTATTCAATTTTCTTTATTTCATTGATTGATGTTGTTTTGTCTGTCAATCTTATCTATATTTGTCTTGTCTTATGCCAAATTCTCTAACTTTACTCATACACCATTAGGATAACAGTCTAGTGATACATGATGATGAACAGCTGTGAATTTTTTCATCTAAGTCACTTTATGATGAAGAGTTGTGACACTTGAGGAAAACTCATGTTTTTGACCTGGAAGTTGCATGAAACGTTTATTGGTATTCAACTCAATGTTTCTTCTAGTGTTACCATTTATAATTTATGGACACCTGAGCTGCCAGTAGTCGTGTACTGTTTTTTTATGAGAACGCTGAACCTAGTGTATTATGTGTTTTGCAGTCATATTAGCTGAAGTAGTTGCTCTGGTTGCTGCAAGCACTGTCCACCGAGTATGCATAACAACATGGTAAGTTTTCCCCTATTTTAATGATTGTGAAGGACGAATTGGTCTGCAGTTGTTAACAAAGAGAGAGGTAGAGAGCCGCAGGAGTGGGGGTGGTATTGGAGGATGAAGAGAATCTTTAAGCCAATGGCCCCTTGGTCTAATAGTGCGAACTCACTCCAAAAAGTTGGAACTTGGATATTCCAGTTCAAGCCTCCCCACCTCCTTAAACATGGCTTGTTTTAAAACCTCCAAATCAAAGACTACAACTGCATATTACATCAACTACTCAAACAGAAATGATATGATGATTACAGAACTGTCAACTGCTAGCTTGAGTTCCATGCATATGACATTTGACATCTTTAGAAAATTAGAGTAACAGTTTATGGCTTGATTATTCTTTCAAAACTTATTACATATTGTGGAATTCATGTTTAACCATCCCTCAGGGCAAACTGATTTAGAAAACAAATAAGGCTTGTTATCCATTAGCCTTGATAATATTTCAAATGGTATGCGTTAGCATTTAGACTTAAGTCTAATCAAGATTACTCTGTCAATGAAGAAAACAATTTACAATGTGATATGCTCAGATGCTTGATGGTAAATAAATAATCAAAAGCATTTGTAGCATGAGTCATAGGGTAGTTAAAATTAGTTACTGAAGCAACCGGCCTAATTGTTGCAGCCTAATTTTTGGCTTGCAAATTGCAGAAAGTTGGATGGATGTGTCCATCTGGAAAATCTCAAGGATTAAGGCAATGAAAATGAGCTCCGTGTGGAATGGATTAAATTAATTATAAATGTAGCAAACTATAGATATTGTCATATTCTGGCATTTAATGATGAAATTATAGTAATTAAAAACAATGACAATGTATTCACTAATCATGGTTAATTGTCTTATCTTGGTTTTAATCTCCTTTTAATGTTTGTTGCAAAAATTCAGTTTCCTGTTCTCAGCTGGATTGCTGTACGAGATTAACAAGCTCTCAGGGTTAGTGCTTTCAACAAGTGACTCGAGAACCAAAAAGCACAGTGGGAGAACATAATACAACGAGTTTTTTGTATGCTTATTGTGAAGTATCTTTTATAGAATTCACCCCATTGTATCAGTTTTAACGCACGACCCTAGTATTGACTTACATCAATTATAATACATGTTGATGCACGATTAGTCAAATTCAGTAGTTTTTAGGTCCTAATATGATCTAGTATGTTTCATCACATTATGAATGTCCACAATGGAACTACTGACGTAGCCACTTGTGGTGCTATCTGAATTTTAGAAAAGTGATAGATGTATTTTAAAAACATGGTGTAAAATAAATAATTAGTTTAGATTGTTATAAAATATAGATAAATGTATTTCAGCAAAATGAGAAACGAACGGTTAGACGAAGATTACTAGATCTGAACAAGTGATGATTAACTATATCCAAAAAGAAAAGAGTAAAGCAAATAAGAAACAGATGAGATGCTGTTAAAATATAAAGTGAGAAATAATTTATATATCTAACTCATCCTATTGCACAAAACTCTCCTAAGCTTTGAGAAGTGAACAAAGTAAAAACCTAATTAAACCTTGTGCTGATATAATTTCTTTATATATAAAGAAAATTGAAAATAATAAACTGTTACACTCCTTTATTTACGTCGAAGAAAGCAACCCCCCTCAAACTTGACCAAGTCTCATAGGTATTATAGTGGAATTAAGCAGGGAAACATTTTAAAACCATATTCATCATCCAAGAAAACCTCACTTCAAATAAGGTAAGAATCCACCGGGTATAATAAAAAAATGACCAGTAAAAATTCAAAAGAACGACAGATATAACAAGATAGATACGCATACCTGAATTCTACAGAGTCTTGGTATTGATAACTATTCTCTGGTATTTATAACATGATCATAGTTCCAACCTTTTTACATGACTGTTTAACTTCTCCACGATCTATTTAAAAACTATTTCTCTAACAAGTGTCGTACATCACATATGGGGAAAAAATGGGCAGAAGGGTGATATAGTACTTGGTGCAACCTTTTCTCTAGCCTCTCCAAAGGAAAAACTTAATTGCAGCTCACTGAGAAGATATGCATGCTAGCAACTTTCTGCACAGCTGTTGTAACTCAAGTGAAGGATCTGAAGAAGATATACTTGAGAGTACAGACCTTGCTTCTAACAGTCCACCCGATATGCTTCCCAAAATCCCGTCTTCACTGGCCATAAGAGATGCCATGAGCTTTGCGCCCGCCATTCTTTCCTGTTCAACATTAATAATACACCGACATTAATTTGACATGCTTTATGTGAAGAAAATAACTACTAATTTTAGAATCAGAGGACTCATGATTATCCTGAATATAATCAATTATTTAATTTTTTTGGTAAGTTCTACTAACTTCCTCTTGGTTTAAAAAATTAAAAATGTAAATCCATTTCTCCATAATATATTTGCCATAAATTCATGTGCAACCACCCCATATTTTATGAGTAAATATAACTTTCAAAAAATAAAAATTAAATCTTGGATGCAGATCATCCACAAGTTCGATTTCATCACCAACAAAGATATCTTACCATTGATAGTTGGTAACCGTCACAACACCTACCCCAAAGCCCCAGCATGCGCTGGGGAAGAGAAGGGGTGAAGGAGTGAAATAGAAGGACCCAGAAAAAGAAAGGAAGACAATAAATAAGTAATCAATTTTGAGGGCAATGCCATTACTAACAGGCATTTAGTACTCAAAAAACATTATTTGCACACACCCACCATTAATGCATTTAATGCATGAAGCACATACTTAGCACTAAAAAATGGAGAAACCACATCATTTAGGAACTGTAAAATTCTCTATCCCTGTAAGATCACTAAAATGACATTACTAATGTTGAAAAGCAAGAAGAATACCTTCTTTGACTCCTTTCTAAGGGCATTCAGAGAGATTTTGACAAGGTCAGATGCATAAGGAAGAACTGCAGATCTCAGATGATAGACAGCTGAAAAGAGCACCTGAATGCACGCTGCTCTAATCTCTGACTTCATTTCAAACTGCTTAAATAAAATCGATTTCATAAACCAAGCAGGATTACAGCTCCATTATACTCAGTCACACCTATCAAGTCATCATGAAATAAATATTTACCTCAACTGAATGAAGGAGAGAAGGAAGAACAAGTACTGCAAACTGCTTCTTGCAAGATTCTGAGATCTTTTGGCAAGTGCTGATGAGAACATTAGCCATGCACAGACGAAAAGGGAGGGGAGGTGCAGCTACAAATGTACAGTTTCCATGATCCAGTTCAGAAGTTGAAACAAGATCCATCTTGTCATTTAAAAATTGACTGATCACATAGGTGACAACAGAATTCCCCAAGGCAGCAGACTCTACATGTAAGAAGTCCAATCAACCACCCAGCAAAAGTTTAATGCTTATATTTAGGGTAACATACACACTGATACTACCTTTCTTCCCAACAACCCTACTATTGTCTGAGGTGGGGTCTGCAACTGATTGCTCAGCTTGTAGTTCAGCACATATCATCAGTGCTAGACAATCAATGCATCCATGTTGTGCTTTAGAAACTGACCAAAAAAAAAAAAGGTCATGCCCACCACAGTTGGTTTTAATTGCTGAAAAATTAAAAGAAAATAAAGAAACTAACTACTTTCTGACCTGAATCAGCATCTAGACAAGGCCATAACAACACTGTTTCAACCCTCTTTCTGATTGTAAGCATGGCAGGATGAGATAATGACTCCCAGCCTCTAACCTATAAACTCAAAGAAACTACATTACCACTTGAACAGATTATACCAGGGATATAACAGACTTTCTTAAAGCAGAATATGAAAATTAGTATATTGGCAGAGGAAAATAGTACCACTAGGGATGTGCAGATTGAAAATAAGCAAGCCTTTATCTTCAGTATGTTCCTAGAATCAATAGCCTGCTCTAAGTTGGAGCAAAGAACTGGGAGCAAAACCTAGAGAATCAAAGACCGTTGACAAATCAGAGTAGTCCTTAAAATTGTGAAGATGGTAAATGATAAATTAACAGATAGGAAAAGTAACTGCCAAAGTATAATCAATGAGCTTTAGTGTGGTTCCAGAATATCTCAGATAGGATATCATAAAGCGGTATGGGTGTAATATAGTTTCTAGGCATTTATACATCCTGTACCTTCCAATATATCATAAATTCATTCAAACTGACAGAACTCCTCAGAAAGAAAATCTATTTTTGAGAATAAAGACAAAAACCAGCGGCAAGTTTCAATCTCATGCAATATATCATAAATTCATTTCTAGAAAGATAAATTCATGGGAATAGGTCAAACCCCTCAAACGAGGGGGAATAACAGAACATAAAGAAGCTTCTTTTTAAGAAGGGGAAGGGAATTTTCCAACTATTGGCTTTAAAGAATTCAACAGCATCAGCACTTTTGTGCTTGCCAAACTCTATTGCCATACTCAGGATCTACATTTTATAAATTCAGTCATGTTCTAAAAACAATTGAGAGCGTTGAGGGTATAGACCTGCAGAGTAAATATCACCCTCAACAGATCCAAAGCCTAAATTTCCCAAAAAATAAATGCCCAAAAAATCTTTCAATCCAGCATGTAAACCAAGGCCATGCTATCATTTGAAGAGATAAAATGCTGATATCTTTCAGCTCAAAAAAAAAAAAAAAATCTGATGTCTTTCCCTATCAAAGTCATTTTCAATTACCTGGGGATGAATGCGTCCACACAGCTCAGCAGAAAGCTTCCGGACATCTTCAAATTCATACTCACAAAATGCCCTGAAAAAAATAAGCAACAGAAGATATCCGTCAGGCTCTCCTAATATGCTGGGGTGAGCCAAAGGCTATGCTTAAGGACAAACCTGTTTAGGATGAGAGTAGCAATGCACTCATAACCAATCTCAATGTCCCTGCTGCCTGAATTTACCTCACATGAATTATAAAATATTAGAATGTCTTCACTAGAAGAAACAAAGGCCATTAGTAGTAGGAGGGGGGAGAGATGACTCAACTTCTACCCTGATAGACATATAATACTTTATGCACCCAAGATAAAAAAGAATAAAAATCCGAGGCAAGAATCTGTACAACTGTAAATCTCAAACATGGAAAGGAAAATTGGTAAATTGTGTAGAATTTTTCCATACCCTTATTTTCTCTCCTTGAACCATCCCTTACCAAATGATAGTTTCAGGCACATATTGAATTTGTAAATTTATCCATGCAAAAAAGAACTTCCAAGATTTCAATTTGGGTGCCCTTTCCTGGCCCAAACAGTTTTCTTGCAGTGGAGGAAGGGCACCACTAAGCTATCAAGGCTAAGTCCAGTTGGGATTGTATTTTAACAAGTCCACAGAACATTAAATAGCATTATTAAAACTCTGATTTCAGAAAGAATGAAGAAATAACAAGAAAATCAAGAGAAAAACATTTCAAACTTAGGAACTTTCCTATCCAACTTTGGAAAGATTAAAAAATTCCATAATATTAGTAGGGTAAGCTCAGAAAGTAACTTAGGGCCGTTAATTCCAAGTTCATAAGTAATCAGGGACAGGAACTAAAACTTGTTTCCATCAATTTTTGTTCAACTGGCTCACAACAAGAAGATAAAATGAAATGTTCCTTGTATCACGTAAAATTAGACAGGATAAGAGTTAACAAAACCAAACGCCAGCACTCAAAGCTATGATTTAACAAAAGAAAAATAAAATGTAAAAGATCATCTAGATCTTGCAGATGCAGACCATCTGGAATTAATTAATGATACAATGCATTGCAATAAAGTAAGACAAAAACAGAAGGGTAGATACATAAGGGATGAAAATATACCAGGCATTATATCTTGACTAAGACGTCCATACATAACTGATGAATTGAGGTCACTAAAAACTTTCAGTGGAAGCATCTTAATAATTAGCAATGGGCAAAGTTGTTCAAACAGACATCGCTGCATTTCTACAAACTCATCACTGGTATAAGTTCTGCTTTCCCATCTTGATAACAAAATTTCATCAATCCTGTCCACAGAAAAAAGAGTATCTCAGACAGAAAATTCCTTAGTAATAACACCCTCTTAAGTCTAGTTCAGAGTCAATCATAGAGAATATCTTATGCAATGACAGCACATATGAACAATATTTCCATGATCCAAATGCGAAGGCTGAATAGTTATCAGTTAGATAAATACTCTATTTGGCCTCTAGAATCATTTTAGCAACTGGAAATGCCACATAAGGTCACTGCAAGCCCCTCATGCAACCATTACACTATCATAACATCAAAAACTGAAGCAGAGATAGAACTATCATTTGTTGTCTAACAATGCGACTTCAGTGCTCTTCAAAAGAATAATATAAACAGAAAAACCAAGTGGCATGCATGGCTAAGAAACCAAACACATAAACACATAATTGAGCAGCCATCAACAAGTTGAAGGTCATCTAAACAGAAAAAGAAAAGCTTGTATCCCAGCAGTAACCATGAATCAACTGGAACAACTGTTTTCCAGTGTATCACATATCTGACTTAAACAGGCAAAGCACATAGGCTCATGATGTCAAGTTCACAAACTTAGATAAGTCAAAAGTGTAGTAATTAAAGTGTTTGGTTAAAAGGTTTAAAATGAGATGCTGGTCCATATACTAGGAATGAGAAGCATCACTGATGTAAAGAAATTGTTATATATACATACATACTCACTTCTTCTGTTGTCTCACGTGTAACAGAACATGATTCAATACTAGATCAGCTGCATTTGCAAGATTTTCACTAATATAACTTAGGAATCTGACAAAAGTTGAATTTGATGGATCCGCAAACATCTTGTCAATCAGTGGTCCAATCAATAAGTTCCAGTCTTGAACCTGTTATGAATTGGAGTAAATTCATCTGAATTCTTTTGCTAAGCTAAATGATTCCTATATGAACATGCATTTACTGAAACCATTTTAACAAATGAGAAAATCTACAAAAGCAAGACAGTCAACAACTACCGCGTACGCAGCAAATGCTTGTATCATTGCAGTGAAGAGAAACAAGAGAGTATATTGCACATTTAGGAGGCAGTAGGTATATAAGAAGGTTCTGAATCAAGCATAAACCAAATTTCTCAAATCTTCCAGGATTGTCAAAAGGATTCTGGTAACACAACATTGCTTTAGGAGTTGAGAGCCTCTATATGTGTATTTATGCAAGTTCATGCATGATTGCATACTTACATGCAACAAAGATACAAGATCTCATGACCAGAGAGAAATCCTAGACTGGAAAGACTCAAGTCATATATCCTTTCACATTTTTCTCCCATTAATGTAATGGTTATCTATCTCCTGATCATGCTGCACTGAAAGTTTAATATAAAAATTGCTTTTAGTCATAGCCACTGTTCAGACAGTCACATTTGCATAATCAATCTTACACTTTTAGACCAATTCGGAATCAGCTTGAGAACTTGGTCAATGTCCAACTTCGATCCTGAAACCAAAGAGAAAAGCATAAGAATATAATGAATGCATTATTACAAAGTCCAAGGAAGCAAATTAGAAAATAGAAAACTAGAGTGCATGACTGAGATCATCCCCTGCTCGATATTCATCCACAAAGCTGGGGAAAAAGAAATGAAATTGAAAGCTCTATCACAACTTCGAATATAAACTACTAGTATTAAATATATGTCTATGATTGTAAGAAATTGTGAGGCACACTAGCATGATATATAAATATAAATAAAGAATTAGATAGTGGTAGACTATCAATTATCTTACTGTAGAATGTAAGTTTTGACAATAGAATTGCAATAACTTAGTGTGCTGATCTTGCACAGTAAATTTCATGAAAACAAAAGGCATAATTTTTTACCACATAAACTGATACTTTCTTCCATTTTATAAACTTTCATCAATTTAATTTTAAGTGAAACTAGTCATAAAACTTAATTTTAAGTGAAACCAACATTGTAAAAAGCATTTTTGAATTGATACACAATTATATAGACACGTCCAACATGTCAAGAGCTTCCAACCAATGGCAGATATGTGTGAGAAATATATTTTACATTTAAAAAGGTGTCAATCAATGTTGACCCTACACCTTTATAGGCATCGATACAAATAAAAAAAGTAGGAAAAGATCCATCAATTTGTGACGACAGAAGTATTGGGAGGGGGAGGAATAACACCTTTATCTTCTGTGGACTCTGTATCATCTTGGCTTTGGCTGATATTGCTGCAAGGATGATGAGGTAAAACTTCAAATGTATCAAACATACCACAAAAATTCATAGCTTTCGTACTCCAGCTCTAGAACAAAAGGTTTTCAGTTTTGTAAGTTCATATCCGCAATTTGAAAAGCCCAGTTGGGGGTAGGGGAAAAAAGAAGGGGGGGAGGGGGTGGGAGGATTCCAAAAGAGGAACTTCTGGCAAAGACCAGGAAGGAAAAATAACCACTCAGAGTGGTTATGTGTTATCGTGGATTAAAGCCTTAATAACCACTCTAAGTTGTTATTTTTCCTTCATCATTATTATTTTAATTTCATTTTCCTATTCTGGAATCCTCTTCCCCCCTCCCCCTCTCAACTCCCCCTGCTGCCCCAAAAAAAAATTACCTAAGGCAATCCAGAAGCAAGAATATGACTTCAATTCTCTGGTTGTGACTTTTGAGAACCCCAATTAAGGCATCGCTAGCAGATGATTGTAAACTTTTACTTGGAGAGAAGACAAGACCAACCAATGCAGGCAAATACAATGAAGGGTCTGCAACAGCATGTGATTCAGCAATGGCAAAGTGTATGATGACAAAATTAGCACAAAAGATAACTATGACCAAGATTATTGTATAAAATAGATAAACAATGACCACCAAATCATTATAGGTCAAAATCATATATATATATATATATATATATTCTGTGTTCTTGTAACAAGACACTTAGTTGAAAATTAAAATCATAATGTTGTAAGAGATTTAAGTATAATGATAACACAAACTCTCACATGAAAGCCATTTGGGTTTGAAGTATAGATAAAGCACGAGTCCACTACAACCTTGCACAAATATTTAGGTTTATAATAGGAGAAGGGAGGTGGTGAGGATCAAACTTTTGATCATTTGGTCAAGAAGGTTTTGGTAACATGCCAAGAATCACTAATCCTATAAGGTCAAACTGTTATGAGAAGACCAAGGTTTCAAAAGGTTTCAAGGAATGGATTTAAATTTGTATTTGAACAACAAACAAAAAAGAACTATAGAAAATAACATTCAAACTTTCTTAAATTAGTATTTCCCAACCCAAATAAACTATCTGCCCGCAAGGACAAAAAACTATTACTTTCATTGTTATGAAGATGTATATGTATAACACTATGTCACTGTCAGTTTTACAACTAACCTATTGCTGGAAGCAATTTGACAGCCTGCTCACGAATCACAATTTCTTCATCTCCAAGTCGCTCTAGAAGGTTGTTGGCTATATCTTGCCTGAAATAGCCATATAACTCATCAACAAAATTATATTCAAACAACTAAAACCTACATATAGCTGCCTGAACTAACATACCAAGCAGAATGAAGAGATAGCTTATGGGCATGTGAAGATGGGTGAATCACTTCTGATATAACATCAATAGCATTTGTTCTCTGCGAAACATTTCCAGAAGCAAGATGCTTTAGAACTTCTTTTAGGCACTTATCTTCTTCGCTCCTGGTGGATCATCATGCATATCAATTCCAAGTTAGAAAGAATTATCATAGATTTAAGCAGTGATCCCGCTCAAAATCAAATGGTTAAAAAATGAACTACGTACATTGAGCAGTATTCTGCTATCAGCATAACAACAGCTCTGGCTGCACCATCTCGCTCATCTAGAAGGTTAAGCAAAAAAGGCATCACAGCATCAACCTGTCTACTGTCAGTTAGTATGTTTCCTGTCCGGTAATTTGGCTTTAAAATGATAGCCTTGAATATTGAAACAGCCCCGACTACGACATCTTCATCCGCACAGTTAAGCTACAAAAAAGCAAAGGGAAAAGTAAATATTAAACAGGAACAGATTGAGTTCCAACTATATCTCTTACATGAAAGTTTATGCTCAATTTACTAAACCACAATTAGTAATGACTTCCAATTGCATCAAGACTCAAAAAGAATCAAGATATAAATTAATGATTCAATCTGCAGTTGCAGCAACATGCAGCATAAGCCTAATTACCCATAATAGATGGTAATGTACATACTATCCATCAAGAGTAGCCACTACTACCTTTGGAACTAGACAGACTCCAAGAAACTACTGCATCACATTGCATTCAATTGAATATTTCTTTTCTCAAAATGCGGTAGCAAGCTCTAACAGAACAATTAATGCAACTTTCTCTAGCATTAAGAACATTATACTATTAAAATAACTTAGAGAGCAAAATCATCATGCCAGAAAGATCTCTTTCAGCTAAAAGGATTTAACAGACATGAATATCCTGTAGTTATAAGACTTGTCCAACAAAGTAACAGTAATAGATTTTGACAGTGTAAGTGTTTAATAAAGAAACTAATAATACCAATTAAATTAAAAAAATCAATCATATCATAGAGGAGTTTGAATTCCATATCAGTGTCTAGTGCCTGTGAGTCTGCTAAAAAATTACGCATTGATCTTTCAAATACCAAGCACACTATTATTGTATCCAGGTCATATGACATCAGAATAGACAATAGCACTCCTTCAGCACTAGCAAGGTAGAAACCACATTGACGTATTTAACATAACAACTCCAAATGAGTAGTAAATCTTAGGCACAGAAAAGTATATGCAAAATCTTGCAAGATAATGAATACAATACAACATTTTCAGGATTATAGAGTTATACAATAGCCTTTTTAACTAATATATCTGTAATACTATTCCTCAGGATCTTCAGTATGGATACCTGTGATACAAGAACACGTGACATCTGCATACCACATTCCAACATTGTGCTGTTGAGTCTCTTGCTATCTAGACGTCCCAGTAGTAGGCATAAACAATTCAAGAAAAACTTTCTGGTCTCCATTGCACCATCCTTGTTGTCAGCATGCCCACTAGCTTGGTTGTCCATATAATACTGCAGTTTTAATGAATATCAGTGATATGATCAGAAACTAAACTCCATCAAACAGTCACATCAGGCAATTAGTTAACATGTCATTAATTGGCGTTTTATATCCTATCTATTAGTTCTAATGAACTAAGAACTATAAATCTAGCTACAGTAAATGGCAGTCGCCATAGACAGTTCCTATGTCAACAGAATACACTCACCAACAATTTGCCATAGACATAAAACACAGAATATTACTTTGGCAAGATGATGTAAGGTACACAGCAGTGCTAATATTATAAAAAGATTACTACAACAGACACTATTGCAGTGGTTTGAATGACAATATCTCTAAATCCTACAAACCATCCCACTAGATAAAGTGCTGCGCAACAGCTTGTTGGGCTAGTCAATTTCCCCAAAACAAAAGAATAACAAGATAAACCAATTTGGAGCAGTCTAAAACAACGAGCAGTTCACTACGATATTGTTCACTTGAAGTTCATTCATCAGGTAATGCACCAGTTACAATAAGATAATAACCATAAAGTTTGCTGGTCAACTAGACCTACTTAATCTTGGGACATATATACTACAACAGTTTTAACCTTAACACTTGAGTGAATACAATCAATAATGCTATCCAAATGCACGTTCTCTTTAAACATATACACATGTAAACCCTAATCATCTTTATAATACGATTACAATTGAAGTGAAGATAAATTTTCTTTTACAAACAAGATGAAATTAGCAGAGGAAATTTAATCTCCCAAGGCACATCAAATAGCAACACCTTGCCATTTGAAGTGAGCAGGGCTGAAAAGATGATGCACTAAATTATTTCATAATTTAAATAGAGCTCGTGTCTACTGCATATAACCTGAATGCCAGACAAGTACTGGTCCAACAGTTCCTTATAACACTGAGGAAACTTCTGATCTTCCAAGTGTAATAGCATGCTATAATGCTTCCAGCAAGAAGAGAGTAGCATATCCCCAGTCTTTAGAACACTAGAATCTGTCTTCAATATTGTAGACAAAATAATATTTAGATTCATAGATGAAAAATTAAAATTCATAGATAGAAAATTAGGTGAATGGATTAAACATAAAGTAACTATAATAATATGCATTGGGTGCAGAACCTGCCTCATCTTGAAAGGACCCATAATAATCTTTCATCTCCTTCAGCCATTTAAGCACTTGTTCCAAACCTTTGGCATGTAGAAATCGACTTTTTTTGCTCCACTAGAATGTTTAAATTAAAGATAACAAAATTGAAAAAGTTCAATACACAGTTCAACAGAAGACAAGAAGCATATATAATTCTTAGCTTATGTTATATTCTAATTTCATATAAATGTTCACTTTAGAAAAAAGTATATATTAACAGAAACAGTTGGAGCACTTGCTGGTACCTACAGCATTTAAAATTCAACTAACAAATTCAAGAGACCTGTCTAACAGAAACAGAACAAGAACAATGTCCATAATGAAGTTTGAGGTATTTGAAGATCAACAGTTCCTCTGATCATGGATGGGGGGAAAGAGCTAAATGAAATTTATCTTCATTCCACCTATTCAACAGGAGGATACTTATAATATTATTACATAAGCAACTAAATAAACTGCCAGCAATTAAGAATTTAAAGTCAGAATAGGTCATATATGCCACGCCTGGGATGACAGAAATTGTTGCCAAATCTTACTTTCCAGTGAGCCTTGTTTATACATTGTGTAGTTGAATAACTTTCTCATTTTCGTATTTTAGCATGTTTGATACTATAGCTTTCCCCTTTGGAAATTATTATTGCATATCATAAATACAAGACAGTCTAGGAGAGAAATTAATCAAGGGTAAACTCTGGTTAAACCAAGCTGATACAAATATGGCACATAAAACACATATGACCAGATGAGACAGGGGAATTAAAAGAACATAACATACAGCAAAAAGCCTTTGCACCAAAACAATAAGTTCATCCATATGATGCCACAGAATGTAAGTTCTTTCAATCTTTGATATCATTGAAGACATAGGAGTTGGTTTTGCTTTCTTGTCACCAACAGGAGAAGATACTAAAGTCATAATCTGATTTGTTGCTTTTGTGTTAGATTTCAACTTGTGATGTTGAGCCTCAGCCACTTTTATTAACGCTTCAGTAAGGGTCAAAAAGCAATCGGCAGCAGACACTCCAAGGCGGGATGGCAACTCAAAGCCATCCTGCAAAGTGCTGAACAAACCAGAACCAAGATAAGAGGCAGAAAGAGAGGGGATATTGATGCTATTAAAGAAAAGAAGGGTTAGCAACAACAAAAAAATATAAAGATGATTAACTATACACAACACAAGAACATTATTACACCATATCAATAATATGTGGAGTATTTCTAGCCAAGATGTTGTTTTCTCCTGACATATTATATACTAAAACTCAACTGTGCAGGTCCCCACATTCAGGTTCATAGCCAGGCCACTAGCCAAAAATAATGAAACTTATCAGGAGACTAAAATGCATAACTTTGCGGCTTATTTTCAGAAGGAAAGTGTGGGCAGGGAACAAATAGAAAAACGAATGCACTGAGAATTAAGATGCAAGATATGTGAAAAACACGACTTGGGTGCTCAACTAATGAAATATCGATATGCTACATGCTCTCTCATTTATATTGCAAATAGAACCTAAGTATTTCGTTTTTTGGGCAACTTATCTGGTAAGTATGTAACGACAATGCATGTGACTAACACCAACGATCAAAAAACATTTCCCTAAATTTGTAGTACTTTTGAAAACTTCTACCAATACGAAAGAGACTCATTAGACGCGACAATACCTCGCTTTACGCAAAATAACTGCCAGATGCGGCAGGCAGGTGGAGAGTATCTTCAAAAAATCACCATACCTCTCCTTTATTCCTGCCATTCGGAAGTCCATTAATCTCCAACACTAAGAAGCGCGAATTGGTTATGATAATACTAAGACTTGAAAAGGTGAACTTACCACTAAATGTAGATTGATTAACAGAATTCTCGTATTCCACGAGACCTCGCACAAGGATACACCAACCAAACAATAAATAACGATCGTCCTTTTTGGTAATAATGCTAGCAAGACCTTCCGCAACGGACCGAAAAAGAAGCTCATCTTGAAAGAGCCAGTTTACTAGTATCATAGCTTGGTCACCATGCTTCGAGTCCTTGCACTTCAATGACTGTCAATTTAAAGAAAGAAGTGAGAGATGCCCAATGGAGCAAAGCTCTGCGAAATCCCAAAAAAAGAAAAATGAAATTATTTCATACTAGCAATAGCAGAAATTAAATACGTTTTCAATCATAGGAACGAGAATTTGATCGAGTGAATCCTTCTTCCCAGCAGCCTCGCTTACATACTTGTGCAAGAACCAGAGAGAGTCCTCCAGAGAACCTGAAAGAGTGGAATCCAGTATTCGAATAACGAAGATTATAACGAATCACTGTGACAAGCTCTGAGCGCGTGAAAGGTACCAATTGAAGGTCTTTGAGACTTTGAGGAGAGGCGAGAGATAGCGTCCTGGAGCTTCTTGGAGCGAGCACTGAGCAGGGCACTCATGGCACGCGCGAGTGTGACGGAAACAATGGACTCCGATTCCGGCTCCGACTTCCATAGTAACTGTTCTCCTGCTTCTTCCATTGTCGTCGACAACTTGGCATAGGGCTTCGCTTCTTATGTCTACGCCGTCAGAGGAACTCTATGGAAAAAAGTTGAAATTTGGTATTCTATAATTTCAGTTTATAAAGTATATCAAAAACAGTTTAGTGGGTGCAAAAAAAAACTCAATTTATTTTTATTCCAACCATTTTAATTTCAGGATTGAGTAATTAAATTTTTATAATTACAAAAATATATAATTGAGAGTGTGTAATAATGAAACTTACAAATAATTAATTTATTTAGTTATTCTTCATTAGTTCTGACAAAAATGATTATAGACTTAATTATAATTATAATTTTTCTAATTATAAAGTCTTAATTGTAAATATCGATAATATTATATAAATCGAAAACTAAATGGAATTTTCAAATTGTAAATATAAATAAGGACTAAATTGAAAATTAAACCAAATTATAGACATAGTACGTAAATTCCTCGTTTTACTTTTAGCCGGTCTCATCGGTCAAACAGTCCAAGGTTGTGGCGGTGCCTATAAAACGGCAGTATCCAAGTTGCAGCGCAGGTCATCTTTAATGCTTCGTCGTCAAATTCCCGAAACGCCGCTTCAGGAGAAATCTCGCATCTTAAACCCAACGCATCTAACTCCCTCTTTCCCAAAATCCCTGCAAAACCCTCTTAACCAGTGCAGCTTTGAGCTGAGCTACAGGAACATTTGCGATCTCCTTCTCTCTCTAACCCACTCGAGGTCTGTCCCTAAAGGGCTCCAACTCCATGCCCACATTATCAAAGCAGGTATTCAAACGGTCCCTCTCATATCCCACCACCTTATTAATTTATATTCAAAATTGCAACTTCCCCTCTTCTCTCGCCAAGTTTTTGATGAGGCACCGCATAAGTCAGCCACCACTTGGAGCTCAGTTATTTCTTCATTTGCCCAAAATGAGCTTCCTTTACTTGCTCTTGATTACTTTCGTCGAATGCTTCATATTGGGTTTTTACCTGACGACCATATATTCCCGAGTGCGACTAAGTCGTGTGCGATGTTGTCTAGGTGTGATGTTGGGCAGTCTGTGCACTGTCTTGCTGTGAAGACTGGATATGCATATTGTGTGTTTGTTGGGAGCTCAATTGTTGATATGTATGCCAAGTGTGGAGAGATAAGATCTGCTCGAAAAATGTTCGATGAAATGCCGGAAAAGAATGTGGTTTCTTGGAGTGGAATGATATACGGCTATACTCAAATGAGTATGGACGAGGAAGCTCTGACGCTATTTAAGCAAGCTTTGGTCAATGATGTGGATGTTAATGATTTTACATTTTCAAGTGTATTGCGGGTTTGTGTCAATTCAACCCTGCTTGAATTGGGGAAGCAATTGCATGGGTTGTGCTTCAAGACAAGCTGTGATTCATCAAGCTTCGTGGGTAGTTCTTTGATATCGCTGTATTCTAGATGTGGAGTTGTTGAAGGAGCGTATCAGGTTTTTGATGAGATACCTGTCAAAAACCTGGGTGTGTGGAATGCGATGCTGATAGCGTGTGCTCAGCATGCACACACAAATAAAGTTTTTGATTTGTTCAAACAGATGGGAAGTGTTGCCATGAAGCCAAATTTCATTACCTTTTTATGCGTTCTTTATGCTTGCAGCCATGCAGGACTAGTGGAGAGAGGCAGACATTACTTTGAGCTGATGACAGACTATGGTATTGAGCCAGGGTCCCAGCATTATGCCTGCCTGGTGGATTTGCTAGGTCGTGCTGGAAAATTGCAGGATGCTGTTAATATTATCAGAAATATGCCCATGGAACCAACAGAATCTGTTTGGGGAGCTTTATTGACAGGTTGTAGAATACATAAGAGTTCTGAATTGGCTTCCTATGTTGCTGATAGAGTCTGTCAGTTGGGTTCTGTAAGCTCAGGCTTCCATGTCTTACTGTCCAATGCTTATGCTGCTGCTGGAAGATGGGAGGAAGCAGCAAAAGCAAGGAAGATGATGAGGGACCAAGGAATAAAGAAAGAAACTGGTTTGAGCTGGGTAGAGGAGGGAAATAGAGTTCACACGTTTGCTTCTGGGGATAGGGTTCATGCGAAATCCATAGAAATTTATAAGAAGCTAGAGGAGTTAGGGGAAGAAATGGAGAAAGCTGGTTATGTTGCAGACACATCTTGTGTATTAAAAGAAGTGGACGGTGAAGAGAAGAATCAGACAATTAGGTATCATAGCGAAAGGTTAGCCATAGCATTTGGCCTCATTACCTTTCCTCCTGAAAGACCAATCAGGGTGATGAAGAATTTACGTGTTTGTGGTGATTGCCACACTGCAATCAAGTTTATTAGCAAATGCAGTGGAAGGGTAATTATTGTGAGGGATAATAACCGATTCCACCGATTTGAGGATGGAAAATGCTCTTGTGGAGACTATTGGTGATCATCGATCAAGGTGTTGGGATTAGACTTCTGTGAACAAACCAAGTATGGGAACGGGAATAAAGCGTCATCATAACCAAAATGGATAATTCTTTATTTTCATCATTCACCTCTAAATTCTTAGTAATTCATGCACTTGGGTGATTGTGGGACCAATTTTACCCCTTAGATTTAGGTTCACAATTTCGATGTAGTTACTTCAATGCATGCCCTCATTGTTTATGTTTCTTTTTTATTTTTTTCTAGAATAATCTTTACCTTTTTTTTCTTCTCAAGTCTCACTTACAATTGTCATAATATGCAGGGAACAATTTTATGCTTCTGTTAATCTCTACATCTATTAAGACCCTATTTTTTAAAAAATCCCCACAATTATTTTGAGAAACATCTAAGAAAAGTTTTTTTGTTTCTTAGATAAAATAGGAGATATTTGGAAATGGAATGTTTCAACTGCCTTTGGTAAAAATTGAACAAAGGCTACCTTCTTTAGAGAATTGGTCAACCATCAATTGTGTTGTATCATCTAAGGAATGTTTTCTAAAAGAACTGTGGTTGTTAAAAATATGAAATATTTAAAATGCCTATATCTTATATATATTAAATGCTAATATTATCTTTTCAAATCCATACCTGTATTTATATAATTTTGTAATATTTCATTATATAATTTTTTTGGTGATACAGGAGGGCAAAGTCTTACATATTAGGAGAGAGAATAGGGGGATAAGAAGAAAAGACTAAGCCCTTAATAGCAGAAATCAGATCTGCCTTTCAGTTATAAAAGATAGGCCTTTGTGTCATGGAGTCATGAGGCTCCAGGCACATTTCATTGTATAATTTGTTATACTAATAATAATTCTTAATTATGTTTCATTTTTACAGCACAACAATTTTCGAAAATAACAACGTGTCCAAACCAAACGTAAAACGTATAAATTGAACAACTATTGTTCACTCACTTATTTTACCTCTTGATGATTTAAAACAGTACAGTTCTTTATATTTAATCATAAAAATTAAAACCTGTATAGTCCCACATCCAAACAAATTTGATTGATCTCAGATAAAGCCAATCTAATAGAAATATTAAACATATGCTTGTGGAAACTACAAAGTTTCCTGTTTTGCAATTTTCAAGGGCGTTTGACTCCATACGGTGTCTTGTTATACAGTTATACTACAGCAGATAAGGCAGTCCTGATGGGTCGTTCGCTACTAGGCTTCGGGCTATTCAAGTTTTTAACTTTTCTTAATTTCTTTGAGTGAATTGTTTCATTTTTAGATTTTGCTGTTCTACGTTTCCAAGTTAAATGACTTTCTTTTCTTATTGGTTTTTCATCTTTAGAGTATCGGAATTTCATTGTTTCGACAATAAACAAGTGGTAACATTACCTGCACATGACCACTGCCGTATCACCCTCACCTTTGTGGTCCCGATGCGGGCGACTAAACTGTCTAGTCTTTCTTACATGGTACAATAATATATTCATTAATCATTGTACAATCTGGTGTTTCCACAAGTGAGGAAGGCTTTTTTGCAGAATAGGCTTACCTGGTGTCTGAGATTTTATTTCAGCTTGTTTTAATCAAATTCTCCTGTAAATGTATGATTTCCCATTTCTTCCCTCCTAAGGAGGCTTCTCCCAGATTGCTTACAAAAGCCATCCTGAGAATCTTTTTAATTTTTATAACTTGAGGTTCTATTTACTCAATCATTTTTCAAGTCAAGCAAGTGGTTGGCGAATTCTTCATAGTGAAGTAGTTGGCCGTAGAGATATTTGTATCTGAATATTGGAAAGACGGTATTATAAGTTCGTAAATGAACTCATTATCTATGGCACATATTACATCGATGGCCAAGGTTTTCCTATTCTTCATATGACGATGAAGAAGTCATTTTTTATGTTGTTTTCGGGCATAAGGTACTATTTATCGATTGCGCTTGCATATTTAGTGATATCTGATATTAGTAGAACCTTTGAAGCGCTTGGTGGTAGTGTCTGTAACTGTATATGCTTCTTTGAATCTGAGAACTGATAACTGGAACTTTATACACTAGATATTTTTGTTAGTCTGACTCAGGCAGCTTATGACCATTTTCTGATGTTGATCATTAAAAATTGGTTGAACCTTTTCTTGTTTTAAATATATTGAATACCTGACAAAAGTTTACATTGGTTGTGCCAGGAATGCTCTTCGAAAGGATGACCTAGGACTGGAAATAATGCATATTTCACTTCCGACCACTCTGGCTTTAGCAGCAGATCCCATTGCTTCTCTGATTGATACCGCATTCATTGGTCACATAGGTTTGTTTTACTTTTTCTGTGGAATTTCTCTAGAAAATTGATTGATTGATTGATTTATCCATCTTGACCAGCGTAACACAATGTGGCTGGGACTAGGGGACTCACTGTATTCAAATATAGTGTATGATATGATGAAAAAGATAATGCCCCATGTTCAAAGTTCAGTTTCAATCATTGACAACACTATTGTTTAGGGCCCGGAGCCTAGGAAATGCTGAATTTGAGTGTCATTTTCTACTTACAAATGTTCATGCTGCTAAATAAGGGAATCTAATGAAAACCTCTTATTGAAACAAGAAAGATTACTATTTACAACAAATATTATTTTTTACAACAACACTACACTGATAAGATCACATAGTAGCAGAGAATTATACATAAAACACACAATCTGTCCAGTGTGGACAACCCTTAAAATTAGAGTAGCCCTCTTTGGTTTCAAGGACTAGAGAACCTCCCTTACAACAGACCAAGATTCGAACACTGGCTAACGCGATTCAGAAGAACATGCTGCAGTAGAAAATCATGCTGCAAACAAAACAACCCATTCTGAAGGAAATGCATTTTCCAAGCTTTCACCTAGAGGACAAGGTGAAACTTACGGGGAAGGATACTGTTAGACCACCAATTATTAGAATCTATTCTAGGAGACATATGAGAATATATGGAAATTAATGTCATAAGTAACAGTTCATGTGTCATAGGTTTACTCCTGGAAACTAAAGAGAGCTACTTTGATTTGAGAGTAAATTCCAGAGGCAGTCCATACTGGACAGATTATATGTTTTATGTACAATTCTGTGTTATTGTGTTATCCTATCAGTGTATTGTTGTTATAAACAGTGATATTTCCCATTTCAATAAAAGTTTTCTATTAGAATCTACCTGCACATTGTTTTGGAAAAACAATGGTGCAACTATGTGGATGACATAATCGAAGCACTAGATCAAGACAGAGTTTGACATCAAATCTAACAGTTAGGATAAGCCCTGGAGGACCAGAAAGCAGGCCATATTCCAGGGGTCTATAAAAGTGAAATTTGAATGTCCTATAGATTCCTTACTGGTAGACATGCTTATCATCTAATGACTAATCTACTTAACTACATCTAAGTATTAATCCCTAATCTTTTAGTCTGTCCTTTAATATTTCTTATAATGATGGAAGAAGTCGATCAATTTTAACAATCATTCATGAACTGTTAGATTGTTAGACCACCAATTATTAAATTTTATTCTAAGCGACATAAGAGAATAGATGGAAATTAATGTGATAGGTGGTAGTTTCTGATCGGTTATTGTGTATTAGTGGCAGTCATGGGTAGTTATTGTGTAGGAATGGGGGATTGGGACAGGTTTGTAAGGGAGGTCTCCGGTCCTCAAAACCAAAGAGGGCTACTCTGATTTCAGGGGTGTACATACTGAACATATGGTGTGTTTTATTTATAATTCTGTATTAGTGTGTGATCCTATCAGTGTAGTCTTGTTGTAAGCAGTGATATTTGTAGTAAATAGTGATATTTCCTATTTCAACCGGAGGTTTCTATTATAGATCCGCTATATGTATGCCATTACTAATCCTCTGCATTAAACTCTTGTTTTTTAACAAACATTAGGTTTTAACACGATTGCCTGTAAATTATATTGAATACCACTGTAACATAGGTCCTGTGGAGCTTGCTGCCGCGGGAGTTTCAATTGCTATTTTTAATCAAGTATCAAAAATAGCAATTATTCCACTTGTCAGTGTTACAACCTCTTTGGTTGCGGAGGAAGATGCTGCTGAAAAGTTAACAACTCAACCAGCAGAGAAGGAAATGCTTGTCAAGGTCGAATCTGCTGATGAGGAAATGAAGTTATTAGTAGAAGAACGGGCAGATGAAACTGGTATGGTACCCTCTTATTGAAATTATGTAGCTCTTCATCTATATTCTGCTGGATTACTTTGTCACCAGTTAATGTTATGGCTTTTTTTTCACCTTAAATTATGTAGAGCCTACATGCAACTCATCATCAATAAATATTGTCGGAGTAGCTAAACTTGGAAATGACAGAAGCTACATTCCATCCGCTTCATCAGCAATAGTTGTTGGTGGTATACTTGGCGTCGTAGAAGCTATATTCCTCGTTTTTTCCATTAAACCAATCTTGAATTACATGGGTGTCAATTCTGTGAGTCCTCTCTTCATAAGGCTATTGAAATTCTAACACTAAATGAAATCCCCTTTTGTTGTCATGTGAGCCGATCAAATGACTGCTTGAAGGTTGCTTCATCTAATTCTGCTCCAAATTTATAAAATTATCTTACTTTGAAGTGAGCATAAATTGTTGCGATTTCTGGACATATTTTCTCTTTTGATACTTTTCCTTTTTGTTACAATGAAGAAACTTTCCAAATTTATGTGGGAGCATATCAAGCGATAACTGTGTATTACTATTTTACTACATTGCCTCAACCTTGATTTTCTCACAACTATAAAAAAGGACCTATTCTCCTTATACAGAACGTGTCAATGGTGTTGATCACTTTGCTAGTGACTAAACAAGCTAGATAACAAAAATCTATCAATAACGTTACTTATTAGCTTTCCCAATTGCAAAATAGAAAAAGTCAAAACTTTTAAAAAATTCAGATCTATTCCAGTATTATATTATCATCTTTAAAATGTCAATCAAATATAATTTGATGCTGAATGATTGATGTATTTGCTGCTTTTTACTCTCAAAATAATTTTCTGCAGCTGTCAGTGCTTTGGAAGTTATATATATGTACGATTTTTTCCTTCTTCACTGTTCTCAAGCATGTTAAGATATATATTGTAGTAGTTAGAACTAGGTAGGACAAGTGTTGGATTCACCATTTCACAATATCTGTGTGTCATTTAAAATTTAATCTCTTTCTATCAAAGTAAATATTGTGTTTAGAATGACTGTGAATATTTTTTTGCGCAGAATTCTCCTATGCTAACACCAGCAGAACAATACTTGACATTGAGGTCATTTGGTGCACCAGCTGTGATTCTCTCTATGGCCATGCAAGGGGTTTTTCGGGGAATCAAAGATACCAAAACTCCTTTATATGCTACAAGTACACTGTTACTCTCTTTATATCGATTCAGTATTTCTGTCCAGTTCATTATGATGATACCAGATCAGCAGTACTTAAATTGCGACTCTCATGCAGATATAATTATTTCCATCAGTGTATCATTCTTGACATTTTCTCTTATACTTACAATTATTCTAACCACATGAATGAATGATCACTTGAGGAGTGCTGTTTAGAGAATTGTGTTCTGAGACTGTAGTTACAACATGAAGGGTGTGTTTATATGTTCGGAGTTTTCTCACAAACATAAAAATATAATCAGATCAGTTTTTTTTTTTTTTTTTTATTTATGCCTAAGTATCCAAGAGGTTGTCCAGATAATTAGCGATGACAACTATGAAAATGGGGAAAAATAGAGGTGCCACTGGTCAAGCCATTCTTTACTTTAGAAGAAGAGAAAGGGATGCAATGAATGTATAAAAATTTGTGTAATCCAATCTAGATATCGTCAATTAAATTATAAAAAATAAATCTGGTTTTACTCCACAGTGTAAGTTGAACTCCACTCTATTTTTGATTGAGTAATTTGTGAGTTTTGACTGCAGTTGTGGGAGATGTAGCAAATATCATTTTAGACACGCTATTTATATTGATACTCAAGTTGGGAATTAGTGGTGCCGCCATTGCCCATATCATCTCACAGTAAGTTCACCTTCATTAATTATTCTGATTTCTGATCTCTTGTTGAATTTGAGAAGTCCTCTTTTACTTCTGATTCTCATTTAGACACGGGTGATTTTATAGGTATTTGATTTCCCTGATGCTACTGTGGAGTCTAATGAAACAAGTTGACCTCCTGCCTCCGAGTGTCAAAGATTTTCAATTTGGGCGGTTTCTCAAAAATGGTTGCCATTTCTCTCTTTGCATTGTCATAAACTCTGTTGATCCAGATGTACTTGTCAAGAAAATACCCATGCCTTCAGTAATTTTAGAAATCTTCTGGTTGCTAAGTTCTTAGAATTGAGCAGCTGCATCTGCTCGCACATGTTTGTATCTGTCAGGAGAGGCTTTAAAAAGATTACCTTGAGCAACTGCAGAAGACTATCTTTTCATGCTGTATTGAGGGACACTTCGAGATACAAAAAACTGAGAAATAAATAAGAATCTCCTCTGTGATGTCATCTTGATCTAATATCTTGCTTCTCTGAACCTAACTTTCTAAAGAAGTCTGCCTGCAGAAACACTTGTATAAAAAACCAATATTTATGGCACCCCTGCCCAGTTGGCAGTATAGTTGACTGTCGGGCAAATCTTGATGCAGAATCTAATGGTCAATTATGCAGGGCTACTACGAAAAAGGATATGCTAAAGTTGTAGTTCACCACCACTGAAGTCTTTATATCATATCCATTATTAACTTCATGCACGTAATGCATATGATTATCAATTTTTTTAGACTATGAGCAGATACCTATTCACTGTTTCAGTGTTCCTAAAATTTCACTTTTGCATGAGTTATTTCCCAGTCCTTATGTGAAAAGATCATATGTATGTATAGATTTATTTATTCTGAAAGATTGTAGCTGTTTGTGATCAGTTAATTTTAAAGTTAAATGCCCTTATTCTGATATCTTTTTCATCTTCTTCTTTACTTTTTCTTTTCTTAATACATTTTTCAAGGAGATTGAGTTTAGTTGCAATTCATTGAATGCCACTTGTCAAGATAAACCTAAGGCCCACAGTTTGTTGGGCTTACTGAGCTACTTTTGAACAATGCCTCTCTGTCTCACCATCATTGTTAATGTGATGGGGAGAGGAAGCTTCACGAGTGCTTTTTGCCATAAGCTTTTTGATCGATCTCATTCTCACAGACCAATCTTAAATTTTGATTTCATTGCTTGCCTGTAGGATTTCTGTCGTTGGTTAGAGTTTCAGCTGTGACATTCTGTGTGACCTTGGCAGCATCTTTTGCAGCAAGACAAGGATCAACACCCATGGCTGCATTTCAAATCTGCTTACAGATTTGGATGGCGACTTCTTTGCTTGCTGATGGGTTGGCGGTTGCTGGACAGGTCTTTATCAAATTACTTTTTTGTTATAAAGATTTGTGGCATCCTGCAGTTACTTCTTTATTGCCGAGCACAAATTTTTTACAGCTATCTAAAAAGCAAAAGGCACGCAATTCAGTCTTACACACTGATAATATACTCTGTCAAATTTGTAAATTTCTAACCAAATTTATTATATGCCTAGACAGTCTAAAGCATATAAAAGATCCAAGGACATTTGGTCATTTGCTGCCTTCTTGTACTCATTCTGTATTTTCTTTTCTGAACAAGAGACAGAGGTAAATTAAGGATTAGGATACTACTGCGAGTTGCATCTACAATTAATTGATTGCATCTTTAAGTGCTCTTTGTGATACTTATCATCATTCTTGTATAAACTTTTACTATAGATTAATCAATTTAAGAGTATGTTTACATTGAGAATTTAAACCAACATAGACCATAATGATGGACTCTTTGCAGGCCATCCTTGCAAGTGCATTTGCAAGAAGCGATTACAATAAGGTCATTGCATCTGCTTCACGTGTGGTGCAGGTATTTTGATTGGTTACCTTTGCCATTATTTAGTTGGCTATTCATGGTCTTATTCGTTCACTTATATTTCCATCACGCAGCTTGGTTTGATTCTGGGGCTATCACTCTGTTTCCTTCTTTACACTCTAATGCCATTTGCTTCTAGACTATTTACAAACGACACCAATGTTCTGCAACTCATAAGTTTTGGCATTCCGGTAATATCCTATGCTCATAAAATGAGAATGCTCTCTTTTTCTTGTATATCGGTTGCTAATGCAGAAAAGCTGATTTCTCTCTCTCTTTTCCTGTATGACTAGTATGTTGCAACAACTCAGCCCATTAATGCTTTGGCATTTGTTTTTGATGGAGTCAATTATGGAGCTTCAGATTTCACATACTGTGCTTACTCAATGGTGAGTCTAAAAGTCATATCTTCTCTGCGAATCAAAAGAACTAGCTGAGAAGTTTGTAATTTTTGCCCTTGCTCAAGTTTTAGAGAAATAGGAGGAAAATAAAAACATTGTGAATGTTCTAGCTTTAAACTTTTGATTTATTGATCAGCGAAACTCACTTGTCATTTCTCTTCTTTTTTTTTTTTCCCTTCTAAATAATCATTGTATTGTTCAGGTTTGTCCATCTCTCCCTCCCTCACCCCTCCCCCCCCCCCCCCCTTTTTTTTCTCCTGTCCATCTCTCTCTCTCTGAGGGCTTATCTATTGCTGTTACTCCCAGATTATGGTGGCGATAGTGAGCATACTTTGCTTATATACGTTATCCTCAAGTTATGGCTTTGCTGGTATCTGGATTGCTTTGTCTATTTACATGAGTTTGAGGGCATTTGCTGGCTTTTGGAGGTAACTTCTTTTGTTACCCATAAATGATTATCGCGTCTAGTCTTTAAGTTGCTATGAAATCTACAAGAAATTATTCTCTCACTTTTTCTAGTGCATCCTTTTACGCAGCCAGTTAGAATGCTTTTATGTACTAACGGAAGATAAAATATGTGACACATATGAACCTTGACATGCAGGATAGGGATGAGAACAGGACCTTGGAGCTTCTTGAAGGACAATCTTACACTACTCTCATAGTCTCATGCGATTGCCAGACCATTATGATTTTTGCTATTTATATGTCTCAATGTCTCATGCACAGCAGAAAATGAAATGGAGAAAATACTCCAAGTATTGGAGTATAGGAAGTACTCTCCCTTAGTAGGAGCTACCCTTTCTAAAAGGTTATTTTCATTTTAAATTATTCCATTTCCCTGCGTGATTTTTTTTTTCTTGCCAGCAGAAAAGAAGATGGAGTGAAAATGTATCATTTTGCCATTCGTACTTTTTTTGCTTTATCTTTCATGCTTTCCTTTTGAGGAAGGGGAGTAGTTACACGCTGTAGTGGAGCTCAGAACATCAAATGAGGTTACTGCTCTTTAGAAGAGGTAGAAGCTATTAGCAGTCTCAATATGAAGCTATTAGCAGCCACAATAAAGTTGCTAAAACCGATGCTGCTCTGCCTAGGCTTTCTACGGATTGTCTTTGCTAAAACTGATACTGCTTTGCATAGGCTCTCTGGATTGTCTCTGAAGGCTCCAACAGAGTTAGCTGGGAGTATCTTTCTTTTTTGAAAAAAAAAAAATGAAAATGGAGATTTTAACTGAAAGTATTGGTTGTGGCAGGATATAGAAGTTTAAAATCAGTCAAACACACAAGAAGATAGAAAAAGAAAAAGAAATCTTTAAGCTTCTTAACTTCTGACCCATGAATCAACTAATCCACCATAGATGTGTTTCATTGGTAAAGCACTAAACTCAACATGGTAATATAGCAATTATACCAGACAAGAGATTTAACTTCGTTAATCTATTTCCACAAAGAACTTATTTTATTTTCTTTCTATTTCAACTACCAAGTATTGAAAACTTTGACCAGATGTCGAGATAGAGCAAAGCACTACAGCTTTTAGCGACATTTGGCCATATGTGACCACTGACAATATTTGGTAATGCTGGGGAAGATAAAGGTATAAGACAAAAACAAGAATGCAAATCCATTTTTGTTGTCTTTATCAACATTCATTGAATACATTTTAATTTTTTTGTGGCTTGTATTACATGTAAAGGAGAACAACTTTATTCCTTGATGGGGAACATTTTTTTAGATAAATATAAACCTAGATAGAGAACATAGGTTATAAAATGTTACATGTGAAGGAAAGCATGGATGGTTGATTCTTATTCCTTCTGCAAAAGTGGAAATTACAGTGAAAAATGAATCGTCCAAAGGGAGGTGATATGGATGTGCAGCTATTGAAGTGAATTCATTGGGGAAAGTATGATTTCAAGGGAATTTTGCCAAACTTACTTTTGTTGCTAGCGATTTGGTCTCAGGAATCAAATCAGTGGCAACCAAACAAGGCATATAATGACACACCACATCAAATTGTCAAAAGGTACCAAAGATAGTGAGACCAACAAGATAATATTTTCAGGAACCAAATATTTGGCACTGAACCCAGCCACCGAAAGGTGAGGCCAGTCCCTTCTTTTCTTATCAACTTTTGTTTTTCTGCTTTAGCACTTTCAGCTTTGTTTTTTCTAGTTATTAGTTTAATAACAAGAGTAAACCTCCAAAAATGGGCGTTAATTTCAGAAATTCTTCTTAAATCCATTATTTAAATACCTTATCCTCCAAGGGGCCATAATATCAGGAAAACTAACTTGTGTTTGTTTTAAACAATTTTTCTTAAAATAAAAACCAAAGTTTTGCAATTTTTTTAAAAAATTACTGTTCATTTTATTATTTCTTCAAAATAAGAATATAATTTCTTCATTTCAAAATATATACTTAAATTAATGCTCAATTTAAATTTTCTTATAAGCCAATTTAAATTATGCCCAAAGGGACTAGACCATCGTAATCCTTATCTAATAGCAGGACAATCCCAAGTTCATTTAATTAACTAAGCAGCATCCTCTTGAGGAGTGTCAGACATATAAATTAATATTGATCCTACACATAACTTGAAGGTTGTGATATATTTAATTTTTATCAATATTATCTTCTTTACCACATGTTGAAGTCTTTCCACAGAACAGTGGTTTCATACTAACAAAGTGGCTAATGTTCTGTTTAACTTTAATCCCCACATGCCCATTGAGTAGAAAGGCACTATTCTATTCATAGTCTTTCTTTTCTTTTCTCTTTTATATCTATTCACAATGTTTGTAACCTACCAAACAAAAACTGAACTCTCACAGTCACATCTTACAATTTGTAATATTCTATCGGATCTTATTATGTGAAGACTAGAAGATAGCATATAAATGTCGTTATCATCCATTCACATTCGGCAGTACCAAATTTCCAAGATGGGATTTGGAATCATCAGGTATTTATGCCATGCTGTGCCCACTAAATCAAAGATTATACCAATGTTAGGATGAACAAGAATAAAGATACAGAGGTATTAGAATATAATAGCAATAGACTTTAACTGAATGTTACACCAAAGGATCAATCTTCCAATATTCCCAATCTTACCCACTCCCTGAAATCCACGATTATTAATTCCAAATTACATTAAAAATACCATGTGAAACACCCCGTATTTTAATCCCCAAAACTGGACCAATATGGAGTCTCAAGGAATTTTTAACTCCAATGACCCTTCTAATTCCGTTTTCTACTTCAAAATAGGTATTAATGAAAGAAAGAAAAAAAAAAAAGATGAATCAAACTTAGGAATAGGGCTTCATTTTAATAGAACATTTTTTGCTCATCATGGATGGAAAAAATAACAGCAATGTGAACCTAAAATTTGAAAAGACTGAAACCAAAAATCCCTACACTGGGATTAGTTGTCGAATGCCACCCAGTGGTTTTCTGACCCTTCTAAGTTATCTTTGTACCACTAAATTTGAAAATGAGTTTTCTCAAAGTGACTCCTCCTCTTCCTGCTTGCTTTCTTAGGTACTGCCACCTTCTTCCAACGCCTCCACCAAAATTTCAAAAAAGCATATATTATCTACCGCAACCTTTCTGTCAACTACCTCAGGGTCAGCAAAACTCATTTCAGTTTTGCTGAGCTACAAGATGATCAAGCTGCATTTGTTCAAGCCATGCTCCCAACACAGCATGATCAACAGACTCCATTTGTGTGCTCATGTTTGATCCCTCGTCAGTGGATCCAGCTGCTGCAGTCGTTGCCAGCTTCTCTTTAACCTCAGTAGGAGATTCTTTAACGAGTGATTGCACCCATGATAAATCAGGCTCCTCACCATTGTTCCCAAGCTCAAATGAAGAAGATCTACGAAGCTTACCCAATTCATCTGCATTGACAGTCCAATCCAACTTACCAGTGGAGGATCCCCACTTTGACCAGGAATTGACTGGAGACCCAGTAGCAGCAGCAGTAGAGTTGGAGCCAAGCTCCCGGGAGCTAAGACTACGAAATTGTTGCAGCTTCTCACGTTGAGCCAACATAGAAACTCTGGAGCTCATTGGTGAGAGAGGCTCCACATTTCGGGGAGAAATCCTTCCAGATGTCTGAACCCCAAAAGAGGCTTGTAATAATGGATGCTCTGCATTCTTGGAAGAAAAATTTGTATTCACAGGTGACAGCAAGCTTTGATGCTGCTGAAATTGATTAAGGACGGCTGATTTGTGCGTTGGAGAAAAAACAGCTGAAGCCAGAGAGGGATCAGCAAACCGAGGGGATGAGCTCTCAGCGGAGAAGAGATCATCAAGATTTGAAGGGCTCAGAGTCTTCATGCGACCTGAGCGGTTTAGGTTATTGGAATTCATAGGTTGTTGAGAGAGGCAAGACAACTCATTAAGGAGTTGCTGTTGTTGAACATCATAGTCAGGCAACAAATCAAAGTCTTCCACAGGAATGTCCCTAGCATTGAGTGAAGATCTCAAACGACTGGAATGAAGATTACTTCCTGGAAGATGCAACGCTGGGACATTAGGTTGGGGCCAAGCAACAGAAGCGTGTGACATGCCATTGGCAGATGGAGACAAAGGTGGAGTAAATGGTGAAGGAGACATGACAGAGATCGAGGATGGAGAACCAGGCAACAGGCTCATAGCTGCAGCAAAATCCATGGCAGAAGATGTGCTTGAGCGAGGAGAGGGAACGGCAGAACCAGTTGAAACATATAATGGTCTAAGTTCCTCAGCTGTGTGGGCAAAAAAGCAAACTCTTCTGGAGCAGCTTGTCCCATCCTTGCAAAGACGGGTTCGATACTGAGCAGGATGCAGCCAGCACTCAAAAACCCCATGAGCATATTCACACATATCTCCGCGTCGACAAGCCCCTTTCCGAAAATCAGGACACGGTACACAGCTATAATGAAATTTTCTAGGGTCCCTTCTACGAGCATTCTCCCCAGGATGAACAAAAGGGCATTCAGTCCAATCATGGGAATAAGCACGCGAACAAGGTCGAACCTTAAACGAATACATTCGGAATTCATCAGTTGAATAGATGCTGTTCTTTATGTCTGGCAGAGATGGGTCAACAGGATATTCTCTCTTCTCCGATGCAGAAGATACAAGGACATCATTTGACCTTGGTTTCGAAATATCCGCCGCAGAAGATGGAGACCCATTCTCTGGTGAAGTTGATAAAGGTGGAGAATTTGTATTTGACGTAGGTGTGATCACGCTAAGATTACAACCAGCCATTGAAGCATCAGTTTGAAGAAGTTCTTCAAGGCTGTATTTCACATTTTCAAGCTTGAGAGGAACAACAATAACATCAATTGGACGATGACCATTGGCATCCACAGAATTTGGATCAGCGCCTGCTGCTAAAAGTAATTTCACAGCATCAACTGCATTAACAGCCCCACCTGATGCCGCGCAATGAAGGGCAGTGCTCTTATCAAGGCCACAAGGTCGATTGATGTCAGCATCAGATAGTGAAAGAATCAGTTTCATGACATCAATACTACCATACGTAGCAGCAACCATCAAAGGTGTTCTGTACTCATTGACCATCTGCTTTGATCCCTTCCGACGACCATACCATAGTCCAACCTCATCTACACAGGAAAGATAATGCTCAATTGAACGTTTGAAACCCTCAACATCGTTATTTGCTGCAAGCTCAAGCAAGCTTGCAAATGTATCTTCAGTCTCAATAGTCAGGTGATTCATCTTGCTGTTGCTGGGTTGACTGGTGCTTAATGTAATATGAAATAGATGATAGTACTGTAGACAGTGTTGGCTTTAACCGCTCCAATTCACAGCACATGCTTTCATTTGCAGGAGATTCAGCTGAGGAAACCAAAACACAAAAGTCCATTAAATCCAGCCTTCAAAGATAATAAAGATCCATTATATGAACTAAGAAGCCGAACTACAAGGCATTAAAATATACAAACACCCTTTACATAAAAAAATGTTTAACTTTACGATATATTACATAATCTACCTATGTGATATCATAGGTAACTAAGAGCATGAAATTGAACAATAAACTATAGCAGAGATTAAAAAAGACAATCTTTTTTTTGTCCAATTTGTAGAATGCAAATAATAGCTTCCTTGTAGCAAAAGAGTATAAGGTTAGCTTCCTCCCCTGATAACAGACTATCTTCCTTTTTTCACGGCTTCACAATCCACAGGAACCAAACAGCAGAATATAAATTACAATTTTAAACACTCACTATAAACTATTAAAAAGGTAAAGCATGTATTAATGAACCTTAAAAACCAGACAAATCAATCATCAACCCAGGAACAAATAAACAGTCATCGGCCAACTAGAGCAAGTTCGCCATCAGAAATCCAGATTTCCAGAAAACCAATAAGGGAATAATATCAGAGAGTAGTGAGATATACGAACTGTTAACAGAAAGTCTACGATTATATACGAAGAACAGGGTCAAGAAAGGTCACCACTTGAGTCTATAGGGTCTGAATAATCTCAAGCACCGATTAACATGAAGGCTATTTGAGGATCACGCTAATGACAACATTTCAGTAAACTGATCACACTCGTTCTCAAGCACAATACCTCAAATTATACCAACAGAAATGGTGTACTCTTAAACCTGGAGCAAACACCAGTTTAATTTACATTACAGCAATTATAATCATCGTCCCAGTTTAAGCACGAAAAGTGAGAAACTTACAGTCACTGAGTTCAAGATAGCTCTAAATCAACAACAGAAGACCGATTCTATGCTCTAAAAACAAGACAGTACGAAAATCAAAGCAAAGAAATTTTTTTTCGCAATCAAACCATCATTACATCAAACACAGATTTAGAAACCAAACTCGAAAGTGATCTAAACCGGTAAAATCTTTGATCGAAGTGAATCTTACCGGCTTTTTACTAGCCAAGAAAGCGAAAGAAAATCCATCAGCAGAGAGAGCAGTTAGATCTCGACGGGCAGAGCAACGACTTAAAAAGAACTTCAAATTAAGGGTGATTGGATTCCGAGAGAATCTGAGAGACGAAATAAGTTCGAAAGATAAAATAGAGAGAAAAGGGTAGCGAGCAAGACAGCTTCTTCTTCTTTCTCCATTTCCTATGCTCTTGCTCCCAATATGGGAAAAAATAACACAGATATAATTTTCTATTTGTTTTTAATTTTATATTATTATTTTGGTTTTGACAATCCAATAAGAGGGGCAAGCTTCAAAAATAGGAAAAAAGGAAATTAAAAAAAAGAAAAAAGAAAAAAAAAGGCGAGCGCACTCAGAGATATTACGGTTTGATTATTCTTCCGCAGCAACTTGGGCCTTTTCTTTTCGCCAATCATATCACGCCTCGTCACTCCACGAAGGACTCGATCATCATTCAAGAAAAAATCCAAGGGTAAAAAGGTACTTTCGGTTCCGATTTCTCAAATCTGACGTGGGCTATTCTTTGATTCGATCACGACAAAACGCTCCTGTAATAATTTTACTCCTTTGGTTGGGTCAAATTCTCTGGAAATTCAACCCAAATTCACCTTACATGAAAGTTAAATTTCACCAAAGCAGAGATCTAGTATCCCTGATTTCTCGAAAGCCTCGGTAATCATTAGAGCTGGCGCTACGTTATTGGCTGCTTTCAATTAACTCATATAACTGAAATATATCGCTTCAATTTAAGAAAAAATCTTTTGACTTTTACCTTAATATTCCAACAATGCTACAGCAGCGCCCCAACTTTTCGCCCTCCAATCCAATAACATATTGACACGTCATAGAATGTCGTCGCCTGTTTGTAATATTTACTTTTCCAAGTAATGCGATATATTTTTTTATATTCTTCCATTTTACTTTTTTTTTTATTTATTTTTATACTTGCACGTAACATATATTTTACTTTTACACTTAACTTTTATATCTATACGGAACACATTAATATATAAAGATGCATATTTTTAAATATTCAAATTTTATATATTTTTTATATTTTTAATTTATTTTTACATATATAATATACAAAAGTACATACACAACATTTTCTACATAAAAATATATTAAGTTAATAAATTACTCTTATTTATCGTGAAATAGTCAATGTAACATTTATTTTTAGATTTATTCAATTCAGTTTAATTTATAAATTTAATAAATTTAATTTTTTTAATTTTTTAAATAGTAAGCATATAAAATTTTGTTTATTTTTTTATAATTTTAAAAAAAACAAGTATATTTAATATTTTTTAGTTTAATACTTTTTATTTTATATTTAAATTTAACATATCAATTTTTTATTAACTTTTTTACACTTTAATTTTAATTTTATTTTATATTTTCACACTATAATTTTTTTATAAAACTTAAAATATCTTCAATTGATAATTAAAATTTAATATTTTTATAATAAAAAATTCGTTAAAATAAATATAATTTTTTAATAAATTATTTTTAACATACATAATTAAAATTAAATTTAAAATAATATACTTACAAAATTAAACTGTATAACAACTGTTCCATACCTTATTTATCACAGTAACTTTAAATCGAGCTTTAAGAGAACGGGGCGGAACTAAGGAAGAATGGATTGGCGGGACGAACCAGAGGCGGTACGCCGTGCGCAGGGTGTTGGATTAAAGTGGGTTGGAATGGGATTTCGAGTCCGCCAATGACACGAGTTTGAACCCCCCTGGTTCAAGGAGTACGGGTCCGGATTTCAGACACTGGTGAATTCTAGTTAACGGAGAAAGTGAAATCACAAAGGAAAAAAGCGCGCGGTGGACCAATCGCAATGAAAATATATTTCATTATATATTATGAAAATAAAAAAAAGTAACATCTTTACTTTTAACAATTTTTTAAAAGAAATTACCACGTTTTTTACATTAATTAATTTATAAACTAAGTATATATTTCCCATAATTATATTTTTAGTTACATAAAGAATTTTTTCCATTGCAAGAATCACAACTAGCTTAATATGTAATTATGACAAGTAAATATTTTTGACAAAGTAATATTATTATTATTTGAATGTCAACCAAATTAAATAGCTATGTTCAATCTAGCCCCAAAAAATCATGTCCATAAGTTTTTTTTATAATATTTTTAATGTTTAGGTTTACTATTGATTCTTTTAAGGTAAATTAAAGATAATTATGAAATAAAATAATTTAATTATTTTTTACAGAATCTAAACTTGAAGCTACTTCTTCCAAAAGATAAGTGTATTATGTACTGTGTAATTTTAAGACTCAAAAAATGAAGTTTTAACATCCTCATGAGTTTTTACAAAAGAAAGAATTATAGTAGTAAGAAAAATGTTACGTGTATGAGTACTTTATATAAATTATGAAACAATGATATTTTTATTATTTTATTTTTAAAAAATAATTTAATTTTTTAATTTATAAATTATGTAATTTAATTATTTTAAAATTATAATTAAGATAATTTAATTTTTTATTTATTAAATTTTTTTAGTGTATTATAATTTTTTATTGATAATTTAAATTTTATTTTTTTAATTATAATATAACATAATTATTATATAAATTTATCTTTTAATTAAAAAATTATTAAAATACATAAGTTAAATTTCAAAATTTTATAAAAAAATTCATAATTAATATCCTAAAAAAATGTTAAATTTTTTAAAATAAAAATAAAATTTAAATTATCACTCACTAATAAAGTCATGTTAATAAAAAAAATATAATAGATAAATAATTAAATTATTTTAATTATATTTATTAAAAATTCATTTATTTTAATTATATTTATAGAATAATTAAATTATTTTAATTATAATTATAAAAAATAATTTTTTAATTTAAAACTTAATTAATTAAATTATTTTTTTAAAATTAAAAAAATCAAAATCGCTTGTGCTCTTATAAATTATATATAAAAGTAAGTAAAAAAAAAAGTTCGCAAAGAACCGCCTCCGCAGCCGGCGCCTGCTCCGGTTGACTAACAAAACTTTGTAAAGGAATTAGCTTTCTAACGACGGACAATATATACGTGGGATACTCATACGGGAAGAATGGATCTGAGTGATGATAACGATAGATGACTTGGCAACAAGAGAGCCATGAAATCAGGTTCCAAGATAACATGATTCCCGATCCATAAATGTGGGACCGAACTAGGGACTGTGCATACGTGGCTGCCTTTGATACCATGAGCCTGCTTTTTGTGTAAAAAGATAAATACGCGTGAGCATTCACGTGCGTTCGAGGACGATTACGTTGGCGCTAAGTTGAGGTCTTCTTCCCTCAGCTCGGTTCTTTACAGAATCGGATCCAGAAATCCTATTAATTTTATTTTAATTATTAAACATAATTAAAAAAAGGATTAAAATGAAGTAAAGTTTTGCTTACCAAAAAAAAATAAAGTAAATTTTACCAATTTAAAAATTAAACTGATTGAAATAATAATTTAAAAAATAAATTACTTTTCTAAAAATCTTTCAGAGCTAAAATTTATACTTTGCTCTCCAAACATCTACATTTTGACTTGTTTTCTTTTTTCTTTTATATTGCTTGTGATATATATAAATATGTATTCCCCTAATGAATTTTATTATATAATATATAGAGTATATATTATTTTGAGTTAAAATTTTAAAAATAATGTAAAATAATTATGATTCTAAAATTATAAAATTAAAAGTTCTAAATAGATAAACACATAAATGTTAAACCAGACACTGGTTTTAACCATATTTTTTTAATTTTTCCCATTAAATATCACGCCCATTGTGCATAATTTTATAATAAAGGACAATATTTTTCGGTGTTTAAATGCCATTCGATTGTGTGAAGGGATGTGAGGACATGAAGGGTGAAGCAGTAGCAGTCGTAAATGACTTAGGAACAATAGTTTGGTAGGTTGTCGTCTAACTAACCGGCAGGCAGTGCACTGCTCCTTCCTTCTTACACTTTGTCTAGTAGATGGGAACTGAGGAAAACGAAGCATTGTAAATTGGCCTATCAACGGATTGGATAATGAGAGGAATTCATTTCCCTAAAGCAACAGGTTTGGTGAGATCTTTATCGTAATTTATTTATTTATAATACCTAACTATGCTTCATTGAGGTCGAAAGCTGGCTCATGGGATTCAATCATTCCTGGAGCTTAAAGGGTAATTAGCACATTTCTTTAATCAATCTTCAATGCTTTGTTCATTATAGCTAGATGGGTACATTCCCCATACGTATCAATCATCTTTTATTATGGAAAGGAATACAATCAAAATGGATTATGTTCGTATAATTATTGGCCATGAACATATATATAGTTAGGATATTAATATTTTGATGAGTTTTTTACATTTATATTATTAAAAAAAATAATATTTAAATTAGAAAAGTGATAAAAGCATTAATACCTCGTCAAAATATTATGCTCTAATTTTATTTTAAAGTATCAATTATTTGATTATGTTTCATGATATCGTAACTATATTTTTAAATTATATTTCTTTTATGTTATTAAAATGTTAATTAAATTTGGTTTTTTATTTATTTGTATGGAGAAACAACGAACTTGGGGATTTGAGGTTGAGAAGAATATTATTGTGTATTAGTGAAAATTTGTGAATCTTTTAGAAATTTTAAATAACCAAACAATGAAAGAAAAAGTGTAGTTTTATTAATAAATAAATTATTAAATTGTCATAGATAATAACTTTGTAATATCATTTGTATATATATGTTTCAAAGTTTGGTAAGTGAAACATAATGAATCTGATTGTCTAAATTTTTAATTAATATTTTAAAAAAATTAGTTTATAGAAATAAAATGATTATAAATAAGTGTGCTAAAATATGGTATGTGTAGCCTGGTAGCCAGTTGGACACTCAAATAAAAATTGATCATTGCAATTAATAAAGTGTTCATTTAAGCTAGTTGTAAGTAAAATTAATTTTAGATAAAATTATTAAAAAGTTTATGTACAAAACATGTGAATGATAGGGATATTTTGGAAGAAATAGTGTGATCCATACTCACCTTTTACCGTAAGAATTGACTTTGGGGCAATGTATGTCCAAATAGATGGCACTACGAGCCGATTATTTTATTATTATCAATTAAACTTCATTAAAATTTTATTTATAAGAGTTTAAATTATTAAATTTATTAATTATAATATAAATTATAAAATTTAATAAATTCTTTATCTCACATTAAATTCTATAAGATAGTTATAAATGTTTTTAATGAAAACAATATTTATCAGTTTGTAATTGAAACTTTTGCACATGGAGTGTATAAAACTAAATCAGATTTATTGATAATGGTAGGTACAAATTGACCCGTGAACAATATTTACCATTTTACCCTTTGTGTTTCTTAGTAAATTAATATTGACAAGTATGTTTACCAATTTTGTGGCTGATTAATGTGCCAAACCAAGCAACTAATTATTCTAATATTTGTTATTGCGTTATAAATTCCCATTATATAAAAGTCATAAATATTTTGTAAACTGTTATATCCTTTATCATTTTTTAAATTTTATATTTTTATTAAAATATTTTAAAGATGTGTCTTTTTTTTCTAACGGCTATATCTAAGATAAGTGAACTGTAAACTATAGTTTAGTAACCTCTTAGCTCTAAAAAAAATTTTAAACATGTTATTTTTAAATAAGTTTTTGGATTGAGATAATTTGTGTAATAGAATTTATAAAAAAAAAAATTATAAAAGAAGTGCAATGAAAAGAACCTCCAATAAACATTTATTAATTTTAAATTTTATATTTAAAATGATTTTTATATTTTACCTATTGTATATGTTTTAATTAAATATTAATTTATAAAATATATTTAAATTAAATAATAAAATAAAATCACATACAAAGTGCGTTAAAAACTAGTATATGTATATATATATATATATATATATATATATATATATATATGTAATTTACATATAGACATATTACATTGTAATATAATCAAAGATATATATATATATATATAATTTTATAATATGTACACGCATTTTTATGTGAGAATATTTAAAGTTGATAATATTACTGGAAATCAATTTTAATTGAACTAGTTGAATTTAAATACTACCAAATAATAATTTATTTAGAGATTCTAAAAATAAAAATTGTATGCATATTATAGTCTATATATGTTGCAATTTAAATAATTGCCTAAGCACTGAGTGATGAATATTATATTCATTGCACATATTATATGCTAATGGTGCGTTTTTTATATGGTTTTTTAATCACCTCCATAAAACATTATATGCCAATCAATCTTGGAATTGTATAGTATTGTCCCTCTCCCCGCCTCTCATTCTCAAGGGATGGAGACCGCAGACAGGAGAGGAACACAAGATATCTAAGGGCAAATGCATTCACTTGCATGCATTATAAATTAAGGGAAGAAGAATATGAACCCCATTAAATTAGCTGACGCAAGCTAAGAAGGGCTAAGATTATGATTGCTTTTACAAAACAACATGATAATATTTTGTGTAAAAATTGTTAAATTAATTGAATTTTATAATTTAATTTATAAAATTTAATAATTTTTAAAAATAGAAATTATGTAAAAATAAAAAATTATTTTTAATTTGATTTTCTTAAAAAAATTATTAAATAATACTTTTTAAATTCTAATTTTAAATAAAATTTAATAATATTATTTAATATCTCATATGATAAAATAAAACTTTATTTATTTATTTTTTTTTTTAAAACGGGCCGGAGGATGAAAAACAAAGCAGCCATAATCCATATAAAACAGTACAAATGCCTGTCCCCAACACAGAAAATGACCTTTTCTCACTTTGATTTGTTGGTAGGCAAAGAGCTATCGTACACTCTTATCTTACACCTCATTCTTGTTGGAATTTGACATGGACGATTTTTTTTTTTTATGTATGACATGGAAATTGGGCCTTGTTAGCATGACACGTCAGTAATTTTGACGTTGTTAGCATTTATCCTAATTAAAGGACTTGATTGATATCAATTTCAATCTCTGGAGGACCAAATAGAAAAATTTAATAGTGAGAGACTAAAATAGAAGTTAATTGATCTCTGGAGAACTAAAATAGAAAAATTTAACAGTGAAAAACTAAAATACAAGTTTATTTATCTTTGAAGTATCAAAATAGAGTTTTACTCTTTTTTTCTTTTTTATGCATGACATTGAAATTTGGTCCCCTACTCTGGCTCCCTATCATGGGGACCAAAATGGGATCAGCCCATTGCTTTGTGGACACTTGTCCTCTTCTCCTTGCATCAACGCCGTCAATCACAAATTTCCTCTATCAACTCCCATCTTTGATTGCTCGCTGGCTCCACAAAATTCGACCCAAAAAAAAAACGGTGCTTTTTTTTTTTCTATTCCTTTTTTCTTTTTCCCCTTTTGTGGGGTTTCAAGAGAAAGTTGAGTTTTCTTTGTTCAAAAAAAAGAGGGTAAAGCTTTGTGGGCTGAAAAAATAATATCCGCAAATGAGTTGGTGAGCCGATTGTGGGTTTAAAACTTCAAAGCTTGAAACGTTATGCTATCAACGTGAAACAGAACGGAACCGTCAGGTCACTATCCATATGAAGACAAATGAGATTGGCCCACTGATTTATAACTCCTGATTTCATGAAAAATTAGAATCTGCCATATTTTATTAATATTTGCAAATTATGCATGCTTTTACTTATATGATTGCAATTTCTTTATTTTATAAATTAAAATACACAAAATTTAAATAATTAAATTAATTAAATTTCATAATTTAAATTACAAAATTTAACAATAATACATTAATTTATAAAGATTGTGTTGCGTAGGCTCAAACTGGCACTTAACAGAGAAACACGAAGGATTGTCCTTAAGCAAGGAAAGGGTGGAAAACAATGAACCATAGAAGACATGTCACATTGCACAATTTTTTTATTTTTTTTAAAGTAAAGAAACTTAGCATATAAGAAACAGTGACGTGAACTTTGGAGTGTTGTGGAAACTGGACAGGTCCGTGTAGAAGCGATATTCCACATTCTCATAAGATATATGACTGTGATATAAATTGATTTTTGTCATTAAATAATATGTCTTACATTATTTAATGACTATTATTGATTTATGTGACAATTATATATTTTGAAAGGTGAAAAATATATTTCTTCTTGATTTTATCATATTTTATGAGGAGCAATGCTTTAAAAAGATTAAATTATCACAATCTTATTTAATATATATTATCACAAAAATGCACCAAAGTCTTTTATACTTTTATTTATTTACTATATCTAATCTGTTTAAAAAATATTTTAATACACTTTTAAAATTTTTCATAAGATATCTTTATATTTTAAGTGAGATTAAGTATCATTTAAAGTAATAATTGAATGATAAACTTCTTATAACAATAACGATTCATAAATTAAATTTTAGGCATATGTTCTGCCTTAAGTTTACTTGATACACACCTAGCACACACTGTACCAATCACTTATTAATTATTTTAATACATTATTAATTGCAAGTATCATCCGCTTGAGACAAAGTCAATAAAAGAAATTGAAAATTCAATAGTAGAATACTATTAGAAATTAGGAGAAGAGATTAATGTTAAAGAGATCAAGTTTAATAGTTTAATTGATTTTTTTTTCTAACTTAAAAGGGCATTTTTTGATCTTTTTGAAATATTTTTTATTTGACAAGTGAAGATTAATTTTCTCGATATAATAAAAGTGTTCGAAGTAGATAAACTTTTATCAAATAATTTTTTTTAACATAAAATCTAAATGAAACACAAGATAATGTGCTTAAAATATTAAAATTTTTACCACTTAAATTAACTTGTGATGATAAAAGAGTATTTTTTTTGAGTAATTCACTTATGGAACTTTCAGTGAAGTAAAGTAATTAAGTAACGTAAATACCAAATACTAGTAATGTTCATGTTATAATATTTGGGGAAGAATGGGAAGTTATTAATTAGTTTTTTTAAAGGGAATTTTGATTATTATAATCTGTACATAAACGATAATTTATGCACATAATATAATAGAAAATTATATATATACTAATTGCAAAACTAGGCATAGCTTTAAAGTAAGTAAACATTTGTCTCATTAAAACATATTTACAAAATTTATGATCAACAGTTAAATTTATTAAATATTAGAGTTTTGTGGGATTTAAATATAAATTTTTAAATTAAAATTTTATTATATTCAATTTATAAAAAGAAAACGAGCCTTTGAAATATATATAATTGCAATTTAAAAAATTGAGAAGCAGGGAGCGAGAGTGGTCAATTTCAAGTTTTGGGGTTTGGGTTTGGAAGGCCCATACAAACCCATATTTTGGCGAAGTGGAACCCATATCCATTCGAGTTTTTGGATGGTCTTTGTGGGATCCGGGGGAGTGGTTTCATTCATCCACAGGTTTTCAAGACCATTCTTATGATTTTCTAATTTCTTTGAAGCCGTTTTTGATCCTTACTGATAAATTGTTTACATTTGTAATTACTTTAAAAACATTCTATTTTAGATTGGGAATTCCCACATATCAAATTCTTTAATACACAAAATAAAAGGAATTGGGTATACCACGAACCCTGAAAAAAATTTATACCTTGAATTAATAGATTCAGCTTTAATGTCACCCAACAGAATGAAATTGCTGTTTTTTAACAGAAAAAAAAAATTATTATGGGCCTCAAATCAACCAAAAAAGAATATATATAATTGAGTACATTAAATGAGCGAGTCTAATAAGTGGACCATACCTCCCTGCTTGCAATAAATTTCTGCAAGGGACTTGAATCAAAATACAGGACAAGAAAATAATCAATCTAGAATTTGGATAGGCTATAAACTTTGATGGTTTACATAATTTTAAGTCATCTTAAAATAAATTATATATTTAGAGTTTATTTTTATAATTATTTATTAAGATTAAGGCCAAACTAATAAGTATTTTACGTTTTGAATAAAAATTAAATTTACTTAAAATATACAAATATCTTATGTTGTAAAAAAAAATTTAGTAGGGTATTCTTCAAAATTCGTGACTTTTATAATTATTGTTTAAAAATTATTTTAATAGTTATCTGCAGTGAAATTCACTTTTATATATTTTAATCATTTAAACTTTTCATTTCTCTTTATAAATTGGAAGTTATTTCTGTGAGGAATCTAAACCCAAAACAATGATATTTAATAAATACATGCCTTAAAATATTCTTACAGAAAAAGAAGAGACATTCCACTTCAAAGACACAATCTGCAAGAGATACGACCAGTCCTGCAGATCCTAGCCTCATCGAGCGTAGAGATGACTTAATTTTGTAGGACACAGCAGAAGAAGCAGAAAAGAGAGGAAGAACAGTCAGCGGGTTTACTAGGGACATGACGTTGTTGTATAATTAATGAGCTGGTGGGTGAGTGTAGAGATGACTTAGTTTTGTAGGACACAGCAGAAGAGGCGGAAAGGGTAGGAACGTCAGTCTGAATAATGTTTTTTTCATATTTTTAAAATTACGTTTTATTCATTTTTTTGTTGTTTTTTTTAAATTATTTTTTTATTTATTTTTTCTGTATTCGTATTTTAAATTTATCTATATCATAAAATATAGGTAAATTGGGAAGCACATATGTGGACAAAACATTTCCGAGAACAGTCTCCGCGGCTACTGGGGACATGGTATTGTTGTATAATTAATGAGCTGGTGGGGAAGAAAAACCTGGTGGACCAACGTAAATCCTAGTCAACAAAAAATGCATGCTGGCATGGAGACGGGTATAATCAACAGTTCTAAGGCTTTTTTTTTTTTAAAAAAAAAATCCAACAGTTCTGGGAAGCTCTTAATTTTTTGGGTGGATAAACGATTTACCCATTTTTATACCGGTTTTTATGTTTTTATATTTTTTTATAAAATCTTTATTTTATATAATTTAAATTATTAAACTAATTATTTTTACAAACTAAATTAAATTGTGACATCCGCTAAATATAAGCAATTTGTTCCTCAAAAGCTTTTCCCTTTTTACAGTTGTGAATGAGGCGAACTTTCTTGGATCCTTCAGAGATGTTGCGGTGGCCTCACACACCGAAGGTGACAGATTCAAGAAGGGAAAGAAGGAAGTAGCAATATTGAAGGAAGTGACTGATGTTAAATATAGATTCTTACTGTACACCAAAAAAAAAAATATAGATTCTTACTTCTTACCATTCTGTGGCTAAAAACAGAAGAGTGACATGAAAGTCAAACCAGAGGCAAAGGGCAAGGGATCTGCATGCATGATCATGGCAAATATTTGGGTTAACTCTGTCTGCACCCTGCAAGATTCTCTTCTTTGCTGGGGAAAGGAAAAAGAAGCACATTGACACACGCACGCTCTGCACTCTGTATTTTTCCAACCAATAAGAACGAATGGGAGAGAAAATAAGTACTTTGTTTCCATTTTTTTAAATGGAAAGCTCTTTCATGTCAAAAAGCTGTAGGGTCGTGGTTTAAAAGTCAGCCTTCCTCAGTTCTCCTTTTACATTACACGGTTGGAAAATGGCATCTCCATATGTATCAGCCACTTTTACAATAACAAAATGATTCTATAAATATATATAGCTAGAGATTGAAAACATTATGGCCTTATCTTTTTTGGTACATTGGTCACCCTTATATTGATTTGATTTTATTTCCGTTGAACACTTTCTAATTAATTAACAAGATGGATGCATACAAATAATAAAATATACATATTATTAGGTGCATGGACCCCAATGCAAATTGTCATTGAAATTATGAACTTTGAGACTTTGACAACAGCTTGACAAGCAATATTTTATCTGATATTAGCCAGGCAAATTTATTCAACAATCATATTGTGTTGAAAAGTCAAACCTAAATTCTCTTGGCTTTCTACCACGTAATTTGTTAATTTAGTTTATTTTTTATGCTTAACTTTAAACCAAATTAAGCTAATAGAAATGAATAGAGAAATTAAGTCTAATTAAGCTAATAAATCAATTGGAGAAAATATGATTAAACTGAATTTACACAATCTCTTGTCTGCCTTTTGTCAAACATTAATAGATTTAGGAAATGCTTGTTTCATCAAAGCATGTTTACAAAATATTCACAAATTTTAAATTAAGTTATTAAATTTGTAATTAGATCTTACATATTATTTGTACGTAAAATATAATAAATTTAATAATTAAAATAAAAATTTTATAAAATTTAATTTACAAAAATAAAAAAACTCGAATAAATTCTAATATTCTCATTTGTATACTTCTCGATCTTAACCTAACTCAAAAATCATCAAATTCAAAAGTGTTTTCCCTGTTAATTGATTTATGAAATTTTCAAAAAAAAAAAAAAAGATACCACAGGAAGTTGAATCAGGATTCACGGGATGAGTTGTTGAACCACTTAAAGGTGGCAAAGGGCCCATTTTGTTGATACATTCCAAGAAAGCACTCATGCAATATTCTTATCACATAACAGTAAAACATCGCCTCAAACATGATTTAATCCCCAATATAGAACGACATGAACCAATTTTGTTAGTGGGTCCATGTGTACTAATTGAGAATTGGAGGAAGGAAAAGGGCCACGTTATGAATTACAGTGCATGCAATCCACGACTGCTTTTGACACAATGTTTACAAATCTTTTATTCTTTTAATGAAAAGTAGGGGGGGAGATAGAAAGAGAATCTCCCTTCTTTCCATGTCCCCACCGTTGTGTGCCTTTAAAGGTTTATCTCCTTATTTGCTTTTAACTTCTTTTGTTAATCATTCCAAGGGTGGCTTCAAACCTTTGCTCGAGTGACACTAGGGCTAGGCCTCCACCCATTTCTCATAGGCTTAAGAACTTTAATAACGGATCGTATGCGTATACTTTTTAATATATTTTACAAGAATATATATAATACACAAAAGTACATATACATAATATTTTTTAATAACTTTTGTCCTATCGCCTAACCCCTAGCTTAAGGATCATATGGAATTTTCATTATTAAACTCATTCATCACTCTTAAAATATATATAATAATATATAAATTAGGATTTCTAACTTTTATTTTTAAAAATTTATGAATTATTTAAGTCAGAAAAAAAGATAAAATTAAAATAAAAAATTTAATAAAAAATAAGATCCACAATTTAGATATTTTTAGAAATGATTTGTTTTATTTTTATGATTTTTTTTCTATCTTTATATATTTTATAATATATAAATTTTATTTTTTCTTTCTTAATTTTATACTTATTTTTCTTTTACTGTATATTTTACATTTTTAAAAAAAGATAAAGAATCTTAATCCAATATTTATACATAATAAAATAATAAAAAAAAGTTATCAAAGTCAAAAAATTAAAAAATCTAATTCCAATCTTATATCTACAAATTGTTTGATTACAAATATTAAATATTTATGTAAGTAGTTAATGAGATTAATTTAATTAATAACTAAATAATTTATAACTATCACAATAAACTTTTATTGAAAGTTACAACATATCTTAGCTTTTAAATTAAATAATAATAACTTTTTTCTCTAAAATTTTGATGTTAAAAAAATATTTATACAAATGCAACACTCTAAAGCGCCTAGTGCATGTAAACTGTATTATTGTTTTCAAACAAATTAATAATATAAATTATTATAAGCTAAAAATAAATAAAATATGTATGCGAACATGCATGATATTTATATAAATTAAGATAGTATAATCTCTATATAATTTTTCAGTCTTTTTTCTTTAATTTTACGTCTCTATTTATACTTTCAGTATTATATTTTTTTATGTAAAATTAGGTTTTATCCTTAATGGAAGAGGTGATGGATGAGATGAATCAATGAAGAAGCACCCACGGCAAGATGCACCTCGAACGGTGTCAAACAGTCAAGGTTACTGTAAAATTAGTTGTTTTGTTTTTATAAATTAAAGTTTATAATAAATTTATTTAAAGCATATATTAAATTTATTATTTAAATTATAAAAGTAAACACATTTAATATTTAATATTTAATTTTGTAAATTATTTACAAATTAATTTTAGTGAAGCGTAAAATTTGGTTTGGAGAGTGAAATCCTAGTTTCACCAATAGTTAAGAATTAAATTATTATAAATTTAAAATAATTTAATTTATTAAATTTACAATTTAATTAATAAGATTTAATAAAAAATAATATAAACTTTTTAAGTAAAAATTTAAGAAAATTTTATTTGCTAAAATAGAAATCTGAACTTTAAACTCCTCAAACGGTACGAAGGGGATGCATTGTGAGCCAAATATAAGCAAACAAAACTTGGAGGAATGCGAGTGAAATTGTCCAACCGTAGCGCCCGTAAGATGTTTGTGGAGTGCATGTTCCTCGGACATTGGGCTCCGGGTACCTTTGGTCCACCTACGGTTGTGTCCATTCTGTAATTTCCTTGTATTGTCCAAAATTGACAGCAATTCATCAAGATTACACTTTCTCTGCTCAAATTATTCAAAGCAAAGTTAGTTCTTTTAAATTTTTTCAGGCAATATTCTTATATCATTTTAAGATGAGTGATTAATTTGCAATATCCTTATATTTTTATAGAGTATAAAATTAATTTATATTTAAGTCACCTTTACAATATTATAATACCTTCTTTGTTTTAATTTTAAGGATAGTAATAATTATTATTCAAAATTGGATGGTAAACATTTAATTACATTGTCATCTATTATTTTATGAGAATATTTATTTAAAAATAATTGGTAGTTTCTTAACAAATAGTGGTTAAGAAACTACAATTTATTTTTATATATAAGAAAAAGAAACTACAATTTAATTTGCCAAATGAAGACTATTATGCCCAAAAATAGCTTACAACAAGTGAAGGGCAGACAAAGTGATTTGCCCTCCACCCTAGAAAAAGATCTATTTATTTTCCTCTAAGATAGACAAACAAAAAATCAAGTAAATTAGTCTAACATCTATTATATTTTGTTTATATTATATAAATCTCTATTTTATTTTGAAAACTTATATAAATTTATTTTATAAAATATTAAAAAATCTATACAAACCTCTTTTAATGTTTATAAACTTCTATCATATAAATTAATTGTAAGTTATTATTAGATATTAGTATATTTTTCTTACTCCAAATGAACAACTTAAATCTCTTAAATCAAATAAAATTAAATTAATTATAAACATAAATAATATATATTTAAATTTTTTATTGATACTTTGATATCAAAAGTTTTAGTCAGTTTAATTATTTAGATTAGATTTATTTATATTTTTATATATCAGGATTATAACATTTTCTGTAACCGTTAATATTATGATTTAGACCATAAAAACTATTTACATTGAAACTAATTAGAAATATTTATTTTTTGAAATAAATTGTGTAAATAATTTAAAAATTAAAAATTTATATAATAAAAACAAAATACATGTGTTGAGAATGCAATTTAGTAAAAGAAGTACATAGAAAAACAAAACTCCCTTTAAAATTTTTTTCCTCCGTCTGCGTCTCGCTGTCCCGCACTGACTACCTCGTATGCTGTTCCAATCCTTAGTCGGTAGTCCTCGCGGCGACTTCCTCTGCTCCGGCATCTCACCCTGCTTCTGATTCTTCGGTTACATTCCTTCCTCACTTCAAATCTCCATAACGCTATTTGCCCAAACACCTTTTCCCCTGCTCGTGTTCTCCATTCTGATTTCAAATCTAAACTCAGTAGCCCTACATCCAAATTTCAACATCCTTAAGAACATCCCATTTCCCTATCTTCTTTTAAATCATTTCAAACTCCTCAGCTTCCTTTCCTTCTCTAACTACTTTCTATGCATTTGAGCTACTTCATAATTTATTTCTCTGTATGCATGTACCTCCCTTCAGCTCGGTCTGTTTTCAGATGAGTTAAGTGCTGCGAACTTTCCCCCCAAAAAAAAGGAAGAAATTTTCCAGTGGGGACCCGAGATTTGGTATATTCAAGTTGAAAATTCCAATATTCTGAGCTCTAGCTTTCCACTGTGGTTGATTTATTCGGATCTCTCTCCTTCACTCAAAAATGCAAAGCAAAGTCGTTTCAGCTTTCAGAGTCTGCATCTTTTAGGATTGCCTTTATCCTTTTTCTTGTTTTGTGGTATCCTCTTTTAGTATTATTGTCCTTGAAATTTATCTGTGAAATTTAAGACTGCCTTGCTTCAACATCATGGTCATGACTCTCTGTTTCCTTGAAACCTTAAAGTGATTGCATTCTCAAAAATGTGTTATTCATTGGTCTAATTTGGGTCCAGTTGGTGCCTAAAGTTCCAAACTTTAGCACTCAAATTCGTCTTTTCGTATCATTTGCAAAAAGAAAAAACAGGGAATCTCCTATCTTCATTTACAGCCACGTCATATATGGCTCTCATTCTGTTTGCACTGTCCAATTTGAAGTTGCTTTGTCAAATTTATGGTGCTCCCATTATAATGTGCTGTGGGCGTAGCGTAGCTATGTTTCTGAGATGAACTTTGTGGCGGCTTCTTGAATTTCTGTGATTTTGACTGTCCTTTCAGGTACCAAACTTACATATTTTCTTCTCCACTAGAATTATTGGTTCATCATGAGATTTTTTCCATCAGCCCTTTAGTTTTTTTCGTTGTTTTTTACCTAATATTCCTAGAAAGTATGTATCTTGAGCTTTCACCATAGCACCATTGGATAACGCTTGGGACTTCAAAAAATCCCTACCCAACCTTATTTCTTCTCAGATGTTATAATTTCCGAGATGGAGCTTAATATCTATCACATGTAAATGAGTCTTAGGAAACAGGCTTCATAGTTATATCGCTTGTTGTGCCCCTCTGAGCGTATCTAGATATGCTTGAACAGGAGGATTTCCTCCTTAGATCACCATTCTTGTTATGTATCTATATCGGGCTCTTTCTGCATTCGGTTGTGGCTGCCGAGATTCCGTTGGGTTCAAAACTTTCTGTACTTGAGAATGATTGTTGGATCTCCTCCAATGGTGATTTTGCGTTAGGATTCTTCAACATTTCAGATCAACCAAACCAGTATAGTATTGGCATTCGTTTTAATTCAAAGTCTATACCATCTAGCCAACAAACTGTGGTCTGGGTTGCTGGTGCTCATGTCTCAGTAGGTAACAGATCCTATTTCCAACTCACCCAGGAAGGAGAACTGGTATTGTTTGATTCCTCAAAGGAAATTTCTGCGTGGAACAGTGCAACAGGCAGCCGATCTGTTGTTTCAGCTATTCTTCATGATAATGGCAATCTTGTTCTGATGGACAGAGAGAAAAATATTATTTGGCAAAGTTTTGACACTCCATCAGATACACTTCTCCCGGAACAAAGTTTATCTGCTGATAAAATACTTCGAGCTGCAAGCAAGAATTCCACGTCCAGTTACTACAGCCTTTACATGAATGCTTCAGGTAAGTTACAGCTGCGGTGGGAAAGTAGTGTTATCTACTGGACAAGTGAAAGCCCTTCTACTTCAAATCCAAGTGCTTTTCTTACTACCAGCGGAGCCTTGCAGCTTCGAGACCAAAGGTTGAAACCTGTTTGGTCAGTTTTTGGAGAGGATCACAATGATTCGGTGAATTACCGGTTTCTTAGGTTAGATGTGGATGGCAATCTCCGCTTATATTCATGGATAGAAAGTTTACAAGCATGGAGACCAGTCTGGCAAGCTGTGGAGAATCAGTGCAAGGTCTTTGCAACTTGTGGTCAACGTGGAATCTGTGTCTTCACTGCTTCGGGTTCTGTTGATTGCAGATGCCCGTTTGAGGTAACTGAGACTAACCTATGTTTGGTTCCATACGAGCAGGGGTGTGAGGCTGGCTCGAATATGCTTACATATGAGAACGCATTCCTCTATGGAATTTACCCTCCAGATAATTCAGTTATTATAAGTAGTTTGCAGCAATGTGAACATTTGTGCCTGAATGATCCACTGTGTACTGTTGCAACCTTTTCCAACAATGGAAGTGCACAATGCTCGATAATGAAAACTGAGTATGTGACTGGTTTTGCAGATCCCTCTGTGAACTCAGTATCTTTTGTTAAGAGATGCTCAGGTCCATTAGCTGTAAATCCCAATCTTTTGAAACCACCTCCACTCAAACAGCCTCCTAGGCTTTGTGTTCCTTGTCTAATAGGAGCAGCCTCAGGCACATTTTTCATCTTTGTTGTCGTTCAGTTGGGAATTGGTTTCTGCATCTGCAGAAGAAAATACTCTTCTAGGGAAAAAGTCATTTTAGCTTTGACATTCCCCAACTCAAAAGGTTTAGTTGTGTTGTCCTTTTCAGAAATCAAGATCCTCACTGGGGATTTCAAGAACCAAATTGGTCCAAAGATGTTCAAGGGTGTGCTACCAAACAATCACCTGGTTGCAGTCAAAGACCTGAATGCATCCATGGAAGAAAGGAAGTTCCGGAGTGCTGTTATGAAGATAGGTAGCATCTATCACAGGAACCTTGTGAAGCTGGAGGGTTATTGTTGTGAGTTTAATCACAGATTTTTGGTGTATGAATATGCCAAAAATGGTTCTTTGGGTAAGTATATAGATGATTCTTCTCTATGCAGTAGACTAACTTGGAGAAAGAGAGTTGAGATATGCTCAAGTGTGGCAAAGGCCATTTGTTATTTGCACACAGGATGTAGGGAGTTTGTTAGCCATGGAAATTTAAAATGTGAAAATGTCATATTGGATGAAAATTTAGTGGCCAAGGTGACTGAATTTGGGTTTGCAAGAGTAGATGGTGAGGCATCATATTGTGGCTTTTCAGCTGAGAAGGATGTAGAGGATTTTGGAAAGTTAGTATTGACCTTGTTGACTGGGTCACGACATCGGGAAGAACTTTGTGAGTGGGCATATAAAGAATGGATGGAAGGGCGGGCAGATAATGTGGTTGATAAAAGGATTGACGGTGGAATGGATTCAGAGGAGCTGGAGCGTGGATTAAGAATTGCATTCTGGTGCCTTCAGATGGATGAACGAATGAGACCTTCTATGGGGGAGGTAGTGAGAGTACTTGATGGTACACTAAATGTTGATCCTCCGCCACCTCCATTTTCCTTCCAGAGGCCTTTGAGGGAAGATGATTCCCAAGAATTTGGTTCAGAATCAGAAGCGTGGATGCCAGCTCAATTTGTATGAACTTTTCTGTTCATTTATTTTCTTTTTTTGCTCATATTCAATGTGTATAGGACTAACATCTAGATAACAAATAGATATGCCCATTGTTTATTGTCCCTGAACCTGTATGGGGCAGTGACTGCAAACTGTGAAGACATTGTTGTTCAGCTGAGGGTTGTTGCCAAATCTCTATTGGAGCACATAGAATGAGCAGTGTTTTTCGTTATGTATGCTGTTTATTGTCCCTTTCTTTTGGTCATTGTCTTTGTCCTTTTTTTTTGGCCATTTTTTGTTGTCCCTTTTTTGGGCCATTGTTTATTGTCCTTTCCAGGGAAAGAAAGCGAATTGCAACCTTTGGTGCATTCCAGTCCTAGTAAATGTTTCTTTTAACAAGAACAGGAAATAGGGCAAGTAGAAACAGCAGCAGTATTACAAACAATCTTAGGTGTATTAATTTTTTTTTCTCGTGTCTATAAAAAGTGCCCTATGTGTGAGGTTTGTGAATGGAGTTTTCTCCAATTCTAAGCTGAGCTCGAGTGGTTGAGAGATTATATTATTTTAATAATTTTATTTTTTATAATATAAAATTTAAATTATTAAATTAATTAAAATTTTCACAATAAATTATAAAATTTAATTGATATATTCATTAGGTGACAGTTTTGTGAATAATATTCTGTGAACTTATCATTTCTCAAGGTTGAAAATACAGCCTCTTCAAAGCAGCTTGTTGACAATAATCCAACCAAAAACTTGCTTGCGTAGGAAAATCTTGCTCTGTCAGTTTCCTTACACGAGCCGAATAGTTGGCTAGTGGCTTTCTTTAGTGGCAGGACAGATGCTCAGCATATTCTCTGCAATGGATTGAGGCAAACTACAAGTGTATACATTCTTGGGTGCTTGCTGACATTTGCTCCTCGAGCTGCCCGTCTAGCTCAGTCGGTAGAGCGCAAGGCTCTTAACCTTGTGGTCGTGGGTTCGAGCCCCACGGTGGGCGCTGGTGTTTTACAATTTCTTTTTCTCAAACCAAATTTCTATGAATCCGAAGCCATTTGAACAAATTTTCTCCAATGAATAATGACATTTAAATGGACAGTAAATAGCGAAGGGATCTTATCCTTATTTCCGCCCGGGCCAGCAGAAGGTTACTTTACTTTTCCTCAACTATGTGGGTTTTGAGCTGGAAAGCTCCTTGAGCGGAAGCCCACAGAGTACTTGGAGGAAATGAATGCGACTTGGTCTTGAGCCAATTAAAAATGGTGTCAACTTTCCTGCTTCAGAAAACATGACCTACAACCCTACAAGCACATGCTATTAAGGTGAAATATTAATTTTTTATTATTACAAATTAAATATTAAAAAAATGAAATTATTAAATTAAATTTATTGCGGATTGACTTTGTTTTCAAATAGGCAAAAAATATTTTTACTATCTGTGTTTGGGTTGAATTCAATTTTCTTGTTTGTTATTTACCCCTAGTAAAATATTTACCGTTAAAGTAATAATTTCATAACATTTTTCATATAGAAAATGTTTCCCGAGAAAACCCGAGATAATTGAGTTTTAAAATAGCCCATGACACTGATGGCGCTTGATTGGAAAAATTAGAACTAGCTGCCACTACATAACATTGTAACACATTTGGTAGCTTTTCTTCTGGAAATGCATTTGGTAATCTAGTTTATGCAGATTGTGGATGGAACGAAGATAAGTTTCAATCTTTGCCTCATACAGACGATTGCAGGGTGACAATGGGAAAATGTTATGTACATATAATTCAATGCATTATATATATAGGTGTAAAAATATATTAAAATAGATAATAACAAGAATGTAAAAAATGTACAAAATTTATATTTTCAAAAATATTCACATAGAACCCATGCACCTTAGCCTTAGCCAAATTAATAGTTTTGACCAGCGAAACCTAAATAGAATAAAGAAACATAAAGTTATAATTATTATACCAGTTATCTTCTGTCACCTTTGATCTTCTTCTTGAAAAGGCTCCCGAGTTGAAAAGCAAAACAGGAAATTTTTTTTTTTTTTAAAAGCATATCATGAGGCTCATGTGTCTTCCATTTCTCTCTGTCTTCTCCCCCTTTGCTTATAATTTATGCATTAAGTGGGACAACCTTGCATAACCTGGAGCAGAAAGGTGAGAGAGCTTCCAGTGTAAAATAGAGGGGAAAAGCTGGCGTAGGGGACTCGAGGGAGTTTATTCTTTCTATCTTATCAGGATTTGGTTGAGATTAGAATACAATTTAATCTTCCAAGCTAGTGGTGGTAGTTGTTGCTGCTGTAGTATCTGACAGAAAATTTTCAACCTCTCAAATAGATTTTTGTTCGCCATGTAAATTCTTTGATGCTCTAGAATATCAGAAGACACGTTCTGATTTCTCTCTACCAACACTACAAAACGAGGGTCTTTTTCTGCGTCTGGCTTTAGCTCTGCAAAACTGAGCCTTTTCAACTAATCATTTTTGTAAGTTCAGCGAGAATTACCCATCTGGCTAACACTGGCAGTGTCTGCCTCAAAGATGGCACCGGCTTCTACAGGAACTCGATCAGAGTGGCCGCGAAAGGTTGAGCAAAGAAGGCAGCAAAAATCAAAGGGAAGGCCTTGTGGGTATGCTGCAGCTTCAAGCACCCAACAAGAACTGGGAAATGTGAATCTTATAGAGGATCACGATAATGAACTGAAAGGCGTTTGTTCAAGTGGCTGTTCTACACCAAAGGCTAAAAGATTCAGAATACCAGAGGCCTTGGTATGTCCACCAGCTCCAAAGAAGAGAAGGATGATGTCAACCTGCTCACCAAATAGATCTCCTATAACCTTTGTCGCTTCACTAGATATAGAGTTATTCTTCTTTTCTGCACTCAGAAATGTGTCAGCTTGAAGCACTTATTTCTCCAGATAGAAAGTTCAGTTCAGTTTGTTTAGGGGTGACTGTCATTGCTTTACGACCTTAAATGCTGATCCTTCAAAATAACCAAGCTCGTCACAACTTTGTACATCGTAGTTTGCAATCGCACATTCGTGCTGATGAGTTTACCCTAAATAGGTCCAAGGCTTAACCATATATTTTAGTTTTTGTTTATCTGGTTGTGTCTCAGTTTGCTGGAATTAATTACGGTATTAATCGAGATTTGTAAAGCATGAAGAATTACTTGCACTTTTGTTCTTGTAAATTTTACTTTTTTCTGCTAGCATTTGGAATACTGCAATAGTGGCCGATTGTTATATTAGAGTTTTTTTTTCTAAATTTTGGTTTCAAATCTAATTGTGCGTGTGTTAGGTGTTTTACTTCTTTTTGTGTTAAAAAAAATTGATTTTATCTCTGTCTATATATATATATATATATATATATATCATTTTAGTTTAAGCTAGTGTTAAGCCTTGACCTTTTGGGTTGGAAATGTAATGCCTGCAGAGCAAAGACTTGATTGTAGTTGTCCTCAATGTAATTTGCAAAACTAAGCTGCGAATTTATTAAATAGCTTCATCGGTTATATTAATCATGCAGTCTTTCAGGAGCTTAATGTAAAATTCGTACCCAAATTATAATCAAGGTTTCCATTTCTAGCTTGTTCTCTTTATTTGAATGTCACCTACACACTGTCATCTGATCCACGCACAGAGAGGAGGGGAAAAAGAAGCTACTTTTGACTGTGGAAGGCAGTGATTGCTTTTGAATATTCTCTCTTCTCTTCTTGATTGTCTCTCTTTTTCCTTCTTCCTTTTGTCATTGATACACTTATCAATTGCAATAAGATTTTTCTATTCCCACAAAATAAATATTACAAAAATTTCATTTAAAAATATTAATTCAATATACTAACTAAATCTAACCGTCCGCAAAAAATTTTGTGAATTTTTCGTCAACCCACTTAAGAAGTGTAGCTTTCTCCATTGCAATATACACATAATGCAGCTATGTACTCTTTATTGTGCTCTTTGATCCATATGCTTACGCTGCAGTGCATGTACTCTGAAGTGTTCAGCTCACTTTAAAAGATTAAAGTAGCGTCAATTCACAAACATGACTGGCGGATTAAGATGCTATAGCAGCTAGCTATCATTATCATCGAGACCAATATCTTTCACTATACCCAAAAAGAAAAGAAAACGCAGAAAAAGAAAGTACAGCATCTCTGCAGCTGAGAAATGAAGAATCCGAAGATGGACAGCTTTGTAATGGCATTATATATATAAGGGAAGCATGTACGTTTTGGGTTAATAATATATTTGATGATGGTGTCCTGGAAAGGGAACACTGCGCGTAGCACATGGATATGGAGAATCCAATGAAGAAGCTCCTGCAGCTGCTTTCTAGCTGATTCCTTTCGTGTTTTTCTTTCTAAGTATTAATTACAGAAAATCAGATTCATATTCTTGAAATTTTATAGCTGAAAACTATAACCAACAGCAATTTAGCTTGCACGCAGGTTTAGATCTCCAGGAATTTCTCGTGAAAATTTAATTCCCGCTACTGTTTATTTTCCCGAGAAAATTGTTTTTTAAAGTTGGTGTGGGTCTGGACTCATGTAGAGATATCAAGATAGGGTCCAACAGACTAGCCCGTTTCACTCTGTCTTAGCGATAAAATGGGCCTTCTTATCGCACCAGTCTTGTAGTCTCGTAGATCCGGACCCAGTTCAAAATTTGGCAAGAAAGCCACTCGAGTAAAAGAGGAGAGAGCTAAAGCCCAGAGCATTGTCGTGTACAAAATGAGAGAGGGGAGGAAAAGAATTTTAATGGAGAGAAAAAGAAAAAAAAAGAGAGAAAGAAAAAAAATTTTTTTGTTTGATTTGATAAAAAAGATAGGAGGAAAGAAATTTTTATTTTTATTTTTTTTACTTCTTGTTTGGTTAAGAAAGAAAGAAATTTTAAATTAAAAAATAAATTATTATATTCTTTAAAAAATAATTGTTAGGTTATATAGATATAAATAATTTTTAAATTAAAAAATAATTAAAAATAACTTAGTTATTATTATATAAAAATTTTTTCAATTTAAAAGAAGAGGTAAACTAGAGAATAAAAAATTTTTAAATCTTAAATTTTCTCTCTTCTCTTTTCCAAAAAATTTAATTAAATAAAAATTTTTAATTAAAATATTTTTTCTTTCTTCTCTTTTCTCTATTTTTCTCAAAACAAACATGGTATAAATATATACTAAATATTTTCATTTTTCAGTTCAATGATGCTTCATTTTATAAATTTTAATTTTTAAAAATTGTTATTAATATCTCCTTATCCGTAAATAAAATTTAAAATTAATTAAATCACAAATTATTAAATATGATTTAATAAAAAATTAAAAAAATATTAAATCTTCTCTATTGTATTTATACTAAAAAATCTGATTAAATCGTGCAAAATTATTCTATGGTATGTCAGAAAATTCGGACTGAGTAACGAGATACACGTGGAGTCTTGGCAGCAAATCCCACGTCCTTTGAGCTTGACGCGATGACGCCAGCGTGCCTGAGCTGACCCTCTTCACTTACCATCTTGCTCCACGTGGATACTTGGTAACTGGAGGCTTCTAGTATGCCCTTTTTCTATCTATCCAGGGACACGTGGTCCCTAACGGTTGCCGTTGTCAGCACGACGAGATCCGTGCGTGTACTCTAGAGACTCAAGTATAATGTCACCAAACACCAGGACAGGCCGACGGCTAAACGCCGTTAGTTGGCCGCGGTGTCACCAACTGCTGAGAGAGACCCAAGACCACGTGGCTGATGCTGGTGCGGTGTGGGCCCCAGCAGTACCTTTTTTGGCCGTGGCTGATTTTGTGGAGATGGACACGTTGCAGCTTCAAATTGTTTGTCAGAACATGCGCAAACCCCTTTTTAGCCCTTTTGTCAACCGTAATCAAATACCACTAGGTTTTTGATCGGGAGATTTGCTGCCGTTACTAGCTGTTCGTTGCCGTTTTAAACTTTTCCTTAGACAAGTTTACCCTTTCGTATGTACAACCTCCTCTATATTTCTTGAAAAGTTGTATTATGAAAATGCCACAAATAAAGTGATTGTAATCATATAATTTATTTATTTTTATAATCTAATTTATGAAATTAAATATAAATTTTTAAATAATTATTTAAAAAAATTTTAGACTAAAATTTAATTTTAATCTTTTATAAATTAATAAATTTTTATTTTAGTCATCTATTATTAAATTTTTTAATTAAGCCTTTTATAGATAATAAATTTTTAGTTTAATCTTTTATTATTAAATTTTTTAATTAAATATTATAAAGATTAAAATTTATTATAATTAAATTTTTTAAAATTGATATCAATTAAATCTCTTCATTTATCATTATATGATGATATTAATATATTTAAAGGAATTTAATTGATATTAATTTTAATTTTTAAAAAATTTAACAGTAAAAAATTAAAATAAAAATTTATAAATTTGCAAAAGATTAAAATAAAATTTTTAACAAAATTTTATTTATAAAAATAATACAACTGTATTTTCTTTGACCACTATATTATTTATTGCTTCCTACTTCTTTTAGGATGAAGGTGGCATTTTTAATTATGAATTACTGAGTAATACTAGAAAAATTTAAGAAATTTACCCATAAATATTTTCTTTTACTCTCTCATGCTATTTTTATTATATTCAATTTAAAATTATTATGAAAGGTAATAATAGGTCAACTGATTTATTAAAGGTTTACAAATTGATTTATTTAACAACTTAAACTCAGATTTAAAAATAAATTTAGTTTATCAAACCTAAATTTATGCTACAAAATTATGTCCGTAAGTTTATAGATTTTTTGATTTAAATTATATATAAAATTTAAATTATGTAAAATCTATAATCTTATAAATTTAGTAACTTTAGTGACTTATTTTACTTGTAAGTTTAAATAGATATTAATTACTTTAAATATTTTTATATTTTAAAATAAGCTAAGTTATATTTAAAATTTAACTTTTCAAACTACTAAGTTAGATTAGGAATTTATTACAACGGCTTAATTTATTTAAAGCAAAGTCTGATTTGATGTCACGTATTTTCACCTCTAGTTATTATTTATGCCCATTTAGCAAGTAAGGTTTTGTCTCTTAATATTTTCAAGAAACATTCAATGTACTGGTAAACACACCCCCGAAATTGACAAAAGCCTTGAGGGCGTTCTCGTCATTGTAAGGGGAACCCGGTCCGTCAACTCACGGGACTATATATCCGGCGGACTCTCCGAGGTCCCAACATGTAAATAAAGAGTAATGTTAGACTAAAGTTTTTGTATTTATGTATGTAGTTACGTTAGTAAGTTAAAATAGATTTTAAAAAGAGTGAAAATAGTGATACGTTTCGTTTCACTAAATTTCACTTATTTTACTTAACAAATATGGGAGTTACATAATTTCAATCACGTAAACGTAACATTTCTGTAAATAAAACACTCCCAAGCGAGAGCAAGAAAAATGACGTTTTAACACGAATAATTTTAATATAAAAATATTAAACATTTATTTAAAAAAATATAAACTATTACATTAATTAAATTAAATATATTAATTTATAAAATTCTTAATTTAACAGAGCACAAATTATTTATAAGAATCTAATTAATCCCGAAACAACCTTTTTTTAAAAAAAAATGAATGAATAGTATAATGTGAGCTGTATGTACGATTACTGTAGCGGCTATACAGTGTTCTTTTATTTCTGCACAACATTGAATCCATTCTCATAACTGTGCAACACAGCACTTAAGTCCGTAAGCAGTGAGTTGTTTCTCCTGTTCTCCTAAGTCTTTCAACACTTGTACGACTTCTTTCCTGTTCTGGCTTTGTATGCTTTGTTCAGACGGCTTAATTTGGTTATTTCCATCAGCTTTAAGCTGCCCAACCTCAAAGCTTGCCAATCATATATGCCTTGTTTTCTTCACTTGGGTTCTTTCTTCTTCGCTTTCAGGTGCTTGTCTGATCGGACTTTGCTTACTGCTAATTATCTCCAAGGTACGAGATTTTATGTTGTAGGACCTTTTTTTAGGTCTATTTTTGGTTATTTTTCCTATTTATTCAGCTACCTTTGATTTTATGTTTGACAGAGGATTCAGGATCAGATGTCGTATAGAAGTAATTTAACTTTCTAAATATCCATGCATGCATGACTTTTGTAGACCCTGTATGATGGTGGCGACTGCGATGGCTTGGTTCCTCGCAAGACTTTTTAAAGATTTTCTACTAGTTGCGTGCTTTAATCGGGGTGATTGCGAGAGTAGGCTCCTTCCCTCAGAGAAGATGAGCATTTGCCAATTTTTTTCACTTAAAATTTATGGGTTATGTGGCTAAAGGCTAAATAGGGTTGTGCCTGTCCATTTTTAAGTTTAACTGCTATGATTGTGTGTCCTAGTAAAGGATTGGCATCCCTAAAGTTAGATATCATTGATCTTATAGTTTGTTGGCAATTTTTAAAGAATAGCAATTGCTCGTTATTTGTAATAAATTTCACTTTTTTCACTCTTTTTTAATATCTTTAAAACATTTTCTTTCTCGCACTTAAATCATTCCCACAGTTTATCCTTATCCGTAGTGAGGTTTTTCTAGGGGATGTGATTTAAGTTCATTCAAGTGCTGGAGTGCTACTATTTAATTCTAGCGCTTTTTTCTTTTCTTTTTTTTTTTCCTTTTCTCTAACTCTGTTTTTGCTATACCACTGCAAATTACTTAATGAGCAACGAAAACATTCGTTGTGAAGATAAGGGATTGGATATCTGACAAGAACTTGTGTAGTTATCACTAGGGCTTTGTTCCTGCATCTGATCTGGTCATTCTGGATTGAAGTGATTGATCGAATTTTGTCCATGTATTATATCCATTATTTCTTTTTGCTCACAAGGTGTGGTGCCTGGGGTGTTAATGAGTTGTTAACAGTTCTTTGTTGGTTGTAACGCCACAGGCCAGCACCAAATTAAACTAGATTGAAGATTTCACTCATTTGGAAGCATGCAACAGAAATTGAATTATGCAAGCCATTCGGAACCAGATATATCCAGTAATGAACCATGTGCTACCTTTTCGCAAACTTGGTGGCACGACATAGGACATCATGCCTCCTCCAGGGATATAGTAGGGCAAGGTAAAATGAATTCGTTTGTCCCAAAACACTGTACTTATGTTAGTTTTGGGAACCAAACCTGCAAACCACAAGCTAAGGCTGTTCTGGATGAAGAGAAGGCTACTATAGGGAAAGGTACTTTTCCCAGTTTCTTGGATATCTTCTTATTAATTGTTTAGTCCTTCTATTTTCACGTAATTTTTACTTAATATAATCTAAATCATTACATTTATTAAATCTCAAAGTAAACTATGAGATTTAACAGATTTAACGACTATTGCACCTTGTTATAAGGATTGTGTGGGATCTATCTTGTTGGAATAGCTTTTTCCTTAATTGCTATATTACTGCAGGCTTTATTTGGAGCTTTACAAATAAATTATATAAAACGTCTTGAACTGCTACTTAGTTGCTTGTATTAGGCTTTTAGCTTCATATTAAGTGAGTTAGAAGAAGAAATTCCTTTCGTGAGCAGTTCACAGATCAGTAAATAGCAGATGCATCAAATTAACCAAACAACAGGCTGTCAGTTTTTTATTCCTTTTTAACTATTTAAGGAATGCATGCTATATGTAAATGGAATTATGGTGGACAGGTCCATATACTCTAAGTGGATTATAATTTTTAAAATTGTCCAAATGGTCTTGAAGAGAAGGAAGATTGTATGTGTAATAAAACACTGCCGGAAATTGCATGCCGTGGGATTTTGTGATCTGGGTTTTTTGCATGTCTTCTTCTGAATTTATTTATCTGTAATTTGTAAGCATAAAATCATGGAACCATAATCTATGCTTAATATACAATCTGGGTTTTTCCTTATTTTATTCCATGTCTTCTATATCCACACCACTACAGGCATCTTGTCACATTTTGACTGTTGAAAGGATTCAACATATTTTTGGTCTATATAAGCTTCATTGGTTTGTGATGCATTATGTAATAAAGATATTGTTTGCATAAGCAGATGGAAAATCAGATGAAGAACATCAACAAATGCAACTTGGTGTCTCTAGTATGCCTTCAACATTGAATGAAGTTCTTGCACCGCCTACACAGTTGGAGCTTGCTGACCACTCAATGGTGAACTCTCTCTCTCCCCTCCCCCTGCCTCAATCTCTCTCTCACATACACCAACCCTCAAACCCTCCTATATTAATTCGGAAATTCTACTCCCACGAAGTCTGACAAAATGTAAATGTCGAGCAGTCTCTATTTATCAGAAATATTTGCATTTTTATAAAATTTTCATGAGTCTCTTTACGTGGGAATAGCGAGATTCAAATTAATTAGTTTGCTTGGGAGTTGGCTCTTACTGAACATACTCTGAACTGGTATTTGGGAAAATCTTATTGATATATTTTTACAGGCATGTGCATCTTACCTATACTCAGGTTCATATTATGGGGCAGCAATTCCTGGCTATGTACTGCAGCCTTTGGTATGCAACATGTGGCCCTTTAAGTTCCTTGATGTTGTGCTTGGCATGTGGTTTTTGAATTGTGTGGTAGTTGTACAAACATTTCCATGTTGCATGTTATTTTCTGGCAGAAGAGGTTGTTCTACTCCTCATTTTTGTTGGGAATTATGTTAGGTACAACCTCATGGTCTAGGATTGAATTCTGCCAGAATGGTGGTACCTCTGGAAATGACAGAGGAACCTGTTTATGTGAATGCCAAGCAATACCATGGAATTTTGAGGCGTAGGCAATCACGTGCCAAGGCTGAGCTAGCAAAGAAACTGATCAAAGTGAGAAAGGTATTAGCTTGTTTTAGACGGTAGCTTATCTATTTTCCTTTGCTATTTTGTATTTAATTGTTAAGTTCACAAGGAAAAGAAAAAACAAATAAATAAAGCTCTTTGCAGCTTTTTATGAATGATTTTAAATCTTTCCTGGAAGCTAAAATTTGAAGCTTTTCTAGAAACGAATTAGTTTTTTTTATTTTGATTTGGCTAGAAATGCTGTTTCAAATCATTTTAGTTGCTTTCACTATGATTAGCTTTTTATGGATTTTTCTAAATAATTTTAAAATTCTATAATTGGCATTTTGCAATGATCATGGCTTGAGTTTTCCATTTGGTGTCATCAGCCCTTCACTTTATCTATAATCTACCGTATGAATTCCTCATTGATCAATGGTCACGTTATGTCAATGTAATCTACTTTCCTGTGCTAGTGCCTATGTATTTTCCTGGTCATTTATTCTGGTTTGTTGGCTTCAACTGCAATGTTTTTCTCATGCAATTCTTCCACCATTTTATTTAGAAATTGACAGCAGTTACTGCTGAAGTGTAGGACTTAGGTGGTTGGCACGCTTCTTTCATGTCTGTTCATTGTTTTGCTGCATTTGAAGTCAACATTAGGAACATATCCATTCTGTGAATTTCGTTAGAATGCTTAGCAATTTTGGACCCAAACCTAATCTAAGCTCATCCATACCTATTATTTTTATTTAATTCTCATAACACAATTTAAATTAGGTTTTACATACTAAATTGTGGGATATACAAAAATTAATAGCTCATGAATTATTGTTGTTTTTACAATTTTTATAGCAGATTGTGAAAACAGTATTTCTCATATATATATATATAAGCACTTAAGCTACTTGTGACTTTATTAAATGAAGTGAATGTGTTGTGCTTGTGCAAATTAATTTAAGTTCAGGCAGAGAAAATCGCAGGCTATCATTATTTGTGGCATAATATGTGGCACTGTTAATTAGGTTGATAGTCACCGTTGTGTTGATATGTAGCCCTACCTTCATGAGTCTCGACATTTGCATGCAATGAGAAGAGCAAGAAGCTGTGGAGGCCGTTTTCTAGCCACAAAGAAGCCTGATGTTACTTCTGCTGCAAGCACAACAACCAACGAGAACACTGCTATTTCTGACCCCAAAACCTTATTTAATTTTGCTGAATCAATATCGAGTTCGCAGGAGATATTGCTTCCCCACCAAGAAGACATGCGCTCCAGTACCAATGGCAGCAAGCAGCACCACTCACAAGTTCAGGGATTTGAGTTGTCTGGTTATCAGTCTCTCTCGGGTGATACAGGAATTGAAGGAGACTGGTCAGGGCAGCATTCCAAAAGACCCAACTTCACTGGGGTTCGCAGGGCCTTGACCATAAAATAATTGAATCCTGATAAGGACATTAAGGTTATTCTGCAACAGTGCTGGGGTTTTGATGGCCTTTTTCTTGAAGCTAAGGTAGTAATCATCTAACAACACTCTTTTATGATCTCACTTCGATGGAGGCATTGACCCCCCACTATGGAGACACAACCTTGTATACTGTTATATCTTTGCGCAAACCATTCTTGGCTTGGCTTTTTCCCCCTGCCTTTTATTTTCTTGAAGAACTTATATGATTTCCATGGGGATAAAAAGATATGTACTTGGCGGAACTTGTTGGTCTTTTTATAAATAAGATTTTACAAAATTATTTAAAATATGTAAAATCTTAAATTTATTAAATTTTATAATTTATATCATAGAATTTATATATCATTTTCATATTTTAAGAAAGTATCAAATTGTGACATGCAATAGATTAATAATATGTAGCATATTGTGTACTCATTTTTGGTACACGAAACTGTTGCTTTCCAATGAGCATTCCCATAAAAGAAACCAAACCGATTTCCAAACTAGATTGAAGGATTCCAACCATGCCAGAGTACCTAAAGCCGGACCACTGCACCACTATCCATTCGCAACCCACCTTGGAAAGTAGCGACGTTTGACCGGAAACCATTAGTGGAGTCATTTTAGAGTAAATTACACTAACCTTTCTTGAGATATTTAATTATGACACTCTATTTTATTTTTATTTAAATATGACACTTCACCCTATTTACTCAAATATTAATTAAAAAAATATATTTAATATTAATAAAATATTTATAAAAAAAATATTAAATCAATATTTTAGTCTAATTTTATTTAAAAAATATATTTTAATTCAGTTAACTATTTTAAATAATTAATATTTTGATAAATTATATTTTTTTAATTAAATAATTATATTTATTACAAAGTATAAATTTAACAATATATATGATTATGAAAAAGAATTTAGTACAAATATAAAAGTATATTGGGGATGGATTTAGTTAAGAAAAAAATGTAAAGCATAATTGATCTTATTTTTTACTAACTAAACTCATCTTAAGATGCCTCTATATTTATATTAAATTTTTTTTCATAATCATATATATTGTCAAATTTATACTTTGTAATATATATAATTATTTGATTAAAAAAATATAATTTATCAAAATATTAATTATTTAAAATGATTAATTGAATTAAAATATAATTTTTAAATAAAATTAGACTAAAATATTAATTTAATATTCTTTTTATGAATATTTTATTAATATTAAGTATATTTTTTTAATTAATATTTGAGTAAATGGGGTGGAGTGTCATATTTAAATAAGAATGGAGTGAAGTATTATAATCAAATACTTCAAGAGAGGTTAGTATAATTTACTCGTAATTTTATTATTGGTTGGAGCATGGATACACTAAGGAAAGGTCTGTATAATTTTATTTTTTTAAGAAAATTGAGACTCAATAAAAAAAATGAATGATTATTACAAAAAATTATAAAACTTCTGTATAGATTATTTTTATTGTTATTCGAGTATAAGTAATTAATTTAATAAAACGTTTTTTTTAATTTTCTGATATTCGTATCAAGTGGGCCCAATCAAACTCGCAAACTGTAATACCCAATTATACGAATTCCACGTGAAGTGTGAAGCCTGTAGAACCCACCATAGGAGAGTAGAACAACTGGACAAGCCTTTCAGCCTCCCTTGCCCCCTTTTTTGGTCCCCCACTCGGCGGGAGGGGCCAAGATGCAGATGGCAAGTTGTGGGCCCTGTGGCCTCAGATAGTCTCAGTGTGCTGTCTGCTAAGAAGCTTCCCCCATTTTCAACTCCCACTCCTACCTTTTCACGTTACTGGTTTGGTTATATTTCACAATTCACAAATCCCCTAAAAATTAACCACGCACGTTGAAAGAGTTGTGAACATTCTTTAAAGGAAAAAGCGAAAAATACCATTTTAATCATTTAATTACGTTAAAAAACATACATCCCGCAAAATCTATCATAAATATTCAATATGATTTAGTACGGAATTTCAAGGTGCCATTCTTTTTATAATTTTATTTTTATTTAATTTTTATACTATAAATTTTATATTATTAAATTTTATAAATTAAATCATAAAATTTAATAAATTTAAATATTTATACAAAAAATATATTATATAATAAGAATAAAACTTTCCAGTGATATGATATGTGCTAGGCTGGTCCGCACTACCTGATGGATAGAATTTGATTTACTGACTTTTATATTTTTATTTTTATATGAATTTAATATTTTTTATTGTTATTATTTTTTTCTCTTACCAACGCAAAGCAGCGCGGGGTTGGCTTAGCCAGCTAGTTAGAGTCAGCCGAGTAATAAGAGAAGCCAGCTTAACTCACTTCCAACACGAAGAGAATGAGGCAGCCTTATGTCGGCATCACATATCCCTACCTATCAGGCCAACTAGGCCATGTGACTGCACTTTCTCTTGTGGGTTCACAACTGAAAACTGCATTAACGGCCTTTCCCATTGTTCTCTGCAGTCTGCAGAACACCTTTATTGAGTACAAATTATTATAAATATATAAATAAAAGGACTGCATAATTTTTGTCCATTCATGTGATTCACAAAGCATCCTTCCTCAAAAGTAAACCCTTCACTAAAGATGAGATTTTATTTCATCTGACAGTTGCCCATGGTACAAAAATTACATTCAACGAAAAATATTAGAATATAGTATTTTTAACTGGTTTATTAAATAAATCATAATTTAAATTATTTATAGTTGACACTTCAAAAACCATTGATCAAAGCCGAAAACCTGATTACTGGAAAATTCTCGACTCAACCCAACTTGGACCGAACCCCAAGTCAAAAATTCAGGTTAGGTCTCAAGTAAGTGTCGAGTTGACCACACCCAAGAACGCCACTAGACCGATAAATACTTTTGGCCGCAAGAATCTCAAATCATCTCTCATTGCCTGTTTAGGGAATGACAATTGCGCAAGAACTCGTCAAATGTCTTAAACAATGAAAGAACACTTGGAAAACAAAACAACTTGGGCATGAATCCGGTCCCTAATGGCGAGTTCCATTCTATCAAAGTTATACAAGAATAAAGTAACCGTTAGTTTGGCCAATTTCATGAATTGTTAGCTCAGCTGATCCATTCCGGTCAAGCCATCCGAAAATGAGTGGATGGCGTGAAAATTTAGCCCTCTTGTTCGTCCAGGTGCACCTCCTTTGAGTGAGGAAACATCCAACATAATCCTGCTCAGCCGAATTTAAAGTAAGTTCAGTAATCGCACCATTCTTTGCTAAAAGAATAAAGGAAAGCAAGTCCCACAAAGACACTTGTAAACTAAATGCTTAAAAGAGTATAGAAAACAATTAGATCTACTGGGCTGACATTTCAGTCTGTGCCCCATTGAATTTAATAGTTCAAATTTTTTTTAAGTGAATATTTAATAAGATTTAGTTTTTGGGTATAGCAGAATTGACAAAATAGTGGGTCAAGAAGCTTACGAGTTCTGTGACTCCTTCTCTAGTCCTGGAGTGATGCAGTTTATGATGATTTTGTCATCAACTTTTGACACTGAATGATCCATTGGTAGATTGACATCAATGTATCTTCTTAGAAATTGTATAACAAACATCAGATTGATCTGTTTTAGGGAATTTCTTACCCGACTTAGGTTGAGCAGCGACATTGCCATCAAGTCCCAATAGTTTCTGCACAAATTGATATTTTATATCAGGATGCATAAACTCCTTAAAAATGCTCAAAGAGTAAATGTGAAAATCAGGAGCAGAAAGCTACCTTAAGACTCTCGTAACACTCCTCAAGTTTGTCATTGTATAAGACGGAATCAAATATGCCGGATGACATCCCTTGCTCAATCTCTGCCTTGGCATTTTGCAGCCGCTTCAGGATCTGTTCTTCTGTCTCTGTTCCTCTGCTCAAAGAATTGAGATTCAGACCAACATTGTCAGGGGACTCGAGAATTAAAAAGCAATAACTAGGCAGCTATTTTTACCTGTCACGGAGGCGCTTCTCCAGCTTCTCCATTGATGGGGGACAGATGAAGATGAATATAGCTTCAAGGGAACGAGCCCTCACAGATATTGCCCCTTGAACATCAATATCAAGAATACACCTCTGCATCAAAAGGAAAAAAATGATTTCACTATTTCAGATGAAGAAGTCAAAAACCATAATATGAAGGTAATGCTCATGAGGTTCCACAATCATCTAACAGAAGATTTAATGAACAAAGCACTGCGTTCAGTGCTTCAAGTCTTTCATTAATAAGCCTTTATTATAAGCCCTTTATTGTTTAAAAGAAATTATGCGTCCCCTCCCAATTTTTTGGTATCAAGAATTATGGCTTAAAGAACAAAGGCAACAAAACAGGAGATTCTGCTGTCAAAAGTGCAGTGTCATTATACTGTGCATGCTGCATCAATAAAAGAGTCTCTAAGAATCAGTCAACTTTACCAAAAGCATTTACAGTAACAGCTGATTAAATACATTACAATCCCTGATTAAAATACCCACAAATAAACTACCCAGCGAGGGTCCTTCAGAGAGAGATTAAATTGGATATATTGAAAAGTAAAGGCGTCCCTCTAATGAAAATACCTAAATATTAAAGTGTAATAAAATAACTTGTAAGCACACGGAACTTACCTTCCCTGCATCTGCTACCAATTTTACAGCCTCAACACTGGTCCCATAAAGATTACCATGAACAGATGCAGACTCAAGAAACTTTCCATCTTTTATTTCTTTCTCCATAATACTCCTCTCAGTAAAATGGTAATGGACACCATCTTTCTCCATGCCTCTTGGAGCACGGGTAGTATGACTCACAGAAAAACCAAACATAGATGGAAATTCCTTCATGAGCATTGATATCAGTGTTCCTTTACCTACTCCAGAAGGACCACTGATAACAACAGGCTTCTCAGCATTGCCAATCACGCCCTTACTCCACGCAACAACATTTGTTCCCAGGATTTTTCCCTGCTGCCTAACATATTGGGTATCCACCTGCCAAAATAGACAAAATGAAAAATCAAACACCTATCAGGGAATTATAGAAACCTAGCATTGCTTAGAGAGTTCCCAGGCAATAATAGTGCTTTAGGATTAGATTATAAACTAGGGTCCGCAAAACACCGACCTCCAAAAACCATGTGTGATCATCAGGTTTAGATCCCTTCTTAACAATTAGTATTCGGTCTTTCAAGGGCACTGCTGAATGGCCTTTACATGACACAGGCTTGTTGCCCAGAACCGTGGGATTAACCCTGCACATTAAAATGGAAATCAGCAACAATAACCCGAGAAGCAGCTAAAAAGCCAAGAAACCTTAAACTGACCATTCTCCAAGACTACTGTCAAAAATTTCAACTTCAATGGATGAAGTTTCTTCATCAGCTCCACCAATGAAATACTGCCAAACAAATGGATACGCACTTTCTCATTCAGGTAGATGATTGACTAGGTTCATACATCTAATTAAGAAGCAGGAGCATTTTGAGCATAGTTATAGCATATTGTATGATCTTACCGTTTTATCACGAATGATGGTGGCTGTTTTGCTAGTTTCGTTTTTCAATTCAAAGCCATTAGCACGTCCATTCTGCAGGTCATCGACCAGGAATGCTGGTGCTTTCCCCTAAGGATCACACGCAGAGAGAGATTAGAAACATTAAAGCCAAAATGCTTCGATCCAGATTTTGAAATCATAATTAAACTGCTTTTTTCTATTCAAAAAAAGACATTTTTTTACCATTCCAAATCCTCGGCCAAATAGCAAGGTGAAAGAATGCTTACCATACAGAAATCTGCGCCTTCAAATCCTGTTTAAACCTGATCAAAAAGCATAAACATAGATGAGATTCACACCAATGGATCTAGCAACACATTGGAAGAAGAGATCCCATTAAAACTAGCAGACGTTAAAATTTACAATGCGTGCCTTCAAAGTGAAAGGCAGAAGAACCCAATGAGATTTGCCCAGACTCAATCGACCAGCAGAAATTTCCAAAAAACCAAAACCCCAACAAATAAACTACAAAAATTCACCAAACTTGGTTTTTACTAAATTTTTTGATCCCATGTCATAAAATATAGGAGAACCAAATTCAAAATCTTAAAAGTTGAAAAGTATTCGAAATAGAAGCCCGGTGCAGCTTATCAACTTACAAACAGAAGGCAAAATTCAGAAGGAAGAAAAACGAGAAAGAATACGTGTGGATGAGCCAAGCTCCTTGAAATCAGAACACATGATCAAACAGAACATAACCCAGATCGGTAATGCCTAGAAAGCTGAAACATTCAGGAGATTGAGACCAATGTTCAAGTTACCTGAGCAACAGCAGCAAGTTCTGCGCAGGAAGAACAAGCTTGGTTTTTTGATGTATTTTTCTCTGAGATGGTGGTGGTAAGAGAATGGTATTCAGAGTTCAACTTCTCTCTTGCCTTTACAACCTTAAATTTGGAACTCAGAGCAAAACAAACTTGGGATGCAGAGAATCACGAGGGCGGCAGACGAAGTAGAAAGAAAATCTCACAAGGTTTCCCATACCTACAGGTACTAGGCTAGGCGCAGAGAGAGAAAGAGGGGCGGCTTTTTGGTCGCGTTTAATTCACGGACCAGGAAGACCGGCTTCCGTTTTCTTGTGCGGTGCTTATGAAGCTTCTTCTTTTTGTTCTTTTTCATAAATTTCGAAATATATTTTTCTTTTTTAAAATAAAAGGCCACCGACTACCTTTTTTTAATTTTTTAATTCTATTTTCTGATAATGACTAATTTTCAATTAAAAAAAAGATAAAGACTAATTTGGGTTCCCTAGTTTGAAGTTTCCTCGAGTGTTCCAACCCCGAAGCAAATACTAATGGGGTAGCTGTCCAACAAGTGTGAGCAAGAAACTTTATAAGGAGTGACGCCTAATCATGTGCTAATAATATGTGATTAAATTAAAGATATTGAAATTCCTCCACAACTTATCTTAAGTTTGTATTCTTTCGAGCAAAAGCAATATCAATAAATGTGGAATTTATTGGTATTGGTTCGGGCGGCTTTTTTTTTTCTTAATTTTTGGTTTTTTATTATTTTATAAATTAAATTGTATTTAAAAAATTTTAAATAATAAAATTTATAAATTTGTATAAATTAAATTATAAAACTAAAAAATTAATAACTCATGATAGATATTATTAGCTTTTATTCTTTTCCATTTTATAAAGGAGAGTTTTAGATTTGGATTTTCAATTTTTTATTTTTATAATTTTTATAATTTTTTATAATTTAATATATAAATTTTATTTTTTATTATATATTTATCTCATTTTTACTGCATATCTAAACTTTCTTTTAAAAAAAGTTAAGATATCTAACTCAAGAGAAAATTTTCTTTATTTTTTTAAGAGTATGAATGAGATTTATGGAAAATGTAAAAGGTAAAAGATTAGAAGGCTCTAACTCCCCTCATGCAAGTTGATCAAATTTCTTATTTTGGGGAAAATTTCACCATACCAATTGGTGACATAGTCAAAATTTACTATACTAATTAATAGACATTAAATAAATTTAATTATTTATTTAATAACATTTTAAATAAAAATTCAGATATTTTAGACAAATTACCCAAATAACAAAAAATTATGAATTTCCTTAGTAAATATAAAAAAAGATAATTAAGAAGAAAAAAATCAACTTCACAATATGGTATGAAATTTGGAAATCGCAATTACTAAAATAAAAAAAGGAAATATGAAAATCGTATATCCAATAATAGGTCTGCCCACTTTGGCAAGAGCATGCGACAAACAAGCAATACAGCAGAAGAGGTTGTTTCCAGCAATTAAAACAGGTACCTAAATGTTATCTAACACCAAACTGATTAAAAAAAAGGTTCATCAATTTCTGGCCAAAATAGAAAAGCATCAGTTGCCATCCCCCACTTGGCAAGAGTGGGAATTGCGGTGCAAGTTCTGCATATTTTGCTGTGGAAATTGGACAGTGGTAGGGTAGGGTTGGGGCCCTCAAATTCCCTTTCATTGACCAAAAGTTCATGGAATATTTCTCTGTCCGAAGGCAGAGAAGAAGAACGATTCAAATTTCCTCTTCAACTAAGGTGGGTAAGTCGGCCAACTCCATCAGCCAAATAAACTATCTATACTAGAGAGAGAGAGTGTGTGTTACCAGGCTCTTAGTCAATATATTGACCTCAAGGCGGAAAGAAAGCAACCAAATTCTCGATGAATTTTCTGAAGTTTGAAGAGCTTATACTAATTCAGCTACTCAGTGCCGGGTTTATTTTAATCGTTTATTGAGTTTTTCTTATAAAATATTATCTTTAGAAACTAAAGAAATTATGAAAGTGACAACAAGTAAAAAGATGTACTTTTACATGTTATTAAATTGTTATAAATAAATTCTTTATAAAATTAGTTCAATTTTCAAATTTAATTTATAAAATTTAAAAAATTTAATTATACAAATGTTTTAAAAGTATAATTAATAAATTTTAGTTTATAAAAATAATATGATTCCAACATAAATACACAGCAAAATTTATAAGATATAGAAAACAAATAGAAAAGTGTAGTTTTATATATTATTAAATTACCATAAATAATAATTTTATCATAAAATTTATTAAATTTTATAATTTAATTGATAAAATTTAAAAATTTTGATTATAAAAATTTTAAATAATTAATTAATAAAATTTAATTTAGGAAAAAAATATGACTTCACATTCGTGATAATTAAAGAGCAAAATTTATAAGAAAATGTTAACTTAGTTTAATTAAAATTTAAACAAAATTTATTGCATGTAAAAATGTACATAAGATTTTGATTAACAAATGCGCAACCTTATCTAATAAAAAAAACAAAACAAAACAAAAGTGCAACTTGTATAGCATAATTGATCTTTTATATTTATTATTTTATAATTTTGATATTTTTATTTATTTTTTAGTTTATATTAAAATATATTTTATAAATCATATTATTCATTAACTTTTTTAATTTTATACTTATTTTTTTTACAATTAAAAAAAATAAACAAATATTTATGCCTATAGCATAACCTAGATGGTGTTATTTTAATCAAACCTTTGTCACTTGTCCTTCTGGGGTTGTGTGGCACTTAAACTTCGAAGTTTCAAGATCTGGTGCGCGAAAGGGTAGGGATGCTAAGTGCGTCAAATACTCCTTTGATTATGGTTTTGGCCAAATCTAATAATAATGATGCCACTTATCCATTGCGGACTGCCGAGTGCAAGTGGCTCTGTGATAGGTGCTGCGTAAGCAAAAGATTTGAACTTTAATCATCATTTGATAGTACAAATCTTTCAGAAATTTTAGCAGATTGGATGACCCAATATCTTTAGAGACAGATTTTCTATTCTGCTGTCGCTTTTGCAAATTGAACCCTTTTGTCCTTTAGAATCTTTATTTTAAGCCAAAAAAAAAAAAAGCAAAACCCAAAAAATTAGAAAGAAATCACGCAAATAGAAATGTCAATTCTCCAAGATGGGACGAAAATTTATGAGGATTCTTCGACTTTTACTAAAGATTAAAGAGATATCTTTTCTCATAAAATAGGGAAGGAAATAAAACTTTTTTTATTGGGATTTTTAGACAGGGTGAAGGACCATAATTTTCACCTAGCAGGAGTTATTAAAATTATAAAAATATTAAAATATATCATCATTTTATTATTGAAATAAACTTTAATGAAAATTAATTAATAATTACATATATAACTAATTAAAAATAAATAAATATTCATAAATTATTTATATTATAAAATTTTTATTTATAAAATTTAAAAATTTTAGATCTCCATGAAAATTAAGAATTGAAAAAAAAAAATTTTCCATCCTTAAAATTCAAGGCAAGGACCGGAGAAAACTTTTCTATCATAATCAAGGAAGGGGAAACCATTTTCCATGCCCGTCCCGCTTCTTTGTCATTTCTACACGCAAGGCATAGAAACTCCTGCAAAATCACTCGAGGATGGCACTGATCACGTAAAACTCAAGCGATTTGTTTACTAAAAAGTATTATATTGATAAAGAGATTTAAATTTATATTTTATAAAAAACACTTGAAATCCTATAACCGATGCTAATCCCTTGTGTCGTCATCATAGAAGAGTAGATAGACTTTATGGGAGCAAACCAGTGCAAGTAACTAGTGGAACAAAATTGGAAGCATTGCTCTCTCGTCTACAAGATCATGTGACCACAAGGATTTTGGGCAAGGTAAGCTCGTTTTTGAAGTAGCTATCATACGTCCCTAATGGCAACAAAAATGTTAGATGACCAGGTTCTGAGCACACGGCAGACTAAAACAAAAATGCCCAACAAGGTACAAAAATCTGTGTAGCACGTGTATTCTCTGCTTTACAATTTCAAAACGGCTTTTTTTTCCTTTTTTTTGCTAAGGAATCAAAACGGCCTTTACTAGCAGTCATGAAAGTGACTTGCACAGTCCCAAAGTGATTTCTGTCCCTTTTCTTTATTACTCAGGCAGAGGTACCCAAAAGATTTGTACTTAAACATAACTTGTAATTCACCTATATTTATATAGATTGATGACTAGTTGTATTTTATATGTTAAATTTGATTTGAATCAAAATAGATAAAAAAAAATACACGTATAATTAATTGATTTGACCATTGTATACCTCTAAATAAAAGTCTATTAAAATTTTGCTTTTTTTCTAATTTTAACATTATCAAATTTTTGGTCCTACAATCTGCATCTTTACTTTATAGTAATTAAGCAGCGAATCTTCAATGAGTTACGCTTATGCTTATCCCTATGTATTCTGATGCGTAGGGTGGTGGCTATATCTATCAGCTTTTTTTGTTTTTTGGTTTCCCCTTTTCTATTTTGCATGAATGGATTGGAACACGAGGAGGTATGTATACACTGAATCTGGCTAATCTTGACCTAAACACAGAGAGAAGACAGAGAAGTCCAGTAATGGTTGGAAGAGCAGCACTATAATACTAACGCCATTGGAAAATGTTTGTCCCATTAACTCTTTGATATTAAATTTTTATAAAATAAATATGAAAATTTGAATTTATTAAGTTTTATAAATTTTTTAAATAAAATTTCAAATTTAAATTTATAATTTATAAAAAAAATTAAATGATATTATGTTAGTTTTTCGCACATATATTTTTCAAAAAGTCTCACTACAGAAACTGGGGGAACGCGTCACTGCCATGTGTGCCCCATTTAGTGCCAATTGCCTTCCTGTATGTTTTTCCACATTATAGTAGTGGTAGTAAAACAAACTCTAAATGCAGGATTGAAGGCCCATCACGGAGAGCCTGTCTCAGATAAAGTGAGCATTATTTGTCACATCATAAGCACTCGTATGTTCTTCCCCAACATGTTGTGTCTTCTAACAGCTTACTGATTATGGATTTGAAACGAAAAGAACAAGTGGCCTGTAGAATAGCTCCCAACCTAACCTCCTCTGACTTCTAAATTAAATTGTAAAGTCGCTAAAATTAATAGAAAAAGAAATTAGGAGATGCAAATCAGAATTGAACAAATTGATTTGGAAATGCATTTCAGAAAAGAGTAATGGTAAGCATGCCGCTGTATGGACGGACCACTGAGTATAACCACATTTTCTTCTTGGAAAAAAAGGTTTTTTTTTTGTCATTTTCAAAGGTATTAAAATAGGTTATACTGTAATAATATATAATTAAATAAGATAAAATAAGTGGACCAAATAAATATTAACTTATAATTTTTAAGTAAACAAATTGATTCAACTAATTAATATATTTTTATATATAAATCTATCAACTTACCTCATCCTATCTTTAACTTACATGTTAAAAGGAATAGAGTGGACAATTCTACAATTTTTATAAGTAAAAAAAATGTAAAATTACCTTCCAAGCTGAACTCATTTTAACATCTATAATTTTTTTTCTAATTTAAAATAATTTTTAGAGTTTTTTTCTATTTAATGGTTACTTCTTCAAAACTAATGTAACAATAATTTTTTTTTAATTTTATCCTTATTATAATCACTATTGTTATTAAACATTTAACTAAACTTATTTTTTATCTCACTTTAAAATTTTTCATAAAAATAAAAAATATTTAAAATTATTTAATAACTTTCCTACGTTTTAACTAATATTTTGAGGGGGAGAGAATTTTATTTAATAACTAAAATAAGTGGTTTAATCTGTATGTGTATGACATGGATGCATCAGCATAAAAGATTTTAAGAAAGGGAAACGGGATTTTATGGTCTCTTTTTGGGAGGTGAGGACGGGGCTGTGTGAGGCCCTGTGCAATCTAAAGGGCAACCGAACTACAATTGGAAAGGAATGGCTTGTCGTAAGAGCTATTCTTCGGTCCGTGCCAAGTGCTTCCTGTCTTAAACACGTTTGCACTTAGCAAGTTAAATCTATATTTGAAATAATTTACATAATTTATATATTAATATATTATATTTATACTAATTTAATTATTATAAATTATTCTAAAATCTATACAGCCCATAAAATATTTTCAAAACTCTAGAACAAATTTAGATTATTTGTTCTTGCAAGTCAAATTTAAAGGTAAGATACTCAGCAGAAGTCAACCAAAAAATAAATCAGAATTTGAATCTGTCTTTTGATTTATACGAAAAACAATTGCCCTTTAGACATTTTGAAAGAAAGCTTTTAGAAGAGCAAGTATCTATATACGCGTGTGATTTTTTTTTGTTTTTAATAATTTCGGGCTGGGTTGGGTATGATACCGCTTTCGCAGAAGTGGCAATTTTTTTGGTTGCCTCATCTAATATTTAAAAAAAAATGACTAAGCCAAATTGAGGTCTACAATAATAAATTTATTATTCTTAAATTAATTTATTATTTTAAAGTTCGAGCAGACCCAAATTGAATCGGTATAGATAAAAAAAATATAAACTTTTTACTAAAAATTAAAGGTTTTAACCTTGGAAATTAGTGAGGATAAAAAAAACAGCTCTACCTGTTGTAGAGCAAATAATTTTACTTACACTTTTTATTTTTATAAATTAAATTTTATAAATAATTTATTTACAATATTAAATTTTATATATTAAATTAAGAAATGCACAAACTTTACAACCAGTGATTGGTGAGAGTCTATTTGCTCCACGAGAGCAACTTTTTCTTTATTTGTTTTTTTTGTGGGTTTTTGGTCTTATTGGGCTTGGACTTCATTTTTGAAAGAAAGAGCCCAGATAATGCGTGGGCCAAATAAGAGTACATACAGCGTCTTATCTTACTTTTATGTATGCTAAAGAAAAGATGGATTTGAGATGGTCCAAGGAAAGTGAATCTGGGCCTGATCCATCTCATCGAAACAAGACAGCCCATTGATTTTCGCTAGTTAAGAGCCAGCGACCATGTTCACTTTTAATTGGACCTGTTTCGAATATTAACATCAATTTGAGTTCAAGATCATTTTTACGAAAAAGAAAATAGTTTTAGCCCATTCAAGAACAATGCAAAAAAGAAAAAAGAAAAAAAATCAAAAAAAGGGTAAGTATAACTTAAATCCTTAAATTTTTTGTGATATTCAATGCTTATATTTTACCTCCTTCGAATTTCATAAACATAATTTTTTTTAATGATTCAAAAACACTATAACTGTTTAACAATTTAATTAAAATTAGTATATAAAGTTCATATATCATGTTTATAATTATTTTTACCAAAAATAACATCATACATTGCCCTTTTGAATTTATTCTTTGAAATAGTAAAGGAATTAATTTTCTCAAATCATAAAGATTTAAAATTTAAAGAAAGAAAAAGGCCCTTCAAAGATAAGCCTTTTCTACCTTCATTTGTTTGTAGTGCAATTGATTAGCCAATCCTCACAAAGATGTGAGTCATCAAATTAATTCTTTTGATTTGTTAAAAGATGAACCTAATCTAAAGGGTCCCCATATACAGTCCCACACTTCAAAAAAGTTTAGATTATCTAATTAAAAGAAATCAATTTCACCATCACCATCTCCAAACCAAACAGGCCCTCGTCATAATGGTCACTCTCAAATCACCCAAGTTCCTTTGAAGTTGTGTACCTAAATTTGTTTTTTATCCGTGGGATGACCCACATCACTGTCCCACCCTTTTTATCATTTCCACCCTCCAATTACATCAAAGAATAGATGCTAAATGTTTCAAAGTATTAGAGATGCTCCAAGTGTTAGCCTGTGAATGCTCAGCTCCAACCCATAAATCCTTTTTTGTACTTCTTAACAATGTTTTTCTTTTTTATTAAAATTCATTTAATTAGTTCGATTGTTGGATGATGATTTGAGAAAATTAATAAGAATTGAACTGAATTTTATTTTTATTTATATTCATTGTTAACATGATTATGTGTGTGATGTTAAGGTTAAATTATTTTTGAGTTTATTGATTATATAAGTATCAAATATATAAAAATATGTTTTTGAAGATGTAAAATAAAAAAGTATATTAAAAAATTAAATTATTGAGAAATTAAGCATCTAACACAAAGATTAGGCGTGACTTAATATAATTTAATGATATTATTTAATTCATATAATTAATTTTATCTAAAATAATAAAGCTTGATTATTATTTTTTTTAAAAATGTTAATATATATTAAAATTTAATATTTATAACTATTTATTTTATAAATCATAGAAAAGTTTATAAAAATGAATATATTTTACTGAACTAATTATCGTGTTAACTTGGCTATTTTTTATTTGAATAATATTATATAAATTATAAATAAATAAATATTAAAATATTGTTATTTTAAATTTAACACATTTTAAAATTTGAATTCAATTTCCTTATTTAAAAATTAAAATTTTCAAATGAGGGGTTTTTTAAGAGAGATGAAATGTTATTAGTTTATCTGTTAATTTTTATAATTTTATTTTTATTTAATTTTTATATTATATAAAATAAATTATTAGATTAAATAAAATTTAATAAATAGTGAGACTATTTTTTCACACTCGTGTGACGTGTGCGTTTTGATAACTCGGGAGAATGTGCAAAGTGGAACCACACACGTGGCGCAATAAGAAATTTGTATGATATCAGCAAATGCATGGAGGAAAATTACGAAGCCTCATTTAACGGTCTTGCCTATTGATTTTCGCCACGTGTAAAGAATACTTAGATTTGATGGGTTGCAGCCATGAGACGTGTGAAGTGTAAGTGGTCCATCTTCGCTAGCTAACATCAGTGGGCTTGTCAGAATTCCCATAGCCGACATCAATAAATAAGGTAACAGGAAATTTATTAAAAAAAAGATTTTGCCGTTTTTGCCTCCCGACACTGCATTATTACACATTGCTCAAACAATTCAATCTTACAATTTTATTATATCTTAACCTTATTGGGGATGATTTGACATAGGTTGAATTTATTTTTTTAAGAATTAGGGTGATTTTATATTTTTTTTTTGCATGAATACAGATTGATATATTTTTATATAAAAAAATATTAATTTATAAACTATTATACTAATCTTAAGGGATCAAATAAATTTATATTCTTTTAATTCGTTATAATTGTGGGCCATTCGAACTCACCTAATTTAATTGCTGAATAATACAGAATAAAACATATCAACGCATTCCACTTTCACTCCTCTTTGTATGATTGTCTAAAATATGGGTTAATCCATAGACATCCATGTGTCATAAAAAATGAGTCATATCAACATTAGTCACGAAAGGTGAAGCCTAGTGACAGATCTTAACTTAAAATTTGGAAAACTCAAAATAAATATATACTCATACAATGACTACTCAATTGGAGAAATTGTTCAATATTTTTAATATATTATATGATAAGATTGATATAATATATTAATTTAATAATAAAATAATATTTATATTATTTTATCAATGTAATTTTATAATTTTTGAATGATATATACGAAACTCTCAAAAATTTGGAGATGACCCTAACCTCTATGTAGTTTTGTCACTATTTGTTAGGATAAAAATATTATCTATAATTATTTTTAAATAAAAATTAATTTTATATTAAATGATAATATAAAAATATCTCTTAGAAGAATAAAATATATCAGATCATGTTCAACCTAAAAAATTAACTTACATTAAGTTAGTAGGGCAAGCCTATTTCCACTCCTACTATACACTAAAGCTTATTTACTAGAGATGATGATGCAATTGTCATAAAGTGATAAAGGGAATACGTAAATTAATTCTTGTGCATAGTCTTAAAATTCAAAAAATAAAGCATTCGTACAATTGTCCCCTGCCAACAGGAATTTGGGCAATTCTAGATTTTGATCTTTATTTCTTAAAAGTTTGAGTAAGTCTAAGTCTAACTTCCATTATTATGTAGGCTAGATTATCACCTTTTCTTAGCAAAGAGAAGGGCGCAAGAGAGAAAAGTAAGTCAATATGTACAAGTAATTATAGCAATATATGACAGATCAAGGGTTCAACAGGCCAACATAAGTAATGAAAAGGAAAAAAAATCTAAATGCTCTTGCAAGATTTTCAATTTTAATAAATAAACTCTTAAATTACTTGCATTAATGAGCGGTCGGATGTTGCCCTACTTTGGAGGCTTCTTTCCTGAATTCTCCTCCGCCATCACATGTGTGGTTTATATTCCTCTTCATTCCCATTCGTGAACATCCTCTGAAAAAAAAAGAAACACACAAAATACTACTCCTACAGCTAATAATTTGCTATGCTTGAATCCTGTGGCTTTGTCTCTTTTATCCGCGTTCTCTTCACTTACTCAGTTCCACTATTGCCATCAAAACCCACTTCCCATGTTGAATGATCAAAGACCTTCAACCAGCCTCCATGCAGCAGAGGACGATCAAGAAGAAGATGCAGAGCAAATCAGAGAAATCCATGCCTTAACCCCATCTGATCACCCTCAACCCATAAACCGCGCTTGGGAAACACACAGCCACCGATCTTCGCCTCTGTCCATGGCTGGCACTGAAGGTGCTTCAACTGAGAACTTCACCAGCATGAGCAGGGAATTCAGTGCTCTAGTTCTAGCAGGGTCAAGTATTGATCACAACAATAGCAGTATAATCATGGGTAGCCATGACAATGAAGGTGGTCACCCTGGTGGGAACAACTTGGGGAGGATTGGAGAAGAGGACTTGATGGAAGAGACCAACCCTTTGGCGATTGTACCGGATAATAACCCATTGAACCCTGTTTCTTCCCCAAGGCGTGGAGGTATGACAGGTGGGCCATCTTCCTCTGGCACCACGAGAACCGGTCAAAGTGAAGTGTCGGTGCAGAGGGTTAAGAAGGAGGAGGTGGAGGCTAAGATATCAGCTTGGCAGAACGCTAAGATTGCTAAAGTCAATAACAGGTTCAAGAGAGAAGACGCTGTGATCAATGGGTGGGAGAGCGAGCAGGTTCAGAAAGCAACGTCATGGATGAAGAAAGTTGAGGTATGGATAAGATTTGCTCGTCTCACCGGTAACCGCATGTTGCTAATTAACTATTGGGTTAGTTTTACTTGTTTTGTTTGTGGAGACAGTGGTCTTTTCTTTGAGTTCATGATTACTCTGGAGACAGAAACAGAACAGATCTCGTTCTTTTGATTAATTCACTGGTGAACCAATCAACTGAGGAACAAGAAAATGATTAATTTCTCTTCTTTTTTCGACTGGGCTTGTGTTGTAAATGATTGGTTTTAAAGGTAAAATCATGCTGAATAAGATTGACATGGTAGTCAGTGCTCTGATGATTGCTTCGTTACTATGATATTGAAGCGCTGATCCTGATATTTTTTCAACCAAAAAGGTGAATTTATTATCCAATGCTCTTCAGGTATATTAGATTCTTTAGTCTCTTTCTCAGAGGCAGAGACGATGACCTTTGAATCTTGATCTTGTGTATGTGGTCCTGGCATACATTCCTAGGGCTTGGCTTGAACTTCTGATAGCACAGGTTTAAAATCTAAATCCTCACAGGTTGAAAATGATGGAGGATCTCACGGGAAATATGTTTGAAAAGTTGTGGTAGGATTATAAAGGAGGTATTTTCATGGCCATTTTGTAGCTAAAACACCACCCTATTTTCTCCATATTTAATATGTTTGGTCCTTTGATATGTAATCTCAATGCGATTCTAATTTTGGGAATCCACCCTTTTCAACATGTGGCAAATAATTCTTCCTCACCTGGTGAAATTTCTCTCAAATATTTAATTTTCTGCGATTGCATTTTAATTAATGTTCATAAATTCATGGCATTTTGCAGGAATGTGACTTTGTCAAATGTTAAGATTCAGCAAATTAATGACCAAAAATCGAATAATGTTGCTTGCATAAATGGGAATGCACCAATATTAGATAATGGCTGCTGACTTACTCAATCATTTTCTTACTTATCCATCAATTTGTACACTTTTTCTTTACGTAAATAGCATTACTCTCAAAAATCAGTGGGGTTGATTCACTCCAAAGTCAAAATTGAAACATTATTGCAATTTTTTTTTATAATAATACGGGGACCAGTGATCAACAAAAAGACCCATTGGCTTTGATTTTCATCTGAACATCTAACTTAGATTTTATGGCCAGCACGCGGGAATAGTTAAATACAGCATTGACTTACAGTTTGGGTTCTGTACACAATTTGATTACATTTTTGCCCACCGTGAGTAAGTCTTACACATTGTGCAGAGGAAGCTGGAGGAGAAAAGAGCAAGAGCGTTGGAGAAAATGCAAAACAAGGTAGCAAAAGCTCATAGAAAAGCAGAGGAGAGGAAGGCATCAGCGGAGGCTAAAAGGGGAACTAAAGTGGCCAGGGTTCTGGAGATTGCCAACCTTATGAGAGCAGTGGGAAGACCTCCTGCCAAAAGATCCTTCTTTTAAGCTCTGCATATTATCTCATATTTTTAAACCCCATTTAAATCAAATTTTTAGGCAAAACAGGAGGGAAAAAGAAGGATAATGAGTATAATGGATGCCATAGTCCATTGAGCCCCCCTTTTTATTCCTTTTGAACTGGAAGGGTGCAAGAGGGCTTGCAGTGAACGGCAGTGCATGAAGACAAAAGAAAGTATGGATATATGAACCAACTGGAGTGTATTTGAGTGTTTGATTACTGTGTGTTAGAATTGGGAGGTACCCTCATTGTTTCTGCTGCTAAAAACATTTTGGCTTCTGTACATTAATATATTGCTTCCTTTATATAGTTGGCACCCACGACAAGCAAATGCTCCCACCTACTTGTACCCAACTACGCTTTGTGCTGGTGCTCTCTAAAAAAATCGGATTATGGCGTGCCAAACGGGCCCTCCAAATCAACCGAATCGGCTGTTAATTTCTCAAATCTTATCTCAAGAGAAAGAAAAATTGTTTCATCCCCGTCATTATTACTAATAATTAGATTGTGGACTCTTTATCGCAGATGATTAGTCGTTGTGTGTAACGTGTTGTATGGCCCAGATTCTATAGACCAGTGATTATTGACTTCACCGTGATCTATGGTTTAGACCCCCACAAGACTTGAAATTGATGACTCTACTCCACCGTGTTCTATGGTTTAGATTTTATAATTTATTAATTTTTCTTTAATTTATATTTAAATATATTATGCAAGTTTTTTTAATAATATTTTTTCCCAGTCTAAAAAATAGAGAAAATGAGCAGAACACGATCGTTTCATTCCAAATGTTAAATACGGATTCTCAAGATATTTTTGAACTAGTAAATAAGCTCTTCATCAATAAAAAGATTAGACATTTGATCTGACATCTTTGCAGAAAGAGAGAAGGCAACTGAGTGCTAATGTTCAACAAATTTACTGAATTTGCACATGGATATACAAGTATGTTTGCACCTTTCCCAACAAATTTCCAGACTAGCAATTTAGAAACAAAAAATAGAGTTAAGAACAATAGAAAGAACTTCGTTGTCTGGTGCATGGAAGCATTTGGACCGTGAATCACCAGTGGAAAGCAATTTTCACTGTTACTGATCTCGAAATGGATTGGTTGCCGACATGGGACACATTGTCAGCAAAACTTATGCCAGATAAATTGTCATGCTCTGGAATTTTCATTACCAGCCAAAAAGAGATCATAGAAATCATACTCCTACAGGTACAATTCTGGTCATTTGTCAATAATACAAGTCAAGACTCTGTTCAACAAATTTCCATTTCTCACTATAATGCATTCAGCGTCTGTCTTTCCTGAGGACAAAGAAAATCTTAACCTCATTCTTCTGTCACTCTTGGGTCCATGATGTCACTGACATCGTAAGAAATCGTCTAATGGAGGTCTCTTAGTCAAGTAACATATGCAGTAATTAGCGCCGCTTAAGCAGTTTCTTGGCAGATTGCCCATCAAAAATCAATAGTTTTGCCATTTATTTTAACATTGGCCTCAGATTTCTTGAAGATATTCACATGGTTAACATGTATCTGTGAGGTCAAAGGCTTTCTCCTTTCTATTTGTCATGGCAACACAAGGATAAATTTCTGCAAGAAAATATGGCTGGGGTTGGATTTTTATACGTTTGAGTGATTAGAAACACTAACCAAACCCATAACACCGCACTTTAAACACAACTGCAACGATATACGGGTTTACTCACTTCCTTTGGGGTCAGAAATCGAGCTTCGTTCTCAAGATAATTAATCTGGCAAAGGCACGTGAAGGCTTAATGATTCTGAGATATTTATCTCCATCTGGTCAAGCCCTGGATATACCATACAGTACAACACATTTGATATTCGTTCACAATGATAACGGGCACAAAGAATTATATGCTGCCCCAGTTTTCTGTCCGCACAAGTTCTGTCAGTATCGGTCACTTTATAAAGAATATTATAAATGCTGATATTCATATTTTTCCAACCTATGCTAGAGGCCGCATTCAGAATTCTTAAATGAAACTGTGGCCCCAGCATTCTGAACCGTTAAGATGAACAACCCACTGCAAATCTCCACCTCACCTGAATACTGATGAAATATCGCTAATAAACTAAAGCAACTCTAAGAAGTACCGTGTCACAGAATCTAGCAGCAATTGTAGATTATATCTGTTCTTGAAACCCCAATTTATTTCATCTCTTAACAGATCCAGATTTTCATAAATTTCTCTGCTTTCTTGGTGGTAATGTTGAACATCATCGTCGACTCAAACCAGCTGGAACCTGTTTCCTTTTTTGGTGATATATGACTCCTAAGTAGAGTTGAGACAGAGATAAGTGGAGATTCGAACTCGCTACAAGACGAGTTCACGGGGCAGCATATGCTACTGAGCCCCAAAGGCTCTGACAGCTAGAACCTGTTTATTTATTTAACTTCATATCATTCATAGTTGTTCTCAGCTTGCATTTTTTGGCATTCCTCCATCGGCATACATATTCTGTAAAAATAATATATTCATGTTTAGAAACTTATAATTGACCCACTTTTTATATATAACTTAATTTTATTTATATTTTATAAAAATAATATACTCACGTTTGTAAACTTATAATTGACTCACGTTTTATATATAGCTTAATTTTTTTAAAAAATATTATTGTTTGACTTTTATCTCTTATCTATTTTCCTTTTGTTTCTCTCATGCAGGTGCAATTGTAAATGCGACCATGTAGATATAACATTGGCTCCATATTTTGAAACAAGTTTGTAAGAGGAGGCTTCACTAGCTGCCAATTCTAGCAATTTTTTTGAACCTGAGATGCCACGTTGTAAATCACCACGTAGTTTATAGGCATTGACTAGAGTCCTCCAAAGCAAAGTTGAGTTCTGAAATGGGCTTTTGTTAATATTATCCATAGGTTTGGGTAGTTTTCCTGCTCGCTCTATAAGATCTATTATGCAAGCAAAGTGCTCAATCACTGGCCTGATTCAATACTTAAAGGCTCCATTTCACCAAATGAGCATAATCCCACTTTCACATAAACCTGAGTAAGTGCAGGGTTGAAGAATGGCCAATATCATGATCATATCAGGAGCGAATCCTTCTTCATTTTATCGAAGAGCAAAAGCACTTTGTTGCCTTCATCATGAAGGGCACATGCACAAATTATGGCGTACCAGGTCACAGAGTCATGGATCATACCACTGATAATAGATAAGTATCCTGTATGCTACCTCATTTAGCATACATGGTAAGTACAGCATTACCTACAGCACGGTCAGCTGCATTATGTAGAGCACAATCAGCTTCAAGGCCCGTCTTGATGGAGTAAGCATGAAGACTCTTCGCTGCAATAAAGCAAGCTCAATCAGTTGATAAACTAAGGAGCCATGAGAATGTTTTCCAATCCGGTATCACACCATGAATCTCAGTCTGCTAAAACAGACTATAGATTTTCCTCATCATTTCCTTTTGAATTTAAGTATCCAACTAGAATTGAGTTAAATGAAGCAATGGTTTTACTAGGAAGGCTGTCAAAAAGCCACTCTTGCACTGAAGCTTCCACATTTCGCACACAAAACTATTAAAGCATTCCCCAAATTTACAACGGAGACATAACCAAGCTTTAGTAAGAGTCCATGGACTTGAAGCCCGTACTTCAAATTATCGCAATCTGAACATCCATCCAATACAATATTGAAGCAACCAGAATCAAGGAGCATTTCAATCTGAAGCATATTATAGAAAAAAACAAGGGCTTTCCAAGCATAGCCGTTCTTAACAAATGCTGATAGAAGTGCAGACCAGGAAATCAAGGACCTCTCATCCGTTTCAACTTTCAACAAAGATTTTCTCAGGCTCAGCCTCTCTGATCATCCCATGTTGCCCATACGTTGTAGTTATCACATTTACAAGAGATGGTTCATCCAATACCCCATACTTCAAAGCAAGTCCATATAGTTGCTTCACTTCAGAAAGTCCTAAACTTGAATCACATGCACCGGTCGTATTTGTAAGTGTACAATCATTTGGCATCAATCCAGAGTGCAGCAGATCCATAAAGATCTGATATGCCGTATTCCCCGACCCTGCCTAGCCATATTCCATAACCATATAATTTCTGCATGTCCCAAGTGGCCGCTTCTGAATGCATTGAAACCAACGAAGTGACCACACAACATTCTCATCGAGCCCATTTTTTGTAATCAAAGCATGGAACTGCTCACCCTGAATGGGATCTTCATGGAAATCACATGCGTGTAGGATCACTGAGCAAGAGTTCTTATTTAACTTTTTCTGCAAGTCTGCACCTATCACTTGCAATATTGAAAACTGAATCAAAATCACCAATTTTCAAAGACCCCTCCATCAGAGTAGTCCACGAAACAAGAAACTGTGTTCCCAACAAGCATTCTATAAATATTCGTTGTGCATTGTTCATTGTATTGAGCTTTGGGCATAAGTTCACTAGATTACTACTTACAGACACGTCATTGTGACAACCCAGGTTTAATTAAACACCCATGATTGGCTCAGCCAGCATAAAAGATTGAGTTCACAAATTGGTACAGCAGAGTAATCAGAGTGATGGGCCGTCTCAAAACTGAGGCTTTGTGACAGTAAGAGCTTATAAAAAGTGGAGCTGAAGCCATTGAGAACCGTTCGGAATATTCCCTCAGCCATAGCCATCAGACGATGCTTCCTTGTGGGACAAATCAGTAAATCTAACAATTTTGATAATTCGCCCATTATTTTCTTTCGTAGATTTAAGAAGGGACCCACGACATCCGTGGGCCCTTACGATGACCTGGACTAAATTCTAGTATTTGTGGTCTCCGAATTGCAATACGGCAATATCAGCCTCATTTGCCAAATCCCTCTCTTCCTCTCTATTTTTTCCTGCAGTTGAGAGTGAGAGAGCTATGGCAATGGCAACCAATATCCACAGTGCTTCCCTCTCCATGATCAATCCCAATAGCCTTCGAAGGACCTCCTCTGCTCCCCTGTTTTCTAACCAATTATTTGGCATTGCCTTATCTTCTTCAACCGCCACCAAACCACTGCTGCAATCTGTTTTCAGGAATTCTAGTTACAGACCCATCAAATGCTCAGTTTCTGAAGCAACAGAAGCCAAAACTGGTGATTCACTATCTTTTGCCTCATCGTTCTTAGGTTATTAGTTTATGTGCTGCTACTGTTTGGAGAATTAGCTCGACAAATTAGTTACATACTATGTGGGAATTGTGTTCATATAAATTAAAGCATATATGGGAGTGACTGAGTGAGAAAAGACAACGGGAACCTAAGGGTAATAGGGAGCGTCTTTATGCTTTGCTATTTTTCATGCTATTAGAGATTTTGGGAGAGATACTGCTTGACATAGTATTAAAGTCATGAAATTTTATTATTGTCTTCCCTATTTTGAGAAAAATTATTTAAATTTCAGCATAAGGTTTAGTAAGCTTATACATTTGGTTTCATGAAATTTCGCTTAACAGCTTAAGCTCTTGGATTGGGCGTATCCAGTTTTAATGTTCCATATTGTTGTGTGTATACTGCACATATTAATATCTACATACATATAACGATACATCTGTGCAAGATTGGCGGTTGCACCTGGACTTTTTTTTTTGGCATGTATGTTTCCATCGTTATTCTAGATTTATAATAACTTGTTCCTTCCCACCTTAGAGAAGAAGCAGTTGATGAGAAGAAGAGACATAAGAAACATAGCAATTATAGCTCATGTTGATCATGGAAAAACAACTTTAGTTGATGCGATGCTGAAACAAACAAAGGTAACACCAAATCTTCATATGAATTACTTCATTTATTTGGAGTATTAAACCAATAAATCTAACAGAAAATTTTGATTTAATTCTTAAAGTACTAAAACAACAATTCAATGAAATGTTACTGTAAAATCGTAAGTGTTTGCTTTGCTTCTTATTCTTTTTGGTTCAATCACTTCTTTTGGGTCCTTTTGTAGTCATCACTGGTATGAGATAGCATGTTTTCGAATTGTTCAAAATACATAATGTGATTTGAGTTGCAATTCCTGCAAACTTGAGTTATTATTGCATGCCAATTAAAAGAAAAATAAATGCACATCCACATATTTGCGTGTGACTACAGGTACACTAATACATCAATTTTGTAATGAAATTTCCATGTAGCTTTCATATGAGTTTTGTACTTGGAACAGATATAGATTAGAAATGGGGAGATCTGCGGGATCTTCGATCTTGGTTGGAGAATGGGGGAACTTTTCTTCTCATGAGGATGGGGACGGGGAGAAAATTCTCCCCATCACAGTTTCGGGGATGGTACAGGAACTTCAAAATAGAAATTTACTATAATACCCTTATGTGATAATTAAATAATGTATAATATAAAGAGTAAATTAGTAATTGCATATATAGTTAATAAAGAAATAAATAAAAAATCTTAATTTACTCATGAAAAAATATTGTCAAAAAATTTTAAAATTTCAAATCTTGTAGGAACTGAGGATGGAGAAAAAATGCTCCTCATCTTCAGATTGGGGCGGGGATTGGGAAAAATTTTTCCCTTGGGGTTAGGGAGCGAGGGACCGCTCCCTGCCCCGTTGCCATTCCTACTATGGATATGTATTTAGTATGGGTATGTTGCCCAAAATAAAGTTTCAATGCTTCATAAATGTGTAATTTAAATGTGTTTTTGTCATCGGGAATTCCTTAGCCAGATTTAATGCATAGCCATCAAGATCTTTAGGGCAAGGCATGCACATATTTATATACCATATGCTGCCTAAGAGCTGAACATGGGATCTAAGATTCTGGTTGAATACTCAGTATTACTTTAGCAATGGGTTTTAAACATCTAGGGTCTGCTCTTCGCTGACATGGTACTAAGGAAGAACTTTTACTTTCAAAGATGTACAAGAATTATGATTTGTTAGTAGCTTAACGAGTGTTTTACTGTTAAAATCCATAGCATCTGTAGCGAAGTCAAATGATAAGTTATTCCTATCTTACCTTCCTCTCTTTCTTAGGAAAAGAGTGAGGATAAATTATAAATGATAACTGTCATTACTAATCTTTCCTTTTGAATTTTTTCCTATGTCTTGTGCAGGTATTTCGTGATAATCAATTTGTACAGGAAAGGATAATGGACTCAAATGATTTGGAGCGTGAAAGAGGAATTACTATACTAAGTAAAAATACATCTGTCACTTATAAGGACACAAAGATTAATATAATTGATACTCCTGGTCACTCTGACTTTGGAGGTGAAGTAGAGCGCATCCTAAATATGGTGGAAGGAGTCCTTTTAGTGGTACTTCTCTGTGTTGTCTTGAAGATCATGTATCTTTTTGTATTGTTGATCATGATGATTGATATTGACTTTATGAATATCTACATTCTTGTTACATTGATTACCTAGAAAAGTGGTTTTCGCTAATAGCTACAATTTGGAGTTGAAATACGAGGAAACAGGTTCTTTACGCTTTTTTTTCCTCTCTTTATTTGGGTGGAGCAGAAACAAAGTATGTAATGTGGTCATACTATCTATATTGGTTTGGGTTTTGTCAATACAAAGAGTTAATCAGTTTTTCACCTTGTATTCTAATTAATTACTCACACTATATAAAATTTTCTTTATTCTAAGGGGGATTTATTGTCCCTTTAAGGAATATCCTCTCTCAACTCTAAAAAAAATGCAGTGTACTTTCCTCTAAAATAGTTGCTTTTTTCTTTCCCCAATATGAGATACATCTGACTTTTTTGCGGCTCTTTGTTTCTTTAGGTGGACTCCGTTGAAGGCCCAATGCCACAGACTAGATTTGTGTTAAAGAAGGCTCTTGAGTTTGGCCATGCAGTAGTTGTTGTTGTCAATAAGATAGATAGACCTTCTGCTCGCCCAGATTTTGTCATCAACTCCACTTTTGAACTCTTTCTTGAGCTAAATGCAACAGATGAACAGGTACTTAAGTGATATAACTGAATAATGGTAATTTTCTATAAAGTTCAGGAATTGGGTTGGAAGGTTATTTTTAGCCAAATCTAGAATGGGATTTCTTTATTCATGATGGTTTGTTGAAGGAAAGTAAAAAGCTTTTTAGATTTTGTAAAAGCCTTCTACTGGGAAGTGTAACTTATATTGTGTTTGAATGCTTATAAATGTTTCAGTACTATCAAAGAAAGCTATGACCTTTTTAATTTTCATTCTGCATGCAGTGTGACTTTCAAGTAATATATGCAAGTGGTATAAAAGGACAGGCAGGACTGTCTCCTGAAAATCTTGCAGAAGACCTTGGGCCATTGTTTGAATCCATAATCAGATGCATCCCTGGACCACATATTGACAAAGATGGGGCACTGCAAATGCTTGTTAGTGGTCGTTTGTTACATTGCTTTGTTAATAATTTTAATTTGAATGTTTTACGGTTTGTCTTTGTGAATCCTCAGTTTCCTGAATAGAGCTCCATGGTACCTGATTGATGAACTGTGGTGTACCAGGTCTCTTTATTCAGTGTCAAATGGTGGCAAAATCTGGTTCTCTATTGCAACCGCCATGTTCAGAAATCAGAACTTATTCCAGTTTAATCTATCTAACTGAAGGGATAGATCGTTTTTCCATCATTATCCTGAAAATTTGAGCATGCTGGGAAGACTAGTTTCCCTATTTATTTATGACCTTAGGGGACGCAGATGGAAGATATTGATGAGGATCCTTAAAATATTAGTAATGTTCTTCAGTAGAGCAAATATGCATGACAATCCTACTTTACACTTTTATCCTTCCAATTTTGACTTACCCTGGAATAGTACTAGTCCCTTGGATGACAGGAAAGAATTTAAATACCAAATTGAATCTTATTGTGTACTAGATACAGATCACGTATCCTGCCACTGACATGTTTTGACCTTAACAAAATGTAGTGAGTTATTAATGATGTGATGTGGATTTGTTAATTTCTACCGTACACTGTATGTGCATGCTATCTTTTTAAGATTTTATGCATTTGCTGTTGATAACTAGGTTACAAATATTGAGTATGATGAACATAAAGGGCGTATAGCAATTGGGCGCTTGCAAGCTGGGGCTTTACAGAGAGGCATGGATGTCAGAGTGAGTTCTTTTTTTCTTTTCTTTTGTTTTCCTAACTCTAATTTCCTTCATGCTACACTCTACCTATTGATTACTGCACAAGGTGATGGATATTCTTACATAATAAGTAAAACTTGAGTCTCGCTTTCCCTGTGTCTGTCTGTCTGTCTTTTTCTTCTTTTAAACAATGTTTGGGATGTCTGATATTTTCCATGTCTTAATTTTAATTTTTCATGGTTAATTATTTATTTGAATGTTCACTGTATAAAAGAGTGATGTCAATCGGTTAATCACTCATAAATTAATTTGTCCAGGTATGCACCTCAGAAGATTCATGTAGATATGGAAGAGTTAGTGAACTTTTTGTGTATGACAAATTCAATAGAGTCCCAGCAGAAAGTGTGGAGGCAGGTGATATATGTGCTGTTTGTGGAATTGGTGATATTCAGGTAAGGATTTGATGGTTTTGAATGCAATGCATGCTCTTGTACTTATGTTATTTTTTAAATATTTTACTTCTTTATTCAGATTGGAGAGACAATTGCTGATAAAGTATCTGGGAAGCCACTACCGTCAATCAAGGTGGAAGAACCAACAGTGAAAATGTCATTTTCAATTAACACTTCATCCTTTGTTGGTCGTGAGGTATGTTTGTGGATCGATGTTAAAACTGTTTGTATCTTTCTCTAGAAGGATGTCATCTAGCAGTCTTTTTGGCACTATAATTGCTTTTAGTTTCAGTTTGCTTAGTGCTTTTGTGAGTTCTATTTCAGATTTTGTTAATAGGTAGTCCTGCTCGGACTTTGGCTTTACTAAAAAATTTTGTAACTTCATAGGGAAAGTATGTTACTAGTAGAAATTTGAGGGATCGGCTCTATCGTGAACTTGAGCGAAATCTGGCTATGAGAGTTGAAGATGGTGAAACGGCAGATGCATTCATTGTCAGTGGACGTGGTACTTTGCATATTACCATACTCATAGAAAATATGTAAGTATGAGTGTATTACTATTCTGTTTCTCTATAAATTATTCTGCAAGTTTTTCTAATAATGTTGCATTTCCAGGCGTAGAGAAGGATATGAATTCATGGTGGGGCCTCCCAAAGTTATTAATAAGAAGGAGAATGACCAACTTCTGGAACCATATGAGGTGACTTCTTAATCAGTATTTTTTATTGCTGTTTAAAGATGAACATGGTCAGGATGCAACGCCAGTACATGACTCATATAGTCTTATTCAACATAGATGTAGTCATGTAGATATCTGGTTATTTGCTGTTGTATTGACATACTCTTTTCTCGTGATTTAATGATTTGTTTTGTTTTAGGGTCTGCTGGAAGATGAGAGTCTGAGACTATAAATGCCTATGCTAATGTTTGATTGAATGCATCAAAGTCCTATGATAATGTCTTTATAAAAGATTCTGGAAAATTTGATGCCATTTTCATTTGTGTTTTCAATCATTAATTTCCTAAGAGATTTACATTTTTCACATTTTGCATGGAGAATCAGTGTTCTCAATTATACAAACAAGTTAAGACATAGTGTAAGATTCTTTCAACACAACGGAAGCTACATAGTATAAGATTCTTTCAACACAACGGAAGCTTTCTTTTCTTTTCTTTTTTTCCTTTTATACCTGAGTGTGTAACTTGAGCTTAAAGACTTGATTGAGATAATTGCAATTAGAAACTGAAACGGTCTTTTCCCTTTCTTTCATTTTATTTATACATTTTGTTGGCTACTGAATACTGAACTGTTTGTTTAAGCATTGGTCCTGTTCTGAATTCTTAGTTTGGAGATACAAAGTTTTTACAAGGCAGGTTATGTTATTTTGCTTAGTTTCTTTATATCTTAAAAAATCAAATGGTTGCAGATTGCCACGGTGGAGGTCCCAGAAGAACACATGGGTGCTGTAGTTGAACTTCTTGGCAAGAGACGAGGACAAATGTTTGATATGCAAGGAGTTGGGTATGTGGATTGATTTATTTGTTTTTGTTTTGACTGTGCTATACTTTCCACTGAAGTTTCACAGCGATGACAACAACATTGAAATTAAACCATTTCTATCCAGTAAATTGCATGGTTATTGTGAGAGACTAAAGGTTAATAGAGATTCTACTTAGTATAGTAAAGTTGTGAGTTAGGAATTGAATTAACCAATGACTGCGCTTGTAACCTGTATATAAAAGTATGGGGCGCCATACAGGAAGCAGCCTTCAATATGACCTTTCTGGTCAGAAGAGGATACAATAATAGAGGATAAGTATTATCAGACATCTTTTTGACTTGAATAATGAATTGAACAATGACTGCTTGTTAATATGTATAGAAGTGCATATATGAATGAAGGGAGTGGCCTTCGATATGGCCCTTCTGCTTAGAAGAGAATAAAAAACAAAGGATAAGAATCAAAAGACAAAAAGGCAAGGAGTTTTTTCCTTGAGAGAAAATTTTAGAATATTGTCTTGTATTCTTGTGGAATATTAGTCTAGATTCATGCAAAAAGCCAAATTATAGATTTTATTAATGGCTATCATGGTTGACAATAGCTGCACATTTTCCGAGAGCTGCTGTGGAGAAAACTAGTATCATTGTTGAGTGACTATTATAGTTGACAAAGGATGCAAGATTTTCAATGTCTGCGATGAAGAATATTTCTTTTACTAATGATTATATGTGAAGCATGCATATTTGCCCATTGATCCCCGCCTAAGCAGCATATGTTATCAATGGCTTTCTTTTCCTATATATTACAGTGGTTTGGTCAGTTTTTAGATGCTGTGCTTTGTCACTCATTCGACCATTAGATAGTAACGGTAACCTTTTTTACTAATCTGCACCTAGATTGATACAACATTCTATCTGATAGTTTTGGCATTCATTTATCTACTAGATTGGAAGGAACTACACTACTCAAATATAAGATCCCCACTCGTGGACTCCTCGGATTGCGGAATGCAATTTTAACTGCTTCTCGTGGAACAGCAATTCTTAACACTATATTTGATAGCTATGGTCCTTGGGCTGGTGATATTAGTACCCGGGATCAAGGCTCACTGGTAATTTATGCATAGCTGTTCATACTGCAAACTAGAACATGGCAGTCTTGCTGCTGAGGACCTGGCTTTGATAACGGATCCTTTTGATTCTTGATAGCAGTCAATTACAGCTTTTGTTATTTGTGGCATGCACTCCAGAATGCCAATGTTCCATTCATATTTTATTGATACAAAATTGATTTTCAGGTTGCCTTTGAGGATGGAACAAGTACTTCTTATGCGCTCTCTAGTTCACAGGAGAGAGGACAGATGTTTATTGGTCCTGGAGTGGAGGTTTATAAAGGTCAAATTGTTGGCATCCATCAGAGACCTGGCGACTTGGTCTTAAACGTTTGCAAGAAAAAAGCCGCCACAAACATACGTTCCAACAAGGAACAAACAGGTAAGAAGAGCTCTAGTGCGGTACAATGTTCTTTCTAAATTAAATACTCAAACCCACTATTTTCTAGTTGCTCGTAGAATTGTTAATAAACTGAATTTGCCTGATTTGGTGCTCTAATTTCTATTTGAATTATCAAATGTTGCAAGAGGAATAATATCTCTTCTAGAATTATTACTTAAAAGTTAGTCATTACTATTCTAGACCAACATTAAGGAAAACCTGACAAATAATTCTAATGGGAGCAAGCCTTAATCAATGTTTTATTAGTACATTAACTTGTTTTTAGTTGCGCAATTTCTCCCATATATAGTGCCTGCAATTTAACGTGTTATGACGTCTAAGGTTCCTGCATGTGTAATGAACTTTGTTTTGGGGTGTAACTTTTTCATAGGATGATTGATTATAAGTCATACGTTGGCAACATTTTATAAGATTGAGTGCAATTTTATTTTTGAGCTTTTCATACATAATAAAGCTATGATTTCTAACTACAAGTTGACTCCTTTATAGTAGTAGGCTAGGAACAGTGCGCTATTTAATTTATGTTACTCCCTCGTGCAGTAATTCTTGATACACCACTGGATTATAGTCTGGATGATTGCATCGAATACATCCAAGAAGATGAACTAGTGGAGGTCACTCCCCTGAGTATTAGAATGTGCAAGAATCCAAAACTTGCAAGGAAAACACGGTAGACATAGGATGCGAACCAGTGACTTGCAGCTAAGTTGCCAGGTGTCACTGCTGACACTGCATAACTCAGTAATGCTGTTGCTACTTGCTGCTAAAGAGTTACAAGTCAAGTCAGCTACCACCTGATGTAATGCCATATTCCCCTCTCCAGATTAGAACCCGTTACAGCAATAGTTCAGATCTTCATTTAGAGGCATGAAGGTACGCCGAATTTTGTTTACTATTAATTCATAAAGTATTATATATAGCAATTAGGAATGTCAAAAATGTGCTGCTCGTAATATGGCGGCTAGTGAATTGCAATATTACCCAAATGCCTTGGGTTGAATTTCCATGGCGAATTTTTATGGAGTCTCAGATTGTTGATTACCTGAATGAGCCTGAATAAAACTCTCATGCAGCCATTATATTGTTATGTTTTTTTGTCCAAACGCACCACAGTGTCCATATGTCTGTAAATGAGTGACTCCTTTTCTTTTTGGAATATTAGTTGGTATCTGGTGCAGCAGAACAGATTACTTCTTCACAATTTTCATTGTGAACAATTGAAAGGGAAAATGTTGTGGAGGATTGTCGAGAGACTAGTGGAAGATAATATTTAGAAAGTATATATTACCATCCACAGGTCATTGTTACTAGTAACTGTTCCATAATATTATTACCTCCTGTCATCACAATGGGAAACTGTTAGGCCCTTAAGGTTTAAACCAGGAGACGTGGAGGGGCATCTAGGGGAAAGGGCCCACATACAGGGAATGTAGTTATGATGATTCTGTTATCCCTCTATCCAGGAGAGGGTAGGTCGTGTTAAGCTGAGAGTGGCTGAGGGTGGAATTCTGTTAGTGGGACTGTGAAGGGGTAGAAATAATGAGCTGAGGGGAGGGATTAGGCAGGCAATTGGAGAGTTGAAAGGGAGGAGGGGAATGGCTATCTCTAATAGCCATTGTATCGTTTTCTTTCTTCTGTTTTTCAGCTTCTTAAGCTGCCCTCTGTAGTTACCCTTCTTGGGTGTGATTAATACCAAAATAAGCAGAGTTTTCTATCAAGAAACCCACTAATTAGCTCAGTCCTAGAACCGCATCACACGTAATCACAAGTCACAACTTATAATGCGCGGGGCTGTGTTGCAAATTGCAGCATACATTCACATTGAAAACAAAATTAGGGTTTAGAATGAACCAACCATTTTGGGTATTAGCAACCTGAAAGCAAAGCAAAAGAGGAAGTTAAGGGTAATTTTTTTTTAAAAAAAAAAAGGCAAATTTGTGAGCTTATAAGATAAGAATAACAATATATTTTTTTTATTCTCACAAAGGTTTACATCTTTTATGTAAAATTTTAGATCAATTAAATTTTATATTTTAGTGTATAAATTTAATAATTTAAATTTTATATTATGAAAATTAAATAAAATATATTTATAAAAATAACCAGACTAACACTTAGATGAAATTTACCGCCAAAACCCGCTAGCTGGCTCTCCTGATTTTGATATTTTGGATACGAAGTTTGCACGATAGAGATATACGATGATTTTCAAACACACGCACTTCTAAAACGTTCTTGTGGGAAGAGAAGAAGCCGTCACTGGCCAGCAGAAGAATTTTATTTAGATAATACGCTCAGAGTCAAACAACTCGTGGATCATCATGGATGTAACCATAGACTTCGTCATGTTCATTGTTTCTGTCATCCTCATTAGACCTTCTCCATCAACAAACTTGACTTTTATGAGTCTTATTACGTAACAAATTTAAGAAATTTTTAGACATGATGAATTACACTGTCCACGTTGAAATTTATTGAAATGGTACGAAAATTATTTTATTGTTCAATTATTCTGTAATTTATCTTTTGAGAAAATTTAAAAAACATATAATCTAATTGTGTTATTCAGTGATCCCCAAAGAAGTATGGTAAAATTTGTGTAAAGATTCATTATGCACAGGTAGCATTATCCAAATGGAACTCGTGAATTACTAAATAAAGGTGTTGATGTTTGGGTTTGTACCAGCAGTGAACAAATCATTTGTGATATGTTCCAACCCGGTTCGATTCAATAAAATTAATTCGACTTATAATTTGTTCGTATATATATTAGGTTGATGTTGAGTAATTTTTTTTTTTTAAAAAAATATTTTAACCTAAATATAACTTAAAATTTGAATCAATCTTAAATACACATGCATAATTTGCTAACTCGAATCATCTGAATATATATTTGGTTGGATTCAAATTAAATTTTTTAAATCTAATTTAATCTAATCCGATCAACATTTTTTTTTACTAAATCCAACCTAACTTAATAGACACTCCTAATCTGTAGTCAAATATAATTTTATACAAGCCATTTTTGACTTGACACGCCAGGATTTCCCCACACTCATTGGGAACAAGTTAGATGCTAGCCAATCCCATTAGAATTAACCTATGCAATTGTTCCTGCGTTCATTTACTTGGCTAAGTACCTGCCCTCTATATTTACTCTCTTGGATTTTTCACTTTCGCTATGAAAGAAACCGGTCATATTCTCCATTTCTGGATATCAAACATAAAAAAGCATTCATTACCATCCAAAAAACTTACTACAAAAGTAATATAATTTTTTTTTTTTGCTGTTTTTATTTGTTAGATTTTTTTTGGTAAATCCTTCATAAAAAAAGAAAATAGACATAAATTACGATGACAATAGTAATAAAAAATTTAGATATCTTTTTTTGGTTATTCTACTCTGCACAATTTGAAATAATTAAGACTTCGGAATAAGAGGAATAATTAAGGTTAGCAAATGCTAATTATTATAGACAAAGTGAGGAACTAATGTTTGATCATGAACTAAGGGGGTGTATGGTCCAGTTAGGGTAAAAATCTTAACCTGACTAATTATATTCATAGATTAACGAGTTACATGTATATTTATATATATGTTTAGATTTGGGCCAAATTTAGCAAAAAAATAAATAAATAAATAAAAATTCACCACTGATTGATATAAGTGTGAACGAAACACAAATCGAATTTGAATTGGTTCAAGTTGGATACGGATTTTTTACACATCCTTACCACAAGCCAAACAAATTAAAACATCCAATCATCCATGTATCTTATCTTATCTAACAGTTTGTGTTGAATCCAATCCATGGTTGATCCTTTATAACCCAACTACCATTGAACCAAAGTTGTCCTTTTGGCATTATTCCCATGCCATGCCATGCCAGATGTTTGACCCTTTTTCAGCAATCAGAGCAATCCTAATTCTTCTGAGGTCAGTTTTTCTGGTAACCGCCCAAATGGAGCCTCGTGTTTAAATGAACCCACTTGTACAACATAGCAAGAACAAACAGCTGTTTCGTTTAAATGAACCCACTTGTACTCGTCCCCTTTAATATTGCACATTGCTATCTTATCCACGCAATTTTATGTGTGGCCCCAGTGCCCTCAATTTGGGTAAGTGTCTGATTATGAAATTACTTTTTTCACCTTGCTGCTTCTAAACAAGTTGGACGCGGTCAGTTAAAAATAGATGGAGATTATTTTAGTTTTTTATTAAATTAGTAAAAAATTTTTGAATCCCCCCTTATTAAAAAAATTAAAACGACACTTTTTCTCCATAATTTGAAAGAGAGAGAGAGAGGGAGGGGGGGGGGGAGAAGAGAGAAGTCGCAAAATGCAGAAATTTTTTTTCTTGAACAATTTTTTTTAAAATTTGATGTTTCAAAGTTGTTAATTATTGTATTGAGCTAAAATCTTGTAAAGTTGTTCACAATACAAAGTTTAGCATGAAAAGAAATCCCATCTCTTAATAGAAAAGTTAATATATATATATATATGTATGTATATCTGTAATAAAATGAAGAGGTTTCTTTTCATTTCAAAATACTTATAATCTTTGCTTATTAAAAAAAGGTAATTGAAAATCTAGCTCAATAAATTAATACAACAGAAAATTTATTTCAGTAAAAATATCACATGGGCATGGATCTTAGAAGTGATGGTAGAGTTCAACTTCCAAAAAATCAAAGACGACAAAAGTGATTGAAGGAAAACAATTAATTTTTGGCATATATATATATATATATATAGTCTAAATATAATGAATGGAATCAAATTTAAAAAATATTTCCTTAATTATAGTTGCCCTTCATTTGACAAAAAGATTAAGATGTAAAATAAGATTTCGTGCATCGAAGAGTTTGTTAATTACTTTCAAAATGTGAACAGATTGAATGTTGCTCTCACGGAGTCCGGTTCTAAGATATAAATTTGAATCTTGTAAGTGCACAAGGGAGCAGAGGCAGGAAAAATCAAGTTAAATTGATTGCAGTGGTGAGAGTTACATTGATGATAATCATAATGATGATTATTGCAGGCAACCCACCCCTACTCACAGTACTCTACAAAACCCTGTTCCCATTTTCTTTTCTCCTGCACAACTCAACTGTAAACTTTTTATTCATTCTCGAAAATTAATTCCAAATTTGAAAAATGCAAAATGCAAGAGACTTCATAGCTTTTGGGGACAAGATTGCGATCCAAGACCAGGTAAGAAAGTAAAATTATATATGCCCAACAAAATTAAACTTACAAGTAAATATGATTAATGTGTTGTATTTGTTGCAATTAATTATATATAAAATATTTTCATCACATTTATTGCTTTTGTATTATTTATACAAGTAAAAAATAAAATTTTATTCCATTAAATTGAATCAGTTATATGAATTAAATAACTTCATTAATACATGAGTGTTGTTGAATTTATTTTACTTAATAAGATTCAAAATATTTTATTTATAAGATTTAAATTTAAAATTTTTTACTAACAATTTTTCTATATATATATATATATATATATATATGGTCTGTAAATAAACATCATTTTAAATATTTATTGAGATAAGTAATATGTCCTTTAACTGTTTTATTAACAAAAATAAAATTCAGAGTGGTATTAAGGTGTATTTGACTTTGCCTAATACAAATTATAAATATTTTATTTATTTACAACTTTATCAAAACATTATAATTGTTTTCAAGTTGTGGTGTTTTGATTACAATAGGGTCAAGTTTTTCTTATTTTTTGTATATACGAACTTCAATATGAAGTAAACATTTTGACAATCTAATTATTCTTTATGACTTTTTCAATTAAAAAAGTTGTTTTGATATAATAAAATCAAACATTATATGATCAAATTTAGAAGAATTTTTTAGATTCTTAAAACACGCGCACAGCTTTTGTTGTTTCGTGGATTTGAACTTTGCTTAATCTGAATCAAAATCTGAAGTCGTATTATGTTAATGTGTTGGCGTTTAATAAACTATATATGTATATATATCAGGTGAGAACGCATGGCCAATACGTGAACTTGTGGGTGATAGAAACGTTGCAGGAGCGAAACAAATACTGAAGAGAGAGCATCCTGATGCCAAGGTTATTGTAGCAGCAGAGGATCGGCAAATTGACATGAAAGCAGAAAGGAAGCATAATGGCAAACTCATTGTGATTACTGAAAGCAGCAAAATCAGGGGCAAAATTGCCACTATCGGAATAATTACTAAGAATACAACAACAACAACAACAACAACAAACCAAGCCTTTTCCCACTAGGTGGGGAATTACTAAGAATGTTAATCTCAAATTCATCTACCCTGAGTAATGCTCATGCCGGCCCTTTGTGTAATTTTGAATGGACTTGGGCATTAATGTTAACAAAGTTTGTAATTATATATTTTAATTTATATAAAAATAATATTTTATAATTTTACTGTTATGAAATAGCGTTGTAAATTTTATTAATTTTTTGTATTGTTATAATATCATATATATAATTCATGTAAAATTACATAAATTTGAGTCATGTAAGCATTACACTTTGAAACCAAAGCAGCAATAAAATTTAAAAAAAATAATATGTGCATATAACTTTATATATCATATATGTATTATAAAAATAAATTAAAAAATAAATATATAAAAATTATATAAAATATATAAAATTTACCTATCTAAAAATATAAAACTCTATAATTTATGACATTTTTATTTTTCTATTGTTTTGAATTGGGAGTCAAAATTGTCGAGTTTGACTGGTCACCAGTCACGCCCCATCTTGACTGGATTAGAGGCGTTGCTTTTCATGCCACCTTTCGTCTTTTTTCCTTTTTCTTTATGTATCTAAATTTATAGTATCATTTACAATTTGTTACCCCATCTTACCCTTTTTCTTTTTGGGTCAATCTTGTATCTTCATGGAGTACCCTTTAACTGTATTTTTGTTTTTTACCCCCTTTTTCTTCTTATTTGGATGCATATATTGACAAAAAAGCCCCCACATATAATTGCATATTGTAAATAAACACAATAAGTCGATGGAATGCACTGACATTTCTACTTCAGCAAAAAAAAAAAAAAAGTATAATTTCTAAATGTATTGTATTTTGAATTAATTTTCTAATTGAAAAATGGTAATAACAATTGAATTTTTGGGAATTAGTATAACTAAAAGTTTAAGTTATTTATGGTTTAGAGTCTAACAGCTACAGTCAACTTAGTTTTCATATTTGAAGCAGTTGATTGCGGACTTCTAGAACAAAAGTGTAATTTATATTAAGGAATCAAACAAGCAACTTTATGAGTTTGTTGTCCAATCTAACCTGAAGGCGGAAAAGGAGAAAGATGTAATTTAATCTTATGATTAAAATTTATAATATCATTAGAGTATTCAATTTTTATCTAAGATAGTTAAATTATTTTATTTTTTAATTAATTAATTATTTATTTTTAAAAAGATTAGTTAATTTTTTTTATGATGGCCAATTAAACTGATCAAGTCGCTTCATTAAAAATGTAAACATATGCAATTTAATAATTGAATTTGAAAATAAATACATAAAATTTTAAAAAATAATTGTTCTCATTATTATTATTTTATTATAAAAAAATTAATTTTATCAAGATTTATTATATACCGTAAGATAAATGGATCAAAAAAAAAAAAACACGAACAGCATCGCATCGGTGGTTGCGTATCGCGACAATTTGGCAATGACTAATTTACCTAATCACCTGGAAGGGCTGCCGGCAGGCCAACGCAGGTCAAGTCCGCCACTTCTGATTAGCGAACGGCAACAACATTTTGTAATGACTAATTTACCCTCATTACTCGTTTCGGACTTCCACACACCCTGCGCGCGTAAAGTCAATGGATTACTCGCCGGATCATTGGTTGCACGTACGTACCCAAACATCGGGAAGCAAATAACAGAGGTGGAAAGGGTCAAATCACATGTGGTCTTCTAGAAGGTCTGACGAGGACTTAGTTCAACCAACCATGTCTCGCTACGTGTAAAGAACTCAAAGGACAGTTGCAACTTGCAAGTCCCTTTGCTTTTGACAAACAATCCGAAAGCCCCCAAACGTCGGCATGGATGTCGGCTGGAAATCGCTGTACCTGCGCGAATTTACCGTAATAGCCTCTTTTAAAATTATGATGATAATTTATCACACTAATTGGTAACAGCACTCATACTTTTTAGCATGGGAACAACAAATTGGTAACAATAATGCTATTTACTTAAAAAAATGTTATTCAAACTTAATACAATAGGTTTAAGGTGCAATAAGATAAATATACACTGGCTTCTATTTAATTTTATAAAATTATATTTTCATATACGTTGCGTTTGTCATATTTTATTTGAATAATATTATATTATGGGTCTTTTATATTATTTCTTATTATACTATTTTTTTTTTATATTCAATCACGCCTTCTTATAAGAATAGATGACCTTAGAAGTCATTTTATACTATTCCCTATTACATCGTTTCTCTTTGTATTCAACCATATCTCTTTATAGACGATTCCCTATTTCACTGTTTCTCTCAGTATTTAACCATATCGCTTTATAAAAAACATGCCTAGATTCCACCGCGTCTTTGCATCAAACAAGAGCGCGACTACCCTCTCGAATGAGAGGATACAGAATTTTCATAAATTCCTTTGTCATCCCTTACATGAAGAATTCCTCTCACACAAATGTATGAGTCATTATATCCAAAGAGATATGGATCGGCTGATTTTTGTTTTTTGGAAGTCAAACTTAACTTTTAATTAATCTTTTTCTTTTAATTTTTATCCATGATTATATTATTTTTACATATATAAAACTAATCTGGAGATATGAACTTATCTTAAATAATTAAATTTGATTTTATTATTTTTCTTTTTTTAAATTCAATTCTTTCATCGTAATATTTTAATATTAAAAAAAAATAATCTCATCACTTAAAACTTTTATTTTCTTTGTTTTCATCTCTCTTCTCTAGTATGTCACTTATTTTCTCCCATTTTCAAGAGTTTCGCCAACCACCTCTAGGTTGTCCCTCCAACCTCTTTAATTCTCAATTCTTCCAATAACCGAATTCATTTTTTTGGTTTCCTCCGTCACTTGCAACTGAAGTGAGAAAAGAGAAGAAAATTATGAGGGAAAGGGTGGAGTTTCAGAGCAATGGTGATTTCTATTTGGTAAATTTCATAAGGGAAGGTGCAATGGAAGTGGGGTTTACAATTATTTTGTGAGTAGGAGATATGAAGGTGATTGGATGGACAAAAGATATGATGGATGTGGAATTGAAAGTTGGGCAAGAGGAAGTCGCTAATGGGGTCAATACAGGCAGGGTTTGAGGCATGGCTATAGGGCTTATAGGTCTTATATAGGCGAGTCTTGTCAGGGGAGTGGTTTAATGGGCAGCGCCACGGCATTAGAGTGCAAACTTGCTCAGATGGTAGCTGTTACATTGCGGAGTTTTAGTATGGCATCAAGCATAGACTCGGATGTTACCATCAAAGAAGCTTGAAAAATAGAGATGGTAATAGATTAAGTTGAGAATTAAAGGGTTAGGAGATTTGAGTTTGGCTAAAATGGTTGAATTCGGTTTTATTATCTCTTTTTTTTAAGTTTAATTTTAATATTATAATTTTCTTAATATTAAAAAAAAAGAATTAAAAGGGCTAGAGGAACAACTTAGAAGTGGTGGATTAAGCTCTTGAAAATGAAAGAAAATAAGAGACATGCTATTGAAGAGAGGTGAATACACAAAAAAATAGAAGAAATTAAGAGTTTTGAGTAGTGAAATTCATTATATATGTGATAATAATGTGACGGTAGATAAAAATTGAAAGAATAGAATTAATTAAACGTTAGTCTAACATTCAAAAACACATGTTAATTAATGTGCATTCTGAGACAATTGCACCACTATATACTCTACATATCTTTTATTATATTTTATTTTTAAATAAAAATAATAAATTTGCACAATTAACAATATAATTGTTTGTCAATTTCCCAACTTTTTAGGAGAATTATTTCTCTATTCTAAAATAATTGTTTTTAATACAAAAATTAAGAAAATTATTTAATTATTATAATATTAAAAATATTTTCTTTACTAAAATATATTTCTCATAAAATAATTTAAATATAATAAAAATTTAAAAATAAATATTAATAAATTTTTGTTGGTTAAATATTTGATAGGTGTAAGGGTTAAATTGAAAGCAAAATTAATGAAACAATAATTTTAAAAAACTGACAATTAAAAAAATAAGAAATTTATAAAACGATTATTATTATAAAGAGGGAATATTAGTTTTATTGAAATTTTTATTAAAGTAAAATAATAATACACCTGTTTCCAAATAACTGTAATTTTAATTATTTTAATTATTACTTTTTAAAATTAAGATTTCATTAATTTTGTTCAACTTTATCATTAGTTGTCCTACTTATTAGTTATTAATGCTCAACTAAAAAATTCTCCCTCCACTTTTTATTTTGTTGACTTCTGCTATTTGAATTTTGTTAAAAAAAGTATTTTGATTAAAAAATAAATATTTAATATTTAATTATTTTTAATTTTCATTCTTTTTTGAAAGATAATTACTTTAAAACGGAGAGAATAATAATGACATAATCTTAACACTAAAATTTTTGATAAATTATAATCCTATTTCATGACAACATGAAGCCATGAATCAATCCAAGACTCGAAGTATTAAAATATTTTTATTATTTTTATTTAATTGTAATTGATTTTATTTAATTTTCAATTCCAGTGAACCGTGCTGTATATTTCAATTCAAATGGCATTGATGAAATTATACGGTAGAGACAAGGGCAGTCAACGGAACTCGCCTACAATCATCTAATTGGATATTGAATTCTTGAACTGTGATTTGGACAAATTGAGGAAAACAGTTGATCGATTCCATTCTTAGAGAGAGAAAATCTAAGATTTAAAGGAAAAGAAAAAGAAAATCTAGAGAGAGAAAGAGGGTTAGGAAGGAAGATTCTGCGAAAGATCGTTATCCTCTCCTCCCTCTTTCAAACCTGGTGGCTTGCACGCGCTAAGTTCCTATTCTCAGCCTCTTTACTTTTCCCAAAACCCTTCTTTTATCCCCAAATCTTCTATCAGTCCCCTCCTCATTTCTGGCATATTACTTCGTCTGCAATTCCAGATAGATAGGCTTTCTTCCTAGAATTCCTCATCATTTCTCTAATTTTTGTTGCACCCAGCTGGAAAAACCGAGTTTTTCCTGGGAGCATTCAACCCGCGATAATTTTCCTATATATCCATTAGTTATCACTGTGGCCTCTTTTCTTTTTGGGGAAATACTTAGGATTCAATTGGGATAAAGAGCGAGAGATTTGAAGCTGGATCTTGAATTGAGATCACCCTTTTGTTCATTGGCTTATAGAGGTCAGATTTGAATGCGTTGGACCTCTATTTGTCTCAAATCCCCTCGAAGATATTGAAATTTCGTTAGGATTGAAGCTTTTGATTCATGGGTAATTGTTGCATAACTCCATCGGGCCCTCACGAGAAGAAGAAAGGGAAGAAGAAGCAGAATCCATTTGCGGTCGATTACGGCCTCAACTACCAAGTCAATGGCGGAAACAAGCTCTCCGTTTTGAAGGATCCCACTGGCCGCGAAATCGAGCTTAGATACGACCTGGGTCGCGAGCTTGGAAGAGGGGAATTCGGAATTACCTACCTTTGCACTGATAGAGAGACGGGTGAGAATTTAGCCTGCAAATCGATATCGAAGAAGAAGCTGAGAACTGCCGTGGATATCGAGGACGTGAGGAGAGAGGTTGAGATCATGAAACATTTGCCAAAGCACCCGAATATTGTGAGCTTACAGGATACTTATGAGGACGACAATGCGGTCCATCTTGTGATGGAATTGTGCGAGGGAGGAGAATTGTTCGATCGGATCGTTGCGCGTGGGCACTACACCGAACGCGCTGCCGCAGTTGTCACACGGACCATCGTCGAAGTTGTGCAGGTTAGAAGTTGTGAATAAGTATAGGTTTTTGCTTTTGGGTTATTGTTTCGATCTGCCAGTGAATATTAAATTTTCCATAACAATTTAATTTGGGTTTTAATAAAAGCTGTTTTTAAGTTCAAGAATTTGATTTGTTTCAGTCTCAAGTTTTTATGGCGCTTAACGAAAAATGCTTTACAATATTCTTTTCTTTACTGAAACTGGAGTATTTTTTTAAGAGGGAGAACTATATTTAATCAACTTATTACTTTGACATACAAGATTCTATGAAAACTACACATTCTTTTGTTTCTCTGTATATATAATTTTCCGTTTGTGTGGATCGTCGGTGCAATGAATATGTGTTATAAATTTATATCGCCTATACTCTGTTTTATGGTGGTAAAGATTAAAGTGCTGTTTAACGTCTTCCAAATAATTCATATCGTATGAACTAAAAAGCATTGATGTGTCACTACCTAAACCATCAGTAATTGCTTGTTCATCTGTTCTTCTTCCTCCTTACAATTTGTCATCCTCAATTTGGGATTTGGCCATGAATGTTTTCTGAATAATTGTGTTTCAGATGTGCCACAAACATGGTGTGATGCATCGGGACCTTAAACCCGAGAACTTTTTATTTGCAAACAAGAAGGAAACAGCACCTTTGAAGGCTATTGATTTTGGATTGTCAGTGTTTTTTGAGCCTGGTAATGCCTTTTCCTAGCGATTGTCTCTATTTGAGTGGCTTGATTTACATCAAGAAGTCGTTACCTTCCATTTGCAGTTTAGCTAAAGTTTACCATTATTTTCAGGTGAAAGATTTAGTGAGATAGTTGGAAGCCCATATTACATGGCTCCTGAGGTATTAAAACGAGATTATGGTCCAGAAGTAGATATCTGGAGCGCTGGAGTAATTCTTTACATCTTACTTTGTGGCGTTCCACCGTTTTGGGCAGGTGGGTTTTGTGTTGTAGATGATTTTTTCAGCTTCTGTGGTTATCATCTTAATTAGCTAAAGATTCACTTTTAAGTAACGATGGGGTTCATGTGACTGATCTACTATAAAAAGTTTATATAGTAATGAAAACTGTTGGAAGATAATACTGGTTTGCCTCTGATTAACTTCCTACAAAAAGTAGTATGTGTTTTGGTGGATATCATTCTCGACTCCATGTCATCTGCCTGAACTGTGACAACAAAGACAAAAAGCTAGAGAACGTGTCTTGGTTTTACTTTCTTATTGACTATTGACCTTTGACTCATCTCTGTCATCTGAGTTTCAGATGCGGAGATGAGTAATTGCATTACTGGCTGTGGCAGCGGAGTATTTATGTGATTGTCCTTGGATTGATGGGGCCATTAAGAAATTTAACCAGTTTTCCATTTCCTCTTTTTGCTAGTATGTAATTTTAGAGTTGTGTCTATTCTGTTTGGAAGCGATCTTATTTTCATAAATTTTTTTACAATAATCTCTCTGAAGTGTTTTATAATTCTATTTTCATGCATAAATTTGATATAACTCCTGTTGTATTTTCTCACACGTGGCTTATGTTTACTGTAGGAAAGATGCAGGTATTTTGATTATAAAATGTAAATTGTCACTGTTTTCTTTGCTTCAGTGCTATTCCTGTTTCCTTCTCAGCTCTTCCTAACTTCTCTCTGATTAATTTGCTTTCCTAAAGTTTCTGTTCACGCTCTCTCTCAAAATGCAGAAACTGAGCAGGGAGTCGCACAAGCAATTATACGATCTGTTGTTGATTTTAAAAGGGATCCATGGCCAAAAGTTTCTGATAATGCAAAAGATCTTGTGAAGAAAATGCTTAATCCTGATCCAAAGCAGCGGCTTACAGCTCAGGAAGTTTTAGGTAAAATACAGTTTGCATAAAAGGCTTCTGGAAGAAAGAAAATCACAGATTATGTGGATTTCTGCCTAGCGAGTTGACCATATTTTAAATTTTGATTTAGTGAAATTGAAATTTGAGGATAATAACATTGCTTGTTCACTACATGCAGATCATCCTTGGATACAGAATGCAAAGAAGGCTCCTAATGTTTCATTAGGAGAAACTGTAAAGGCAAGGCTTATGCAATTTTCTGTAATGAACAAGCTTAAGAAACGAGCTCTGAGGGTAATTTTTTGAATATATTTGAAGTTGTATATTTCTTGTGGGGTCATTTCCTAGATATTAACCGATCTGGTTATTATCATTCATAAGTTGTTTATTATTACTTTTGGTGGTATTTGATCTAAACAGGTAGTTGCGGAGCATTTGTCCCTAGAGGAAGTTGCTGGAATAAAAGAGGGATTCCAATTGATGGATACTGGAAATAGAGGAAAGATTAACATTGATGAGCTACGAATAGGGTTGCTTAAACTAGGCCATCAAGTTCCTGATGCAGATCTCCAAATTATGATGGAAGCTGTGAGTTTTACACTTCGTCTGGAATCTTTACTCTTCAATTGGCTTTTAAGTATCTAGTTTTGTAGGTGTGAAGGTCCAAGGAGCAGAAATTAGTACTTTAAAAGAGATCTATAAAAGAAAGTGTCTGAATGTTCTGTTTCTGTATAAATGTTGTTTTAAAGCATGCTAGTGGAAGGCTGCCTTCAACTTCTAATATCCGGGCCTGCTTATACAGGGCGATGTAGATAAGGATGGATACCTGGATTATGGAGAATTTGTAGCCATTTCTGTTCATTTGAGAAAGATGGGCAATGATGAGCACCTTCGGAAAGCCTTCCAATTCTTTGATCAGAACCAGAGTGGGTACATAGAAATTGAGGAGCTTCATGATGCCTTAGCAGATGATGTTGATACAAACAATGAAGAAGTCATTAATGCAATTATGCATGATGTGGACACAGATAAGGTCAGTCTAATTTCACTTTGAATCAGTTTTATCTTTAATTGTTGAGTTAGAATTGAATAGTAAATTTTGTTGTATTTATTTATACGTGTGTCTGCTTGGCCATTTGCTTGATGATATCATCAGACCAAGTTTCAAACTAGTTTGTTTTTATGAGCAGGCATGAAAAACTTTTTAAAATTCATGAATCATTATATGTCATTTTTGTTTGAAATGCTTTAATGTATTATCTGCTTCGAACTTTCTTCCCCCAGCATATTTTTGTTCCTATACCTGCATATTTGGGTCCTCTGGTGTTTTGTGGAGCAACAGGATATATGAAGCTCCCTAGTTCTGATTTTGATAGATATGATTAGTTTTACATAAGAACCACCATTTGATCTTGTCTCATGAACCTGCAGGATGGAAGAATAAGTTATGAGGAGTTTACTACAATGATGAAGGCTGGTACAGATTGGAGAAAAGCCTCAAGGCAGTATTCACGAGAGAGGTTTACAAGTCTGAGTCTCAAACTGATGAGGGACGGGTCGTTGCAAGTAAACAACGACAAACAATGACAGTAGATTTAGAAACGGAAAACCTACCTTGTGAAAAGACAGATATAATAATGAAAAGTCTGCGCTTTTTTTCCTCATTTGTAATTCTTTTCTCTTTAAATTTTCCTATATCCTTCGATGAAACCCTTTTGGGAAAAAAAGAGGATATTGGCTCGAGCTGTAATTTCTGTGTGGATTGGAGTTTTTTTTTTTTTATTGATTTGTTGATGAGGACGTTAGAGAAAGTAGGGGAAGGGAGGATTGCTTAATTGGTCATTTGCGGCTGTAAATATGTTTAAAATTATCATTACTTACATCAGAATCAATATTGCCCTTATAGGCGTACCTAGCCTTTTTGCTTGTAACTTGATCCTTCTTGTTTGCAAGGAATCTAATGATCCACAAGCGGGGATGGGCCTTGGTTAAATTTCAATTCAAAATATAGAGTATCCAAACAATAGCAATTAATAATAACTTAAAACAAACAAAATATGCCAATCTTACTCAATTTCATCATACCCATTATCCATGAATGTCATAATTTTGGTGCTATTTTTAATGGCAAAATTCCGTAATTATGCCAATAAAAATATATTAAACAGGAAATACATAGCAAAAGTCAAAGGTTATTACCATCCATATTTCTAAACAAAAAAAATGAGGTAGCTCATACACTTCAAAAAGTAATAATATGGGATGACAAAAATGATAATATGATTATATATTTAATAATATAATACATGAAAAAGATATATATATATATATTTATATGATGAGTACAAGTGAAAAATAAAGATTATTTTTGTCTTTAATTTAAATGCAAAGGTGAGAATCGGCGAGATTATCACAACGTAGAAAATTTTCTGAAGTTCATGTTCCATAGAAAGCCCACAATTTTGCTAGGAGGTCCACTCTCTTCCAAACCTGACTGCTGAAATAAACCATAGATGCAGCAGTTTGTGGATCTGTAGTCCAATTTACAAAGGATAGAGGAAACTTCTGCTAATCATACCCCCAAAACCCATGATAAAAACTAAAAAACCAAAAAACATCCGAAACTTCTCTTGTTCTTTTTTCGTACGGGGCAAAACGCCGAAAACAAAGAAAAACTAAACACTGGATACCGTCCTGAAACTTGTAACTCCAGTTCTGCCTTTCTCAAAAACACGTCGCATCTGCATGGGAATGTTGCTATAAATTTGGAAACCAACGCCTTCCCCTGCGGCTACTTTGGCCTACCAATCAACAGTTTGGTTGCCTTTCCTGTAGGTAGGGGTGTGTAGGGGTAAAATTTGGTTTGGGTTAAAAAAAAATATGAGTTTAGAATTTTTTATCCAAATCTAACCTAAAATATATACTGGTTAATTTTAGGTTGGCTAAGTCTTTGTCGAATTATTGAGTTTATTTATGTTTTAATGGTCAAGTTAAAAAAAAAAGAAAAACTCATTATCAACCATAATATGATTGTAAAGATCACAAATCAAGTTCAAGTTACTTGATATCAACTCAATTTACACACCCTATCTGTAGGAATGAACAAACTGAAGAGTTGAATCCTGTAACATCTATGCTGGAATACGAGAACTCAGATGATTCTCCCCAAGTTGCTATACCAAGTGAGGTAAGCAAAGATATAATAGTTGAGGAATTCCTCTCCACTATTACTTTCTTATATCCAAGGGACCAAACATACACAATCCCCATGAGAACTCCTCAGAGTTCCGACTGCAAAACTTCTCTTGTTTTGGCAATCATCATTAATATTATTGTTCTTTGTTTTTACCTGAAATAAATCGTGCCAGTGTTATGTTTTCTTATCACTAATTAAACATTATTTACCCTTGGCCGTGGATGAAGTTACATATAGTCATACACGCACCAATCTAGCTCCCAACTATTAATTTTTTATGAATAATTTATTATTTTATTTTATAAATTATATAATTTAATTTACAAAATTTAATAAATTTAATAATTTAAATATGTTAAATAAAATTTAATAAAATTATATTTATAAAAATAAATTTATTAAAATTATTGAAGAACGAGTTCAAAAATTTGTGGGTAGGAGTGATTATTGTAATATAATTAATCAATTGCCTGTCTTATTGAAATTAAATTCTGATTCCAGTTTCAAATATGAGTGATGGTACATCAATGTTTTTAACCATCCCATAAGGTCACGTCTAAAGAGAAATATTGTTTACTTTCTCCTTGTACGTATGCCTATGGGATGGCTAGCTATATAGGGATATCATTTTCCTCAAATAACATCTCACCTATTCATAATCAAAATTTTTTTAATATAATATTCACGATCAAATTTCAATCATTAAGTCATGTCACGTCTCATAGAATATGACACATAGCTATATTTTATTTAAAATAATAATAATAATAATAACAACACAATTATAAAAAAATTATGACGAATTGATTGCATTGATATGGGATTGCTTTAAAGGATGAACCAAACATATTAATAAAATTTAATATAATTAACAGATAATTAAATATTTAAAAAAATTTAAATTTATTTCAATAATTTTTATACTTTTATAAAAATTAAGGTCTAACAATTCACTGGAATATACCCTAAGATTAAAAAGATGAACCAGTATATCCTTCTTGTTTGCCACATATATTGCATTTTTTTTTTACATGAAATGATTGTTGACAACATTTTTAATTTTTTAGGATATTTAATTATTGTCTTAAGTAATTTGGCATTTTCTTATTATAAAAATAAATATAAAATAATTATGCTTATTTGAGACTCGAACAGATATTCATAGTTAGCACATCAATTTGGTTAAGAATCAAATTACAACTTGAACTTATGCAAATTCATTATATACAATGCCATCATCATTATATAATTCATTTAGAGAGCACCTTCAAAGAAGAAACATTGAGAGTATTAAGAGCTCAAAAATGATCACCCCAACTTCTTAATTATAATGAGAAAATTCTAAATATTCTAATACTGGACTCCGGATTTGTACAATGAAAGGGACTTGTGTTTGTCTTGGGAGATCTTGAATTTTTCCAGTGTTTATTTCTCTATAATTGTATATAAAAAGAAAGAATCTAAACCTGCTTACATGGATAAATGTCAAAAATGATGGTATAAATGAAAGAAAAACATGCGTCTCATGATTTAGTTTGTAAAATTTAATAATTTAAAATTTTTTAAAAAAATATTTAATAAAATTAATTTATAAAAATAATATAACTATAAAATATGTGAAATAAAATCATTTGATGAGTGATTCAACCAACCAATCAAATCCTTCCAACCCACTATTTTGCCACCCGAACAATAATCATGAAGCATACCATTTTTATTTATAACATTTAATAGGCAACACGACAATTTGCACCTCCCTTCAAAAAAATAAAATTACAATTTGCACCAACTTGTGCTCATAGATCTTCCGCTTTTTTGCATTTGGGGGTTGCAGGAATGGATTTAGCATCAGATTTGAGTCAACTATTGACCATTTTTTTGTCTCTACCTTTTAGAATCATGGTTGAATAAGATGCATATCAGCATCAAATTAGATTTTGTTGAAGTAACACGTGTCACAAACCCACCAATATTTTAGTGACGTGGACTCACTTCCCTCACCACCCTTGGGGATTTGCTTTTCTTTTGCTTTCACAAGTTTGATTCATCTACGTAACTAATATATCATAATTAAGAATAGATTGAACTACGGATTTGGATCGTTCATTTATTTATTTTAATAATTGTTTATCTTATTATTTTATATTTAAATTTAATTTATAAATATATTATTTTACTAATTTTAGTTGTATCTCTCTTTTTTGTTTCATAGACATCTAAAACTAGGTTGGAATCCAAAATGTCTTATATTTTGAATGTCTAAAGTTAAAAATACAATAAAAGGAAAAGATATTGATAAAATTATAAAAAATTAATAAAAATATATTTATAATTAAATTTAAATATAAAACAAGAAAATAAAAAAATTAATTTAAATTAAAAAAATGAACGATCCAAAATCGTGTGTAATTTTACTAGTTCAATCCATTCCTAATATGTTATATTAGTTACGTAGAAGACATTTTGATCTTGATGAGCAAAACTATGGAGGCTTAATGCTCTACCCACCTCGTCTGTAATAAAAGAAAGCGGGTCCAACTCCTTGCTTTGAAGCGTAGAAACCGCCCTTGGAGCCGGACCTTGGTAGTGTTGATAATTATGGATGAAGACGCAGAGCAAAATAAATGTAACATTAAGTGGATACACGTCAGAAACTTGATTAAAATAATATTTCTTGTTTAAAATAGCATTATCATTTTTCAATCATTGTACCAGACATCCATCTTTGCCTGCCTACCCTTTGTTTTCTTGTGTTTCTATAACCATGCGTCGATTTCCCCATTCCATGCAAAACAAGTAAATTGCGTCTGTCACATGTGTGATGTAGTCCTTGTCCACGATGCAACGTATGAGAAAATTTACAATATTACAGAGATATCTAAAAATTAGATATTTCTTCAGATTTAAATTTAAATTAAGAATATTTTTTAATTTAAACATAAAAATAAAAATAAATAATATAAATATTACAATTATATTATAAATTTTTTTGCAACATGGACCATTTTTCTGTTTTTACGTGGACGCAACAAAATCAACTGATTAATTCATGTTCTTATTTTTAATTCTCACATCTAGTGTTAAGAATATTTGCATTTGGCTACCATGCATGAATTGGTTAAGATTTTGAAGAAATGAAGTTCTTTTTTTTTTTTTCCTTTCGTATGAGATGTAACCATTATTTAGGAGAAGATTTGTAGATAGTATTCAATAAAAATCTTTTCAAGACTTAAATTGATGCACATTAATACTAAATCATCTTAGAGCACAATCAACTTCCATTGAAAAGAAACATTTTACTAGTATATAATTTCTGTTTGTCCATGATAATATTTGTATTTAATTGATATATAGCAGAAAATCTTTTTTCATGAAGGAATTTCTGAATATGTTTAATCTCATAATTTAAATTATAAAATTTAATAAATTTGATAATATAATTTTTTTAAAGCAAGAATTGTATAAAAATAGGGAGACTTGTTATATAATGTGTTTAATTTTTTACATATGGTTAGTTAAATTCAAGTATTGACCCATTATAGTTTATGACAGATTATGAAATAAATATGATATTATATTATTATTCTAATTATATATAAAGTTCGTATTAGGAGAGCCTAGTATAATCATTAATGGCAAACTACATATAATTAATAGAAGAACAAGGGAATTTAGCCTATGATGCAGCAAATATAATTAAGCTGTAGCTTGGCTATTCTTTATGTGAAGCTGATGAGAAAAAGGAGCAAAGTCATCACAGCTAGCCTTTAGAAAACTCTATTTGAAGCTTACTTAACTTCAAAGACGAAGCCTAAGATAACTTTATTAATCCTTTCTCTTGAGGTGGAGAAAAAGCTTCCGAAATCAATATAATGTATGTGACCTTTGTCACCATGTCACGCATGAGCTAACATTTATGTGAGCAATCTGGTTGGGCAACGTGGGAATAAGATGCAATTAGATGGGATGCAAGGCTTAATACTACCAAAAAAAAAAAAACAAATAAAAATGACATTAAAATATCATAACCAAAACAAACATAGAGTTAGCTCTCATAAATTTAAATTAATTTTCGACTTTGAAAATATTGATATCTCAATAATGACCAACTTAGGTTTTTCGCATAGTGATATTGGCAAGGGAATTATAATTCATGTACTTCAAGTCAAATTCATGTTTCATGGTTAGTGAGTCATACGCGTGTATAAAAGTTAACGCCAAATCTATTCTCCATAGGTACAACCTAATGAGTTTGAACCAAGTTGTTTGCGAGTCCAATACTAATAAATTTAAACTAAATTTTAAATAAATCAAATTTAATTAATTCGTTTTATTTTATTTGTACCACCCCTATTTTGTCAATATGTTTAGATTTAGGTTCCTTAACATTATTTTTCTTTTATATTTATTTCAAGCTAAAATTTCTCTCACAGAGTGACCGTGTCCGCACACGTGATATGTCATTTTCAAGTCTACGTGTTATTGGTCTTAGTTGTCGCCGTGAATCTGATTGTGTACAGTACCACCCACCCCCTACCCACGACACGAATCAAGCATAAATTCCATTCACCCTGGGGCAGGTCGGGCCCACGCACATGGCCTAACCAGATAAAGAACTGTTATTTGTACAATAAATGACAGTATCATTAATATACATTTATTATAAGTAAATAATAAATTTTAATCTTAATAATAAATAAATTTATAAAATTACTATTTCTTATGAGTAGTTGTAAGTTAAGAATACGGGTAAAGATAAGTTTACATTAGCTTTTTATATATTTTTTAGATTTTTTTTAAAAAAGTAAAGGATGATATTTTTATATTTTTTTAAAAAAATAATAAACATATAATATGTATAAAAAATTATATAAAAATAACAACACTTTTTTAATTTAATTATAGTCTCACATGACATTTTGTTTACTTAAATTTATCTTATTTTAAGAATTTAATTTTTTTTTATTTTTTAAAATTTAATTAGTATAATTTTTTATTATTTTTTTCTTTTACTTCTTTACCTATTCCACAACAAAATTCTTTGTCGTAAAGGAGAAACAGATCCGTTGAACAAAAAACCAAACCAAAACGAAGTAAAAAAACATCAAAGAAAACGGCCAACTCGCAACTCGCCAATCTGGGCCCCGCCGTTACAAGTTAGAATTGTCGTTTCGGCAAAAACACATGACATGCGTGTCTTCGCCTTATTGTCGGTTTGGAAATTTAGTACATGGACCTTAGCCTTAAGCACCTTTTTAATGACAATGATTCCCCCACTGCAATAAACAAATTGACTAAGCAAAGTTCTTAAACACCCTTTCAGTACACAGGAAATGATAAAATTAATTGCAATGGTAGGGTTTGATTATTAGTAGGCTAAAGCCACATTGCTTATCATGTTGGCCTCAAATGTGATATTAGACTCTTTGCGGGGCTTCAACGCAATTAACAATAAGAAAGGCGGCGACTATGCATTCATCCTAGATTCCTTCTAATTAAAATGAGAGTAATGACTTTTAGACTTTTTTTATTTTTAAAAAGTTTATTCTTTTAATTTTTTAAGTTGAATAATTTAATTCTTTTATAAATATAATTAAATTTAATCTCTCAAATATTAAATTTTTTTTTCAAATATAATGTAACTCCTACAGTGATGATTTAAGTTTTTTTTTAATTATAGTATAACATAATTGATATGTGAATTTATTTTTTCAATAAAATGAAGCTTTAAAATATATAAAATTAAGATTTTATCTTGATAAAAAAATATATTTTATGCTAAAAAAAGTGCTAAAATTTTTAAAACAAGTAGCCTTGTTGCTGATAAATCACCCTCAATTGACAACATTCTTTACCAACAAAGTGTTCAAACTATTAGTATTATAGGAATATGCTTTAAAAACGCACCCTACTATTATATTTCCTAGAAATACATACTTATTTTAAGTAGATATATAAAATTCATTTAGTCTTTGCTACAATTTACAAATTTAATAAATTTAATAATTTAAATATTTTTAAATAAATATTTATCTACATTCAATTTATGAGAAGAATCGGAGTTATTGCAGATTGTTTGGATAATGACCGCCAATGAGTCTGTCTGTGTGTTGTCTGCATTGTTAGCAGTTCTCAGCTTTTTCTTCCAAGTTGATGGCTTACGCTTGTCCAATAGTTTTGGCTTCTGGCCAACTCCTTTCCTTTCCCCTCCTTCATGGGTAAAGAAGCCTCAATCCTCAAAATTGCTGCCTTGTGTAAGCAATTTCCGTCGAATTGCGCTTCTTTCAAAGCGTCACAAACATCACTAAATAAATCCTTTCTTTCTGGCTATTAATTAAGTTAACGGTAGTTTCATCCTCACTAAATACATACAAATTTTTAAATGATTAAATTTTATATATTAAAATTACAAAATACACCAAAGCACGTGAGATTCTTGTGCAGTATTACGAACGCAGCTGTAGCTCTGTAAGATTAGGCATCAAAATACATCCTAAAACCGCGGCTGTCTCGCACGCAAATAGGCGTCAAAATCAGAGCCTTTGGTGTTTGCAGGCAGAGCCATCCAGAGACTTTATTTTTTCCCGGGGAATTTTTTAACAGAAAACTAGAGATTAATTTTTTTAAAAACATAAACATTGTTAAAATTAATTTTCTATTTTAATAATTTTTTTATATATAAATTAAATTATATTTAAAATAATATACTTAAAATATTCAATTATTTATTAATTATATCAAATTTTATAAATTTAAGAAAGAATTAAAATCAATCCAAGCTTTTTTGCTTGGTGAAAAAAAATTAAAAAAACAAGCTTTTCTTGTTCTTTTCCCTGGAATGTACGCGACTCTTCCTTGTCTCACCTCAGCTTCAGCGCCATCACATGCTCCCATGTAATTTCTCTTCGGCGGCGAAAAATATCTTCTGTTTTTTATTTTGCAATTAAGTAATTTATGATTTCTCAACGGTCAATCTGTTCGCACACCGGCTTCCACGTGTCACCGTCGTGAGCCGTCAAAAGGCTGGAACTTGATCGACCTTTAATGCCGACATGGTATAAAATCCTCCCTGCGCTCTCATCCCAACTCACTCCAATTCCCAGTTCGTCAGCCACAAGAAAACCATCACTGAGCGTTGCTTCGTGCCTTTTATCTTCCATAGAAGGAGCATTCCTTCTTGGAATGTGGGTCTTTTACTGGATACTTGTTTGAATTTTCGGGTCTCTCTGGTTCTTAGTCACCCTAGCTGCCGCTAGCTATTTTTCTCTCTCTATATATTCCCTGCTCCTCCTCGGAGCTACCTCCGATCACTCCGTTCCGGCTGCCGGCGACTTACCGGTGAGTTCTGGTGGCGAATTCTTGAGTAGTTTTACCTTTTACTTGGTGCTCTGCTTGTTCAATGTGATAATTGAGCGCTGTGCGCTGTGAGCTGTGAAGATTTACTTTGATTGGTTTCGAATTCCAAGTGCTTCTTGCATGATGAGATTTTGTAGATTCTGGTTTTGCGTTGTTTAAGAGATGAATATCCGTGACATGATCGTACTTTGACGACAATGGCTTTTGCTATTTCTTAGGTGCTCTGAATTCAAAGCGTTCAGCCTCTATCGGTGTCGTGGCTAGATCACTTGTATTTCTCCGTTTCAGTCATAATAAGTTTATATAGACTTGTTATCTGTGAGGGAATTGCCCTCGGAACTTGGAGACACAAAATCATTTACCCAAAATTTTGCCAGTTTTAGAACGGTGGTATTCGTTTCTGTGCTTTTCGGATCTTCTTGATTGCAACTCTGATGCGAACTGTGTTTCGCTTAAGTCATAACATTTGCTTTAGGAAAAGGTGGGAGCAGAGAGAAAAGGGAGCCAAAAAGAAAAGAAAAAAACACCGATCATAAAGTTCCTTTTGAGAATATGAGCTGGTTTGAGCCTTGGCTTCATGAAAACCGGCCCTTCTGAAGCTTCTCGTGACTTTTTTATAAAAAATAATTTGGCTCATACCTCTTGCTGAAACAGAATACCGTGGTCCATATTGCTCTGTTTTTCCTATATCTTGTCTTTTTGTCACGTCTCGTTGCTGTTTTTGGTATTTTCATTAAACGCCCTCAACTTTCAATTATTATTAAATAAGTCGGCCTTGACCGAAGTCTAAAGATTCTCTTTTTGTTCCAAAAATTACCGAGCAATTCTTGCAAAAAGTAACAACAGAGAACGGAATGTAACACTCCGCCACCCATCCCCGGGGGAGAGGGGCAGAGGGAGGTATAGAGGTTGAAATTGCAGCCTGTTGGTGCGAAAAAAGAGGGACTTTTTATACACTCTATGTATTGCAAAAGACCATTTTAGTGTTTCATTTTTTTTCCTTTTTATTCGTTTAATTTGGGTAGGTAATGATGCTAAGGACTACAACAGTACAGCCATGGGCGTGGATTCCTCCTTCATTGAAGCCACAACACAATCATACTAATGCGCGCACTAGCTTTCACATGCATTATAAGTTCTAGGTCTATATTGCACAGCTCCTTAACAGTTTCAAATTTTGCTCTCTGCATGGTAATCTTGGTGTGGCAAAAACTTCTGCACTCTATTTTGTTCAGCATTAGTATCTGTTATTGTATTTTTTATTTACATACCCTTGTAAATATAGTCTGGTGATATAGTAACGAGTTCTCCTATATTCACATCCTAATTCACATACCCTATGGTGTGAGCCCTTGTGTAGGGTCTACCTAATTCAATGGCACAAACCTATGGTGTGAGAATTGGGTATGTGGGTTAGGGAGTGGGAAAAGTATTTTCCTATAGTAAATTGTTATTGGCTTCTGTAATTGCTCTTACGCTCAAATTTTGGTTTTCTTATTCAGTAATCAAGTGTTCAAGGATGACGGTTACACCTAAGATCTCTGTTAATGACGGCAACCTAGTTGTCCATGGAAAGACCATACTGACTGGAGTGCCAGACAACATTGTGCTGACTCCAGGATCTGGAGTGGGCCTTGTTGCTGGCGCATTTGTTGGTGCCACAGCTTCCGACAGCAAAAGCCTCCATGTATTTCCTATGGGTGTCTTAGAGTAAGTACTTTCACACTATCAATCTTTTAATCTTTTACAGCTTTTGATTGAATTCAAGTTCATATGGTAATTCTGTCAACTCTCGGTCAATTCTTTTTTACCTTGTTCTGTTACCACGAAAATTAATAAGATTGCAGTAACTTAAATTTAATGTTATTCTTTAAATTATGAATTTATGATTTAAATTACGCAATTATTTGTCAGAAATTATATACTTCTAGTATGAAATTGTGAAGCTTGTATGTCACTTAAGATAGACGCTGCTCTTGCTTGTGGAGTAGTTTATTAATTACTAGACCATGCAGAAGATACGGAATCAGTTTAACCGATTGGGCGTGTCACATGTTATCATCTAATCATTCATTCGCTAAATGCTCCTAAATCTAGCTTGAGAGTTTTAACGTCAATTTCTGAAGTTGATGAAGTCTCATTTGTTTTCTTTTTCTTTTTAAAAAAAAAAAATTGTTCACGAATCAGGGAGGTTAATATCACTTGCTTAAGTACGGTCATAGAAAAACTGACTCTAGCAAATTGAACCGGATGGTATGAAGTGTTGAATTACCATAGGCAGGAACTTTTGACCTATTGCTTCATCTGACAAATGAACTTTGCGGCATGCCAAACTAGCTTCTTTTATGCGTTTTTATAGCTTTGTATAGTAGATGGACTATGACCTAGCTCTTAATGAGCTAGCATGCATCTAGTTTACTAATTTTCAGTTAATTTTTGTAGGGGTCTTCGGTTCATGTGTTGTTTCCGGTTCAAGTTATGGTGGATGACTCAGAGAATGGGAATTTGTGGGAGGGATGTCCCTCTTGAGACCCAATTCATGCTCATAGAGAGCAAAGATAGTGAAGGTGCTGATCAGGAGAACTCTCCAACCATCTACACTGTCTTGCTTCCACTTCTGGAAGGCCAGTTCCGTGCTGTTCTACAAGGCAATGACAAAAACGAGATCGAGATTAGCCTTGAGAGTGGTGAGTATCTCTTGGCCATGAGAAACTATTTGTTGCAGGCTGCATAGAGCTCTACCATTGCTTGATAATTAAGTGCTACGTCTGCCATTAATTCAGTCCTATCCCGTCAGCCAAATTCCGAAGGAGTCTTATCATCTGAAATTATGAGATGAAGCTGTCATTAATGCCAACGCAATCGGGCTGGAGAAATCTCTGGATGACTGTCAATCAATTGAAATCATATGGAGTTTAGCTTTGGAGAAATAATATTTATAGGGTGGGGTCTGAAAGAATCGAAACGACCTTTTTCTTTTTGGTGTGTGATTTGGTTTTGCAGGTGACTCTTCTGTTGAGACCGATCAAGGCCTTCTTCTAGTCTACATGCATGCTGGAACCGACCCCTTTGAAGTCATCAACCAATCTGTCAAGTGAGGCATATTTTTCTTCTGTCTTCCTTCTATTTTGTATCTTTGTATCTTGACATTTATTTTAAATTTGAACTGTTGAAAAGCACAACTTACGTTGCTGTATATGCATTATTTATAATTTGTCTTCCGCTTGGTGAAAATATGAATTGTATATTAGTCATTTTAGTATTCCTGACTCCTTTCTGTTTTTCATTGAAGGGCCGTGGAAAAACATATGCAGACTTTTCTTCATCGGGAGAAGAAGAGAGTAAGAACCTCCTCTGCGCTGTATTACCTATGGCTTCACATCTATGCAGGGTTAATATCTAATGGATCTTGTAACATCTTGTCGGTTTTATGTAGCTGCCATCTTTTCTTGACTGGTTTGGCTGGTGCACATGGGATGCTTTCTATACTGATGTCACAGCCGAGGGTGTTGAGGAAGGACTAAAAAGGTGATAAGTAAGAAAAAATTTACACTAGTTGTTTATGACGGATAAACTAGATATGGAAATACGAGATGATATATATAGATCAACAAACACTGACACTTTGTTTAACTTAATTGCAGCTTATCAGAGGGAGGTACACCTCCGCGGTTCCTTATTATAGATGATGGTTGGCAACAGATTGAAAATAAATCAAATGATGCTAATTGTGTCGTACAAGAAGGAGCACAGTAATCTCTCCTTCTCTCTCTCTTGAAGTAGATTGCCATTCTCAGTTCAAAACCATAAAATCCACTAATTGTTCTGTATTTGATATCCATATGCAAACACCATATTATTTATTCATAATTGGTCTTACTGAATTTATTATTTATTAATATGTTGGCAACTGTGATGCTTGTAGGTTTGCCACTAGATTGACTGGTATAAAAGAAAATGCTAAGTTTCAAAAGAACAAACAGAACAATGAACAGACCTCAGGCTTGAAGCATGTTGTGGATGAAGCAAAGCAACATCACAGTGTAAAGTACGGCCTTATATCCTTAATTTCTATTATTATAGTGCTTTTTCCTTTTGTAAAAAGTTGTTTGGCATTTCTCATATTTTATGTGAGAGAAGCAGTGTTTGAGAACTAACTAACCTAATTAAATTTCTGATTACCGTCTTGGTTTACAGATATGTTTATGTATGGCATGCCCTAGCTGGTTATTGGGGTGGAGTGAAGCCAGCAGCTAGTGGCATGGAACACTATGACACGGCCTTGGCATACCCAGTACAGTCTCCAGGTGTACTAGGAAACCAACCAGACATTGTCATGGACAGCTTGGCTGTACATGGCCTGGGCCTTGTTCACCCAAAGAAGGTTTTCAATTTCTACAACGAACTCCATTCCTACTTAGCTTCATGTGGAGTAGATGGAGTAAAAGTTGATGTGCAGAATATTATTGAGACCCTTGGTGCTGGGCATGGTGGCAGAGTCTCACTTACACGCAACTATCACCAGGCGCTTGAGGCCTCTATAGCTCGAAACTTCACTGATAATGGATGCATTGCGTGTATGTGTCACAATACTGATGGGCTTTATAGTGCCAAGCAGACTGCTGTTGTGAGAGCATCTGATGACTTTTACCCACGCGATCCTGCTTCTCACACTATCCATATTTCATCTGTTGCATACAACACACTTTTCCTTGGAGAATTTATGCAACCTGACTGGGACATGTTCCACGTAAGTATAAGTTGCTGCAAGTGTAATTAGTCAGTGCAGCTGTGATTTCCTTCTTGACATTGTCTGGATGTTGGCAAATTTATTCGTATCAAGATCTGCTAAAGATGATACAATTGCATGCATTTTGTATTTGAGGAATATGATTTTACCCAATAAGTTGGTGCAGTTGTTTTGTTTTTACCAAGATACTCTGAGTTAACTCTAATTTTTACAATCAGATTTTCTTTATGTTGACAAAAGAAACTGTGCTATTTCAGAGTTTACACCCAGCAGCAGAGTATCATGCTGCCGCCCGTGCAGTTGGTGGCTGTGCAATTTATGTTAGGTATAGTGACATCCTTTGCAAATCTTGTTTTATAATGGATTATACATGAATTAAGCACATTTGTAGTGGTTATTTTTGCATCTTTGTTGTTTTTATAGTGATAAGCCTGGCAACCACGATTTTGAACTACTTAAGAAGCTGGTTCTCCCTGATGGATCAGTTCTCCGTGCTCAACTACCTGGCAGGCCCACCCGTGATTCTCTCTTTGCTGATCCAGCTAGAGATGAGAATAGGTCTGTTAACTTCATATCTGAAAACTTTCTGGCCATGTTCCTTAGATATCAATTGATGGCTCATGATTGCAATATCCAGCTTGCTCAAAATTTGGAACTTGAACAAGTGTTCTGGAGTGGTTGGTGTGTTCAACTGCCAAGGTGCTGGGTGGTGCAAGGTAGAGAAGAAGACTCGTATCCACGATGCATCTCCTGGTACCCTCACTGGCTCAGTTCGTGCCTCTGATGTCAACCACATTACTCAAGTTGCTGGTGCCCATTGGGGTGGGGAGGCTATTGTTTATGCCTACAGATCAGGTACTATAAATTGCACATTGAAGGGCTGCATGAAAGTAACTTTTTCAAATTAATATGATTACTAAGTTCCGACTTTCAAGAAGCAAGATCAATATGTTGGTTCTAATGTGTTAAAATCAGCACTTGTGATATCGTGAATTGCTCTAAATTATACTTGCATTGAACCTCATATTTTGAAATTACTAAATTGGCCTGCAACTTTAATTCAGGCGAGGTAATTCGGCTGCCAAAAGGTGCTTCAGTGCCAGTGACGCTAAAAGTTCTGGAGTATGAACTTTTCCATTTCTGTCCAATTAAGGTCATTATTGGCTATGTTTCGTTGGTTTTTGAATGTCTGCTCTGTCCATGACACCTGACATACTAACCGCTTTTTTGGCACAGGAAATTGCACCAAGTATTTCACTTGCACCAATAGGGTTATTGAATATGTTCAACACTGGAGGAGCTGTGGAGCAAGTTGAAATCCACAAAGCTTCTGACACTGACAGAAAACCAGAACTATTTGATGGCGAGGTCTTGTCTGATCTTACCACTTCTTTCAGTTCTCACCGATCAGTGACCGCAACTGTTGTCCTCAGAGTTAGGGGAACTGGGAGATTCGGAGTTTACTCCTCTCAGCGGCCCCTGAAGTGTGTTGTTGGTGACACTGAAACCGACTTCAACTATGACGCTGGGACTGGTTTAATGACCTTCAACATCCCAGTTCCTACAGAGGAGATGTACAGATGGTCGATAGAGATCCAAGTTTTAGGAATTATATCTAGCGCTTAGGGCATTGTTGGGTTGGTGCGAGGGGATTTCTTGTAATAACGTCCCTGGCAGCATGAGGGGCGGGGAGAGTGGGTTTCGTGTTATGAATATTATGAGCGGTGAAGCTCTTTGCTCAAGTATGTCATGTATGTTTCTTTCAAATAAAAATCCACATTTCTAGTATTATCTAGCTATTAAATTGATTTCATTCCCCGCAGTGGTATCCACTCAAGAAGTCGCATTCATCCTCCACGATATTCTCAGCCTGCAAGTTCATTTTTCTGAGTTGTTTTTCTCTTCTATTTCTAGGTTGGGTAATATGGTCGCTGATTAGCGATTGCTTGTCCAAGTTCTCTTTTGAGGAATCTCATGTCTGGATTGAGGGTCTCCTCTTTGTATCTCTCAGCCGCTAGCTGTAGATTGCTTGATTTTATTTAATCTTTAATATTGGATATCATAAAAAATTATTGGTGTCAAATGTTAACAATAGGACGATGGCAAAATATAGGGTTCGCATGATCTGTTTGTGGCCTTTGGTCTTGGTGAACTTCATGGGGAGCATGTCCTGTCCATTGAGCCTTGTATATCGGGCCGGAATGACGAAAATGAACGAATCCGGTTCCGTCCTTTCTTTTTGGATTTGTTCGTGCTTAACACCTAGTCACCCAATGTAGTCACTCCCATCCAATAGCATAAGGATCTGTTGTGTTGTTGTAACACCTAATCATTCAACAGATAAAAGTGCACGAATGTAATGTCTGGGTTTGTCTTCAGTTACGAGAAAATCTTTTGAGGCCTGAGTTCAGGAAATTACCTTGAAAACTCGCAAAGACTACAAAAATTCCCCATAAGGACAATGCTTTTCTCCTAAGCTGCTCACGCGGTCTTAGAAAAGGGGAGAATGAACAACTCAGAAAGTCATGAATATTGGACTGCAAAAAAAAAAAGAACTACTTAAGAATATCTTTCATTTCAGATGTCCTACGATCGTTGCCATCAATCCATCTCGTTGATATAGTTCCAAACAATTACTTCTTGCAAATCAAAGTAAATTCTATTCAAACTAAAATTTCCATCTTCTAATTAGTCTTTTATAATCTCAGATTTCTTTCATTTTTTGCAACAAGTAGAGCTCCAAATTCACTTGAGCTATGCATTGTACATGTATGCGATCAAATTTGTTAAATTGTTAGAGGAAACCTTTTATATGTTTGCTATTTTTGGAATGTATAATTTCTTGTAGAATTTTTGAGATATATCATATATAAATACACATCCTAATTGATGTCAATGCTCACAATAATTGTTAAATTTATTTATATATTATTATTATTATTATTATTTTGAACAATATTTTTAATTTCTTATCTTTAATATTTAAAAAAAGTTATCTTCATCAGAGTTTATCATTTAAAATATACCCGCACCATACTAGTTTCTTAAATTGTTAACAGAAACCTTTTAAATGTTGGCTATTTTTGGAATGTATAATTTCTTGTTGAATTTTTGAGATGAGAATTTGATACACTTTCGAAGGAGCATGGTGCTCTTTGGCTACATCTTGTTATAGAATCATGGCAAATTTGTAACTTTATTTAAATTTAATGACAAAATATTATATATTTTATAAGAAAACATAAGAAAAGTGCAATGTCCTCCAAGGTGAATGTATCATTTCTCTTTGAAGATATATCATATATAGATACATGAGTAATGATAGATTTACTTCTCATGTGTACACATATTTGATATAAAAATAACAAAAAATAAAATGGATTATTTTATTTTAATTTTTATTTCTTTTATATGGATCATTAGTGTACGTACATGACATGTAAGAATAGCATTTTGCTAAATGCACAATTGATGTCAATACTCACAATATTTATGTATATATATATATATATATATATCAATTATAACTTAGAAGTTTGTATAATATTTCAAATTAGAGAGTAAATTACCATGTAGCACACAAATAATGAACATTGTCTTAATCAAACTTTATTAATATAAGATCGACAATGGAAAATTTCTTACGTTAGGTAAGTTGCCAAACAAACAATAAGCTGGTTATGCAACTAATCCAGCTAACTTGAGCTCCATTCCCTGATGTTATGACCGTTCCAAATTTGACTACCATCTTGTCTCAAACCACAACATTCATGGGTTCAAACCCGCCACATGGCACCAACAAAATTGCTGCCACGTCAACATCTTACATGGGATGCCCCATTTGCCCATACAGAATCAGATATATCTTCCCAAGATTGGTTGCTTGTGCCCGTTCCCCTTACCAGCCCATTCCATAGAATCATGGATAGTTGAATGAAAGTCGGATTAGCCATAATGAAAATCAATCATTACAACATATAATTATAACATAATTCAACCGTACATGATTATACTGTACAATAATTTTATAAAATTAAATAATAATTATTCATTAATAATATTTTATAAAGATATTGTGTAATCTTTATACAATAATTATTACTCTATAAATAGAAAGAGAGGTGAAATTTCAAGAGGTGCACTTAGGTCTAACATTTCATCATGGCATTGATATGGTGACAAAGGGTTTAGGAAACTTTAGGCAACAAAAAGTTAATGCTAAGTTTCAAAGTGACAAAATGAAATGTCTTCTACTCCAAAGTCATCCCTTCCACCCAACTTCTTCTCAAGCATTTTACGACAGCTGAAGTTGCATTCTATGATGCTAGCAAATGGAGAATGCAGGAAGAAACCCCAATCAGCACGCTTTCGGAGGTGCGTGGTCGACGGCGAGCCACTCCGGAAGTGACAAGTGTCTGTCTTTTGTTGCATCATAGTCTAGTTGATTAACATCCACAAGCTCCTGCATATGCTACTTGACATTCCACCTGCACACATTAAAAACCGTTTGATAACAACAAAACAAGTTTCCCGAGCCATATTTGGTCCTAAACTATCCAAATTTTTATCATTGAGAACCTGAAAAAGAGAGTGCAGAAATTCCTTACGTATACAATGGATTAAATCTTCAGTGTGATGTCATGTCACGAGTAACTCATGCAATGGCTCCAACTACAAATAATGCATAGGAAACAATCTCACGTAACCTTGATTATAATTAACCATTCAAAATCCAAAATGATTACCTCGAGAGAAGAAGGAATTTATATATAATAATATAATATTAGAACTCATGATGTTACTTTGAATAACAATGTGATGGGGGCTTGTGCATATATAAGAGCATTGTTATCCTCGCACTATATGGAGACAGATTTCTTATATCATTTTGTATTTCTTTTCAGATTTTTTCTTACTCCATTCTGTGTTTTTCCTAAGAGACAGAGCGAAAAATTTGTCTTTTCATAATGTGAAAGGAGTATTTTTGTATATATAATTGTATTAATCAATATATCCAAATTTTTTGGGGTTAAATGAACCAATGATTTCCGTAATCTAGAAGGAAATAAACCTAGTTCCCAACAATTCATTAAGCAAAGGATATGCTAAGTTGAAAGAGAGATGGAATATTTAATGGCTTTGGATTGTAACCTAAGTTTTATTTGATGGGAATTCAATAATTATGAAAAATCTTTGAAGTTAATTAATGGCTAGCATCATATGAGTTACGAATTGTATACATGTACTACATTGTCAGTGTTTTATGGCTTAAAAGTTAAAGAAATTAGGTGCAGGAAACTATTCATATCATTATAGTGCTTTCCATTTCGAAACCAATCAATAATTAAAATTAAACATATTTTTTTCCTTGTAAACTAAATTTTGAAATTTAAAAATATATTTTAATTAAACGATTAAATGATTTATATGAAATTGTCATAATTTTTTATGAGTGAAAATTAAGTAAGTAAATCATAGAACTTAGGCTGCTTGGGTAACTATTTTCTTTTCTTCTGCAGATGCATGAAATAGAAATTCATAGCTATTCATAAAGTATTATTTAGAGCATACGCAGATGCGCATGCAAAAATGGAAAGGTATATATACCCTGATATAAAATTGGCTCACAAAACTTTTGCGCAAAACAAATAAAGATTCATATCTATTTGAATTATTTTACGTGAGAGTAATGAGATTGTTCAAATGCAAAGATGACACATTCGTGGACGTTTGGTTACAAGCTTTGTTATGGATCAATTGTCAGAGGGAGGCTCAAGAGATCCTTTCGTATCAGTCTGTCAAATCCTTCCATATCGTCATTTAGATGAAGACCAAAAGCAGACATCTTTTTCGGTTTGTCTATAAATACACAATCTCCACATGACATCCCCTTCATTTCCATACCAATTACCAAATGCAAAGCTAGCTAGGGATACAACATTATTCTACATCTTTCAAAGAGCATCTATATTCTCTTACATACAAAGGGACAAGTAATGATGACCTTCCAATGCCAAAGGCACCTCCTCTCAATCTTCATCGTTATTATTTCTTTTGTTGCTTGTTGTGGCACCTTGCAAGAGGACCCACTTGATTTATATGTCGTTGATCCACCTTTCATTGATGATGGTGGGACATTCAAGGGCTTGATCAAGCAAAGCACAGATGTATTGAGCTTGAAGAGTTATGATAAGTTGGATGGCACTTCTTCATCATTTAAAACGGTTAATGTTGATGATTATGGAGCTCAAGGGGATGGTTGTACTGATGATACAGAGGTACTAATTAACTTAGACATGCTGTTACATGAAGGTTTTTTTTGGCTGAATTATATTGCTACTTAAACGATATAATTGCTGTGTCCGGCGATTTTTGACTTGTAAAACTTTTATGAAGTACAAATAGAGACAAATCTCCATTTATACTTTTTCATAATATTAGAAAGAGATGAGTCTCTATCAATGTTTCGTGGAAAGTTCTTGAGTTAAATTCGTAAAAGTATACTTTCCCAATTACCTTACATACTTGAAAACCTTTTAATCTTCAGGAAATGTCGTCTGGTTGGTTAGCTTTCTCTTTCTTGCTTTTGCTTTTTCAATACATAGAAGCATGTATTTGGTGCTTCGCAAATGGAAAATTGACTTTTTCCTGCTATGGCTATGTGGGCTATTTCAGGCATTTAACAAGGCCTGGCAAGAAGCATGTTTATCTGGGGATGCAGTTCTTGTGGTGCCTCAGAACACTTATCTTCTCAAGCCAATCAGATTCTCTGGCCCTTGCAAATCTGACATCTCAGTTCAGGTAAGTTTACACACGGAAAAGCCGGTTTAATTAGTTCCCTATTATTTTAAATTTCGGCCTCAATCAAGCAATGCATAACTCAAACATTATCATAACTATTCATGTTATAACTTATTAAGTTTACATTTTGGGATGAAAATTATTTCAGATTTCTGGAACTATTGAAGCCTCAAACAACGCTTCAGAGTACAGCGAAGACCCCAGACACTGGCTTATGTTCGATGACATTCAGAAACTGTCAGTTGGAGGTGGCGGAACCATCAATGGGAATGGAAATATATGGTGGCAAAACTCATGCAAAAAGAACAAAACACTCGTAGGCCAAAAAAATCTTGTATCTTTGTATATATTTCATAGGTCATAAATCATATTCAAATGAATGCTAACTAGAGTATTCTTTATTTTCATCTCTTTTTTGCAGCCTTGCAAGCATGCCCCTACGGTATGTATGTATACATAGAGTTTCTTTATTCAGATGTATTAAAATTCACGGTGATAGCACGAAATTTGATCATAGTCATTCAATTAGTGAGATTATGGCTAAATTTTTAGCGATTCACATGGGTTTGTTTTGTACAAAAAAGCATTTTTTAGTGTGTGTGTGTGTCGGCTAAATTTTTAGCGATTCACATGGGTTTATTTTGTACAAAAAAGCATTTTTTAGTGTGTGTGTGTATAGACACACACACACACACACACACATTTGTGTAGTTCTCTCACTAATCAAGAAGAAGATTGAAAAGCTATGTATATAATAAAATAAATGCTGACTAATTGTTAACTTACCTTAATTTGCAGGCTCTGACTTTCTACCAGTGCCACGGTTTGACAGTTGAGAAGTTGACGATAAAAAATGCCCAGCAAATGCATGTCTCTTTCCAGAAATCCAAATATGTTAATGTTTCCAGTCTCATTGTGACAGCACCGAAGGATAGTCCAAACACTGATGGAATTCATGTCACAAACACTCAGAACATTCAAATCAGAAGCTCCATTATAGGAACTGGTACTCTTACTATCCCATATCAAAGTAGTTAAAAAGAAACATGAAAAGTAATTCTAAATGTTTCTTTCTTTGCATTTGATCACTTTTGGATTCAATATGGATGTTGCAGGCGATGATTGTATATCTATAGTTGATGGAACCCATAATTTGCAAGCCGCTGACATAACCTGCGGACCAGGGCATGGTATCAGGTAACTTCAGCCACCAAAATTTCTGACAGATTTTGACCCAAATATACTAAAATCTCTGCCAGATTTATAAATTCAAATGGGTTTTTATTTTCATTGGTGATCTCAGTATTGGAAGCTTAGGTTCCAGAAGATCCAGGGAATTTGTTTCAGGAATAACAGTGAATGGAGCTAAGCTTTCCGGGACTTCAAATGGAGTTAGAATTAAGACATGGCAGGTGATTGGAATTTTCTCAGAAGTTTTGTACTTCTTTCCACCCCTAGGTGCTTAGGTTCTTCTATTCCCATAAACAAAAACTCATAAAAAGACGATTAAATTTATTGTATCCTATTTTCATATGGTTTTCTTACACCACATGATGTACAGGGAGGGTCAGGAAGTGCAAGCAACATCAAGTTTCAGAATATTCAAATGGACAATGTGGAGAACCCCATAATAATAGACCAGTACTACTGTGACCAAAAAACTCCATGCAAAGAGCAGGTAATACTAATAATCAAACAACTCTCTAAGTAAGCTACTAGTGTGATATAATGGTGAGGAGTATAGATATTATTGGAAGAGGATTTAAATTCAAATCTTTTTTGTCGCATTTATACCCAAAATAAACTCTCTAAGCACGTTAGCTATATAATTGAACAATGAATCTGTAGCTACATAAGCTATCCTACCATTTCCTTCATATATTGGTAAGGTCTAATAATTAATACCTATATCAGAAATGCTCTTCAGACGAAATGACAGGCACGCTTATTGTTCAAAATTTGATCACTGTCGTTCAGCTAGTGCGGCCCACCACTGTAACTATACATATAGTTTTCTTTTCCTACTAACTCCTGTGTGTTGATTTTGTTTAATTCTCGCAGCAGTCGGCTGTTCAGATTAGGAATGTGTGGTACCAGAACATAACAGGCACAAGTGCTTCTGATGTGGCTGTGAATTTGAAATGCAGCGAGAGCTATCCATGTCAAGGGATAGTGCTGCAGAACATTGACTTGAAACGTGAAGAAGGAGAAGCTGCCGAGGCTGTATGCGATAGTGTCAAAGTTTCCTGCGTAGGAAACGTTAGCCCACGCTGCCCATCATGTTAAAGAGAGAAGGGCGTTATAACTGCACAAAGAAGACTCATGCCTCATGGTGTGAACCATGGAATTAGAGCAATGCAAATGGCATACATATAACCCGAGCAATAAGACAAATTTGTTGGCAATAATTAAATGTGATTGTATAAACAATGGTTTTAATGTTTGTCCTCATTTGTCATTTCACATCAATATAATTTGACTTGGATGCTATTCAGACTTGACTAAATAGTTCTATCACCCTAAACAGAATCATTCAAATTAAATAAAAGACTGATGTTACAATACATTGGATCTCATTCCGACTCTCTCACTCAGACTTTGACACACTAGACATAAAGTAAATGTTATTGCTAGCATGCAGTAGATTTTAGTTTTACTACATAAATTCTTCTAGAGTTGCCTCTAGCTAGAAAGCATGTTTAAGAGGTTCCATATACCCTTTTAGTGTTGCCTCTGGAAAGCATGTTTAAGAGGTTTTTAAGTTATATAGGCTCTGTTGGATTTAACAAAAGATTGATTTCAACTCGAGGCACACGACAAATTTAACATGGATCTCACTCAAGTTTTATCAAGCTAAACAAGAGACCAATGTTATTGCATATATTGGATAGCATTTAGTTTTGTCAAACTAAATAGGAGACAATGGATAATACAGCTGTATCTCTCTAAATAATTGAATTAGTACCAGAGACAAATATTATAACATGCATTAAATCTCATTTAAACTTTTTCAAACTAAATAGGAGTAAATGGACAAATATTACAATGTGCATTAATTATGTAAGACTAATTAAGAGAGAGAAACAAATGTTAGAGCTGTATTTTACTAAATAAATATAGCAAAATATGGGTAAATATTAACCATGCATTGGATTCCATTTATTTTTTATTTTTTGTAATGAGATGAGTGGTAAGTCACTTTACACACATATAAAATTTTGAATTAAAATTCAAAATTCTAAAATAAAAAAATCTCAAGGTAGCAATTGAATGTCACTATTTAAGGTGTTTGTTATCTCATCTAATCTATGTCAAGTTTTATAGTTGAATCTCATTTAGTGAGACTAAAATAAATATAAACAAATAAATAAATATTACAGTTGTATTTCATTAAATAAACTCTTTTATAAATTAAATATCTCTTATTTTTATAAATTAAATCTAAATATTTTAATTTTTTACTCTTTCACTATGATATATTTACTTTGTTTCTCTCGTACAAATAGTGTGAAAGATTTATTTTATGAATTTTATTTGTTTTCACACTTTATCAAAAGAGAAATCTTACCCTAAAAAATAGTTTATGTTCTAAAAGTAGTTATGATTTCTTAAAAAGTGCACAGATACTCAATTTTTTTATTATTAAAAGAAGTAAGTGGAGAGGCAAAAGACGAGATGTGTCTAATTTAAGATTCATGCTTTTCAAGGCACGGTAAGGAGTTGTAATGCCTGTTTAAAATGATCTAATGCCAATCAAATAGACTCCAACTTGTTTTCACTTGTGAAAGATATATACGGGAAAATCTCAAACAGAAGTTTCGAAGTAACTTCAAAATTATTTTCACACAAACCAGAGACAGCAAAAATGAAAGACGATGTCACAGCATGTGGTGAAATTTACTCTGTGGATCTAGGCTCTACTTGGTTAGAAGGCTTCAACTCAAGTCACAAAATACGTGCAATTTATTGACTTTCCAGTAATAAGAAAGAATCTCAAGAAGAAGATTTTGGATAATTTCAAATTATATATTTAGACAAGCCAAAACACCCAAATTGAAAGCCAGATGTCATAGCATACATTGGGTCTCAAACTCTTCTCCAGTAACTGAAGTGTTTGTTTGAGGTTTTGTCAGGCTAAATATATAGGAGATATATACTACAGTATGTATTGTAGAAACATTAGATCAAACTACTCAGGCTCTATCACTAAACAAGGAGACATGTATTACAACACACATTGAATTTCTCCAACAACATACAAGAGATCTAAACAAATTGATCAATCGTTTTACAAATTCATGTATCATGTCATCCTTACTCTTTTACTTTTATAAATAAAACCAAGATTCCTTCAAGATTTCTTATGACAATTCAAAGAGTAAAGGTTTTCAAAATGATTTTTCAGTTATTTCTTTAGATTAAGACATTTCAAATGATTTATTTTATCGACTGATATCATTTTCACATGTAAAAAGTTATTACTAATAAATAAGTGGTCTATGACCATTTTATTATTAAAGAAAGTTATGATTTTGTTTAATAAAACAAAAAATGCATATACTTATGCAAAATAACGCCGAGTCTGATCCAGCTGTTCTCCTTTCAAATACCAGCCCTTGTTTGCATTAGATCCAAAGGTTATTTCAGTTGGTATCTGATTTGGGGCACTCTTGCTGATTATATCTATTCTTATATGCTTTTCAGGGTCTCTATGCCGTTGTTTTTTTTTTCTCAAGTTGACGATATTGCTGGTTAATAATTCAAGAAAATCTCAAACTAAAGTTTGTTTGTAATAACTTCAAAATCATTATCACACAAACCAAAGACTAAAAAAATACTAAAAATACATAAAATATTAAAAATATGTTTTCTTTTTAAATATTTTACACAAGATATAGAAAATAATACTAAAAAATATATATTTTTAGTATCTTTTTGTATTTTATAAAGAATTCATAAATTATAAAAGACTCACATGAGATTCTTGTTGCAGAAGAAACCAAACATAACGTTTAATAAGAAAAAATGTTACTACTCAATTAAGAATATTTCTAACAACATTATTTTTAGAATTTTTTTTATCTTTTTTAATTATTATTTTCTTAAAATCAAAGCAACATTTTTTTTATTAATTTTACCTTATTAGAATTTTTATTTTTATTAAATACTCAATTAATTAAATTTTTTTATAAAAGGGTAATTTAAAAAGGAAAAAAATTATATTTTAAAAAATTATTTAATAACTTTTTTGTTTTTTATATTTTTTTAAACAACAAATATTACAAACCAAGGGAGTATAGCTAGCATGGTGTAGATTTTACTCCATTAACTCTTTCTGAGTTGCCTCTAGCTAGGGGGCATGTTTAAGAGGTTCCACAAGCTCAAAGTACTGCATACCCTGTAGAAAGTATGTGTAAGGGGCTTTAACTTGAGCCACATAGGCCCTATCGAACTAAACAGAAGACTTCAAATTTTCAACTCATGGCATACAAATCTTATTAGCTCGTTCTATTAGCCTGAACAGGAGATAAATTTTATAATATGTATCTCACTCAAGCTTTATCCAGCTAAACAGAGATATATTGAATATCATTTAGGTTTTGTCACTGAATAGGAGACAAGTGGGTATACATCACAGTAGCAATGTTATTTACACACTAATTAATATATAAAGAGGCGTAAAATTCATTAGAAATCGGCTTTTGATAGTCTATTAAGTTTAAATTTTGTTAGATTAAATATGAGATAAGTCGATAAATATCATAGTTGTATTTTATTAAATAAATATTTATATAAATTAAATATTTTTTTATTTTTTATTCTTTTATTAATACACAAAATAGTAGATAAATGGATAAATATTATAAGAGGGTTACTATTTACACATTATTTAATATACAAGTGAATAAATATTATAGGAACACTATTATTTGTACACTAATTAATATATATGCATGCATAAAGTTTATTAAAAATTGGATTTTAATAGTCTATTAAGTCTAAACTTTATTAGAATAAATTCGAGACAAATAAATAAATATTATAACTATATTTTATTAAATAAATACTTTTATAAAGTGATTGTTTTTATTTTTTATTTTTTTATTGATATACAAAATAAGAGATAAGTAGGTATGTATTATAAAGACAAATAATTGTTTTATATCTTTAGAATAATGTAAAATTATGTTTTTTAAATTTCAGGCACTATTAGTTTTGTTATTTCTGTTTTCTTTTATTATTGTAATTAAATTTATTATATAAAAAATAAAAATTATAAAAAAATGTAATTCAACAGACATAAAAGTAATACGACTTTACTATAAAAACACTTTTCATTAGTATGGATATTATAAGATCATTGTTACGTAAAGTTTACTAAAAATTAATCTCTAATCATTTATTGAACCTAATTTATTGAATTAAAAATAAAATAAATAAAAAAATATTATAATTATATTTTATTAAATAAATATATTTATAAAATAAATTATTTTATTTTTTATTTTTTATCTTTTATTTTTTTTATAATCTCTTACTTTTAATATAAATATTAAAATAATCTATCTTATTAATTGATATCTCTTTAATATAAATATTAAAATAATCTATTTTATCGATTGATACATCTTCACCCTTTATCAAAGAAAAAATCCGACCCTTACAAATAGTTTACGTTCTGAAAAATAGTCTTGATTTCTTAAAATGCAAGCACAAGCACTCCAAATCTTTTTGTTATCAGTGGGTTTTGTTCGTACAAGAAGTAAGGTGGCGTGGGAACAGATAGATCTGTGTCTAAAATGTCAGGGTTGTGATTCTCCTTAGCTAAAGTGAGAATGTTAACAGTCGATGAAAGGGTTTCTGTCTGAGTCTGAGACGCGAGTTGATCGGATCATCAGATGCCAGCGACTCAACTCATCTTAACAGCTCCCAAGTTTGCTCTAACTTCACTCCCTTTTCCCTTTTTTTAACCCTAGCTCTTATTTGCATCAGTCCGACGGTTGTGTCACTCCGAATCTGATTTGTGGGCTTTTAATTTCAGGGTCTATATGGAATTGTATTGTTAGGTCGCGTTTTGTAATGCTGCGGCTCTCCGTAACTATATGCAGCTAAGGCAGTTGATGAGTGTAGAAATCCTGGTTAATGGTGACAGTTTCTTTCCCCTTATGTGAAAAAAAAAAAAAAAAAAGAGCCCAGGGGCAACAGATGTAATGGATGTTATTGGCTTTCTTTTTTTATTCCCACTTATCTTTCAGCTGCTGCTATGCTTTGTATTCTGTAAATTTTATTTTTTGAAGAATGTTCTATTGCTAATTGGGTATTTTAATAAACAAAATTGTTGAAAATTAAACCGACTGTTTGTTAATTTGATGCATTGTGTGTGTCAGGATCTGTCAGGCTAGTTAAGCTACTGCATTGTCTATGAGTAGCCCATATGTGATCTTAGCAGATTGTACTCTTGTTGGTTCCACAATTTTCAGGTTGTTTAGCGATCCCATTTAATACAAGAATGTTGGAGTTGGGAATTACAATCTAGTTGAAGGCAGAATATACTCTTGTCTATTCTGCAATTTCGTGTCATTTAGCATTAAAATTGGGTTTTGGATGTTGGTGTTGTGGATGACAATCTAGATGAAGGAATGACAGATATTAAAATTTTTGTGAATGTCAAATAATCTGTTGTCGGTTTGACAATTTTGTTTGATACTCATTCACTTAACCAATAGCACTTCTATTAATAGTGCAATCAAACTTTTTCCTTTCCTGCATGGTCAATAAGGTCTGGTATACAATCTACCATCAAAAGAATGTCTTTTGCTTTTTATTCAATTTACTAGGGTTTAGAAATCTGGAAGCCTAATGATCCGATGGTTGTATTTTGAAGGTATGGGTGGGTTATCCTTGTTATAATCTTTCTCTAATGACATATTTCTATAACTGGTGGTAGTTTCTAGAGTGTGATTTTTCATGATCTTTGGTATCTGATCTGACAAATATGTGACTTTTTTTTTTTTTTCTCAACTTAATCTTATATTTGTTTTCTAAACACTTTGATTATATCTGTGGTTTGTCTCCCTGACATATATCATGGAGGAAGCACCAATGCCTTTACATTCTCTGAGCACACCAACTAATATTTTGATGTTAACACTGATGATTTTCAAGAGTTTTTGGACGGGTGTATCCTGCTGTCCTTCTTTCTCTCATTTCTTTTGTTATATGATAATATTATCACAGTTTTTAGCATAGGCTATGGTTTGCCTTCCAGATTTGCTAAGTTCTTCCTTAAACCATTGACATCTACGGATGCTACCATGAGGGAAATTAAAGCTGTTGACTCTGGTGAGTTTTTTTTCTCTAAATAATTTATTTGTTTAAGTTTTCTTTTGCTCCTTTTTTTTTTATTTTTAAATCTGTATGCTTACTCTCCCTCCTTTTCTTACAGAAAACCAAAAGAACTTATTATCTGACACTTGGAGAATGAACCAGGTATCCATTATTGCCTACACCGCTGGTTTTAGGGGTTCTGGGCTAAAGTTGGTTAAACCCAATTTTATAATTTGCTTCTTACAAAACAGATTTTCCAGTGGCACAAACATGGAGTAAAAGATCTCTATTTTGTCAAGGATGAAACATAGCTTCAATATTCAAGAGTCTTTCCTGTATCAAGATGCTGAATGGATCCAAAATTTTAAGGATTAGGTTTCAAAGTTGTAAATAGTTCCTATGGGGTAGGCAGATGCTGCACATGGTTGTTTAATCTTAAAAATGTGCTCAAATACGGAAGCATGCTTGCACTTGTTCAGTTACCTTAATTGTAACTTATAGTAGTTGCAAAAATGACATGATTCTGCAGAGTTGTTGATTGTGATGGGGACTGTATTTATTGAAATGAGTTTTTAAATTATTGATACCTGAGGACCTTATGAATTTATTAGGACTTGGTCTCTTCAGTGGTGGTGGTTGCCCCAGCTTTGGGGATGCTGGGGGTTGTCTCTCATGACTTCCAATCTCTGCTCAACTAATCACAATTAATTTCAAGTTGCCTTAATTGTACCAAAGAAATCAATTTCTGATCGATAACGATTGTTAGTATGTGTTTGGGTATTTTACTAGCATTACAAGTTGTGTTATTTAGCCTTCTTGACTAAATATTTCTAATCTCTTGTCCCACTTCAAACATTACAATATGTGCAGCTTCAGAAGCATCTCAGTGCTGATGATTACCCATGTCATAAATTCAGCACAGGTTGGCTGTTGATTTCTTTTATTTCAAAAATGGCTGAATAGTGCATTGTACTCTATGTTGCCTTCTTTGTTAGTTTTTTGTCTTCATTCTTCTTTTTGATGAGCATGTGAGATTAATTTTTTTCTTCTCATTGATGCAGCGCAAATAGTTTTCAGTCTTGCCTTTTAGACAGTCAAAGAACTTGAATCATGCTAAGCTTTTGCTTGCCCATACACAAGACCGTTTAAAAAATCATGTTGATAATTGATCTCAGAAGCCATGGCTTTCTTTTTGGTTGAAAACTATTGACTGCTTGGTGAAGATAATAATGGTCTCAGAAGCTGGGTTTCATTTTTCTTCAGTCTTAGTTTGTATATACCTTGTCAGAGAATGAAGACTGATGCTTTTACATGCTTTTGTTACTTTTTATTTAATTTGCAATATTTTTCTCTAGTTACATATGCCAAATTTTATCTTCTTCCCCTGTTTTACAAAGGCATTAGAAAGTATTTGCAGACCTAAGCTTATACTTGCTTCTATTACTTTACCTTCACCTATTGTTCAGCTCAAGCAAGTCTATCAGTTTTCAGAATCTGGCTTTTGATGTCATTTAATACCTTGACAGAATTATTGTGCATATTGCATAAAACAAAAATTTCATCTGAGATGAGGATCAATTTTATGGATCTTTCTAATTGAAAACTTGTTTATTGTATGTGGCGAAGGCGATGACTGCACTCTAGAAATGCTAGGTACATTTTAAAACCTTGAGATAACTAGATGTATTATGGGAGCTTTAATTCGATACTCTAGTACCTCTTGGCAAACACATTGTTGACCTACCAGTTTTCCATGTAATTGAAATTGTTCAACATGGCATCCTTGTTTTTACTGGAATGTTTTATCTTGCAACGGAAAGGTCCAACAGTTCTTTCATGAAGTATATTTAAGTAGTCAAATGAAAATGGGGTTTCCCTTTTGTTCCTTTCATAAGGTTGAATAACTCTGTTCTTAGCTGATAGAATTGCCTAAACTTTTCATAATCATAATAGGTAACTGGCCTTTCCTCTAGATCTTTACTGCTATGACACTGTGAATCTGTTATAATTAGTGGCACTTCATTGGCTTCATTCTGAGTGGGGAACAAATTTAAGTCCTCTTCATCTGTCATCTTTAAAAAAATACACTCTGGAACTCTCATTGTATGTTGTAACTATTGCCTAACTGTGAATTTCTCTTCAGATGTTAGAACTGCTTGAAAAGTTCATGCCTAATAGTGGAAATGTGATACAGAATTTCTGTTTCGATGTGTTGTTAGATCACCAATAATTAGGGTTTACTCTAGGTAGAATAGGAGAATAGATAGAAAACCACCCATCCCATTTGGACTCGTGTGAAGCAAAATGACTGTTGGGGCGGGTCAGGTTAAATAAGCATTTGTCTTGGGTCTAAATGGTTACACTCGGTTGGGCTTGGGTTCCATAAATTTGACCAGGGTAACCTGACCCAAACCGATGGCAGTAAAATAAATTTTTTTAGTTATATGCCCCTTTGTTTTATCCCTAAACTTTCCCAACATCAGATTTTTTTCCTTGCCTTTGGTCATCAAAGAATTGGTCTCAGCAGTCAGCACACTTTCCGTTTCTCAGCCCTAAATCTCCTCTCCTTTACACAAACCAGATTTACCATTTGGCATCTCCTCTGTAGCCTCTCCTTGGGATTTTGCTGCAGTAGTTGCTCTGCTGCTCCTCCTCTTAACTGAGATGACGTCTATTATCCCCAAATGTCTTCAATTTTTCTCACCCTCTATCAGACACCACAAGTTCTATCCAATCTCAGACATGTTAGGTGACAAATCTTCCTCTGCAACTTCATAGCTGAGCCGTAGCGAGTGAACCAACTTTTGATTTCTACAGCTGCAGCCAGATTAGGATGGGATTTCTACTGCTGCAGCCAGATCAGGAGGGATTTCTACTGCTGCAGCCAGATCAGGAGGGATTTCTGCTGTTGCATAGTCCGGTCCTGCTTCAGTGTCACCGTATCAGGTTTGTTCCCATTTTGGGTTCAAATTCCCGCATCCTGTTTACTGCTGTTTTCTGGAATTTGTTGAAGTTGTTTTCAATTGAACCTGAAAATATTCGGTTGTTATCACACCATCTTCAACCTGAGGCAACACACCTGTGATCACCAAACCTATTTCTAACCAAAAACTTTGGGTCTATGTCTTAACCCAGGCGAGATTGGTTTAACTCATACAAGTGCTTGATTTCAATCAGTCTTGTTAGGTTAGGTCCAAACTTAATCAGACCCGGCTGATGCCGACCCCTACCTGAATGTATTCAGTTATTTGGTATTGGTAATTACTTGTATGGTAGTTAGTGGTAGTTATTGGGTAGGAATATAACTATTGCAGGTTAGGCTGAATAAGGGGGAGTTTTCAAACAAGATTAGGAAGGGAAGGTTCTGGTTCCTCAAAAACCGGAGGGGCTGTCCTCGTGGGCAGATTGTGTGTTTTTGGAATAATTCTGTGTAGGGGTCTTTGTGCAGTGTGTTCCAACCTGTGTAAAAACTCTGTAAATTGTATATTTTGTCATTTCAATAAGAATTCCTCCTTATGTTTCTTGGATATTGTTCTTTGTGTCAATCTATGGTTCTGAACCAATTCCCAATAATTTGTGAGGAGTTAATCTAAAAAAATATTGAAGTTCCAACTTGTGCTTCTAGACTAACATTAATGTGTGTATAGATATGCATGATATTATATGACATAGTTATGCTTTTGCATATATCTGGCTATGGTTGATGCTGCTTTGTCATCATTATAATGAACATAATAATCATATCATAATTGTTCTGTATTGCTTTAAAAATTCATGTCTTGTACAGGGAACTGGGACACTTTTGAAGATAGACCAAAAACTAAGGGATTGGAGACAAGGATTGAGCTTATCAAATTCTATGAACAAAATTATTCAGCCAACCTAATGCATCCAGTGATATGTACAAATGGTAACAGATCTTTTCCGTAATTGGTAAAGGTTTAGTTGTTTATTTTGAAATGGCTATAACTATCATGCATGGATAATTTTAGAAAACCTTGATAAATTTCAAAACCTTTTAGAAGAAAAAGTTCCTGGATATTTGAAACACTGATCAAGGTTATTTCCACCCTCCTGGTCAGCCATGCAAATCAGAGCATTTGCTGGTACATGTTCCATTGCTGACTCTCCTAAATTCTAACTCCTTCAGGATTTATTCTAAGGAATGTTCTGTTTTGGCTCTGTTTTAGATTCTTGTCTGAACTGTCCCAATTAAACAAGGTCATAAACTGAGAATTGTATGGCCTATAATTCCTGAGATTCATTATTACATGGAAGGGCCATGCTGGTATCTTGGCCATCTTATTGGCCATGAAGGAGGAGAATGATCTTTGTATTACATCTTGAAAACATTGGGCGGGTTCTGTATATCCCATAACATATTGCATTAACAATTTCTGATAAAGTCACTTGCCTTGTTTGAATGTCAGGGTTCTTCTTCAAGATAAGGATCAAAATGATTTTTTACGAGTTAATCCAATTCCCATAATGTTAATTTATTAGCATGAATATGGTATAATTTCCTTCATCAATCCTTTCTAATTTGCTTCGTATTCTGGAATTATACTTTGACGTTAGAACGTTAATTTGTGCAAACCAATTTATGGAGGGAGAAAATTTTTGGAAGAGATGTTACTGAGGACCTATTCTAAGTGTGGAGTCATGATAAGTAACTGCTGGAGTTTTTGGTATATTTATTTTTCATTTATAGTTTTTATGCTCATTTTTTATTCTTTCTTTTATGTACTATTCCCTCCATTTTTTAAATTTAAGAATCAATTTAAATCAGTAAGAAAGGAGGTGTAATTTTATGAGCTAATTAAAATCAAAATTTTTGTTACTCCAAAATCTTTTTTTTTCTTATTTTATACATGAGGTACTGCCTATGTTATGAGTAGCCTGATTTCACAGAACAATACAATTTGCAGGATGGGCGATGGGCTTGTCTACTGGTGAAGCAGAATGGAGTTTGGATTTTTATTTCTCTAAAGTTGTAATTGATCTCACTGATGCTGGTCATGGTTAGTTCTTTTTCCTCTCCTAGCCTACTTCACTGCTCCGGGGGCATGCTCTCCATGGCTTGCTGTACATATAATCCCCTCTCTTAATAAGCTCTATCATGTTGGCTTGTAAGCATCTAGCATGTCTCTTCATAGTAGAGGTTGCAAAATTGTTCTTTCTTTTATCATTATCAACGGAATCCAAGTTGTGAGGTATATTGGATTATGGTTCTAATTTTCTATTAACTAATTGATAATGCTGGGTTTGATTTGTAGAGCACAGACAAGATATTATAGGGTTGTTATTCAAATACGTTGAGCTTCTACAACAGTCTGGTGTTTGCAAATGGATATTTGATGAGGTATGCTTATAGATTATGTATTCTGGTGTATTACATGCTATGTTCTTGTTTTTGGAAGCATTCTTGCCATCCTTTTCTTTTAATTAATAAATATATACATGTTAATTTATACTAGATTCATGCTTATGTCTATTAGATAATAAATTTAATTGTTGTATATAATCACAGCTAATGTTTTTTAATTCTTGTCCCCTGGTAATTCTTTCTTCTTATTAATATAGTTTTCTTTTGTTAAAATAAGTTTTTTATGAAATTTGCCAATAAGGAAAAACAAGAAAGAAGACCTATATATCCACAACATTAATTAATTTGTTGTCTGCACAAATAATTGTTTATCTTGGTTCTTTTATTTTGAAAGAGAAACATGATATTGAGATGTTTTAATTCATTCTGCATGTCTACTTTATGACTGACCTCTCATCTCCGTACTGAAGAGCATCTTGTTTTGGCTATGATTATTGCATATCAGTCAAAACGGAGAGGATTACTTTATAGAAACATCATCTACTTTAAAGTAGAAAGACAGTTTCCAAAAATTCTCATCTACATTTTGGTGTTATTTAATCCATTCTTTTGTAATTTTAGAGTCCTCCCAAAATTGCAAATGGTCTCACTTAATTGTGTACATTGATTTTAATTTATTAACAGTTTTGTGAATTGTCTTCGGATTTCCTGTTTCTCTTCTATTATTGAAATCTCATTTTTCCATTATTAAGTCTTTTTTTTTCCCTTCAATTAGAACCTGAAAATTTTGATTTTATTAAATGGTCAAAAATCTGTCATATAAAGCTTATAGAATGAATTCAAGGGACACTTTAGCATTGACCTCTTTGAGTAATCTAGTAAAGAAATTATCTGTTGCTTGAGCTGCAGTGTAGATGATCAAATAGTTCCCTACTGTTTGTGTGAATATTGTGTCTTAAGAGTTTCTATTTTCAACTAAAACTCACATATCTATTCTCATTATTTTCATGCTTATAAATCTATTTGAAACATTCTGATAAAATTTGACATGTTCTGGAAGCATTCAACTGTTTGTCAGACCAAGTCCCACTATCAAGACAAAATTCCTCCCATTGATTACATTTTTAATATTGCGTCAAATATGTAGTTACTTCATCTTTTTCTTTTGATATGTTATTTCTTTGGTTGAGATGTATGGTGCATGAAATTCTGTTTGTGGAAGTCACCTCAATTATGCATATATGTTGCTATACATTTATGTCCCCCAAAAGAATGGTTGATGGAGGTTCAATTTATAGAAGTGTTCATTTAGAGAGATGCAACTATAACATTTGTTTGTTTGTCAATGATTAGTCTCACTGAATGAGATTTAGCAGTAAAACACAACATAGTATGGAGGAGATTTATTGCATGCATTAAAATTTTACATTGTGTTTAGCTCTGTTTATTTCAGAACAGTTGTCCCTTTTTTGGTTTAACTAAGTTGAATGAGATCCAATGCATATTGTAACATTTGTCTCTTTATCATTGTTTAGTTTGCCATAGCCTGAATGAGACCCAATGCATGTTCTAACATTTGTTTCTTTGTTCGCTTTTAAATTGACAGAGTTTGAATGAAATTCAATCAATACTGTAACATGTGTCCCTTTGTCCTTTGTTTAGTCTGACAAAGTTTGAATGAGATCCAATACTTCTCACATAAGTTTTGGAGAATCACAACCCTAACAAATTAGACACAAATCTCATCTTTTTCCTTACCAGCTTACTTAAATGACAAAACCCACACTAATAAAAAAAAAATTGGAGCGCACATGTTATTTGAGAAATCAAAACTTATTTTGGACCATAGACTATTTGTTAAGGTTGGATTTCTCCTTTGATGAAGTGCAATAATATATCAATCAATAAAATAGATCATTTGAAATGTTTGTACAGGAGAAAACTTGAGAGATTATATTGAAAGAGATTAAAGTATTTAGGTTCAATTTATAAAAGTGTTTATTTAATTGGATACAACTGTAACATTTGTTTGTTTGTTTATGTTTGGTCTCATTGAATGACATTCATATTGGAAAAGTGCACAAGATACTACTAGTCGTCCTTGCTTATAATTTCATGAGAATGGATCCGAAAGTAAGATGCCAAAGTTGCATTATGATTGCCTGATGTGGAAGTGTTGGTATTTGGCATAATTTTACCATCCAGAATAACCAGCTCTTCCTGAGTTTTTGTGGTTGTATGGATGGATTTCCATGACAGTTATTAGCTGTTTGAAATGTCTTTTCATATATTAATGGACTTTTACTTGACTCATCCATTTAGACATGCATATTCACTGTTCAAATTGTATGTTTTTCTTGATACAAATCAGGTGCACATTTGTTTCCCTTCAAGATATTTTCAAGTATTAAGTGCAGTGTGATGGACGAGTGATGTGTGACAAATTGGCCATCCTCTCACTTTTTCTTTCTCAGGACATGCTCTTTTAGGGGGATTTGAAATTATGAAGTTGATTTTAGGACTTAGAAATTATTTCTATGCAAAATAAATAAAGACTAACGTGCTAATGAAATAGAACTCCAAGAGGTAACACGCCACCTTTCAAATTGCACAGTAACTATACAAGGTGGGTTAAACTGCAAGGTTATTTGATTTTCTCTCATTTGTACTTATAAAAAAGAATTGAACATAGAAGAAGTGACCATTTTCGAGAGTCTATGGCAATACAGTTGAATATATACAGAGAATTTATTTAAGAGATGTGCACTAACTATTAGTAAAATAGGTGCCCCTTTAATTTAGGTTTTATTGAACTTATTGTAAGAAAATTAATTTTGAGAATGTAAACTTGTTTGGATATTAATAGTGAGACTAATCATTGACAAACAAATAAATTTTATAGTTGTATTTCACTAACTGAATATATTTTATAAATTGAACCTCTCTTACTTTAATGTATTGAACTTATATGGTTTATTCTTTTACTCTTTCACTATGATCTCTCAAGCTTTTTGTTGTATAGACATTTTGAATGATCTATTTTATTGATTGATGTATTATCACACTTTATCAAGGGAGAAACCTAACTTTAACAAATAGTTTATTTTCCAGACATAGTTTTGATCTTTTAAAAAGCACATATGTGCACTTGAATTATTTTTTTTAGGAGGGTGGGTTTTGTTCTTAAAAGAAGTAAGGTGGTTAGGAAAAAGATGAAATTTGTGTTTAATTTGTTAGAATTGTGATTCCCCTAACCTAAAGTGAGAAGTATTGGATTTCATTTAGGCTCTATTAAATTGAAGAGGGGATAAAGAGACAAATGTTATAATATGCATTAGATCTCATTTAGAATCAGTCAAACCAAACAAGAATGAAGAGATAAATGTTATTATATGTATTGAATCTTGTTCAACTAGTTAAATTATAAAAGAGACAAAGGGATATAAGTTAATCTTCTAAAAGTTTAAGCTAGTAGGTGTACATTCAAGAATGATTTTATCTTTTACACGTTCTCTCAAATAAAAATTCTTTGGACTCAAAAGTGTAGACAATACATAGGTCTACCAAATGTATAAGCTTACTAAACTTTGTGCCAAATTTAACTTATTCAAGAAGAGAGGTGACAATCATTGAACTCTTAATCACTTAGTGCTAGAGGCTTTGATAATATTTCAAGAAACAATTCTCCCAAAAGTTAAGGCGATTAAATGTGGGTTTGAGAATGAATTTATATCTCTAACGTATCTTAATCTCACTAAATGAACATAGCTAAAAAGAGGATAAATATTCACTCATGCATTAGATTTCATCCATTCTTTGTCAAGTTTTATAAGTGAATGTCACTTGATGAGACTAAACGTAGACAAACAAACAAATGCTCTAGTTGTATCTTATTACATGAGCATTTTTATAAATTGAACCTCTCTTTTTTGATAATTGAATCTAAATATTTCAATCTTTCACCATGATCTCTAGCTTTTTTCTTAGACAAACATTTTGAATGAGTTTTTTTTTTTTTTTAATCAATGTGGGTTATGTTCTTAAAAGAAGTAAGGTGAAAAGGGAAAAGATGAGATGTGTGTTTAATTTGTTAAGGTCATGATTTGTCTCAACTAAAGTGAGAAATATTGGATCTCATTTAGGCTTTGTTAAACTACACAAGGGACAAAGAGACCCCTGCATGTTATAGTACAACATTGTTTGGATCTCATTTAAACTGTGTCAAATTAAACATTGGACAAAAGAAATAAATGTTACAACATGCATTGAATTTATTTTAGGCTGTGTCACACTAAACAAGGGTAAAGAGACAAATGCTACCATATGTTTTGGATTTCATTCAGCCATTTTTTTTTTTTTTGGATTCTTATGAGGTATTCCCTCATCCTTAGGATTATAGGATTTATTCCCACTCATAAAACTGTGCTTGCCACTGGCTCCTGGGCATTTAAATTTACGCATGTTAGATTATACTATCTCCAAGAGTTCAAAGGCAGTTTGACTAGTTGAGCTAACTTTTGGGGTTAGTTTTCATTCAACTTAGTTAAACTAAAAAGGTGACAAAAGGACAAATGTTATAAATGTATCTCATTGAACATACAGAGCTAAATACAAGACAAATATAAACACATGCACTAGATCTCATCCACTTTTTGTCTGCATATTGCAGCCAAGTTTCATTCAGTGATATTAAATGTAAATAAATGTTACAGTTGTATCTCACTAAATAAACATTTCTATAAATTGAATTGTCCTTTGTAAATTAAACCTAAATACATCTGTGTTACTTTTTCATTATGATTTCTTTCGCTTTCTCTCGTACAAACATCTTGAATGGTCTATTTTATTAGTTGATATATTTTTGCACTTCTATCAAAGGAGGAAGTTCTCTCAATTTTTATTTATTACTAGTGTGGGTTTTGTTCTTAAAAGAAGGAAGGTGATAAGGGAAAAAGATGAGATATATATCTAATTTGTTGGGGTTGTGATTCTCCTGATCTAAAATGAGGAGTATTAGATTTCACTGACGCTCTATTAGACTACCACACAGAAGACAACACGTTAATTGGACTCAGATCAAATCAAGCTCTGTCAAACTGAATAAGGGTAAAGAGACAAATGTTACATCCCAACCAAAAAAGAGAGACAAGTGTTATAATTTATCTTGGATTTTATTCAAATTAGTTAAACTAAGATGGAGATAAAGGGGCAAACATATAACTGTATCTCACCGAATTAACAAAGCTAAACATGAGGTAAATATTAACCCATGCACAGGATCTCATCTATTCTTTGTTGAGTTTAATAGTTGAATTTTATTTAGTGAGACTAAATGTAGACTAACAGACAAATGTTATAATTGTATTTTAGTAAACGAATACTGGTATAAATTGAAACTTAGTACTTCAATGTTTTACTCTTTAACCATGATCTCTTAAGCTTTCTCTCATAAACATTTTGAACAATCTATTTTATATTTCATTGATTGATATATTATCATACTTTATTAAAAGGAAACTCAACCCTAACAAGTAGTCATGTTTCAAAAAAATTATGATTTTCTAAAAATCACGTGCCACACACACACTCTAATTTTTTTTACAAGTGTGAATTTTGTTCTTAAAAGAAGGTCGGAAGAGAAAAGATGAGATCTGGGTTTAGTTTGTTAGGGTTTGTCATTCCCCTTAGCTAAAGGGGGAATATTGGATACCGGCTGTGAGAAGTATTGGATCTCCGCTTTAGGCCCAACCCTTACCTGCAGCACGGCAACGGTTGTGTCAAGGCTGTATGCGAGTCTCAAAGTTTCCTACATGGGAAACGTTAGCCCAAGCTGCCCATCTAATTAAAGCGAGAAAGGCTTTACCACTGTACGAAGCATACCTCATGGTGTGAACCATGGAAGTGCAATGCAACAGGCATACATAACCGCTGTACATATAACCCAAGCAATAAGACAAATTTGTAGCCAGTAATTTAATGTAATTTTTTTTTTTGCTTATTAAATGTGATTGTTTAAACAGTGATTTTATCTTTGTCCTCATTTGTCATTTGATATCTATACACTTTGACTCACACGTTATTTTATCATGGGCTGCAAGGTTATTAGATCTTTCAAACCTAGTAACAACGTAAAAGTGGGTTATATTGCAAGGTTATATAATCTTCTCTCATTTATTTTTATCAAAAAGAATCAAACATAGAAGAAGTAACCATTTTCATACGTAAGTCTATAGCAATACATTTTGAATATATACATAGAGAGAGAGAGAGTATTTACGATATGCACTAACTTTTATCAAAACAGGTGCTCCTTTTAGATTTTAGAGAAGAAAATTAATTTTGAAACTTGTTTGGATATTATTGGTTAAACAATTTTTTATCAGTCATACTTTCCAGCCATGATAAATAATGCTTCAAGGCGAGCAAACAAGTCATAATTTGTTGTGACTTATAACAAATAAAGAAAATATCTCAGAGAGCAATTTCTTTAGGACTGTAAATATACTTTTATACACAAGACAGGGATCGTACCATCATGCAATAAGTTCTACTATTTCAACTGAGCATGCTGTCTATTTAAGAATTTTTAAGCTCTATCAGGCTAAATAAAAATATTAGTTTCAATTCAAGTTAAATAATAGACCGATGTTACAATGTATATTGGATCCGACTCTCTCATTTTGACTTCGACTAATTGAACACTAAACAGAAAGCATTAGTTATAGCAAGCATGCGTAAGATTTCTATTCCATAAACTTTTAGAGTTGCGCCTATAAGGTCTTATAAACTCTTTTAGAGTTGCCTCTGGAAGGCATGTTTGAGAGTTTCAACTTGAGTTATATAAGCCTTGTCGGACTAGACAGAAGATTGATTTCAACTCAAGGCACTAAGTCTTGTTAGCCCGTTCTATCAGCTTGAACAGGAGACAAATTTTATAACATGGATCTCACTCAAGTTTTGTCTAGTTATACGAAAGACAAATGTTATAGCATGGATTAGATCTCATTTAGGTTTTATCAAAATAAATAGAATATAAAAGGAAAAATATTATAGTTGTATCTCATTAAATGATCAAATTTGTACAAGAGACAAATATTATACCGTGCATTGATCTCTTTAGGTTTCATTAAATTAAATAGAACACAAATGAATAAATATTACATTCTCTTACTAAATGATCAAACTTTTACAAGAGAAATGTCACTCGTATTGGATCTTGGTTAGGTTTTATCAAATTAAATAAAATACAAAGGAATAAATATTACATTTGTATCTCACTAAATGATCGAACCTATACAAAAGATAAATGTTATAACATACATTGAATCTCATTTAAGTTTTATCAAATTAAATAAAATATAGAGGGATAAATATTTCAGTTATACCTCACTAAATGATCAAACTTGTACAAGAGACAAGTGTCATATTATGTATTGGATCTCATTTAGGTTTTATCAAATTAAATAGAATACAAAGAAATAAATATTACAATTGTATCTCACTAAATAATTGAATTTATACAAAAGACAAATGTTATAGCATACATTGAATCTCATTTAGGCCTTATCATTAAATAGAATGCAAAGGAATAAATATTATAGCTGCATTTCACTAAATGATTGAATCTATACAAAAGACAAATATTTAAGTATGCATTGTATCTCGTTTAGGTTTTATAAGATAAATAGAATACAAAAGGATAAATATTATAATTATATCACACTAAATGATCAAACTTGTAAAACAGCCAAATGTTTCGACATACATTAATTCTTTGTTGTCAAACTAAATAAGGGATAAAAAGACACATGTCACAACATGCAGTGGGTCTCATTCATGCTATGTGAGATTATATAGAGGACAAAGAGACACACTACAACATGCCCTAGTCTCATTCACATTATGTAAAATTAAATACTAAAAAGAAAAATCAAATGTTATAACATGCATTAGATCTCATTTAGGCTTTGTCAAACTAAATGGTAGTAAAGAGACTAAAAGTGTCAAAGTAGGTCAACTTACCTCAAGAAGTGATCATTTAAGATCAAATAGTGTAGTACCAACTAACCGAGAATTTTGACAAATATAAAAAATATTAACCTAACCTACCTTTTAAGTAAAGTAGGTAGATTTTAATATATTTTTATATATAAATATATTAATATATTTTATTTTATTATGACTTATAAATTAAATTAGATAAAATAAATTAACATACATTCTTTTAAAAAAAAATATACTCATCCCCCATCTAAAAAAAATGTTATAATAATAAGTCACTAAATGAATAAAGTTAACCACAGGAAACACATGCATTCGATCTTATCTAATCTTTGTCAAATTTTATTTAATAAAATTAAAATATATATAAATTAATAAATATTATAATTTATCTCATTAAAAATATATTTTTAAAATTTAAACTGATATGCTTCAATCTTTACTCTTTCATTGTGATCGCTATGATTTCTCTCACAAAAATCATTCAAATGATTTATTTTATCGACTGATATATTTTCGCACTTTATCAAAGGAGAAATCCAACCCTAACAAATGTTCTGAAAATAGTGATGAGCATGATTTCATGAAATGCACACATGCGCACTGATGAGATCTTTGTCAGGGTTGTGATTCTCCTTAGCTAAAGTGAGAATGTGAACAGCCGATGAAGGGGGTTCAATCTGTCTGAGTCTGAGACTTGAGTTGATCGGGCCATCACATACCAGCGGCTAACTTATCTCAACCCAAGTTTGATCTAACTTCTCTCCCTTTTCCATTTATTTTCAAATCCCAGCCCTTATTTGCATCAGTCCAACGGTTGTGTAACTTCGAATCTGATTATAGGGCTTTTTTGCTTTTAAGGGTCTATATGGAGTCGTTTTGTATTGCTGAGGCTTTCCGTAACTATCTGCGGTTAAGGCAGATGATGAGTATAGGAACGCCTGGTTAATGCCGACAGTTTCTTTCCACTTATGTGGAAAAAAAAATTGCCTTGGGCAACGGATGTAATAGATGTTATTGGCTTTTCTTTTTCCACTTATCTTTCAGCTGCTGCTATGTTTTGTATTCTGTTTCCATGTTTTAAGCCTGAAGGATGATGCACTGTCTTTTGTAAAAAAACTGAGTTAATTTATCTTTATGTCAATGGAATCTCTTTTGGGTACATGCTTGGGAGGTTGGAAACTTGGAGTGTGAAGTCAGTGGCTTTCTTTTAGTTAACTTATCATTAAATGCAATCTATTCTTTAAATTTTATTTTGTGAAGAATCTTCTATCGCTAATTGGATATTTTAATAAACAGAGTTGGTTACAATTGTTGAAAATTGAACCAACTGTTTGTTAATTTGATGCATCGTGCGTGCGTATTGTCAGGCTAGTTAAGCAACTGCATTGTCTGTGAGTAAGCCAGATTTGATCTTAGCAGTTCAGAATCTTGTTGGTTTCACAATTTTTGGGTCGTTTAGCGATACCATTTAATACAAGAATGTTGGTGTTGGGGATTGCAATCTAGTCGAAGGCAGAACATACTCTTGTCAATTCCACAAATTTTGTGTCATTTAGCATTAAAATTGAGTTTTGAATTTTGGTGTTGGGGACAACAATGTAGTTGAAGGCATGACAGATGTTAAAATTTTTGTTTCCATAAGAATGTCAAGTATTCTGTTGTTGGTTTGACGAATTTGTTTGGTACTGATTCATTTAACCAATAACACTTGTATTGATGATGCAATCAACTTTTTCCTTTCCTGCATGGTTAATTAAGTTTGGTATACAATCTGCCATCAAAAGAATATTTTTTTTATAACCTTAACACCTTTTAGGTCTAGGTAACAACATTTTTATGGTAGTTGTTTACTTGTTATGGTAGAATATGCATGTTGAATGCTAAGATGTTTTCAAATTATGCATGCAATTGGGATATGTTTTCATGAACTTTAGACTGGAAAAAGTTTGTCCATGCTATTGATCTTGGCATTAATACGCTTTTGCATTCTTTTTGTCCGCATTCTACATTGTTTTGAAATTTGTAAGAGGTCACTGCTCACTCAATGTGCTTACATATCCATCAGGTCTGGAGTGGAGAAGTGCTAACAAAGTTAGGGAGAGAAAAGTAAGAGAGAACACTATGAAAGGGTTTTACTAACTTAATATTCAGCTAGGTATCCACAACTATATAAAGTGAATAATACTAGTCCAAGTAGGCTTACTATAATAGAAGAAGTTAAGCAAGCCCAGTCCATATCCTTTTATAACCCAAGTTACCAACAGTACACCAACTCAAGACCTCTGTTCATATTCCTTAACACTCCCCTCATGTTGGAAGCTTACTAAGCTGAAATCTTGTTAAAAATTTGAAAACCCAGATGCAACAAAACAAACAAGGTAACAAATTAAAACTCAAGCCGTCAACCTAGAAGAACTAAGGCAACTAGCTTCAAAAATTAGATGTGACTCCACCTCCTTGGCAGCCCTTTCCTTTTGGGTGTGACTCTATAGTCATCTTCTCTTTATTACCATATGTTCTCTGCAGGGGCGGCTACACTTCATTGGAAGCTTGCAAAGAAAATAGGTGGAAATCTCTCTTTGCAAGCTGTGACCAAGCTGCTGATGTGGGCGTATTAGAGTTCAAGTGACCCCACAACTCTTTCCCCATCAAACTCAGACGCAGCCAAATTGGCATTTGTACAAAGCTTGTGAGAAAAGATTGTGTAAGTGGCATGACTACTTTTTTTTAATGGAATTCTCTCTTGCTTCTTTTGGTTAAATTTTTGAAACTATGATCTGTCTTGATTAAAAGTCGAGACATTGGCTGGCAGATTGAATAATGGATTTGGTTTCCTATATAGGGATCATCACTTTGTGGCTGTCAGAGGTGGGTGACTTTTGAATGCTTTTTCTACCATATTACTTATATGGAAGAAGCTCCTTGGAATAGTTTGCTTTCTTGACATTATAAGTGCACAAGATACTACAAGTCATCGGCTTATAATGTCAAGAGAATGGATCCTAAAGTAAGATTCAAAAGTTGCATTATGATTGCCTGATGTAGAAGTGTTGGTATTTGGCATAACAATACCATCCAGAATGACCAGTTCTTCCTGAGTTTTTGTTGTTGTATGGATGGATTTCCAAGACAGTTACTAGCTGTATGAAACGACTTGTGGGCATTTACTTGACTCTGATCCATTTACACATGCATGTTCACTGTTCAAATTGTGTGTTTTTCTTGATTCAAATCAGGCACTGTGTGGTGTGATGGACGAGTCATGAATTACAAATCAGCCCTCCTCTTACCGTTTCTTTGTTTGATGCATGTTCTATTAGGGGAATTTGAAATTATGGAGTTGATTTCAGGACTTAGAACTTTTTTTGACATTTTTTACTATCACTGTAATGATGGGATAGCTGCATAGCTTCATATGGCCAATGTCTTCTTTCCTTTCTTTTGTTTCCTTTTCCTTCTCTCTTTTTCTATCACTCTATGTGGAAATATAACCTAAAGACATAATAGGGAATTGCTTCTCATGAAATCTGTCCCAACATAAACTTCTCACAAATGATGATGTGGCTGCATTTAACAACACTTGTGCATCTAAGGACATGAAAATAGGAAATGCTACATAATACAAAATTCTGTCCCAGCAAAACCTCTCAACCAAGGATGAGGTTGCATCAAAAAATGGTTTGAACTGTAATAGGTAGCATTACTCGGATGCAGCCCCAACAACAGTAGTGCAGTTTGTGCTGAGATAGTTGTGTAAGTAGCATTATTATTAATAATGTTTCTAAGTGGCTTAGTTTGTGGTTTTCACATGTTATTTGCACAAGTAGTTAGTACCGTGTTCATGTGGACTCAAGTTGATGATAATTATCATGGATCTTCAAGTTGACATATTTGATAACGACAAGTTTTTTTATATTTATAAGAGGTTTAGTATATGCAGGGCTTCGATATTTGAAATCTTACTCTAATGGTCATCATTTTTGGTTTACATTATGTCATATCTGGACTTCATAATAAATACTTGTGAACTCAAGTCTGTCTTGAATAAAATCCAATATAAACTATCATAAACTCGTTCTTGCTTTATGGTCTGACCTGACAGATCAATGATGGTTAGATCTGAAGTGTACATGGGGGAGACTACTGTGGATTGAATGTGAAGTTGTAGGTCATGTTGACATATTTTCTTACGTGGAAAAGCAGTTATGTTTATGGTATTAGAACTTCATAAGAACTAAAGTTTTTGAAGGTTCTCAGGCTTTGCTTTTGCTCTTTTCATGCAAGTGTATGGTATTAGAGTTGCTATTATGTCGGGTGTGAGTGACAATGGAATTCTGTTCCAACTTTTGCTACTACTATCTCTTGTTCTTGTGTTATTGAAAATGACCAGAGAGGTATGATCAAATTATACAAATTATCTTTTGTATGGCGGCACATGTACAACTGTTATATTATTCTTCTCCACCTATCCCAATGATTGTCATATATATGGAAATGTTGAAAGTAGCGTTTCCAAGTGGATTAAAATACTTAAACGATTGGCTGTAAGAGTTAAGTTCTTTGCTCACTTTCATACTTGTCTGCAATTTGTTTCTAAAGAGTACTTTGATCAATGTTTGGGTTGTGAACTCACCATGGATTTCTGATATGGATCCTATTGATTCAGATGTACACAAGGATGTAGCAACATATGCATTCAGGAATCTGTTTCTTTGTAAGTCTTAGAAATTCTTTAAGTAACATTTTTCATTGCAATTCTAAACGGCTATGATTTGGCTTAGTGATTGTATTTATGGGAGCCCAAAATTTTTACTCGATTATGCTATAGATAATGAAATTACTTGCATGCTTCATTTTACGCATTAAGAAGCATAGTGTTTCCATTAAAGGCTTAATGTTAAAATTCTTGTCTTATTTCTGTTAGTGTTGTGTAGCTGGAACTGGTTTGTTAACTGACAAATGACTTGAATATGTTGCAGCTCGATGAAAGGAGAGCAAATTGAACTGAGACAGCTGCTATTATTCAGTGATTTTGTATATGCTGCTAGCAGAAGATTGCATCCTCCCTTTATTCCATTTTTAACTGGCTCAGACGTGAATAGACTTAAAGAGCATTCGACTGATAGCTCCAACATATTAGACCAATGCATTCAGGACGAAGCAATAACACAAATTTGCAGCAAAGAACTGAATGTGATTGAATGAACAGACATTTTTATGTTTGTCATTATTTGTCATTGGTGACACCAAATACAATTTGACACTTTCTCATGTACTTTTGAAATAACTCTTGCATTATTTTGTTTGTGGGAATAGCAAGATTTATTCTAAAATTGTATTCCTTGTTCCATTTGCATGTGTAGATTAATTCTTTAAGATAGTTTCTTTTCGGCAAAAAATTTGACTCATGCGTTTCAAGGCACGGTAAGGAGTTGTAATACCTGTTTAAGATGCTCTAATGCCAACCAAACACACTCTAACATGTTTTGACTTGTGAAAGATACGAGAAAATCTCAAACAGAAGTTTTCGAACTTCAAAATTCACAAACCAAGACACCACAAATTAAAGACAATGTCATACAGCATGTGGTGAATTTTACTTACTGGACTCTTCAAGAGTAGGCTCTAAAGTGCTTGTTTGGAAGGCTTCAACTCCAGTCACACAAATACTATTTTGTGTTGAATTGCAAGTAATAACAAAGAATCTCACAAAAAATATAAAGAAAAAGCTATTGGATAATTTCAAATTATATTTATACAAGCGTAAACACCCTAATTGAAAACTAGATATCATGGAGTCCATTGGGTTTCAAACTCTTCTAAAGTAATTGTGGTATGTTTGTTTGAGAGAATTTTTGTTTGGCTAAATAGGAGATATATGTTAGGATATACATCGGAGGATTTCACTTAGGTTGTTTGGGTTAAATTGGAGATAGATGTTACAGTATATACTGCATCTCACTCAAGCTCTATTAGACTAACAAAGAGATAGATGTTATAGCATGCATTAAATTTCACTTAAACTTCATATAATGAATCTTACAAACCTTTTAGTGCAGCTTCATGTATCATATAATCTTTACTCTTTCACTTTAATAAGTAAAACCTATGTTCTTCAAATATTCTTATGATAATTTAAAAAATAAAAGTTTTTAAAATAATTTTTTAGTCTTTTCTTTGAATCAGACACTTCAAATGATCTATTTTATCGACTGATATTATTTTCACATTTTATTATAGAAAATTACTATTTTAATAAATAAATTGTTTTGTTACCATTTTATTATCAAAGAGAGTAATGGTTTTCTTGAAAAAAAAAAAAAAAAGCAGACAAACTTATGAAAAGTTTCCAAGTCTGATCTAGCTGTTCTCCCTTTCCCCTCTATTTTCAAATACCAGCCCTTGTTTGCATCAGATCCAAAGGTTATTCCAGTTGGAATCTGTTTTGGGGCACTCATGCTGATTAATCGCATACTTCTTACATGCCTTTTAGGATCTATTTGCCGTTGTATTTTTCTCAAGTTGACGATATTGCTGATAAATAATTCAGCTTTGGTAAAAGCACAGAATAACGCCACTAAGTGTACAGTTCCGCGGACGACCACTGACCGGGTCCAACAGTGTTTGACCTACTACCCTAGAACTTGCACCGTCGTGGGAAGCCAAATGACGCAAGCTGTGATGAAGATTAGGTCCACCGACCCGTGTTGATTGAGGTATAGACAATCTTAGACTGAATAAATCCTATGCTTTACCGGAATCCCTGCCGTTCACGACATGGCTAACCTTAGCGAGACAGAACTGTATTGCTTAGCGACGGTACATATTGACTTAAAAAAAGTGATAGAAAGAATTTTGAAAGAGTTATGAAGTATAATAAATTGAAGGTTATTTTATTTGATAAAGTTGGTTATATAAATTAAATAATATTATTTAATTTTATTATTTATTAAATTTAAGAGTTATAAAATAAATAAAAAATATTAGGACATTTTTATGAAATTTTAGGAGATCTCAATTTGAGAAAGAAAAAGTCAGAGGAATTAAAAAATTAGTTTCATTGTAAATTTTAAAAAGCAGATAATCCAAATGTAATAATAAAAAAATTACAAAATTAATTGAAAATTAGTGAAATTTACTAATATCAGCTATTCTTTAAAATTTATCTAAATTTACCCGATACCAACCTCTATCAGCGTATTTAATGTACTTGGATACAAAACGGTAAGCCAAAACAAATAGCACGAGAAAATGTAGATGTGAGATGAACAGGTGAGTTAGATCCTGAATGTGGTTTCAAGGGTCCACAGCTATAAGCAACCAGTCATAGCCTCTGCAGAAAAGAAGCACCCTTTCCTTTGCGTTTATTCAATTTTGCATAACCGTTGCCCTCCGAAGAAGTCAGTGCCATGTCCGTTCAACATAGCACTGGATTGCCTTCCCAGAAGTCAGAAGATGCTACAATGTGCTTTTCTTTCCATTAATTCTTGCGTTATGTTATCATCGTTTTTCCCCTTCTACTTCTTTTTTTTTTTTTTTTCTTGTACGGGCAATTGTGAAATGGTGGAGATCAAGTTCAGGCCAAGTTTTATGTAGAAACTATAGTTGGAGGAGATGAAGAGGAGAAGGTGAATTAAAAAATCATACATCCTGATAGAAAAAATTTGAATTGATATAAGACTTAAGTAATAGTCCGAGTAGACAGTAATTGTACGACCTCACATTAGTGAGAACATAAGACAAGAGCACGCAAAATCTATATACTCCTATCATTACTTGTAAGACCTTACATTAAATTTTATGAATTTGTATTTTTCCATTTGTAACACATTACCGTCAATGGGCGATGGGGGAATTGCCATTCTCTCTTTATATGCTCCTTTTCTTTCTTAACAGGTCTGATTTGTAATAGCAACGGTAATTTCCAATAGGGATTTGGAAGAACGCCGGCTTTTCAACTAGCAACGGCTTGGAGAGTTTTTTGCTTTAGAACGGTCGAATTGCAATTTTGGGTTAGCCTCTTTGAACACTTAAATTCAGATTCCATGCCAAAAGTTATGCCTAGGGCCCGACACTACGTAGGACATAGATTTGGCTTCATGATAAGTGGCTCCACTAACCTACTGACTAACATTTGGACTTTAATTTTTTTTAATCATTGCATTAACAATTTGTCCTCTAAGATAAGTTGCAATAGAAATAAAAAGGAAAGTTTTCTTCTCATAATTTAAAATTTATAAAATTATATTAAAAATAATTTAAATTATTAAATTTATTAATTCTATAAACTAAAGTAAAATTTAATTAATTTAATAGCTTATATATTTTTTTGTAAACTGTCAGTAGAACTATCGTTCCTTGTCAAAGAATGCTTGAAAAAAAAATCCTCAGTTTTCCTTTTTTCTTCAATAAAAAACAAAACTCTTTGATAATATTATATGGGTGTTGTATATTTGTGGCATTTCAATGGTTTTCTTCAGCGTAAAAATCTAAGCATCTTGAGCATCAGTTATAAATTGCCCTCTCATGGGAAGTAGAAAAAGAATAAATGAATGAAACAACAACAGTCAAATTGAAAACTTTAATAACAGCAACTGGATGAGTCAAAACATGAATGGTTTAGGTTCTACAACTGACATAGTGCTACTGATCTATACTTGAGCTGAACTAAAGCTGTGTAAAATCTCCTTTACCGTTGTAATCACATATGGTATTCACTAGCCCAAAACATCCTTCAAGTTCTGTACTGACTTACAATATTTTCATTTTTTTCCTTCCCCTGCTGGGACTGGGGCTGCTGCTGGCTTTGGTTCTTCTGGTGGAGGTGCAGGTGGGAGTCCTCCATCAATGCAACTTCTGCACTTCTTTTCAACCCAACCTTCAATGTCATTCTCCCCATTGCCACCAAAGTGCCTTCCACCACACAAACGAGCTATTATCCCCGCAACCACGCCCACTATTGTGATCACTGCCAAAACCACCACGAGGGTCTCAATTGATCTGTGTGAACAACGTTCTGGCTCCACCGTTTGTGAGGTTGGCTCAACAAATGGTTGCATCTGGCTCCCGAACCTTGCTGCGTCCATTATACTGTTGAACACAAAGAATCTGAACTTCTGATTTGCTGTTTTATGTTGGTATTTTTTGGTTAAAAGCTGAAGGCAATACAAACGGGAGGAACAGCTACCAGGAGATGAAAACAACAGGTAATAAATGAAAAATACTAAGCTTTTATGGCCTGAGATTTAATGCTGAACAGAGAAGAGAGGAAAAGAGCAGAATGAGGAAAGAGAACTGCATAAAGCTCAGAGCTTGGACTACAGACTACTATGTCAAAGTGACTTGGTGAATGTTAACTCATGCTATAAAAGGGACAAGAGGAAGTGAATGTAGCAATAAAATGGGATTCCAATGGTCATAAATATGTCATTTTTGCCTTTTAATGCTTAGGATCTCCTTTAAGTTATTACTTCACATTTTTGTGCTTGTTTGCTTTATCTAACGTCCTTTCTTTTTTTTTTTTAAGTTAAAAAAGGAAGGTGAGCCTTTTGAGGTGCAAAACATGGATGAAGTCCAAAAGCTTCTGACTACCCATTAACTCAATAATAATAAAAAGATCAAAGGGTTCCTGTAGGTTGTCAGTAGAAGGTCTTGGATTGCATTGCAACTTTCACACTCAATAATATTTGATTTCTCCTCCCAATTTGTCCCTAGTGATGTCACATGTTGATGTTCAATTTCAATCTGTGACCCCCACGAACCCAGTGATTTTTGTTTTTTCCAGTTTAAAATTTTCCAGAGGCTGTCCTACCCATTCCTGGTGCGACTTGTTATCTGTCCTCAGAAAACTGAGTGCTCTGGAGTCTGGGCTCTGGTTCCCTCTCCGGGTCCCAGTTTGGCTGGTTATGAACCCGCAGAAACTTTGATGGGAACGAATCACCTGAATGCTGAGCGGTCAGCAAGACTGAGAACACCCTTTCATTGTGACTCTTGAAAAAGCGAGCCCCACCTGCCTCATGAGCTGAACCATTATGTTTTGCAGAGGAATCACTCAATTTTCATATTTATTATTAAATTTATTAAATTTTATAAATCAAATTATAACCCTTACGAAAATTAACTTCTTTTATATAAAACTTTTATAAACATTTTGTTACTCCCACTAAAATGAAAGGAACACTTCCGTTTGCTGATAACTATTTGTGGGGTGCCAATATTCTTTATAGATGCAAACGTTTGAAATTATTCTTTATGATATTATTAAATCAGATTAAGAACATTAATATATGCATGCTGCTCTTAATTGGTATTGCTTTAGTAAATTTAGCTGCCTAGGGTTTAGAGGTGAGCTTAGAAAATAGAGCATTAGTACTTTGGTGTTTGGCAGGCTTAAATAATGTGAATGGGAAGGTAGTTAACCTCTTCTTGCTCCGTGATTTTACTTCTGTGTAATTTTGATTACTCTCTTAACTAGTCTTTCAGTGTCTTTGATAAGCCTGAATCAAATATGAAATAATCCTAACTTTATTCGAATTTCCGCCCTCATAATTATCAATTGATAATTATAACTTATGGGATCCTCTTTAGTCACTTTAAAAATCATTTATGGATGATGTTTAAGCCACCTAATCATAAATTTTAAATTTGGATCTATACATTTTTAAAAATAAAATATAAGTAAATAATTATTAATAATAAAAATTAATAATTATAATTATTTTAAATTTATTAATTATATTATATTTATTTATATATAATAATAATAATAATAATTTTTTATTAATTATTAATTTTTTATATTTTATTTTTTAATATATATCATATACTTTAAAAAATCTTAATTTCATAATTCCTACTCCACAGTACATACTTACGCAAACTTTGAAGCGTCTATATATATAAATATAGGCGATAGAGATTTGGGCTTTAAATTTTTGTAGGGCAAAACTTAGAAAGTTACCCTAAAAGCGCAAGGGCTTTTGGTCTGCTTTAGGAACCAAGTTGGATGTTGGCCCAAGTTATAAAAGAACAATATAGAAAAGCTTCAGTTAAGAGCTTTAGTCAAGGGATTTTTACATCAGTTCATTCAATTTTATAAATTAAATTTTATAAAATTTTAATTTAAAATTTTATATAATTAAAATTTATTAAATTTTAATATTAAATTATAAAATTTAATAAATTTAACTTATCCAAATATTTTTGATAAAATTTTATAAAAATGTATTAGTGAAAATATTTTTTTCTTCATAAATAACACATGTTAAAATATACAACTACCACAACATGCATGGTTTAAGACTCATGAAGAGGTTTTATGTTCCATTTCTTCTAAAGGCAGTTCAATCATCCTTTTTCAATTATCCCCATATAATATATAAGCCAAAGAGAAGAATACATATTAAAAAATACATAAGATTTTTTGAATGTGACTGAAGAAAATTTGAATGGTAAATATATTGATTTTTGCATTGGTTTTATAAAGTGACTATTTTTAATCTTTCCATTTATATTATAATTGTTTAATTTGCTTCAAGAAATGTATTTTTATAGAAAGACAAATATTGAAAATCTCTATTAAAAAATCAAAATATGTAATCTAATACTTGAGCATGATTTAACCCACAATAATATCATCATTATACGTACAAAAAAAAAAAAAGATATGGTTAAAGCCTTAAAGGAAATATACCATAAAAAAAGCCTCGAAAGAAAATCGGAAACAACAAAGAAATTCTAGGCAAGTTCTCTTCCAATCAGCACACTATTCTGGGCTGGGCTTAGACCCGGAACCAAACGGACCCAGCTTCTCTCACATAACCCTAGCTGCTCATCGTCTACTAGTACATATAAGAACTACCAAATCCCCATCGGTTCTATTCTCTATTGCGGCAATTGGTTCCCCTCTAGTGTTACAGGGTTTTATAGCAGCTTCTCACAGCCATATCTTATCCAACAATGGCTGAACGTGGAGACCGTGGTGGCTTTGGCCGTGGATTCGGTGGTCGTGGCCGCGGGGACCGTGGTCGTGGTGGCCGCCGCAGGGCCGCTGGTCGGCGCGAAGAGGAGGAGAAGTGGGTGCCTGTTACCAAGCTTGGCCGTCTCGTCAAGGAGGGAAGGATCCGCAGCCTTGAGCAGATCTACCTCCACTCTCTTCCAATCAAGGAGCACCAAATCGTCGATACCTTGGTTGGGCCTAGCCTCAAGGACGAGGTCATGAAGATCATGCCGGTCCAGAAGCAGACCCGGGCTGGTCAGAGAACCCGGTTCAAGGCTTTCGTTGTCGTTGGTGACGGTAACGGACATGTTGGACTGGGTGTGAAGTGCAGCAAGGAGGTAGCCACTGCCATTCGTGGAGCCATAATATTAGCTAAGCTCTCCGTAATTCCTGTGAGAAGAGGTTACTGGGGTAACAAGATCGGAAAGCCCCACACAGTCCCGTGCAAGATTACCGGAAAGTGTGGTTCAGTCACAGTGCGGATGGTTCCTGCTCCTCGTGGTGCTGGAATCGTCGCTGCCAGGGTGCCGAAGAAAGTTTTGCAGTTTGCAGGAATTGAAGATGTGTTCACTTCTTCAAGAGGGTCGACTAAGACTCTCGGAAATTTCGTCAAGGTCTGGTCTAATTTCTGTTAATTTGATCTAATACTCTTTTTAGTTAACATCCATTTATTTATACGTTTATTCAAATTGATATGCGTGGTTTTTATTCGTTCGCAAAATAATGATATTTTAAAGCACCCAAATGGTAATTAGATGTAATCTGACTGAATTAGACGCGAAATTACATGTTGAAAATTCATGATGGACAAGTGGAGTCTAATTACATTGACATGTTGATAATGAATTGTTTGAAGGAATAATGCTTTGTGAGAGATGAAGTTGGTCATTGTTTTGAAATGACCGATATGTCGGTAGTCTTGCGCTTGTCTTTTTGTCTCACAATACCATAAACTTCAACTTATGTGGAGTAAAAGTGGTTTTTCCTCTTAGAAGCGAAGTTCATTGGATGGTTTGTGCTATTGCTATAACTCCTGTGCATGTTTGAGTTCGAAACAAGTTTGTTTGGGTTTTGGCGAATGTGATGGTGGATAATGGATAGAAGAGATATGATGGGTAAGGCGAAATTGGTGGGTTTAAATTATGCAACATTTTTTGTCGGTATTTTAATATCTGCCGGTTGTATGCTTTTAGTTACAAAATTCTGTTTGACTTGTTACAGAAATACTTTCATGTCCAGAGTTGCTGACTCTTGGGATTCATGTTTTTAGCTATTGATAAATGAAAATCTTTTATGATTAATTATTCCACAGGCAACTTTTGAGTGTTTGCTGAAAACCTATGGGTTCCTGACACCTGACTTCTGGAGGGAGACTCGCTTCACCAAATCTCCATTCCAAGAGTACACAGATCTATTGGCAAAACCAACAGGAAAGGCACTCATCTTGGAGGACGACAGGGTTGATGCTTGAGATAGCAGTTTTGATGTTATAGGATGCCGTGGACTAAAAGAATGTTTTGCTAGGAACCTAGTAATTACATATGTTGCTGTTTATGTTTCCTTCTTTTGTTTTGAGGAACAATATATTTCTTGCTTTTGGATGCTTTAAGTTCATTTAAATTGGATGGATTGGATATTTACTAAGTTTCGAATACAAAGCATGCTTTGTTTTGCTCATGTCTCATATTGGAATGGGGGGAATATGGTGTTGTGCTTCTGCTTATGTAGCTGTTTGGTAGACCAAGCTCAAATAAACTTAGTGTAGAAATGAAGTATGTGAACGCTAATGAACCAAATTTGGTGCGTTACGTACCAGTTTTATTTTCTAGAGAATGTTGGTTTGAAGTCATCTTTGTACCCATGGATAGATATTAAAATAGTAAAGCAGCTTCCTACGGTTCTTGAAGCTTTTGAAGATGTACAGGAAAGGGAATTTTTGCGTGGATTGGCTTAGCGACTCCTGTATTAAGCAGCCTATACCTTTTTGCAAAATGGTTAACTTAACTTCCCCCTTCTTCGCTGATACATCTCTTAGGTTCTAGAAATGCGACATGACAAGAAGCCGAACACCAAATTAATGAACAGATTGATTGGGCTGCACTATGAATTGTAAAAGAAAGTAAATCCAAAGGTAGAAGTGAATTGGGTCAAGTTGTTTTGTTCTTGCTGGATGGCTGCACTCTAAATCAAATTAGTAGACTGCAAATATGTTGATATTAAGATGCAGTCATAGGTCAAGTTAGTCATTGCATTGATTTTAGTTGGTTCCTTGCATATTTATCAATATCACTAACATTCATGGTCATCAGTAAACTGGCATCACCTTCTAGCTCATTACATTTGTTAACTAACTCAGCAACAACAGTAATCCAAACTTACGGAATGGAACTATTACAATACTATTTTTATTTAAAATTCACGTTTATGTTATAAGTTTTTAGATTTGTGAATTTTATAGTTAAATTTATAAGATTTTAAAAATTTAATAATATAAATTTTATATTATTAATTTTAAATAAAAATAAATTTGTAAGAATAATAAAATTTTTATACTTAAAAATGTCAAGCGAACCAGTTGTATTATGATATGAATGTACTGTGTGTACCCGCAGGTATTTTGCCTATATTTAAGGTTTACTTATTATCTCGTTCAAAGAGATGCTTAGCATAAGAGAATACCTCAAAAATAATTTTTAAAAGAAGAAACAATTTATAAGATTAAATTTATTAATATTTTATAAATTTTAATATAAGATATTAAATTTGTTAGGCTTATTGTTTAAATTATGAAGTTTAATAATTTAAATTATTTTAAATAATATTTTTAAATTTGATTTATAAAATGAAAAAACTTATATTTTTTCATATTTTTTTCAAATAAAAATGGCATGCTCTCTTTTGATTAAAATTTTGATGCTTTTAGTATAAAAATTTTATACTATCAATGAATTAGGTGCTGCTATATGATTAAGATATTAGTAAAACTTAAAAGGTTAAAATGTATTGAAATTTATTTATTATGTGTAGATAATTTTTTATGCATTGAAAAAAAAATTAATATATTTTTTTAAAATTTTATTTTTTATATAATTAATTTCGTTTGTTAATATTGCTATCATTTTTGAACAAAATAACCATATAATTATCACATATATATCACAGTTTCATTGAAAACTCCGTCGTGGCCAACGCTAGTAAATTACATGAGCAGAAACTAGTATTGTGCCCTGTTGACTAGTAGCCACGAGAATGCTCCCCTTGCGAAAGCCCTTTTCTCATCAAGGGTACCCTTGAAATTTAGTCCATACTGCTCAAGAAGCAAATCCACCTTCTGCACATCCATCTTCTCATGGTCAGCTTTGGTGTAGCGTGGACAATGAAGAGGCATTTAAAATTGACACCCTGAAGGGTATCGTTTTGCAGAGGACAGCCCTTTCAATCTCTTGACCTCTCCTTGACTCTGTTCTCCATTTGGGTAACCAATAATCTGGTTATACTACTTCCGCGTTTTCATTTGGGTACCCCAAAACGTGGCAAGCAGAATTGAGAAGCCATGCCCTTGTCTCTCCTCTGTTATCTCTGTTTCCATGAGAGACGGACAACAGGAGGCGGAAAGTTTAGGAGTACCCAGCTTACAGCAAATGATGCATGGACGGAAGCAATATGTATAGGAGTAGATTTTTTTTTTATCTCTTCATGCTTACATTAAAATGCGTAATTAATTCATATTTAGAGCTTTTCTGATAATTTCTTTCAACAATTGTAACTCAAATGTTTAAACCCAGTTATAGGAATAGATTTTAATTCATAGATGACAAAATTATATTGTATTTGCATTATATGAATTTTTTTTGAATTTTTAGAAAAAGAGTTTTAGATATGTATATAATAATTATGTAAGTGTTTTATTAAAAATTGATAACAAAATTACAAAAAAAATTTGACAACAAAATTAATAAAAAAAAGTTAATTACTTAAAGATAAAAATTTAAAAAGATACATTATTATCTTTAAAAGTAATGAGATATATGCATATAAGGATAGTTAAAGAGAGTTTAATGTATTTTAACTAAACTTTAATTATAAGTGAATTTCTGTAAATTTCTTTAATTATTTTAATTTGTGACGCTTTCTTATGCAGTGGTCCTATTAGACTAGTTGATGAAAATTAAACTTTCTATTTTGCTAATGATTTTTGTGGTTACTGTGAGTTTTGCTAGCTAATATGATATGACAAAAATAATAGTGACATATCTATTTTAAGAATGGACTTTTATAAGTAAATACATAATTATTTTTTGAAGGGAAATATATAATTATTAATTTGATAAAAATGTGTAAAAATTATTAATATAAACTTGGAATGAATATAAATGTAATTTATAAAATTTACCAACTTGAAGAGATTAATTTTTATCTGTCATATAAAAGATAATCTGAAGAAACCAAAAAAAAAAATTGATACAATAAGTAATGTAAGATGTAATTTGTGTTAGTAACATAATTGTCTGTAAATTGTAAAGGTTGTTCTCTTATTTTTGCGAACGGTCAGTTTAATTAATTTAAAACTGAGTCCGCCTTCGCCTCGGACTTCGGGTTGGGTCGGTCTTATTACTCCTGCCCAATCCATATTATAGACTAAAACGGAAAGGTCGGAAACAGTAAATGGGAAATCTTCGGGTTGATTAGGGCGTCAAACCGTTGACGACGTTCGACTCCCTGGATTTCTGGTTTCGCCATCGCGGTCTATCTATATACGCGGAAACTCATCAGAACTCCAAGTCTTCAATCCCCAAATCCTCAGCAAAACCCAGGAATCCAAATCCAATCTTTGGTCGAATCTAATTCTGAATTCCGGCGAAGCCGTCGCCGTCTTCTTCGTTGTGTTTCTTTGGTTGGGCGCTGATACTGGATGGGAACTCCAGAATTCCCAGATCTAGGGAAGCATTGCACTGTTGATGATTGCAAGTTGATTGATTTCTTGCCCTTCACATGCGATCGCTGTAACCTGGTATTCACTCTTTTCTCTCACTGGAGAATTTAATATCTTCTACGTAGTTCTGCAAATTGTTCGCATCAATTCATTGTTTTCCACGTACCTTGTAGGTTGATGTACAACGTGATTTCTAGCTTTTGAATCGGTTTCTTTTATTTTTTTTAATTGCTTTGATTGACAGTTCTTACAATTTTATTTTTTTGGTTGTTGGGTTGTGCCTTAGTTAATTTTCAATGATATTTTTGGATGATTAAGACTAAAAGGAAAGAGTTTCCCCTTCCATGAATTCCACTAAAACATAGCAAAAATGGGAGAAAGGAAGCGTTTGAGCTGGAAAACAATTTTTTCTATAATTTGTTTAAATCATTCGGGCTCTCTTGGTAGTATTTTGGATAATTTTGACTTAAGGGCTAAGCACATAATAAAAAAATTTTACTTTTTATTTTTGAAATGAAGACCAAATTAACAAGAATTTAATTTGAGACAATTACCAAATAAACATGCATCTAAGTTGGTTTGGTTCGTGTCTCAGAATAAAAAATAAAATTTGCTAAGTCCTCAAATCAAAACAATTATATTTTACTTTTCCTTAAAAAATTTTAAATGTTGTTGTAATGTTACAAAATAACGTTTAAGTGGCTGATTTATTAGTATTTGACAGTTGTTCTGTATAATGCAAATAGAAACACTGATTTGGAGAGCTGGGCTTTCATTTTCTTTGCTGGGAATGAATTGAAGCATCTTATGGTGCAAGGACAAATTGCACTTGCGTTATAATCTAGGGGGATTGCTTTGCTATCCCTCTTTTCTACTTACCCATCCGGTATTCAGTCATATTCTTTGGTAAAAGTGGATGACATGACTGACCAACTTCTCTTATAATGTGAATATTCCAAGGTGGGCTAATGGAAAGGGGGATTGCATAGCAAGACCCTTAATCTAGTTGAGTTCTCCTGGCAAAGCCCTGTCAGGTTGTCATGCACCTGATGATAAGAACAAGCATGTGATATTGGATGGTTATAATTTTCGTGTTTGGTTGTATAGTAGTGAACAATGTTCTCCATACTGATAAGAACTTTTAAGGAACTTTGCCACATTGCGTGCTGTGTATGTTTCCTGTCCTAGTTCCTTGCATGGGACACTTGTGTTTAATTGTTAAGAATATTTTGTTTGAGTTAATTATATCTGCCAAATTTCTTGTAGGTATTTTGTTTGGAGCACCGCAGTTACATTAAACATAAATGTCCTAAAGCTGACAGATTGGATGTCACTGTTGTCATATGTCCACTTTGTGCCAAAGGAGTTCATCTGATTCCTGATCAAGATCCAAACATAACTTGGGAGAATCATGTTAACACTGACTGCGACCCGTCAAATTATGAGAAAGTCACGAAGAAGAAGAAATGCCCTGCCCCTGGATGCAGAGAAATATTAGTATTCTCGAACACAATCAAGTGCAGGGACTGCTTGGTAGACCATTGTTTGAAGCATCGGTTTGGATCTGCTCACCAATGTCCTGGACCCAAAAAGTTGGAAACAAGTTTTTCATTTAGGACTCTTTTAAGTAAGAGTAGAAAAGAGGAATCAAAGCCTAATCCTGCTTCAACCACATCATCATCTAGATGGACTACAACTTTTCGTAATGTGGCTTCGAACATTCGAGCTTCTGCTGAAGCAGGCATGTCAAAATTGAGCAGTGATATTAACCAAGCTTGGCAGACAGCTAGTGGGGCAGGACAGAGCAGTAGCAGTGGCAATAGAAATGGTGAAGTGGAGCAATGCCCTCAGTGTGGTGCAAAATTTTCCTCAGTTACTACTCTGGTGGATCATGTGCAAAAAGTTCATGAAAGGAGCGGCGACCGATCTGGGGTGAAGAAGGTGACAATTGATGTCTGTCCTAAGTGTAGCAGAGGATTTCGAGATCCAGTGTCGCTTGTGGAGCATGTTGAGAGGGATCATGGTGGTAGTTCAAGAGTGTAGGTGTATATTTGAAGCAGATGAGTTACTTGAAGAATACTTTCTTCCTTCATGCTTTAAATTGAACTGAATGAGAATGATCAAATCAGCTTAGATCAAAGGTTCTTTTCCTGATCACTTGCCCTGTCGGAATTGCAAATTTTCCAGTAATTGAATCTATCATCCAAGAGACTCACGTTGGTGGGGAACGAGTATGAGTTGGTGGATGCTTTGGTATTAGCTTGGCACCCATCCGCAGGGTCTGGCAGTTTGGTGATAATTTCATGTATGAAATAGCGTGAAAATACCATGACATGTTATTTTTTACATATTTTTTGCATGCCTCGCTGAAACCCAGACTGGCGGGAGCTGGCGAAAACTAGCCAGTGACCTTGTCAACTGCCAACGAGGATTGTAACTGTGGACCCATGATTTCATAGTGAGTCAAATTATGACTTTAACGTGATATTATACAATGCATAAACGATTTTTTAGAATTAATTACGTGGCTCCTATTCACATCTTCTCTTCATATAAATTGTTTCTTGTCCCACGTTATGAATGTAACTGCTTTTCTGGTGTGTGCATATATGGCAAAATCAACTAAAAATAATTATAAGAATTTTATAATTATACAATGCCATATAAATTTTAATAATCCTTTATTCTTACAAATTGAATATGATAAAAATTTTACTCAAAAAAACTTAAATTATAAAATTGTTTAGTCATATAATTTAAACTATAAAATTTAATAAATTTAATACCTTCAATTAAATTTTACGAAATTTGTATAATTGTTTTGGTGAGAACATTTTTTTTTTAAAAAAAAAAAGTGGGAAGATCATTTCTCTGTAACTTTTGAAGTGCAACTCTTTTTACTCAAATACTGAAATCAGCATTCCCTTTGTAACGGGTATCAAAGCCAAACAATATCATCACATTCTTTATCTTATCACAATTTTTTTTCTTAATATTGATTGGATAAATTTTAGTGTAGACATTATTTTTAGTTGAAATGAGTGGGGAAACTCTTTTTATTTTTAAGATTGCCTATTAATAAAGATCCTTAAATTTAAACTTAAATAATACGATAATCATAAATAAAAATTCGACCAACTAGCCAATCCCCATTAGCTAGTGTATACATTTTCACAATGCCATATGGCACACTACAGTTTGTTATGCATTACCAAATGCCAACCCATTCTGATTGTGAAATGTTCACCGGTGCAATTCCCCTTTTCATGCCTTAATAATGAGATATTAGAGACATTTCCATGCGCTTGGCTCCTAAAGTTGGCAGCAACGGCAAAGCAACATGCACATCTTGTTCCTCTATACATCACTGAAAAGCCTCTCTCTCTCTCTCTCTCTCTCAGCGGTTCCTTTTCAAGCGCTGGAAAGTCAAAATCTAACAAATGCCTCCTTTTTTTGGTCTTAAATTAGTTTTCCTCCAATTATATATATATATATATAAAGTACAAAGATCGTTAATCTACTTGATAATAATTCCTAAAATTGAGAGAAATAATAATTCAATTGCCCGTTCATAAGGTGTGCAGATTTTACATTTATTATCAATTATTATTTATTAATTATTATTAATAATTATTAATTGATTATAAAAGAAAAAAATATTCGAAGCTGAGGCGGTAAAGTTACCGGCCAGTGCCAGGTGGCACGACATTATGGGTCCAAACAATAAACCGTTTGTGTATCAAGGTTTTCTTGTTTATACTTTTTTGCAGGCAGCGCTCTTTGGGGAAGGGGGGGTCGGCTCATAGCCAACAGAATCGAGGAGGCGCAATCATGCCTGGTAATTAATATAGAGGAGGAAAATGGGGCCACCACAATCAACCGTTGCAATTTGTGGAAATATTCAAGCATTATTTGCAGGCGCCAGGCGTGAGGTGTTTTCCGTCGTTCCATGTATTTGATTATAATTCTTTCCGGCAACCTCCGACGGATGAGCATATTTTGGTCTCTGCATTGAGGCAATCATATGTCTTCGTATAAGATCCTAGATTTTTTCTGGCAGAATATGCTACAATCCCGCTACACTTTTTGCATGGCTTAGAGATTTTCCAGCCTTTGGTCAGGATTAGGTAGCTCTTCACCTTAATTTGATCAAAATTAATGCAGCTGTGCGCAATTATCAAACTTTGGTTCAGTTTTGCGATGTTTATCGCTCCTTTTGTCAAATTCCAGGGAGTTGCATTTTCCCTTGATTAGGTAGTTTTGTAAATTTTGAAAATATTACAATTTTGCAGGCTGCTGGTTGAATCAGAGAGGTACCCAGTTGCAGTGGAGCCTTTCTTTCCTTCTTGGCGTCCAATCCGATCTTCTGATTGGCTTAGAAGGGAAAGAGAGGATATTTTATAGCCAAATTGCCAACCTCATTATTGTCCCCTAATTGTTTGATAATTGGAATTCCAAAATGAGTGCGGTATCTGGCGTAATTTCGCGTCAAGTTTTGCCGGTTTGTGGCACTCTTTGTTTCTTTTGCCCAGGAATGCGGGCAAGGTCGAGACAGCCTATTAAGAGGTACAAGAAGCTGATTGCTGAGATTTTCCCCCGTAACCAGGTCTGTTTTGGGTATTTTTAATGTTCCATGTATCTGATCATGTCACATTGTCGTTACAAGAGCTAAGGGTCCCTCCTATAGTCTTATGTTTGAAGAAGCAGATTATTATTAACGTCATCTTAGTGTTCAAATATTATTCTACTGAAAGTGGATCGCTGAAATTGAAAGCAAATAGTTTTCTTTTGAGAAGAGTAGGCAGTGCCATAACAGCATCTGGTTGTGAAGCCTATACTTATTTTGTGTTTGGCTGTGTTTATGTAATGGAAATGCTTGTTCTGCTTCCTTAGCCAAATCTAGATGTGTGTAGTTAAACAAAGGCAATGGACCTGACTTCACATTTTTTTTTATATTGCAACCTTTTTTATTTGTTGGAATTGACCTACTGAAAGACACGATCCAAATTGGGATTTGAGGGTCCTAGGTGCATAATGTAGTTGAAATTTAGTCTTCTCCAACAAGCACGATATATGACAATTGAAAATCTTTAATATTAACACGTATGATTTTTCAATTGGCTTCTTTGTTTTCTCCTTACAATTTTTTTTTTTTTCCAAAACACGTCTGCTGCATTGATTTTTTTTTTTAATTTTATTTATGAGTTGACAGGAAGAAGAGCCAAATGATAGGAAAATTGGAAAACTATGTGATTATGCTGGCAAAAACCCCTTACGCATCCCAAAGGTATGAAATTTGATTTTTGTTCAAAGGCTACAAAGAAAAGTTTATGTATATATTATATGAAGTGAGGGTATGGTTTGATACTCTTATTTGTTTACTCATTGAAGTTTTATGAAATGAAATTGTGTACTAGAGCAGTTAAGGTTGTTGCATAAGAGATTTTACTTTTGGATGTCATAAACTAGACTAGGAGTGTCTATGTTTCTAGTTTTCTTTATGTCATGTTTCATTAATAAAGAAGTTTTGCGAAAGTGGCAATGGCTAGGATTCGTCCTTAAAAATCCTGGTATTTCTCTCCAACCATAAACATCATCTTAAATCCTTGCCCTTCTTGCTCCTCTAGAAGTCTCTATATCACTGAGTGGAAATTGCTCCAAAAGAAATTTGTGGTCCAGATCAAATATTTACAAAACATTGCAAAAAGTCTACTCTAACAATATTTAGCACATGGCAGTGTTGGACTGGACTGCCAGTTGTCTCAGAGTCAGAAAAGCACAAAACGCAAACATTAGAGACAATGTTATTGGACACATAATCAAGTGATGGACTGTTTTAAAGCTGTAGGAGAGTAGTTTGAACTCCAGGTGATGTAGAAGTGCACTTTGTTTAAGAGTAAGTTCAGAAGTCTTAAACTTATCATTTGTCTTCTTGAAATAGGTGCATCAACTACAATCATAACATATAACATGCAGGATAAAGTTATGAAAAGTTATAGGAGATACTTAACCTAGAAGGAATCGTTTGATAGCAATTTGTAATTAGTGTTGTACCTTTCTTATTTTCCTCTTTCGAAATTGATTTTCCTGTCTTTTGGTCTGTTTAACCTGTTTTTCAATTTTTCTTCATTTGAAAACATTAAAACAGGAGCTTATTACTGGGATAAGTTCATTTAGACACGGTTCTATTGTACTCTCCCCACAGTATATTATATCAAGGGATCTGCTTTAGTTACTTTTCCCTGAAAATTGGAAAGTTTAGCCATTGTAGTTAGAACACTTTAGATCTCAATCATAGAAGTCTAACCATTATAGGATGGGATTCTAGAGGGAAGTTATGTCAAAGTGAAATATAACAGGTGTAATGACTATTGATGCATTTGAATACTGAAACTGAACTGCTTATTTATATATCGTTCAAAGGAGAGAGTTTATTACTTTAGTTACCTTCCATCAGCCTCGTCTTTGCATACTATAGATTGGGATAGTGAGCCAGGATAACTAGATGTGTAACTTTAAGGCTGGTTCCTTATTGTGCCTTTTTAGGGAAGACCCTCCGCCTAACTCCAGTAAACTTGGGATTAGCCTTATGAACCCTTATTTTTGAGAAAGAAAGTGATTGTTCTTCTATTCAGTTTTACTTAAAACTATGCCCTCCACATTATTTCTTGCTATACGTCTAACTATTTTTAAATTATTAACCAAACAGTTTTTCCCTTATTCACAGGTATATTGTATTTCAACATTAAAAGAGTGCTGATAATTTCAAAATTAGTCCTTGTCCCATATCTTCAACAGACTTCTACATTAATTTCTAAATCCCCGTTTGTGTGGGCACCATTTACTCAGTAAACTCCTTTTCACGACTATCTTGTCTGTTTACAGCTCAAAATATTAAACCATAAAGATTTTTGTTCATATAAAACGGATTACTCAGCCTAATAGTAATGCAATTCCAAATTCCAGTTTCTTCATATCATTCCAACACCCATAAGTCTATGATTTCCTTTTTGAAATGGCTTGGGATAGTCACAATGACCTCCTCTTGTGTTATTTCTTGAAGAATGTGCTCCTTTGTTATCATTGGGTGGGCAATTCGCTTGGTATTTATCTTCATTAGGTTTGACACAGTATTCATCTACCTGTGGAATTGCCACAATCTTCCTCTTTACTCTGGAGTTTGACTTTGTAATAGTATATCTGAGCCTAAACACGTCAGACTAATTCAGGCCATTCCATCTAATTATAAATTCCTCTCATTTGCTACCCCTTGTCTCTGGTTGGTCATAAAATTTCAAATTTATATTGTGCTAATGCTTGATACATTTGGTATTCAATATCTTCAAGAATGACAAACAAAATTTCTTTTGGGTAAATCATAAAAATTCTGTTTGTATCTTTTGAATTTCTATTCTCCATTGATTTCTCTTATAAAACTTTTATATCTTTTTGATTGAGTAGAATAGAAAAGTCTCCTAATTACTATTCTAGGAAAAACTCAAGTTTGTAAATGCTTTAAGGTTGTTCATTTGCTCACTAAAGTTATATGGTTGATTATCAGATTACAAGCGCTCTTGAGCAAAGGTGTTACAAGGAACTACGTAATGAGAATTTACGGTCCACAAAAGTAGTCATGTGCATTTACCAGAAATTGCTATACTCTTGCAAAGATCAAATGTGAGTTCATATTTTACCTATTTTTGTGCTCATATTAAGACTTGGAGTGTATCTATATAAGAAATCTGCACTAATGATACCAGAATCATCATGGTTTGTGTTGAGACAAGTTACATGATAACTTTCCTTCCTTGGTCCAACCTCTCTGATGATTGGAAGATTTTTTTTGTCTATCTTGTAATCATCTAGTGTTTTTTTTTTTTTTAATTAAATATCTTTTAAACAAAAAGGGGTAGATGCACCCATACCCTTGAGAAAAGAAAATTATGTGCTAGGTGGACTCTGTAGAATATGTCAGCGGCAATGTGCATATAAAATGCTTTGCTTTTATTACTCCAGATATAAACTCAATAGTTATTCTTGTGGGCCTTTTTATTCATTGTAACTGTAATTCTTTTTAGCATACACATGATGTAGATATATGTATTGCTAATATTTCCTTTGGTATTTTTGCAAAATCAGTCATCCATTTAATATCAACAGGCACACTTACTGTGCAAGAATAATTTCATTAGAGGTATTATAATTGCATTCTTGAATTTAAAGAATATATATTTGTGAAAAAGTCATGTCATTATCATAGTCTTCTTGATAGGCTAAAGTTATGAACAGGAATGATATTAACAAATTACTTCAGGGTGGGGTTTGTGAGAGCATTCATTTCTCATCTGTCACACAATCTTATGTCTTTCAAGGTTCACATTTTTGTGACAATAATTACTAATAATTTGAAGATGCTGTTAATGGCAACTCTTGAATTTGTTATTTAAATCATCTACAACCAGAGTAGGCCTGGAGGTGCAATAGTTCAAGCAATCACTCTACCAAGCAAAAGACCCAGACACATCTTACAGCAATAGCGCAGTCAGATATCTTAGATATATTGTTAGTCCTAGATTGATTATTGATATTATGATGACGAATTAACAGTTTTCTGCCAAAAAGAAGGATGAATTAACAGTTATGTAGTATGGTGAAGTGTTGTTGTGATCCTCATTTACATCTCTTTATTTTCTTTTTAAAAAAATGAACAGTATTAAAATTAACAAAGAATATGATACATAAAAGCTAATAGCTTCTGAGCACACACATCTTGAAATTTGCCAACAGAGTTGCTGATGCAACTGATAATCGATTATGAATTTTTTGTTATCTGCATGCTCTAACGTTACTTATCATAAAATTTAAATGGCAAAGGATTTTGTGTTTGTAGCAAATGACATTCATCAATGTAGAATTTGGAAGGGTTGATGTGGGGTGTAATTTTTTTATTTTCTACTATGCTTCTCAATAATTGCAATTTTTATACTAATGCATATGTTCTGTACTCTCTACATTCAGACAATTGATATGCACCATGTTACTAATCACAGAGAATTTTAATTTATAACTACTGATGTTACAAGAAATTCTTTGTGCTCTGCTTTATCCTCCTAGAGTTAAAATTGTAAAACATGAGGTGGATTTAATCTTTTGTATTTGCTGGTAGGCCATTATTTGCAAGTAGCTTGCTAAGTATCATTGACACTCTGCTGGATCAAACACGACAGGATGAAATCAGAATTATGGGATGTCGGACTCTTTTTGATTTTCTTATCAATCAGGTGGGTTCCCATGGATAAATAACTTGTCCACAATATGTTCCTAGCTTTTGCAGTTTTGTCTGTAACAGCAATTGATACTTGCATATGTTTTTAACTTTGCAGATTGATGGAACTCACCTGTTCAACTTAGAGGGCTTTATCCCAAAACTCTGTCAGTTAGCTCAAGAAGTAGGAGAAGATGAAAGGGCAAGAAATATTCGTTCTGCTGGTTTGCAAGCTCTTTCTTCAATGGTACTTAATTCTTGTTGCTACAATTCTCTTAAATATTTAGATTTCACCATTGCTCTTTAAGAGCAATGTTTTGGGTTTTGAGATATCATATTTGTAAATGCCTCTGTTTGTGGGATATGTGTGACAGGAAAAAAATCAGCTTTCATGGTTGTGAAACATGAGTTGGGATTTATGTTTTTCTTTGACTTAATTATATTGAGTTGTAGTCTTTATTTTTTCTTTTATATTAAGGATATAAATTTAATGCTTACATACATTCACACAGGTGTGTGTATTTATATTTCTTCCTGAGTTTCTCCCCTAGGACCAAATACATCAACAAGTGTCATTTCATATATTTCTTCCTCAGTTTGAGTGCTTATGGAAAATGCATGATACCATTGACTTTCTGAATGTGTTAGAATGAATTTTATATAACAATCTCTGCTATAATTCATGCTTCATTCTCAGTACAGTCTAAGTATAAGTTCTATACATGCCCGTCAGTACTTAATAATCTTCTCTTCTCTTTAGGTTTGGTATATGGGTAAACACTCTCACATATCAGTTGAGTTTGATAATGTAAGTGTATATCTACTTAATCTCTATTATAGCTACTTAAATACGATTTAACACTCCTGCTGACTATGGCTTTTATGCTATTTCTTTAAGAGAGAATTCAAAATTTTAAGAGGTTACAGTAGCTTGTGAATATTTAATTCTGTGCGGTAATTTCCTTGAAAAATTCTTTAGTTCTTGATATATCCCCCCAATATTTCTAATTAGAATAAAGTGTTTCTAAGAATGAAACAGTAGTGAAAAATATGATGGTATTGCTTAGAGAACTTTGATGCATAAACTTTCTTCTTTTCAAGCGTGATATTTTTTGCTTGGAAATTGCTAATGAACTTTATCTTGTGTGAGTTAAATATAGCTAGCGCAGATAATAAAATCTTTATGTATCATCTATCACTTTGTCTACCTTGGGCCAGACACTTTCTCATTTAAAATACTGTTGAATGTGCTTCAACTTTTGGTAGCCCATATATGAACCTGCTTTCTATTTTACTGAAACTACATATAAAAATTGATGTAAAGAGTCTAGAGCTCCTTCTGCACACACTGAAATTATATATATATATACACATATATATTATGCCATGAGGAATATGTAATATCTGTCCAGTAAGTCTATGTGTCAAGTTTGGCTAAATTTTTCACTCTCTTTTTTTGTATCTATGAAAGAGTTAAAAGAGAGTAATCTCAATTTGCACCATGTCTGCATTCATATTCTGGCATTTCTTTCTCTTTAAGAATTCAATATCAACCTGATGCGTGCTGTTTTGTTTGTAATTGGTAATTGGTTAATGTTATATGAATATAATATAAATATTTAATATCCTATTTGACCATTAGTGCATGTTTCTTTATTCCATTCAACAGATTGTTTCTGTTGTCTTGGAAAATTACGGGCATCCTAAAAAAAATCCAGAAATCCTTGATCATGAGCAACAAAGTACTCAGAATATGTGTGTCCAAGAAGTGCAGAAAAATGATGGTCATGCCTCTCCATTGCCTGATGTCAAAGCTAGAACTCCTTCCTTGAGTAAAATAGTGAATGACAAAGGCGAAGCAAATGTGACAGTGTAATTTTTTAAGCTGAAAATTTTTGAAATGGATCTGAGCTATATTCTGTTTATTCATTGCCTATAAATAATATATTGTTCTTAAATTAAATTCTTATAGCGAAGATGCCAAAAATCCCTGCTTCTGGTCTGGGGTTTGCCTACATACTATGGCCAACTTAGCCAAGGAGGGTACTACTACCATACGTCGTGTAATGGAATCTTTATTTCGATACTTTGATGATGGAAATTCATGGTCTGTTGATCTTGGCCTTGCCGTATCTGTCTTAGAGGATATGCTGTTTTTAATGGATGATTCTGGTAAACTTTATTCCTTTATTATTATTATTGCTATTGGTTTCAAATTTTCTAAAGCAATGCAATCTTTTGTTCATTAATTCTGCTTTTTTGTTTTCTTGTTTAACTTTCCTCATGATGGTTGTTGCAGGGCAAAATACACACGTTTTACTGTCCATGTTAATTAAGCATCTAGATCATAAAAATGCCCTTAAACAACCCAACATGCAGCTAGACATTGTTGTGGTAACCACTTTGCTTGCTCAACATGCAAAGATTGAACCTTCTGTAGCAATAATCAGTGCAGTAAGTGACCTGATGAGGCATTTGCGGAAGAGCATACACTGTTCACTTGATGATGCAGATCTCCCTGCTGACAAAATTGATTGGAACAAGAATTTCAGAGAAGCTGTGGATGAGTGCCTTGTTCAGTTATCAAATAAGGTAACTTGCATCTCCCACAGGCCTCTGCTTTCAATCAAGTTTATTCCTAGACCTCCAGAATAATTGAGCCATTATTGCTTAGGATGATTGATTCCTCATTTTTTTGTTGCAATTGTAGTTTTGAAACTTTTTTATTCTCGTGTTACTGGATATTCTGTTGCCCTTCATAATTAGATTTGTCAAATAGAGAAGAACTGAGCTGCTGCTTATGAACAGGTTGGAGAAGCAGACCCAATTCTAAATGTTATGGCAGTGATGTTGGAGAATATCTCAAATGTTACAGCAATATCTAGAACCACTGTCTCTGCTGTTTACCGAGCTGCTCAAATTGTAGCCTCCTTACCAAATTTGTCCTATCAGAACAAGGTAAGGAGTAGATATCTGTGTTTCAGTTCTTTCCTCAATTGCTTTGCTACTTTTAGTTTTATGGCCAAATTTCCGACTAAAACTTTTCTTTCCTTCCCAAGGCATTCCCTGAGGCATTGTTTCATCAACTACTCCTGGCTATGGCCCATCCAGATCATGAAACACGAGTGGGAGCTCATCGCATATTTTCTGTGGTTCTTGTGCCAACCTCAGTTTTCCCTCGTCCATGCTTGTCTGACTCCAACAAGGCATTACATGTTCCACGAACACTCTCAAGAGCAGTCTCTGTTTTCTCTTCTTCAGCAGCCTTATTTGAGAAGCTAAGACAGGAAAATCGTAATTCAAGGGAAACGCTTAGTCAAGATTACAAAGAGAATATTACTGCTGAGGAAGAACCAGGTAACAGTAGTGGTGTGATCCTAAATCAAATGAAGTCAACATACAGTCGGTTTTATAGTGCGAAAAGCTTGGATGAAATTTCTGCAAACAATGCTGACAAGGACTTGGTGAGTCTTGTCGTTGTCTTCGTGCCCCAATGTCCTTAATTACCATATTATTCAACCCAATAATATAATGTATTCTTTATCGTTGAATCCTTAGTTGAAGTGTATAAATAGGGTTGAGTTTGGCCCATCAATTATAGTTCAGATGGACTTGGGCTTTAATTGAAAGCTCTACTTTTAGGACAAACTGGGATTTGGTTTATGCATGAATGTGATGATGAGTATCAACCAAGGATCCGACTATGGGAGGTTCCTGATTTTAATGGTCCTCAACTTATTTAGAAGTCCAAATAGTTAAAGATGATTACTACATAGTGCTTACACTTCACATATACTAATATGGGTGACGCAAGCCCTACTTCAACCTCATTGTATCTTTTTAACATTTGCTTGAGCTTGGTTTATTATCATAATTGACATTATTGATCTGCTTTTAACTTAAAAGCAGGAGACTGCTACCCTCAGGCTGAGTAGTCATCAGATAAACCTCCTACTATCATCAATTTGGGCACAGTCTATCTCTCCTGAAAATATGCCTGCAAATTATGAAGCAATTGCCCATACATACAGCTTGATGTTGCTGTTTTCTAGAGCTAAGGTAATTAGTGGGCTCATGCTGCATGATTGCAGTTTTCACTTTTTATATGATTTTCAGAATCTCTTTGCTCTGCTCAGAGGAAAAAAGAAAAGAGGGGGGGGGGGGGGGGGGGGGGCCTTCTCTTTGAATATTGTGTCGTTTTATGATAATATGTGATACCAGCAAGATTGTTACATGTTTATTGGTGCTTAATTTTTTGACATATCCAAATTCAAAAAAACATTTCTGGGATTTATTACCATATTTGCATTTTCTTGGAATCATGCTGCAAAAAATAAGAGATACTTCTTCTTCGCATTTTTATTTACTTTTTCATATGTGGGACTTTCTTTGTTTTTTCTACCTTAAACTATTTCTACAAATTGAACTTGTCTTACAGAACTCTTTTCATGAGGTCCTAGTTCGGAGCTTTCAGCTGGCATTTTCTTTGCGGAATATTTCTCTTAATGAAGGAGGTGAGCTCCCATTCATCTTAAAGTTAAATTTGATTTTTCTGAGCAGAGTTTCCAGTTTGCAATGGAGTGCCTAATGATTAGCATATACTTGGGCCTCTTAACGGTGCACATGGCCTACCCACCATATCTTTTGTTATTGGAATGAAAGTACAGTGGGAAGTATATTATGGTTTTAATTGATAAGAAGTATATTTAAGATAGACCACTGATCTCTGGCTCGAAATTTATGGTTCAGAGTCCTCACTGTCCTTTGAAGCTTTGACTTTATATATACTGCATAAGACATGTGGTCCTTCGTTGCTGTTTGGTTTATTTGGCTTGAAAGGTTTTCTTAAATCTTTTGAAGACAGAGCAATAATGTTCATTTTCATGAGATAGTAGTTTGCATCTCGCATCTCTTTGGTGGCCAGCTCACACAGGACCACCTTGTTTATTCGGAGAGATTGAGGGAAGGGGGTTACTATCTTGTTACTAGTTTTAAGGGATTTTTCCGGTTCTCTTTCCCGCATGGCTTTTCTTTTTGTTTCAAGGATTGCATATCCTCACATCTAATATATTCTTTTCTCTGTTAATGTTTTTTCCCCTATCCAGAAAGGGGGAAAAACAAAGCCAAAAAAATGTGAATTGCAGAGATGGGAATCTAGTTAAATTTAAAATACTGAATTATGATTGATATATTTTTAAAAAACCAATACTTATGATATGAATAACATGACATAAGTTGTTTCTGGAGCAAGCCTTGTCGTCAGAATCTGAATAAGATTAAACACAAAATATAAAAAATTATTGATAGCACATTCATCGGAATTCAGAAACCAGATTTTTACCATGGGGAGTGAGTGTGAAATTTGGCTGTGATTTTGCTTTAATTACTGTGTATTATTTACTGATTCAGTATTGTGGTCAGGTAGAATTTAAGTACCTGCGATTATGAAATGTCACGTTTATTAGCTCGATTCCTATTTTTGTCGCAGTGCCATTGCCACCATCTCGTCGTAGATCACTATTTACTTTGGCAACTTCAATGATTTTATTTTCTTCAAAAGCATACAACATTGTTCCCCTTATCCACAGTGCCAAGGCAGTTCTTTCAGAAAAGGAGGTGAGTTGTTTAAGATTTTCTTCTTTTTGTCCCTCCTTGTAAGCCATTACTGAGGTCCTAAAACCATATTTAATGTAATTTATGGGAGCACTTTTAAGAACATAAAGAAAAAGGATAGAACTTTTTTTTTTTTTCCTTGAAGCGTGTGATTGATGTCTTGAGAAAGAAAATTTCATGCATTAAACTTAATACTTTGGCCGGGAGGAAATGATCTTGTATTTAAAGAAATATAGTTTGTTCTACTGGCTTCTTGGAAGTAGAGCATTAAATCTCACCTTAATATATTCCATGTTCTGGGCTCAGGTTGACCCCTTCCTACATATGGTTGAAGATCACAAGTTGCAGGCTGTCAGCTTTGGACCAGACTATCTGACAATCAATTATGGCTCAAAAGAAGATGATGATAGAGCTTTAAACACACTTTCAGAATTATTGACTACAAAGCAACATTCTAAGGAGCTTGTTGCTTCTAAAATTGTTGGGAGCTTGGAAGGATTGTCAGAAGTAAGAGCTTTTACGTTATATACTTCAGACTGTGTTAAACAGTTAAAATATGTTACATTTCTATAAACTATGAACCTTTGGTCTTTTGTTCAGACTGAATTATTCTCAATAAGGAAGCAGCTACTGGAAGAATTCTCACCTGATATGTCTCAAATTGGATCCCAATTGACCTTGGATATGCCACTGCCCCAAAAGGTGTCTCAAGTTGATTTCATAAATGCTAAATTTTCCTGGGAGCTTAATAATCAGTTTATTGCTCTTCATATCTTCTTGATTCTTTTGTTTATTTATGTTTGTGAGTTGTGACTGATTTAGTTACTTTCTCATTCTGCAGACGGACTTAATAAATTCAACAGATGATGACTTTATTCCTGATTCAGATGACAGTCAAAAGAAGCAGAATCAGGGTTTGGCCATGGAGGTCCCTACCCTTTTGAGCGCTGATGAACTTCTAGAATCAGTATGTTACCATTTCTCACCCTCATATTAAATTGATATATTCTTTAGATTGTTTCAATCTCTTCTTATTTCAATGGTAAGGAACTTGACGGCACATTTTGAGTGTAGGTTTTGGACACGTCTGATCAAGTTGGTCGATTTTCTGTTGCAAGTGCATTTGATTTTGACATGCCTTATAAGGATATGACTCAAAACTGTGAGGCACTTCTGGTGGGAAAGCAGAACATGTCCAGATTGATGAGTACCCAACAGAAGCAAGAATGTTTGATGAACTTCCCTCCACAAAATTTAGACAATGAAATGAAAAACATTGACTTTTTTCGCCATTTGGATGTGGACTCCCAGAAGGTAAATCCTTGACTTAAGAAACTTATGACTTGCATACCTGCATAACATATTTCATCATTGTACTTCCTCATGCACTGGGCATAGGATTAATATCAAAATTCTAAGCTATGCCTTCTAATGACTTAAAGCTAAATAGCATTCTTATCTGCATGCACAAGTGGAACATCTAATTAACCTATTATAAGATGCAGGCGGGCAATCCTTTCCTTGAGGAGAACACTAGTGCAGATTCAAATGAACTAACTCTCGTCCCTGTTCCGATGCTGTGTTCAACCGAGTATCAGAATAATTTTAACTTCGTTAAACTGCCAGCGTCCAGCCCCTACGATAACTTCCTAAAAGCAGCTGGTTGTTAATCTTGTTGCTGTACCGGACTGCATATTCTAGCGGCTTAGTTGAGAAATCATACTCAACGGAGCATTTGATCATAAATGGAAGGCTTACTCGGTGGCTGCAAGATCCAGCCATATCTAAGAGGAAATGATGTTGTTCTAATCATAATGGGTTGAGTTTCTAAATTTTGACACTCAATTCTTTATTCTTTTCTTTTTTTTCCCTTCATCTTGAATGTGACGGCTGGTAGGGCTTCATGCGATTCAATGTATACTTTATTGGCATTTCTTGGTTTGATGTATATATAGAGAAATTGCAGGTTTGTTGATAATAGCAGAATATTAATTACTAAGAAGGAACATTGATTCAATACACCTGCCAAAGTTTTGTTTTCCTTTCTGCTAACAATTTTAAACAAATTAAAAAGGTACTTTTAAGTTATAACCTTTAATTTGATGATGGCATTCCTACAATTTATCACTGTTTATCCACATATGTGGCATATATAAATTTAGAAAAGTCTCATCATAAAAATAATAAATAATAAAAAAAGATCAAATTAACAAAGATCAAGTCTGAGATGAAATTGTAATTACTTTTTTAAAATGATAATAATTTAGATAATATTTTTATATATTAAATTTTATTAAATATTTACATAAAAAAATTTAAAATATTAAACTTATTAAACTCACGATTTGAACTAAAATTTACAAATCCAACAACTCATAAAAATTTTGTAATATGTTGGCAACTTTCATTTTGTGAGAGTTACAAATTCAATAACTCATAAAAATTTTGTGATATGTTGGCAAAATCCATTTTGTGGGAGTTCCCTTTTCCTTTAGATGACATTATTAAGTGCTCACTTTTATATTGATTTATTAATTATTTTTTAAAATTTCATTTCATTTGACTAAAAAGGTGTATATTGTTGAAATTAATGCATTTCATTCTCCTTAAGTTCACGTGTTATAGGGTTGAAAAAAGTACTAAATTGTATGTTTAAAAATATTTTTCCTTTCTTCACCAAAAAAATTCCTTTAAAGCTCTATGTTTATTAATAAATTGACATTTTATAATATAGAAGAGGCCATGGTAAAGTTTGTTTTTGCCTTTTACAATATGAGTAGGGCAAAGAGTATTTCTAATGTATTCAACAACATCTCATGTGTAGGATATTTTCTGTGCAAATTATTTAAACTCATTTCTGATAGAGAGTAAACAGACACTACTTCATCATTATTAGGATAATTTGTATTCTGCTTAAACGAATGTCCACTGCAAAGTTAGCTGCTTTTACTGAAGGTTTTTTTAGTGGCTTGGGCTGAATAATGGGCTGAATCACTCGTCTGTATCTGAGCCCATATGTTTGACAAGAAGCTGGCCAATCTATATTCTGCCCTGTTATAATGACCATCTCAACACTTGGTTTCTGCCTCTCTTTGCGTTGCGTTTGCTCGCTCTGGCACAATTGACGACGCGCTGAAGAAATCCGCCGCATCGGTCTCAGGTAAGCTCCCTTTCTTTTTCTCTGCTAATTGGAAATTATCGTCTTCAGGCTTTCATCAGAACACCTCGATTTCTTGTTCCGTTGATTAAAATGGTGCTCATTTTCTCGTACTACTGTTGATGGATAACCTAAGTGATTGCATTATAATTAAATCTGTTTGATTGCCTAGAAAATTTCAGAGATATGGAAAACGAATATGACGGAATTTCGAATATTAATGCCCTATGCTAGCAGAAGAGGCAATTTAAATGGTAGACATGAATTTACTTATCAATAAGATCAATCTGAGCTGAGTTCCTTTATCTGATGTCACTCATTTTGAAGAAAAGGCCTACATAATGGTCGCAGATATGTGTAGAGTTTATTTAAATCAGGAGGCTTTGATATGAACGGAATTAATTATAGAACATTCTAACTTGGAAGAAGCGTTGCTATGGTCATACAAACAATTTTCCAGTTCATGAGGAATTTTATTTAAGCTTTTTTTTTTTCTCAATTAAAATAGTTAGATTTTTGGGTAAATTCTTTCCGAGTGTTGTTTAAAAATTTAGGAAAACTTTTTTAAATTATTAAATAATAAATAATATCATCTTCATCTGGAGAGACATGGAGGATGGTGGTGAAGCTTTAATATGGAAGTATATGATGCTACAAATTAATAACTTGATGCACCAGCAAGGAAATGCAATTCTCTTCATTTGCTATATATATTAGGCTTTCATAATAAAACATTCTTAAAACTGTTATATATGCTGCGAAATGTCCGAAGTTATCAATAATTATGTAGTTCAGGAAGGCAAATAGAGGATGGTATTGTTAGTCAGATTACTCACCGATGCTTCAAGGGCAAATACATGAGGTATATGTATTGGAAGTAGGATATGGATGTAATGGGGTATCATTTCACTAAGATTGAACAGGTCACTTTATGTTTAGGATCTTGTTACGTGAGTGGTGTGGAAAAAGTTACTGTCCTTTGAAACAGCATCTTCTTAATTAATATTTGTGGCTATTGCTTGTGGTCCTGGAATAGACTTTAGTCTTTACTAATGATTGCATTCTCTTTTTCAACTTAATCTAACCTATTTTTGCAGCGGTTAAATTCAAAATATGTCTCAAATCCATCTAATCTTCTGCATCAACGGTATTTTACTATTTTAAGCCAACCACACATCATTCCTTAGCACTCTGCCTCACCTTCTGTTTTCTGTATCTTGTTCGAACAAAACTACACTTCTGTGTTAGCACTACTGATATGGGTTTAATTCAGGCAATATTTTTATTTCGATCAGTGATGCTCCTTAGGTGGTGCCAATTGTCATTATTGATTATGTTGGTTATTGCTTTAATAAACAGATTCAGTGCTGTGGTTTTTGGATTGATTTATAATTGTATTCCTTTGCAAATTAAAATTGTAAAGGTTTCATATTGAGAATTGTCTCTTTGGGTAGCGCCAGGGTACATCTGTTTTAACATCTTACAGATATTGGTTTCTACAGTCTGTCTTGTTAATCTATGTAGTAATATATCCCAACTCTGATAATTTTGGATTCTATTAAATCTGTTTGTGATTTGATAGAGATCTAATAAGCCACACCTTGCCAACTTATAGGATTCCATTCCTTCCATTTGGCTGCTCCTGATTATAGTGTTGAAGGGATCTTCATCATTCTATCCGTGAGAGGTTTAGGATTCCTCACTTTTAGGCTTTTAGCCACTATTGAGTTTACTGTCTAAGATTTTATTTGGGAAATAAAAGGTTTAGTGTCATAGGGATCTTGATTGTTGACCTTGCATTGTTCCTCTTTCACATTCATTTTTCAGATATTAAGTTCTCTTTCATTTGGTTTCTTTTCAGTTTTAACTCACTTATTTTTTTCTTGTGTAGTTTACATTTGATCATGGCATCCAGAGCCAAGTATATCATACCTGCTATCGTAGGATCATTCGGAATTGCATGGGCTTGTGATTATTTCATTGCTGATAAGAAGATTTTTGGAGGTAAACTGTGCTTTCCTTATAGTTTGGTTTGCATTGCAGCTAAATTGGCAGTGTGACATAATTGCTAATTTTTTTTTTTCAGGCACTACCCCTAAAACAGTTTCAAGTCAGGATTGGTGGGAAGAGACTGACAAAAAATTTCAGTCCTGGCCTCGTACTGCTGGTCCACCAGTGGTCATGAACCCCATAAGTCGCCAGAATTTCATTGTCAAGTCCCGTCCTGAATCTTGAAGATTTTGTTGTTGGTTTATTTTGACTTTGATTAGTTTCTTCTGTTTAAGGAAGATGATTCCGACTATAAATGTGAACTTTATGTTTGAGGAGTAAGCTCAATGATGCTACTCTGACCTTATTTCCAGGCGCAGTGTTGGACTTCATTTATCTTGTGAATGTTTTATATCTAAATAAATGTCATTGAAGCAATCATGCAGATTTTTTGACTTAATTTTTACTAGTTTGTTTCCCTTGGTATCAATGAGAAACAGCGCGTCGTAACGGGGTGAGCACTGTGCAGATATGTTTGTGTTGTAAAAATGTCACCAGTAGTGAGTGGTTTGTGGTATGAATTATTCCAACAGCAATTGTGGCTCTTGCTGTAAGAGATCCAACTTTGCATGGCATGCCCTTGCTGTAAAATTACACATCAGGTGCTCATTTTGATTTGAAGAGTGATCAAAGCCATTTCCTTGTCTTCTTTTTGAGGAGGTATCTGATTGAGCTAGAACGTGGCTGCATGCCTGTTAGGTGCAAATCCATGCAGAAGTGTTATGTGGATTTGCTATTTGCACTGTGGTTTGGGTTCTATACACTTTACTTAATGCTCGAATCTTTTTATGAGTTGTTGATTTTGTAGGTTTCACAATTAAGTTTATAAGATTTAGAAAATTTAATTATTTAAATTTTGTGTTATGAATATGAAGGTTTGAAAATAATAAAACTCCTTTACCATTGTCTACTTCGAGGCTTGTACATATGAAATTAGCATCTGTCATTTAATATAGTACTTAATCGACACTTGAGCTAAGCTAAAACTTAAATGGTATTAAACCTAATTTACATCCCCTTATTTTTCCTCTTCATAACCTTCCCATAAAAACGAAAAATAAAAAAAATAGTTAATCGATCCATTTTTGTTTCATTTTAATAAAAAGGATAATGTATTAGATTCTTTACTTTAGGATAAGTTTTTATAATGAGAGAACCTTTTTTGGTTTTGTTTTGTTTTGTTAAACAAAATAAAAGGATAAAAATTTTAAGCAACTATTCAATATCTTTGATTTCTTACTTTTTATCATAGGCTTTTATAATGAGGAGTGACCGAATATCAAACTTCCTATATTGACATTATAACAGGATAAGTCCTTTCCCCTCTTGCTTTCAATTTTTTTTCAACCAATAAATCATAAAAACCATGTAACAATATTTTATTTTCCGCTTCCAATGGGATTGATATGTATTTAGGGTATATTTGAATTAATTATTTTAGTAAAGTTTAAAAAATTTTATGAGCCACAAAATTTTTTAATATAAACAATTATTTTATAAAAATTAGAAAATTCTTAATTAAATGAAAGTTACTTTCTAAAAATATTTTTCTTACAAAATAAGTACTTTTTCAAAAAAAATTAATTCAAACGAGCCTTTACAAAGATTAAGTGTATAAGGCTACCTTGCCCAGACTTTGCTGAGCTCTCTCTGATTTTCTTTAATATATATTCTTTTTACCTAAAAAATTAGAACCTCTCCTCATTATTATTTTTTAATTAGGCTAAAATGCACAGAACCTCCCCAAACTTTAGGTTAATTTTAAAAAATCCTCCTAAACTTTAAAAAGTTTCAAATGACCCTCTTAAATTATGAAACATTTGCAAGAAACCCCTTCCGTCAAAATTTAAAAAAATAACGAAAATGACCTTCATTATAAAGTTAAGAAATTGAAGGCTGTAAATAGTAAAATTTTGGAGTTTTAACATTGATTCTTAACCCTAAACCCTAAATCCTAAACCCTAAATTCTAAATCCTAACCCTAAAATCCTAAACTCTAAACCCTAAACCCTAAAATCCTAAATCTTAAATCCTAAAACTTTAAGCCCTAAACTCTAAATCTTAAACCCTAAGCCCTAAACCCTAAATCTTAAACCCTAAGTCCTAAATCCTAAATCTTAAATCCTAAACCCTAAACTCATAAATCTTAAACCCTAAACTCTAAATCCTAAACCCTAAATCCCTAAATCCTAAATCCCTAAACTCTAAACCCTAAATTCCTAAACCCTAGATTACAAATTTACATTAGATTTTTTTTTTACATTTATGACAGATTAAAAAATTTATGTATATTTGAAGGTATTTTTATCTTTTTATCAGGTTAAAATGAAAATTGACCAAAAAATATCTAAATTTTAACAGAAAATTTGACGGATAAGAATATTTTACAAATATTTCATAGTTGAAGAGGGTCATTTAAAATTTTTTAAAATTTAAAAAAAAATTTTAAAATCAATTTAAAATTTAAAAAAATTTTGTGCATTTTAACATTTTAATTATATGTATATTTGCCGACACTTAATTTTCGATTCGCTCATCTGTGGCTTCTTTTGTTTTCTCTCTATTTCTGTTACGTTCGTCTATCCGATTGCGTTTCTGCTTTCTTTCTTCTCAAGAATCTCTGCAACTTCGGAGCCTGCGCTGCAAATCCCTAAGAACATGGCTGAACATTATTTCTCCAATATGGCCGGTACAGTGGTGGAGAAGTCCAAACTTATAGCATTCCCTGAAGTTTGCTCCGCATTGGGCCTTGAAAAATGTATGGAATGGCTTGCAACCGATATCCCCAAGCTCTCGGAAGCTATCGACAGCGAACAAGCTCACAGTGACGAATATAGTTTGCTCTCTGCAGGTCAGAAACAACTTGTATAAGATGGAAGACTGGTTTGATGGTTTAGATGCTCTCCGAAGATGGGCTTTGCAAAACGCAAACGCAAGCAAGAGCACCAAAACATAGGCACCCCATTTCCGTTCATGTTTTAATTCCGTTTGAATATTTATTTGGGTCACACAACTAGTTTTCGTGGTTAATTATTCTAACAAATAATATTGATAGATGGATATTGTGCATATTAGGGAGATTAAGCCTAGATTTCATGTTTTGAGTGTGAATTAACATGGGAAAGAAACTCTCAAACCCTTGATTTTCTTTTAGGAGAAAAATTTCTTTGCCCTTTTTCCCTGTTTCCCAGTGTACTGTCAATTTGGGGGCTTAACACTTAGTTTATTTTAGTATACCCGTTATTGAATTGTTTTGTTTTTTGGCATCTTTCTTTTTATTATCATACAATAATAACATTTTAAAGAAGAAAGATATACTGTTTGAACTCGAGGTAGAACTAAGTTTATGGTTGATGTGTTTATGATGGTCCACACATTGAAAAAGAAGAACGATGTCATTCTCTCCCATACTACAAAGCTGTTGCAAAATTATAGAATATAAATGTATTGTATGAGTCTTAAGAAGCATATTATGTTCTTCATAATTGTTGTTTTAAAGGAAGTATTTACCTTCATTCATCAATAGGTTTTGATTATATGGTTATATCATGATGAGATGCTTTCTTTTCTGTTTTGGATACCACAACAAGATTGGTGAACTTTTTATTGAATAGGTCTAGTGGGTGCTGGATCATTGTTGTTTGTATTCTCTGCTTATTTTGGTGTTGTTGAATTACTGGAAATATATTGCATTGTAGGAGGCCCCCACTGCAATCTCTTCCACTGGCTAGATCGCCCTATATGTGCACAGGGAAAGCAATTGGCGATAGCACAGAAGATTGTCTGCTTTTTGTTGCTCATAATAATTTGGGTGACAATATGGGCTCTTTTCTGGCTCTCATCTAGCTCTTTGCTTTAGTGAATTTGTCTGTTCTGTATTCCTTGTTAGCATATGTTTTCGTTTGACAGGTTGTAGGTTATGTATGGTTGGGTTGGTCTTTCTGGACAGATGTTATGTACAGTTTGTGGTTCATGTTGATAAATTGCTTTAAGGTGTATGGTGCTACTTCTTTTAAGCCATCTTGTATCCAAATAATGAGATTTTGTTCACTTCTGTCCAATGAACAATGTTTGATAGGGGGGAAGCATCAATATGGAAGACAGATTTCATATACTGATGGATTACATATCAGCAAAGAATGTTTGTAGTAAATTACGCCAACCTCCCATATATTTTGCTTCTATTACACAAACCTCCTCTCTATTTTGAAATCTCACAAAAACCTCCCTTAAGAAATATTAAAAACCTGCAAATGCCTCCCCGGGTTTTTGTAAAAACTTTCATGAACCACCTTCATGCAAATTTATTCTTTGTTGCTATTAGATTAATATTAACAAATACAAGTCTCTTAAATTGAATGAAACATGTTTTAGTCATATATAGATAAATAATGTATATGTTTAAGCTTTTTATTGGTACTTTGATACCATAAATTTAAATTTTATAATTGTTTAGACAAAATTCAACTATATCTTCATATATTAGGGTCACAAAAGCTGTAGTGACTTGATAGTATGATTTAGACTAAAAGTAATTACTTATATCAAAAGCAATTAAAAATCTTTCTTTTTCAAGAGAGGTTTGGGTAATGAAGGCAAAATGATGGGAAAGTGTAAGTAAGTTTCTCAACGTTTTAATTGCAAGAACCTATTAGCTGACTTTCATGAGCAGGATGGTTATTTCAGTCTCTCATCTCATACTCTTAATCACTGAAAACTTTTGTGCTAAGCACAGAGTTGATCTTGGATATGTATAACCTGAAAATCATAGATGATATTGGTACAACAACTGTACCGTTACTACTTACAAGAAATGAACTTTAATGGTTTACCCCCATTAAGGGTTGCACGAGACATCATAGTACTCTTAAAAGAAATGCAAGAGTAATTCTGAGGCATCAAAGCCCTTGGATAGCTCTGTTTTTTCTTCCATCTATAGGCTTGTCATTTCCAATACAGTTGAATTACTCTTTCAGTCTTTTGGCATTTTAGCTGCAGATTGTAGTGCCTTCTTACTCCTTAGCCACAAATGGTTGCATTTTCATCTCATTCTCTCTGTAATCAAATTTATTAATTGGCAACAAGGGCTCAATAGAAGATCCCAGTTTCTTTCTTTGTGTATTTATTAGTATAAAGTTCTTGTTAGCTAATTAAAAACTTCTCTTTCAACATTAGTTGCTTTATTAGATTTCTTTTCATCAGTATTGTTTTTAATGATCTAATTGATTACAGTATAATGATCTTCTGATAGGTTGGTATAGGAAATTGAACAAACGCAGATGCAACGGAGCATGAAATATTTCATCATACAGTATAATTCAGAATCTTCAGTATATTAGTAACTTTGTTGCTTGGGATTTCCTGTAGAAGAATATAGGATTTCTATATATTAGTGTACTTGAGTGTCAAATTAGGGGATACCATTGGAATCAGGTTAACTATACAAAAATCTGCGGGTACTAAATTTATGATCAAGGCAAGTGAAATGTTGACGGAAATGTATCCAAATATGCATTTTGGTGCTTTAGTGTTTGAAATTAATGTCAATGGGATTAATGTGATTACTAGTACCATTCTATCCCCTTAAAACTTTTTGCTACTACCATGTGACTTACAACAAATAGGAACCAGTCCTTATTTGTTATGAGTGACATGTTAGTTAAAAAGTTTGTGGTAGTAAGTTTTCTTGATTATTATTTGTATGTGATTAATTATCATGGTGTATTCATGATGTGGGTGAAAGGACGGCAAACCCATTCCCCCTTCCCCTGATTTCTCCGTCCAATTGCAAAGCTGTTGGGAAGTAATAGAATTTGAGTTTTTTGACAGTTTCCTGATCAGGGGGAGTGTAAATCGTTGACAGAAGTGTTTGCCTTTCATTTATCAGAGATTTTGAGTGATTTATAGGACTCAACGTTGTGATGAAATCTTTTTTTTTGTTCTTGTTTTTGGATACCAAAAAAAAGAATGGGAAAAATCTATACAGAGTAGGTTTAATGGTTGCTGGATTACCTTTAGTAAACTAGTTTTGAGAATTTTTGAAATTATGAACATGTTACATTGTAGGTGGGCTGCATTAAATTCGTCCAAAAGATAGGTGACTCTGTAAGTAATCATTTATGCGTTTGATTCCTAAAATTGAAACACTAGAGGTGAGATTGTCGGAATCTGACTTGACGATGAAGAATGTCGCGAATAAATTTTGTTGTAAATTTGCCCAAACTCCAGAATACTTTACCAAGCTTTATGCATGTATTTTTTTCTTTTCGGTTCTTTAAGTATAAATCGTTTGTCAAACAAGATCATTGATGTCCTTGGCAAGTAACTTTCGTTAGTATAAAAATTATACAAAATCCTGTAGGTACGAGACATATTTTAGAGATGAGCCAACGAGCTGAGGGACTTCTAAGTTATTACAGCCGAAGATTAGGCGACAAAAAGGTTATGTGCTTAGATGTTCAAAACAGCAAAGAACATCCTGCAAGAAGGCATAGCATGTAAAGGCATATGGTACGACACAATCGGCTACCTTGACAGAAAACCAGGAATTTTTGAATTTCATTAGACGCGCCAGATATATTGTTGTATGCATTTCCCCTGGGTAAACTAGTAAAGTACAATATGCAAAATGCGGGCTAGCTCAAACACAAGCACTAAGCTTCTCTTTTGAGGAATCAAGCACTCTTGCATGTACGTACCATTCCTCCAACCAATAATCCAGCTTCACATATAGTAAGTTTTCATTTCAAAACTAATGCTCTGGACACAAATGCAGGGTGAAGAACTGTTTTTTTAGAGAAAAAGAAAACGGCCTAGATTTTACTGTAAACACCCACCTTCACCGTCTAATATAATGCCTGAAACCAGACGACTAGTCTAAGCTGTGATTCATTAGTTCCTCTGCGTCCATGTTGATTCACATAATTAAAATCTTCATTCATATAAATCACAGCACAGACTACAGAGAACTCAGGCGACTTGCTGTCCTCAGTTTTGCCTTATTTCTTGAAGCATTTCTACCACCACCTTCATTTTCGGTCGTTTTGCTGGTGTATTGTCAGTGCAGAGCAACGCAACCTTCAGAGCAGCAAGCATTTCTTTCCTCCAACCAAAGGAAACTGTGCTAAGCCTTGCATCCAGTATCTGCTCCGGAGTTTCCCCCCTTACTGGAGCACTGTGCACCCACTTAACCAAATCTACGCCTTCACCAAAAGCCTCATCAACCGGTGATCGAGTTGTTAGAATTTCAAGCAGAACGACACCATAGCTATAAACATTTCCAGGTGCTGTAACTTGCATTGTATAAGCATATTCTGCAAGACACAACAAACACAATGAAGCATTAAAGATGCAATAAGAAATAAAATCCCATGGGAAGAATAGATGGGTATATTTTATGTCTGAAAAATATTATACCTGGTGCTATGTAACCAAAAGAACCAGCAACTGCACTAATACTTGCAGTACCTCTGGTTGGATCTAAAAGTTTTGATATTTCAACCTCCCCAACCAAGGGCTTCCAATTTGCGTCCAAAAGAACATTGCCAGAAGAAATGTCAAGGTGGATAATCGCCAGATGATGAAGGAAAGCCAAGCCTTCTGCCACTCCAATGGCAATGGATAGTCTAGTAGGCCAGTCAGGTTGATATTGGGGCTGCTTGGTAGATTCATGAAGGAGCTGAGCTAATGTCCCGTTAGGTAAATAATGATGCAAGAGAAGAGCAACATCTTCATAAATAACATATCCAATGGGTCGCACTAGATTATCATGACAAAGTTTGCTCAGCCTTTCAAGTTCTCTAATCATCTTGTTCTGGTGGTGGATTATTGTCTTGTCCATGGACTTCAGTCTCCTTATGGATAAAACCATCCCAGAAGGCATAACTGCCTTATAAACCGTGCTGAAAGTTCCACTGCTAAGCTTATTAGAATCTCTGAGAGTTGCTTTAACAACAGCTTCAAGGTCTACTGCTTGTCTTAGATTCTCAACAAAAACAGTCCCAGCTATTATAGTCGGTTTGCTATCAATTTCATTATCGGCAATCCCATTGTCCTTGGCTACTTTTTCTTGCCTCTCTCTGATCATAAACAGCAAAACAACTACAGTTACAGACATAAAAACTGCCAAACCAGAACCAATTACAGCTAATATGATTCTGTAAGAAACTCTGTGATGGTAGTTCTTGTGGTCATCGAAAAGATCTCCACATGACGAGTTTAGTGGCACTCCACAAAGCCCTTTATTGCCCAAGAAACTTGAATTGGGACTTTTCTGGAATGGTACAAATATAGGCACTGGGCCACTGAGCAGATTATTTGAGAAGTTAACCTCTATCAAGCTCAACATTCCCTTCAGCTCAACCGGGATATTGCCAGAGAGCCGATTGTTTGAAACATCCAATGCAACAAGTTTGTCCAGTCTTCCTAATTCAGGGGGCAGTGGTCCACGAAGATGGTTGAAGCTCAAATTTAAAGCTATCTGTAAGTTTCTAATATGCCCAATCTCAGGAGGAATAGCTCCAATCAAATAGTTACTGCCCATTTGCAATTCAAGAAGTTTTGCACAATTTCCAATTTCACGAGGAATCTCTCCTCTTATGGAATTCTGACCCAATAGCAAGTACTGCAACCTAGAGATATTACAGATTTCACGGGGTATTGTGCCATTGAATCTATTGTTGGTAATATCAAGCTTGTTCAGATTCTTGCACCTCAAAATTGAATTTGGAATTTCGCCAAATAGGCTGTTTCCAGAAAGAATTAGTTCCTGCAGGTTCACAAGCTGTCCAAATTCTGGCGGAATAATTCCAGTAAATCCATTTGAAGCTAAATTTAGGAGGGTGAGATTAGAACACTGAGCAAATTCTGGCATTACCTCACCTGAGAGATTGTTGTTATCTGCTTCAAAGTAGGTAAGGCTACTAATGTTTCCAATTGTCTTAGGAATAGTACCTACTAGATGATTGTTTCCAATTCGGATGTTGGAAAGGCTTCGGCAATTCCCGATTTCTTCAGGAAGATCACCACTCAAATTGTTCTGGGTGAGAACCAGAATTTCCAGCTTCCCTGGAGCAAAAATGCTTGCTGGTATTGGGCCTTGGAGCTGGTTTGAATGCAGGTTAAGTATTTTAAGCTCAGTAATCAAGCCCAGATTATCTGGAATCCCACCATCTAAATGATTCTCATAGGCTGTAAGAACTCTCAGATTGGTCAGATTGCCCAACCAAGAAGGTATTGAACCACTCAACTGATTACTAGAAATTTGAAATTCCTGCAATTTCTCTAGGCCGTATAGTTCACTTGGTATTGTTCCGACAAGCAAGTTATTGGAAAGGTTTAGTGATTTAAGATTTCTGAGACCAACCAATTCTGGAGGAATTGAACCTTCAAACTTATTTGAAGACAAATCTAGAACTTCAAGATCAGATAAATTTCCCAAAGCTAAGGGAATCAACCCATGAAAATTATTATTTGAAAGGTCAAGCCGCTTCAAAGCTTTGAGCTCTGACATTAACGTTATATTACCTCGAAGGTTCCTATGAGAGAGATCCAGCTTCTCCACCATTGAGTGATTATCGCAGCTAACGCCTTGCCAAGAACAGTAATTTGAGTTGTTAGCATCCCATCCCGGTACTCTAAGCTCAAGATTGATGGCCTGCAAAATAGTTTGGTCTTGGAGCTCAGAGCCCACAAGCTGAGATTTCGACAGATACCAAGCTAACAGAAGATACAAGAGGCACGGAATTTCCATGAATGGATGATGTTCTCTGTTGGAGTGTCAGTACTTCCACTCAACGGTATTCTTCAAACCCAAAACTATGATCGATGGTCTACCCACAACATCAAGTCTTTGCTCTTTTTTTTTTTTTTCTCTTTCTTCAAAGAATCCCACTTTCCTTCTCAATGAACTTTCCCTTCTCCTTGTTCTTGCAAAAGTGAGGATTTGGTTTGGAAGGAGATATTCTAATTTGGAACCAAATATCCCCTTGTATATCTTGCTCAGCGAGCTTCTGCTTGCATCAGTTACCTCAGTGAACTGAAGATTCAGAGCTTCTAGAGCAGCTCTTACATGAAATGGCCTCAAATTCTAGTACTCGAGACCACTAATCAAGTGTTTCAGGAAAACCCATTTTAGATTGCCTGAAAACCATCTGTTACTGAGTACTGCCACTTCTTAGTTTTGAGGTAAAAAAGAGCAAGCTACCCGGAAGATTTCAGGGTCGAAAATCCAAAACCCATATCTAAGGAATAGCATCAGCAAGCAAAACAAGAAAAATAAAACAAACAAAAGGAGGCTGCATTATGAACCGTGGGTTGCATATGAAATATGCATATACAAGATGAGAAAACTGCACAAGCCACAAAGAAAATGTCCCCGGAGCTACAACGGGAAAGTCTTTCCGTGAATGAAAGTGAGGAAATGGAAGAAGAAGGAGAACAGAGGACAATGTTTTGCCACAGGATTCAAGGACCAGGTGTTTTTCTCTGTGTCACAGATAGGGTGAAAGAAAGAGAGAGAAAGAGAGATCGATTTGTGGGTCTGAAAATATTGGGAAGGGAATTCTTTCCCATGTAAAGGATTCACGAGAAATGGACAGTCATTAGTGAATGAAAGCTGCATAAAAGTATAAAACTCCCGTCTGACTGTATCATAGACCCTGTTGCTTTAAAGTTTTAAAGCATTATAGGATTATCCCAAGCTATTGCAAGCGAGCCCCACGTGGCTTGAAACCATTGCAATGTGGGGCACAATTCAATGCAATGTGTTGGCGCACAATCCATTCCAAAGAAAAGTTATTTTGGAAGACATTAGTCGGTTGAATACAGAAACCCCAAGTAAAACGTATACAACTCTATCCCGCAGTTGTTGATTCTAAAATTTCTCCTGCACAGCAACAATTGTGAGATGAAGTTTTGGATTTTTATTGAAAGTTACATTAGTATTTTTTTTGTATTTTCTTTTTTTAAAATATGGCTTACTAATTGAATGCTATACAAGCAAGAATAACCAAAGCGTATTATACTGACTCAAATTTTCAAATTTGCTAAGTTTTTTAAACTGATCAATTTTCTTTTGCTAAATACATAACCAGTCTTTATCAAAATAAAATACACAAACAAGTCAAAAAACAAAAGAAGAGAAAGAAAGTTGTGCAGTCTGGGCCAAGTGAAAGATTTGTTGGTCGCCGAAGGGAGAAAGGAAAAGAAGGAACCCTAATGGGAAGCCAATTACAATGCCCTCGAAGTGTTTTTAAAAAATTACCTTTGATTTGAGAAGGCAACAAAGTTGTTGCCCACACAGACACGTAACACCTAATCCTAGGATTCCCCTCATGCAGGCTAATTTTATATTGGGTATAAAACATACCATTTTCAGAAGACATCTCAATAATATTGTTAAATATGCCCAATCAAATTTCTGCAAAAAGGCAGAAGTTCCGGGAGCTGTCTTTTTTAAATACATAAATCTCTTGTCCCATTCATGGGTCTCCTCTATGCATTCAGAGTCAGGAAATTATCCTTGCGCAAATTATAAATATTTTGGGTATTATTTAGAAAAATTTAAGTAAATTTAAATTATAATTTAGCAACTTATAGTTATTTATGTGAAAAGTGTTAGATATATTAACATTCATGAAAAGTGTTACATTTATAGTAATTTATAAAGTTATATGTAAAGTGTTAGATATATTAAATTTTATATTTTAAATTATGAGATTAAATAAAATTAATAATTTAAATTTGTTAAATAAAATTTTTATGAGATTTAATTTGTGTTAATAAATGAACTTCTTTTAACATTCATGAATGCAGGCAGCCTCTCAAATCATGAAATGGAAATTTTAACGAGTATGCAATAGAAAGGGTTTTGAGGTATGTATCAGAAAAGTAATCTGCAAATTATCAATCTAAAGCGTGGCTTGAGCTATATACCTTGAATGGAACCACCCTGATACCATCTCCAAGTTACAATGTCAATTACAAGTTACTTTTGATGTATTTTAAACTGATTATTCATCTGACAATACCCATCTGTGTGAAATCCCAACTTAATTTTTGTATACATTTCATCGTATGGATCACAGTCCTCGAAACACAACACGATTACTTCAAATTTTCCTACCTTTGACGTTAACAGGGTAAGTTTTTTTTGGTAAAAATTAATATATATTCATGATTATTTAATTATAATTAACACATAATCACATTGAATAAAATTTTGATTCATAAAAGGTGGAAGTAATTTACTCTTAAATTTATATTTATATAAATAAATTTGTATAAAGACCAGGAATGCAATGTTTTGAATGCTCATAACTTAATAAATACACTGGCCGGAGATTAGACAAGTTTTTTTTTTTAAGACTAATAATTTGTTTATTCACACGTAAAAGTAGTAATAAATTTTTTAGAAAAAAATATATATTATAATTACAAAGTGGTGAAATTTTTACGTAATTATAGGTTTCATCACAATTTGACAGTGATAAACATTTTTTTGTGACATGGGTGTGTATTATGGTACAAGACAAGCCGCCTTGCAGTTTTTCTTTTTTTAAATATCGAAAATATTGTAATATAAGAATTAAACTCAAAGAAAGAAAGATCAAATTTGATCTCCTGAACTAATTTTTTAAGACCCACCTGCCAGCATTCTAACAAGTGTGTATTGACCATTTGCTAATTTGAATTTTCGTTTCAAAAAGCCCACTTTGGAAAGCACATTTTGTCCTCTAATTGTTCCTTCGACGTTATCATTGCCTCCATTAATTACACCACAAAGTTACACTAATTTGCTCTTAGTTTATGTATAATTTAAATTATTTCAAATATTAAAATTTAATGACAAGTTATATATATATGTATACATATAACTTGTACGAGATATAATCTAGTTTATTTTAATATTTAAAGTTGTACTAATTTAATTTCTCACATTGTCTTAAAAATGGTGGTTTCACCAATGGAATGAGTTTGTGTGTAATTTGAATTATTTGAAAAAAAAACACATTTAAGTTAATACAATTTTAATATTTTAAAATGTATATATAAAAGAACAGTGATATTTTTACAAACATTTATTCATAATTTATACACAACTTTACTTAAATAAATATGTTTTACTAAATTAGTTGTTTTTATTTTCCACTTGATTCTTCTTTTCTCTCAATTTAAGGAAGGTTGTGCATAAATTGGAGACAAATTAATGTATATGTGTCAAATACTTGCGAGAGAATTCATTTATATAAATAGAAAATTGTTATAATATAATATGCATATTAGTATGCAAAGTTTGTGTCCCAAGTCAATCACAATGAATGTTGCCTGCAAAGATAGTGGAAAAAGTGTGCTATAGAATGTAGTGATTGGCTTCAATGTATGATGTCAATTTACGTAGTTAAACACACCCAAAGAAATTACAGACCCAAAACAGTTGATCATATTTAAAAAAGAAAAATAATTACAAGAACTTTCTAAATAAAAAATAAAAGCTTCAAGAACAATCCAAAATAAAAAATAAATCAATTTATCAATAACATTCAAACACTTTTAGCCCAATGCAACAACTCAATGAACAATTAAACCCACTTAAGCATAATCACCACTAAAAAAAAAAAGGCACAAAAGCATGCACCCAAAATGGTTTGTTCATTGAATATGATTTTTTCTTCTTGGACTAATTTTTAACCTAAATTCTAGAGGAATTTCATTTATTGTATTAGTTCTTATATTTTTATAAATTAAATTTTATAAAAGTTTTAATAAAAGTAATATGAATTGTAAAATATATTAAATTTTATAATTTTAATTATAAAATTTAATAAATTTAATATTTTATATTTATTTTGATAAAATTTAAATAAATCATTTTGTAGGATTAGCATTTTTTTAATCGTAACCTTGTGCTTATATCATCTGTCAAAACACAAAAATTAAAATGGAATTCTGCTAATTAACGATGAATTATATCATTTGGAAGGTGGGACCTTCGGAATGGGCAAGGACCGAGGCATTTTGCAGACAAGTAGGGTCAAGACATGTCTGTATGACAGAAGGCTGGCCGCCACTACACCAATTTGTCATTATGATCTATAAAGCAAATATAAAAAAATGTCCCAGAATTCGCATTCCCTGTTTTACAAATCTTTCCTCTATATTACCTAAAGAAAAGGCAAGAATGGCATCATAATGTTTCACAACTCTTACGTTATTTTTCCTCCCCTTTTTTGCCTTTTGGTTGCGACTATCTGAAACCGAATCAATACTAAATTTTGTTCCATTTTTTTATTGGTGAATATTGCTAGCTGTTATTGCTTTTGCATCTTATTGCATCAATTCCAATTCTTTATAATTAACAACGTTTTCTCATTTTTCAGAAGTCTCTTTTCTTTTTCTTTCTTGCAACAAAAAGTTTGAAGTTAGGTAATTGTGTTTAAGCCTTCATAGAGTGTCCCGGGATTCATGCAAGACATTACTCAAACATGGATCACTTTCTCTCTCCCCTAAGTGATAAATTATCTAAAATATATATAAAATTTTAAATTCAAACTGAATAATCTATCAAAAAAATTTAAAGACAATTATTGAATGTCACTAATATGAAAAAGTAAAGTTTTCAAATAATTATCGGACACTACTACACTATTAAATATGTCAAAAAACATCATATATATATTTTATGTCCTTATATATATGTATGTAATTTTTATATTTATACATAAATTATGATATAAATATTTGAATTTAATTAGTCATAGTTAAAATTAATTGTGGTAATATATGTCATGTAACTACTTGCATAAGAGTATGAATAAAATTTGGAAGTTTGCAAGGAAATTTAAGTAGAGCGAGAGTGTTGTTGATGAGAGTTTGAATGCAAATAGCAGACAAAACCCAGCTTGTTTATTATGCACCGCCATTGGCACGAGCAATTAAATTAAAGGAAATGCTGCATAGCACGAAGTACAGCTAAAAACTGAATGTTGATGCTCCCACACTGCATTCCCCTAACCTAACCCCTTTTCACTTTGCATAGACAAGACTGCAGTGCCCCCACCTTGTAGCAATTGCATGTGCAAGGATGATGGGTGTAAGAGGGAAAGGACTTTGGGCGACTGTCATCCATATGACCCCAACTTAGAAAAGGGCTGAAAAAGCATATGGCATTTCCCTGTAGAATGTTATTTTGATTGAGATTGGGCTCTCCCTTTAGTAGACATGCATCATGACCTTTGTATCATTTCTTGTCTCACCTCTTTCGGGCATCATCCCCCTCTTTTCCCTCTAAATGTTTTCCATTTGACTTTTCCTTAGGTTCCCTCCAATTACACCTATACTTTTCTTATACATTTTTTTTTAAAAAAAAAAATCTAGTTCTACAAACAATTTATCACTAAATTGTCATAAATTTAAAATGAATTTATTAGATTAATCAATATACTATTTAAATTTCTTTAAATAAAATTTAATTACATTTTATTTATAAAAATAACAAGATATATTTTTGTCCACACATTAATTATGCACTAATATATACATTGCTTATTTTGTTGGCAAATGGATTCCCAAAATACATATCATAATTCATACTATCAGAATTCTCTATCTTTTTTTTGAAAAAGGTAAAAGGATTTTCTTTTACAAAAGTGAGAAAAAAATCTAAAAAATAACGAAGAAGTATCATAAAAAAATGACTCTTAATTTAATCTTACTCAAACAAAAACAAAAAAATTCTCTGCCTTTTCCAAAAAAGAAGGGAAAGAATTTGGCCCTAACTCATAGCACTCATGGATAACCTGTAATATCATGTGCATATTCTCCTTCTTTGGATACCAATATCTCAATTTCTTTTCCTTTTTTTTTTAAATTTTAAACTAGTCCCAGACCTGTGCGATGTACCATTTGTTTGTATAATTCATAAAGTTTTTTTTCCTTAGCTTAATTTATAGGTTTTGAAAAAAGTTTTATATTTACTGAATTTTTATATTTTTTCTATATGATATTATACTTGTTAATATTTCATGCATGAGTTTTATAAATTGAAATTAATATATAGGTGCTGAAGTGTTCATATATACAGGGATATCGTAAGTAATTATTCAGATATAAATTATTGAAAGTTCTAGAATATGATCATTTCATTTGTGCTATTATCCAAAAAAGTGTAATCAATTTTGAATATCTTTATTTATTTTTAAAAATTATTGGTAATTAAAGGCGTGCATTGGAGGGTGTAAAAATTGTTAAAAAATAAAAAAAGTATAAAAATAATATGCAATGAGATTTGTTAAAAAATATCTTTTCGTGGAAAGAAAATAACATTGGGCTATATTAATAATTACAAAGCAACCGGCCTAGACTGAATTACATGTTCATATACCCACTTGTGGTCCTTTACTAACGGGCCATTTTGGGCCCTGTTCTACTGTGCTTAGTTGGAATAGGCCTGTCTTATATGTGAAAGATGTAGCAGTTCATTCGGATATTATATAGCTAATAAACTTTTACTAAGAAAACCAAAAGGGTCACACACAATTTTTTATTTGGAGTTCCTCTATGCTACTCTTTTATTATCTTCATTATATTCAGTCACACTTTATTACAAAATTAAATCACATAATTAATATATAAATATATTACGTAATTAGTATGTATGTGACTAAATACAAGAGATAATAAATATAACATGACTCGTGTAACTTTTTTAATATCGATTATTCTACTTGACTAGCACAAAAGACAAAGAATCATGTTATTTTTATCAATTAATTTTTATAAAATATTCATTTAAAATAATTTAAATTATTAAATTTTATAAAATAATCTTTAATATCATGACCCATCTCTAAATTTATGAGCATATATAATATCAATTATTAAGCAAAACAAACTTTCCTCAAAGGGCAAAGGCAAATCAAGTCAAAGAGTTTAGATTTTACCACAACGTAGTTAAGGTCAAATAAAGATGAATAAAAAAACTCAAGACGAAATAGTTTTAAATAAAGTTTAAATCGCCACAAAAATGTTATGATTATTATCCTCAACCTCGGCTTCTTGCACTATATCTGAAGTCTTGATTTTCTCACCCGTTTAATCCGTCCTTGCACCAATTGATCAGAAGAAAAAATGAACATCTTCGCCTGCGGGCAATGGATTTGTCAGAAATTGATTAACGACATCCTCAAGTGATCCTGAAGACCCGTAACTCATCAAGGGTTCAGACAGAGAAGTTCCATTGTTGTACGTTCCTGTAACAGTGGTTTCTGAGAATATGGAAGAAGAACCAGCGGCAAGACTCGTCCGATGACCCATCTCCCACGCAGACGCAGGCAATGAATTTGACGCATCAAGGCGTGCAATTCCATAATCTGTATGTTGCGAATATAAAACTGGAAGTATCAGCTCGTCATTGGGAACTTGCTGGGGCTCCATCCCATCAGCATCATTCCTGAGAATTCCATTATATATATGTTGCGAATATGAAACTGGAAGTATCAGCTCGTCATCGGGAACTTCTTGGGCCTCTATCCCATCAGCACCATTCCTTCGATTCTTCCTATCTGACTTGTAAATCTTGCAGAGAATGCAGTCGTTTAACTAGCAAAACATGAGCAAAATAGTCAAACAAAGAAAACATGAGAATGGCAACTTTTCTGAATTGAAGGGAGAAGACCCAGCATGTGAAAAGCTTAAAACCGCCAGCAAGAGAGAAAAAGAAATTTAAGAGGAAAAAAGTGGTACCCTCCTCTCGGTTTGTGATGTGTTGCTGTTCCTTCTGGTGTTGAGAGGAATGTTGCTTTGGGTGATGACGTACTCATGCATTTTCCACGCAGTCCTGTGGGAGTCATTGTGACTCCCTGCATAGTAGTCCAGGGATCTTCTTTCTGCAACACCGACTCCATCGACTAAGATTTTTACAGTTGTTCCGGTTGGTTTCCAAAACCCAGCTCCAGCTGCGCGATCTGGACGACTACCGTTGGGGTACTTTCGATTTCTTGTAGTGAAAAAGAACCACTCACTTTCTCTATATAACCTGTATTTCCCTGCACATTAATGAATATATAAGTTCTTTCATCGATGAAAATGTATGACAAGTTTGAAAAAGTGATCTAGCAATTAACAAAACATATGTTGATCGGCTACGTACTCTAATCAATTTTGCAGTAAATGAGTCAATTTCTTGCTACATACGGTTTTTTTTTTTTTTTTGAATTTTTTGACAAATATCCCTTTATTCTTTGAGTAGAAAGTATATTCTTTAGAGATAAATTGTCTCAAAGTTTTTTGAGATCAACCAACTTTCACTATCTTAATGCCTTATTGAAATAAAATTTTCTATTTCAATCAGTTTATTGGTGCTAAATAAATAATAGTCAAGCTCTCACAAGATCTTACATACATTGCACCAACATGTACTACTAAAAGTATGTGGAGTAACATGTATAAGAAGAGGGATATTGACCATTCCCTAACTTTGGTGAAAATTTTAATTCAAGAAATAAAAAGAAAGATAAAGAAAACCACAAACCAATTTTACCAAGTATTTAACTAACATCTGGAGAATATTACTGATAACCTACTTTTAAAAACGCATCATCAAAATATCAGCTGTAGACGATTGCTTTTTATAAGAAAAAAGAAAGCAAATTATTTAAGGTCTGAAATACTAACCAGTGATTTCTTGAGGAGAATGTTCGTAGACATTAGCTGAACGAATCTTGTGAGGAGGCAATTCTTGATCGTTAACCTTGATCATCAAGTAATGCTTGATCAACTCGTCGTCGGTGGGCTCGAAGCGGTAGCCAAGCGGATGCACTTTCTCAAAGTATTCCTCCTTTGCTGAACCATCTTCATTCTTCTCCTCTTCACTAACGGGCCTCAGCCGTGGACGAACCTCCATGAATTGTTTTTCTTCCCCTGCTTTTATTTTCTCTACACTTAGCAAGGACGCCAATCTTTAAAGACAGTTATAAGAGACTCACAAATAAAATCGGCTACTCGTTTTGATATATAAAGCAGTTCGTTTTCAGTTGTGAATGTAAGATAACTAGGATTAGGATTAGTTTTTGGTTTAGTTGCATGCGGAATACCAAGGGTAAAAGGATTAGGAAAAATCTATTTTTCCGTAAGTTGGATTTCTTATAAAAATTATATAGTTTATTAAATTTGATGAAGTGTAAAATTTAATAAAATTATAATAATTTAATTTTTTTAAAATAAATTTTCTATTTGTAAGACTTAAAGATTGCGCTCATACATACTATATTGCTAGAGATAAATTTAGATGAAGTGGGAGTCTTTACGCCTCAAAGATTGTTTATGTTTTCTTTATCTAGATCGGTCATGTCCAATTTTAACTTTCAACGAGGTTATGTTATCAATATGACATGATTAATTTATATTATTATTTTTTAAAAAATATTTCAAATTAAATAAGAACCAAAGTAAAATAAATTTTTAGCCTAAAGGTGTTTAGAAGAAAATTAAAATCAATAAAAAAAATTATACTTTTCTTACCTCTTACTTCATTTAAATATGATACTTTATTATATCCAATGAACTTTTATAATATATATATGTATGTATACTATTAAAATATTCACGCGAATCATATATTAGGTTATAATTTATATAAAAATTAAAATTATAATTATTTCTAAGTTATATTAAGTATAAACATTAAAACTAAATAATTTTCTTATAAGTATACTTATAAGTTAAAACACACACAAACATTGATTTTAAACAAGATTAACTACTTGCTAAATAAAACAAAATAAAAATAGAACAAAATACATGTTAAAGGTTTTCATAATAATATATTTTGTTAGATTAATTCTTAGGGTGTCTCTATATTTTCAAAAAAAAAATCTTAAAAATTACACACATCTTTAAGTCCAAATTTTATAATAAATGTAATTCTTGAGTTACAATTTAACTCTAGATCAATATTTTAGTTAGTCAAATTGGTCAAGCAATGTTATATTGAGTATAATTATACTATTTTTATAATTTTATTTTTATTTAATTCTTATCATAATAAATCTAAATTATTAAATTGATTAAATTTTATAAATTAAATTATAAAATTTAACAAATTAATATACTATAAGGTTTAAGTTTTTCTAAAATAATATCTACCTTTTATATAATTAATAACTGAGATCAATATACAGCATTTAATAAAAACTCTAGCACAAATATTTTTTATTTATTTTAACTAATAAAATCTTAAGAAGAAGGAAGTAATTACATAAACATCTCTCTCTCCTCAGCTCTCTTTCTCCCTCCTCGATCTATTGCTCTCAACCTCCCACAACCCACATCTCGCTTACTCTTTTACTAAAAAAATCTTAAGAAAAAGGAAGTAACACTTTTGAATATTTTGTATGTATTAAAGTATATTTTATTATCCACGTCAAAAGAAAATATATTTCATTATTAAAATATATTATTCAGAAGTATAATATATAAAAAAAGAAAGTACTAATTAAAAATTTTTCAAAAAAAAAAATAGGATGATGGACTCTGATGTGCATCGAGTTGGTCGAGGTGCCGCGTCACATGGTTTTGCGGAGATCAGGATATTTAAGACGGAACTTGATAACATTACTCCCACTATACCATTCTACTTCCTCAAGTGGTTTTCCTTTTCTTTCTCAATCTGCGTAAGAACGCTTTGGCTAATTAGTGGCTCATCAAAACTATGCTTTTGTAGCAATTAATGCGTCTAAATATTTTCTTCGGATAAGTTACTATTATTTGATAAGAGAGTCATTTTTATTTATTTATTTATTTTTTAATTAATACAATAGTAAGACAATTTTGATAAGAAAATAAGAGATTCGAATACACAACAAAATTCAAGGATACTAACAGAAATACCACTAAATCCAAGGCTCGTTGACGAGCCAATTTCATTCTTGTTTCAGCTTTCAGTTTTTTATTTTATAATTTTTTAATTATATTGAGACCTGTGTTGCTGCACAGATATCTGCGCAGAGCACCAATGGACATCTGAAAGTTAAGGTCCAAGAAAGTCCAAGCATGACTGATCCCAAACACCGAGAACTAAGATAATAACCGCTTTCTGCACTGAGATTGTTAGCGCCGTTCACTATGTGTAACACATCAACATTTTTCTATATATAATTTATGCTCCTAATAAATGATAGCATTCAATTCTGATTGGACCCGCAAGGGTAAATTATATATAAAGTTAGTTCATGTGCATAGTTTGCGGACAATCTTTCTCTATTACTTTATCCTCTTGAAACTCTACAACGTATCTTGTGACAGGCTTCCCTTTCCCAGTATGTTAGGGTCAATCCTAGGTCAGTCTATTCCCTCACATTTGTGGCCACAGGGACTTGTCCTCAGGACGAGGTGCCAAGGGTGTTTCAGTCCTTGGCCAGACCTCTCTCTTCAAACTCTGTACGGTAGCGATGGAGGAGACACTTATCCCTGGTCTTTCAACGTTTGTCCAAGGTTGTTAAGGTGACATTTCAGAATCCTGGAATTTCAGAGGACTCTACCTGTGGGCTTTTGGATGGTACTGCAATCAAGGAGATCTTGCCCCTCACGTATACTAGAGGTAAGTTATCCATGTAAAAGTTGTTTCTTGGGTATTGCCCGAATCCAATACAGTTAAAAAAAAGAATAGTACAAGTGGAGTTGGAGTCGGAACTTGGGTCTGTAGCAGAATTTAATGGGGGAAGTTTTCCCTTTGTCTCTTTCTCTCTCTGCTGGTAACTTAGTTAAAAATGGTGGCTTTGAAATTGGACCCCATGTGTTCAAGAACTTCTCTACGGGAATCCTCCTCCCTCCTAAACTGCGGGACATAATTTCACCACTTCCAGGCTGGATAGTTGAGTCTCTGAAACCAGTTAGATACATTGACAAGAAGCACTTTCTCGTTCCCTCAGGGTTTGCCGTAGTTGAACTGGCGGCGTTGCGAGAAAGCGCCATTGCCCAAATCATCAGAACAGTTCCCAACAGATTCTAGAACCTAACATTCACTGTTGGAGACCCAAAAAATGCCTGCCATGGATCAACGATGGACCAAGCATTGCAGCGAAGGAAAGCTTGCAGGTTCCTTACATGTCCTCTGATAAAGGTGCGTTCAAATTTGCAAGTTTCAGGTTCCAGGCAGTTTCATCTAGGACCAGGATAACTTTCTTCAGTGCTTTCTACTACACAAAACTTCATGATTATGGACATATATGTGGTCCTATATGTGGTCCTATTCTTGATGACGTTAGAGTTTTCCCAGTTCACTAGTCACCCAACCTTGAAATTTGTACAACTTTTTGAGTGATTAAGGGGTTTGTAATGGGAAAATGGGTGCCTTAAACTAGAGGAAACGTCCTAAAAAAAGATGCTGTCCCTGTCCTTGTTCCCCAGTCTCCACTTTTTGTACTTGTCTTCCTTGATTCGCATGGTTTGCTATCTTAGAAGTTAAGAAAAAGGTAATGTTATACAATTGAGTGAGTTATTAAATTATTATAAATAGTAATATTATTATAAAATTAGATAAAGTTTATAGTTTAATTAATATATTTAAGAATTTAAAAATTTAAAAATAAATACTTAATAAAATTTTAAGGGTAAATTCTTATGTTTTTTGCGATAGCCTGTTGGGTTGAGCTTCATTATCTTGTTCATTTTTCCTTGGTCTTCTTTTAATTTCTCCTTTTGCCAAGCTAACTGTCAAGAAACTAGAAGTGTCGCTTCCGCTATTGGCGTGTCATTGAAGGCAGAACACAGAGAGGCTAGGCTGTCACTTGACCCTGCAATTACTATTTCTTCCGGTAAAGAGACTTGAAATGTCGCTTCCGTTTTTGACGCGCAAAAGGGGGCTCAGGCACATTTTTTATTTTTTTAAAGGGGAAAGAAAAAATATTAAAAATGTAACGTGTATTTATATTATAATCTAGTAAAAAAATAAGCATATCTACACACATATTTTATATACATTCATATACTTTTTTTATATTTTCAATCTTTTTCTTAAATTTTTAAATTATATTTTAATACTCTTTTTTCAATCTATGTGTGTAATGTTTGTGAAAATTTTTTTAATTATATAAGTATCATTCTCTTTGAGAAATATATAATTGTCCAAAGATTAATCGTGTTTCTATGATTATTTACTTTTAATATGTATAATTTTAGTTAAATAAAAATATCATTAATTTGATAAAATAAAAAAAAATGAGAATAATTAGTTCAATAAAGTAGATTTTTTCATAAAAACTAATTTGGTTAATGAAGAACCGTTGAAAACAAGTTTGAGTAGATCAAGCTTCTTTGATGTTTACAAAGCTTGTGGCAGAATATAATTGTACAAATAATTATATCGAACTTCTGAATCTCATAATCAGTGTATAATTGGTGGTGGGATCCGATATATCCTACGGTTGAGATTCAATTGTAGGATGCTTTAGTGAGATATTCAGAGAGATAATTTTGAAAACATTAAAAATTAATAAAAAAGTAGAACTTATAAATAATAATATTTATTAGTTATTAAAATTTGTTTATAGTTACCAAAGTAGAGACCTTAATCGTTTGGGGTTTGAAAATTTATCCTTAATTGCTTTGTAATTCTAACAATTCGGAAGGATACGATTTTGGTAAAACTCTTGGTCTCTCTTTTAAATAAAATAAATAGATGCATCTAATTTTTATTAAATTAATAATTTATTAATAATATTAGAAATTAAATGTATGTATATATAATATAAATAAAGAATACAAGAAAACACATTAATTATATTTGATATATTTTATTTTTAAAATTTTATTACATTTGCCTTCACCGACTTCACTAATAAATAAGCTTTAACATATTTTTATGTCGACCAAATTCCTCTTCTTAGGCAATAGCTTATAAAAATAGTATGATATAGACATATATTTATTTTGAGCAGCGCTGTATATACGCTGCTTCATCTACAATTTGACCATGTCTATAGACGTGGCCAAGATTTCAACCATTAGTTATTTAAAATTTTTAAAAAAATAATAATCTTATTTAACCACATCATAAAAAGTGATTGAATTATAAATTTTATGAGATGTAACTATTATTTTCTTTTATTTTACATATATTTTATATTTTATTATTTTTAAAATTTGTTTGTACATACTAAAATATACGTTTATAATTTTCGTAAAAAGTCCTACACAAGAATTTTTCAAAAATCAAAAGAACCCACGCACCAACCTCAGCCGTAACGACCAACATCAACAGTAACGGAATGAAGAAAGAGCTTTGTTAGGGAAATGCTTGCCCTACGCCTTTACGGCAACGAGATGGGCCACGTCTATCTTGTTTCCGTTAAAATATGATATAAAAAATTAAAAAAAAAAAATAAATAATTGTAGATGAAAGTATAAAAATAAAAGTGTAAAAATAGCATTACTAACTTTGTTAAGGGTACTTATTTAGGCGTTATATTCCGGAAACAAGCCATCGTTTCACATTTAGCTTATTTCCAAACGTAAAAATTGCAAATATTTTTAAATAATATTTTTATTTTTATTTTTATAATTTTATTTATAATTATTATTTATTTTATTTATTTAAAATTATTTATTTCGTTTTAATATTTTTTACTTTGCCTATATATACATTTGAAATCATTTAACGTTGTCCCAACTTGCCCGCACAGCATTTTCGTAAAAAATCCCACACAAGAAATTTCAAAAAATCAAAAAGAAGCCACACGCCAACGTCCACGGTAACGTAATGAAGAAACCGCCGACATTTCCTGAAATCTGAAGGTCACAGTAGAGTCTCTCAAAAAAAATAGACGAGTCTCTCTCCCTTTGTCTCCAAAATATCGTACTGCCCGTGAGCGCTGGTTGACTCAGTTCAAGACGAATGAATAAGAACCAAGTAAAGAAGCAGCTAATAGTACTGTGAATCATTAAAAAAAAAAAAAAACTAATCTCACTAATGTTGAAAGTGGAGATAGAGAGAGACGCAGAGAAGAAGATGGGGGTGGGGAAGGAGGAGATGGAGATAGTTAAAGCCCGTACGGATAAGAGGGATTACAGAAGGATCGTCCTTCGCAACTCACTGGAGGTGCTCCTCATCAGCGATCCTGATACTGATAAGGTAAAATCTCTTCGATTCTCTCCTCCCGATTCTATTGAATTTCTCTGTCTGCTTTCGGTTCAAATTCAGTTAGTCATTGATGGTTTGATCTCTATGTTTCTCTGGATTTGTTTTTTCCAGTGTGCTGCTTCCATGGATGTTGGTGTCGGCTCCTTTAGTGATCCTGAAGGCCTTGAGGGCCTCGCGCATTTCCTAGGTTATTATTATTATTATTATTAGTATTATTTCAATCGCTTGACTACTGTTACGTGTTCTATAGTTTGCTTTGGATAAAAAGAAATGTTACTTACAAAATCCTTGTGAGGATTTTGAACAATCCGAAGATTCTGAACTGTTTAGAAAAAGTTTAAGTAGGGTCCAGTATGCTATTCAACGGCTCACAGTGCAGTTTGGGAGGACTTTGTGATCACCACTCTCGGAGGAAACTCCTCATTTGAAGAATAACCTGGTCCTAACTATTAATTAATTTCAGTCATAGGTAAATTATCAGCCAAACTGGTAGCCGAGAAGCACGTGGAAGGAATAGTTTATGATGGTCAACCACAACTTGCTTACATTTTTACTTTCTTTAGGAATTTCGTTTTTTTTTTCATATCAGTGTCTTGGGGAAATAAAGCTATATTTTGATAAATCGTGTCTTCTTAGGGTAGGGTGCAGAATATTATCCATTATAAAACTATTCTGATAACTTGATTTCTCTTGCTTTCAGAGCATATGCTGTTTTATGCCAGTGAAAAGTACCCAGTGGAAGATAGCTACTCCAAGTATATTACTGAGGTAGATGTTGTTTTAGTTTTCTAGATACCGGAGCATGTAACTTCTCTTAAGGGCCTGTTTGGGAGAATGATGAAAGGGGGGAGAATGGAGGGAAAGCCTTGTAACCCTACGACTTCTATGTTTACTCTACTGACAGATGTTATCAGCAACTATGTTATAATTTTTGTTTCGTGCAAGTTTTCTCCAACCTCCCATTATAAAAGTATTTGTGTAGACGCAGATTAGTTTCTTGAAGGGTGTCTCTTCCTTTTTATTTAATTTACTGGGGTATTAGAAAACTGGAAGCCTAATGATCCTATAGTTGTTCTTTTTATGGTGGAGGTGGGTAATAGTTTTTCTCTAATGTCATATTTCTGTAACTGGTGGAAGTTTCTAGAGTGTGATCCTTCATGATCTTTGCTATCTGATCTGACAAATATGTGACTTTAATTTCTGAAGTTAATCTTATATTTGTTTTCTAATCACTGTGGTCATCTCTGTGGTCTGTCTCCCTGCACATAGCATGGAGGAAGCACCAATGCTTTTACATCCTCTGAGCACACCAACTTTTATTTTGATGTTAACACGGATGGTTTTGAAGAGGCTTTGGACAGGTATATCCTGCTGTCCTGCTTTTCCTCATTTATTTTTTAATATGATAATATTATAATAGAATTTTTAGCTTAGGCTATGGTTTGCCTTCCAGATTTGCTCAGTTCTTCCTTAAACCATTGATGTCTGCTGATGCAACCATGAGGGAAATTAAAGCTGTTGACTCTGGTTAGCTTTTTTTCTTTTTTTTTTTTCCAACTAAATTTTGTCCAGTGCTTTAAGTTTTGTTTTGCTCCTTTTTTTTTATCTGTATGCTCTTACTCTCCCTCATTTTCTTACAGAAAACCAAAAGAACTTATTATCTGATGGTTGGAGAATGAGCCAGGTATCCATTATTGCCTTTACTGAGGGTTTTAGGGGGTTGTGGGCTGAAGTTTGTTAAACCACATTTTATAATTTGCTCATTACAAAACAGACTTTCCAGTGGTACAAACATGGAGTAAAAGTTCTCTATTTTGTTAAGGATGAAACATAGCTTCAATATTCAAGAGTTTTTCCTGCATGAAGATGCTGAATGGATTCAAAATTTTAAAGATTAGGTTTCAATGTTGTAAATAGTTCCTATGGGGCAAGCAGGTGCTGCACATGGTTGTTTAATCTTAAAATGCGCCCAAATACAAATGCAGGCATGCACTTGTTCAGTTGCCTTAGTTGTAACATATGGTAGTTGCAAAAATGACCTGATTCGCCACTTGAGCCTTGGCTCAGTGGTATCGGCCCAGCCATTTGTCCCCAGGCCCCTGGGTTCGATTCCCCCATTCCCCAATGTTGTACAATTCCCTTACTACCAAAAAAAAAAAAAGACCTAATTCTGCGGAGTTGTTTATTGTGATGGGACTGAACTTATTGAAATGAGTTTTTTAATTATTGTTACCTGAGGACCTCAAAAATTTATTTGGACTTGGTCTATTTGGTGGTGGTGGTTGTCCCTCATGACTTCCAATATTGGTGCTTGACTAATCTTAATTAATTTCTAGTTGCATTATTTGAACCAAAGAAATTAATTTTTGATCAATTGGTTTGTTTGGTATAATTGTGAATAGAATTGATTTTTAGTAGAATTTAGTTGAAAATAGTTCTTGTTGAAATATTCATTATTTTAAGAATTGATTTGTGTTTGAATATTTTATTTCAGAATTGTTTTACAAGAACCGGTTGTTTTTGGGTAAAATGACTAAAATCACTTTTGGATGTAAAATGCCAAAAGAAGATATGAAAGTAATTTTTAGTTATAGTGGTTGGATGTTATTAAATGTCTAAGAAGATGCTAGATAAATGGAGGAAGAGTACATTGATACTCATTTACAAGAATAAGGGAGATATTCAGAATTATGAAAACTATCGGAGGATCAAACTTATGAGTCATAGTATGAAACTTTGGAAAAGAGTGATTGAACACAAATTAAGAAAAGAGACTCATATATCAGAGAACTAATTTGGTTTTATATTAGGAAGATCAACCATGGAGGTTATATATCTTTTACGGGATTTGATAGAATGGCACCAAAGTAGAGAGAAAGACTTGTGTATGATTTTCATTGACTTCGAAAATGCTTATGATAGTGTCAAGGGAAGTCTTATGGAAGGCATTGGAAAAGAAAGGCATTCTTATTGCGTATATTCTTGCTATAAAGGATATGTATGACGGAGTTACAATAAGTGTGAGGACTTAGAAAGGGGTAACAGAAGATTTTTTCATAAAGATCAATTTGCATCAAGGGTCATTATTAATTTCATACCTTTTCAATTTAATGATGTACTTACTGGACACATCTAAGATGCAGTTCTTAAATGTATACTTTTTGCAAATAACATAGTCCTACTAGAGGAGTCAAGAGGGGAGGTTAATTATAAATTGGAGATATGGAGAGAACCCTTGGAATTAAAGGGTTTTTGTTTAATTAGGAGTAAAACAGAGTGTATGGAGTATAAATTTAGCAAGAGGCAAGAACATAATGATTTGGAGATGAAAATTGAAGAGCATAATATACTACAGGTGTCCAAACTTCGGTATCTTAGGTCGATTTTACAAAATAATGAAGAGATTGATGGAGATGTCTTACACAGGATCCAAGCTGGGTGGATGAAATGGAGAAATGCCTCGAGGGTCATTTGTGATCTCAAAATATCTAGTAAGCTTAAAGGTAAGTTTTACTGAAGTACTATTAGACCAGCTATACTCTATGATAGTGAGTGCTGAGTTTTGAAAGGTCAACACGAGTAAACAATGGGATAGATATGGGAATATTAAGATAAATGAGTAGACATACAAGAAAAGACAAAATTCGGAATGATTGTATTCAAGATAGAGTAGGTGTGGCATCTATTGAGAAGAAAATGACGAAAACTCGATTACGGTGGTTTAGGCATATGCAAAGAAGATTGTAAGAGGCTCTAATGAGAAAGATTAATTAAATGATTTTTAACCTAATGAAAAGACGTAAAAGAAGATCAAAAAGAACATTTGGAAAGGTTGTTGAATGATATTTTTTAAAACTTGGTTTCAGATAAAACTCTATGGCAACGTTTAATTCATGTAACTGACCTCACTTAATGAGATAAAACTCTATTTATTGTTGTTAGTTGGATGTTATTAAATGAGAATAAAATAGTAAATTGACATGTTGTATGAATAAAATTATTTTTTGTCACCAGAAGAGCAAAACTTCCACACTTCTTCTAGAATCAATTCAGGTATGCCAGAATTGATTTTACTTTTTCGTCATACCAGAATTGATTCTACTTTTTCATCAAAATGCACCCAAACAGTCATGTTTACTGTAGGATTTGATTTTGAGGCCTAGAATTAATATTGGAAGGGTATCCAAACAGATACAATGATTTAAGTATGTGTTTGGGTACTTTACTAGCATCACAAGTTGTGCTTTACAGCCTTCTTGAGTCAATGTTTCTAATCTTTCGTCCCATTTCAAAAATTACAATCTGTGCAGCTTCAGAAGCATCTCAGTGCTGAGGATCATCCATATCATAAATTCAGCACAGGTTGGTAGTTTATTTCTTTTATTTTTAAAATCACTGAATATTGTATTTTGCTCTATATTGCCTGCTTTGGTAGTATTTTGTCTTCATTCTTCTCTTTGATGGGCATGTGTGCAGGTAAAGATAAAAGTATTTTTTCTCGTTCATGCAGCATGAGTAATTTTCCTTCTTGCCTTTTAGACAGTCAAAGAACTTAAAGCAAGCTATGCCTTTACTTGCCCATACACAACACCTTTTAAAAAATCGTGATGATAATGGATCTCAGAAGCCATGCCTTTGTTTTTGGTTGAAAACTATTGACTGCTTGATGAAGATGATAATGGATCTCAGAAGCTGGGGTTCGTTTCTCTTTAGTCTTAGTTTGTATATGCCTTAACAGAGAATGAAAACTGATGTGTATACATGCTTCTATGACTTGTCCTTTAACTTTGCAATATTTTTCTCTAATTATATATGCCAAATTTTTTATCTTTTAGCCCTGTTTTACGAATGCATTAGAAAGTATTTGCAGACTTAAAACATTTACTTGCTTCTATTTCTTTTCCTTCACCCAATGTTCAGCTCATCCGAGTCTATCTGTTTTCAGAATCTGGCTTTTGATGTCATTCAGTACCTTGACAGAAGTATTATGCATGTTGCATAAAACAAAAAAAAAAAATCATCTAAAATGAGGACCAATTTTATGGATTTTTGAATTGAAAATTTGTTCATAGTATATGGGGAGGGAAGTGACTGCACTCTAGAAATGCTAGGTACAGTTTAAAACCTTGAGTATGGGAGCCCTAATTTGATGCTCTAGTGCCTCTTGGCAAACACATTGTCGACCTGCCAGTTTGTCATGTTTTTGAAATTGTTCAATATGGCAGCCTTGATTTGACTGGAATTTTTCATCTTGCAACAGAAAGGTCAAACAGTCCTTCCTTGAAGTGTAGTTAGGTAGTCAAATGAAAATGGTGGTTCCCTCTTTTTTCCTTTCACAAGGTTGAGTAACTCTGTCCTTAGCTGATAGAATAGCCTAAACTTTTCATGATCATAATAGGTAACTGGCCTTTCCTTTCATTCTTTACTTCTATAGTTCTTTGGCACTATGAATCTGAAATATAATTAGTGGCACTTCATTGTCTTCATTCTGAGTGGGGAACAAATTTGTTTAAGTTCTACTCATCTGTCATCTTTATAAAAACTACTCTCTGGAACTGCTCATAGTATTTTGTAACCATTGCCTAACTGTGTAAATTTCTCTTTAGACTTTAGAACTGCTTGAAAAATTCATGCTTTATTGTGGAAATGGTTATGGTAAATTTCTGTTTCTATGTTTCTTAGATATTTTTCTGTGTCTCAAGTCTATGGCTGCTGATCTTCTGAGCCAATTCCCAATAATTCGTGAGGATTTAATCTAATAAAATAATGAAGTTTCAACTAGTGCTTTTAAACAAACATTTATGTTGATATATATATATATATATATGTATGTATGTATGTATGTATGTATGTGCATGATATTACATGGCATGGTTATGCTTTTGCATATATCTGGCTCTGGTTGATGCTATTTTGTCATCATTATAACGAACATAATAATCATAAATCAAAATTATTCTGTAATGCTTTAAAAATTCGTGTTTTGTACAGGGAACTGGGACACTTTGGAAGTTAGACCAAAAGCAAAAGGATTGGACACAAGGAATGAGCTTATCAAATTCTATGAAGAAAATTATTCAGCCAACTTAATGCATCTAGTCATATATACAAATGGTAACAGATCTTTTCCCTAATTGAAAAAGGTATAGTTGTTTATTTTGAAATGGCTATAACTATTATGCGTGTATATTTTCAGAAAGCCTTGATAAAGTTCAAAGCCTTGTAGAAGAAAAGTTCCAGGATATTCGAAACATTGATTGTAATTATTTCTACCCCTCTGGTCAGCCATGCAAATCAGAGCATTTGCAGGTACATGTTCCATTGCTGACTCTGGTAACTTTTAACTCCTTCAGGATTTATTCTAATGTATGTTCTGTTTTGGCACTCTGTTTTAGATTCTTGTCAGAACTGTCCCAATCAAACAAGGTCATAAACTGAGCATTGTCTGGCCTGTAACCCCTGAGATTCGTTATTACAAGAAAGGGCCATGCAGGTATCTTGGTCATCTTATAGGCCATGAAGGAGAAGGATCTTTGTATTACATCTTGAAAACATTGGGTGGGTTCTGTATATCCCATAACATATTGCATTAACAATTTGCTGATAAGATCACTTGCCTTGTTTGAAAGTTGGAGTTCTTCTTCAAGATAAGGATTGAAATGTTTTTTTAAGAGTTAGTCCGATTCCCATAATGTCAATTTCTTAGCATGAAGATGGTATAATTTCCTTCATCAATCCTTGGTAACTTGCTTCATGTTCTGGAATTGTGTATGGACTTATATCTTAGAATGTTAATTTGTACAAACCAATTAATGGAAGGAGAAAAGTTTTTGGAAGAGATTTTACGAAAGATCTTGTCTAAGTTTGGAGTTATGATGTTTGAATAAAATAAAGTAACTGCTGGAGTTTTTGGTATATTTGTTTTTCATTAATAGTGTTTTTTGCTCTTTTTTGTTTTTTATTCTTTCATTTTTATACTATTCCCTCCATTTTTTTTTTAAGTAGAAGTCAATTTAAATAAGTATGAAAGGAGATGAGGTTTTATAGGCTAATTAAAATTAAAAACTTTTGTTACACCAAAATCTAATTTTTCCCGTTTTATGCATAAGGCCCTGCCTATGTTATGAGCTGCCTGATTTTACAGAAAAATATGATTTGCAGGATGGGCTACGGGCTTGTTTGCTGGTGAAGCAGAATGGAGTTTGGATTTTTCTTTCTTTAAAGTTGTAATTGATCTCACTGATGCTGGTCATGGTTAGATTTCTTTTTCCTCTCCTCCTACCCACCCTCCTGACTGCTCCAGGGTGGTTCTTTCTATGGCTTGTTGTACATATCTTCCCGTCTATCAATAAGCTCTATCATGTTGGTTTGTTAGCATTACATTAGAGGTTGCAAAATTGTTCTTTATTTTTACATTATTAATGGAATCCAAGTTGTGAGATATATTGGTTTATGGTTCCTAATTTTCTATTAACCAATTGACCAATTGATAACTGGGTTTGATTTGTAGAGCACATACAAGATATTATAGGGTTGTTATTCAAATACGTTGAGCTTCTACAGCAGTCTGGTGTTTGCAAATGGATATTTGATGAGGTATGGATATAAATTATGTATTCTGGTGTATTACATGCTATGTACTTGTTTTTAAAAGCATCCTTGCCCGCTTTTTCTTTCAACCAACAAATATTTATGCATTAATTTTTTTTTCCAGATTCCAGCTTATGTCCATTAGATGATCAATTTAATAATTAAATATAATTTCAGCTAATGTATATGAATTCTTGTGTCCTTTCCTTTTCTAGTAATTCTCTATTCTTATTAATATAGCTATCCTTTGTTAAAATAAATTTTCTATGAAAACAGCCAATAAGGAAAAAGAAGAAAGGTGAGAACAAGAAAGAAGACCTATATATCCACAACGTTACTTAATTTGTTTTTTGCACAAGTTATTTTTTATCATGGTTGTTTTATTTTGAAAGAAAAGCATGATATTGAGATGTTTCAACTCATTCTGCATTTCTGCTTTATCACCGACTGCTCATCTCTGTACTGAAGAACTTCTTTTGTTTTTGGTTATGATTATTGCATATCAGTCAAAATGGAGAGGATTACTTTATAGATACATCTACTTTTAAGAAGAAAGACAGTTTCCAAAAATTTTACATCTACGTCATGTTGTTTCTTAATTCATTCTTTTTGTTAATTTTAGAGACATCCCAAAATTGGCAAATGGTCTCATTTAATTGTGTACGTTGATTTTTATTTATTATCAGTTTTGTGAATTGTCTTAGGATATCCTGTTTCTCTTCTATTATTGAAGTCTCATTTTTCATCATCTGAGTTTTTTTTCACTCTCCAATTAGAACTTGAAAGTTTTGATTGTATTAGATAGTCAAAATCTGCAATATAAAGCCTATAGAATGAACTCAAGGGACATTTTAGCATCAACCTCTTTGAGTGATCTAGCAAAAAAATTATATGTTGCTTAAGCTGCAGTGTGGATGATCAAATAGTTCCCTACTGTTTGTGCGGGGAAAGTCAATGTTGTGGCTTAAGAGTTTGCCTTTTCAACTAAAACTCGCTTATCTATTCTCATTATTTTCATGCTTTTATATCCATTTGAAAGAGTCTGATAAAATTTGACATGTTCTTGAAGCTTTCAGCTGTTTGTGAGACCAAGTTCCATTATCAGGACAAAATTCGTCCTATTAATTATGTTGTTAATATTGCATCAAATATGCAGGTACTCCATCTTTTTCTTTTGATATATAATTTCTTTCGTTGAGATGTATGGTGCATGAAATTCTGTTCATGGAAATAACCTCATATATGCATATATGTTGCTTTACAGTTATATCCCCCAAAAGATTGGTTGATTGGATCGTCCTTGCCTTCTAAATTTAGCCCAACTGTTATCCAAATGATTCTGGATCAGCTTTCTCCAAACAATGTTCGGTAACTGTACTACAATCAGAAGCTGTAAATTTTTCTATTTGATGCATATTTTGTAAAATTGTTCTCTGTAGTTTGCAGGTCTATAAGTAGAATTCCATTTATGTGTGTGCAAATTGCCTTTTCTTTGAATTTGCTCACCAAAATGCAGGTCAACTCTCAGATTGTTCTTCATGTGAGAGGACTACGATAGCATTTTAAGTGATTTTAGATTACAGTATGTTAGATATTTGTTGAATGATTCAGCGAAACTAGTTGATTCTTTAAAGTTCAAACTGATTGTTTGAATCCGGTCACCAAGTGCTGGTCAACTCTCAGATAGTTCTTAATGTGAGAGAACTGTGATAGCATTTGAAGTAACCTTAGATTACAGTTTTTTAGATATTTGTTGCATGAAGTTCAAACTGATTCAAGTAATCCATCAATAACCTTAGTTCAGTGATTGAGCTTCTAGGTACTAGCTCATGGCATTTTTTTATTCGAATTATTTATTAAATGACATCAAGGTTGACCCCAGGAGGAAAGGCAGTTCTTTGGGGAGCATGACTCAACTTTGTCAGCATAGAAGAATCAGACAAAAATAAATAAATAAATAAATAAAAATAAAAAACACTCGATAGAGTGGGGAATTGTAAAGCAAATTATATATGAAAATCAGCTAAAATTATGGCTGTAAGATTTTGATGATAGCAGATTAAAATGTCATTTACATGATGCTGCTTTTGCAGACCATTAAATTCTGATTGATCTGGAGTTTCCAAAACCAATCAGCTTTTGTCTGGGGTTTACATGGCAACTTCATTGATTGATGTTTCAGTTATTTTCAAAAAGCTATTTGCTTTTTTGTTATGATCATTGAGCCCTTACAACTTATGCTGTGAATTTGTTATGACGGTGGTTAAACTAATTCGGTCTCTGTCATGCAGAATCTTTTGGGAGTCGAAGAATTTTGAAGGGCATACTGATAAGGTGGAGCCATGGTATGGAACTGCATATTCCATTGAAAAAATTACTAGCTCCATGATTCAGGTCTGTCTCTATGTTCAATTTAGCTTCATTTTTAGACTGGATTGTTAATTTAAATTGTTTGTTCATTGCACATTTGAATTAATTAGTTCAGTTATGTAGTGAAATAATCATGATAAGAGTGGAGTTTGGTAGGACTCAATAATTTCTTATTTTCAGGGGTGGGTTCTTTCTGCTTCTAATGAAAATATGCATCTTCCAGCTCCAAACATATTCATTCCTACTGACTTGTCACTTAAGATTGTGCAAGAGAAGGTACAATATATGTTGCAATTTAATGAAATCTTACTATGAACTTTAGGAGGTTAATTTTGTTTAAATTACTAATCAATTGAAACAGGTCAACTTTCCAGTTTTGTTAAAGAGGTCATCATATTCAGCCTTATGGTACAAGCCGGACACAATGTTTTCCACTCCCAAGGCTTATGTGAAGATAGATTTCAACTGCCCATACGCTGGCAACTCCCCTGAAGCTGAAGTTTTAACTGATATTTTCACACGGTTATTGATGGATTACTTGAATGAATATGGTAGATTGCTGATTTTACAACAACTTGCCCTTGTGCAAAGTTTTTTCTGCATGAACTGGTTTGATTAGTGGCTAAGTTTAAGTTGAAGGAATTCTTACCATATCTCATTTTTCAGCCTATTATGCTCAGGTTGCGGGTTTGTACTATGGCATAAACCACACAGATGGTGGTTTTCAGGTAATGTGTTAAATATAATTTACTTTGCAAGATTGCTACTTACATACATTTCAGTTATTAGTAACTATATAAGGTTTGAAAGTGGCATAAAGAGAACCATAAATTACTGTTTGAATGCATGATAACGTGGTTAAATTAATTTTTGAATTTAGGAGGGACAATGCTGAAACATTATTTGGAAGGACTCTCCTACTCCTTTTGATGAACTTATGATTTAATGATCTATCAATTGTTCTTTTTGCATTTTAAATAAACCTGCAAGTAACTTCTGTTGCTTTTGGCTGCTTTCTATGATAATAATTTTGGTCAGAATTTAAATAAAAATAGAAAACAAAGCAACGGAATTTACTTGATATAATGATGAGCACTTTTCATCATATATACGCATCTTTTCCTCTATCTATTCACAGGTGCATTATTTCCTTACTCATTATTACTTTCAATTTTTTCTCTAGGTTACTCTCCTTGGTTACAATCACAAGTTAAGGATTTTACTTGAAACAATAGTTGAAAAGATTGCAACATTCAGAGTTAAAACTGAAAGGTTCTCTGTTATCAAGGTAACGTCTTAGCCCTGTTCTTGTATGAACTTTGCTTTTATACATCTTTCCTTTATGAACTTTATGGATCTTTTAGGTGATTAAAAAATATTTTCAAATCATTTTCTTACTTTCATTTCTTTAGAGCTTTATCAAATAAAGAAAGGTATTGTAGTTAACTGAAGAATAAAAGATCTTCTGTTCAGTGTTAATTTGTTAATTTTACTTTTCTGGATTTTTGTTATTAATATTGGACAGTTTTTAATAGTTTTTTGTGCACTCCCCTTTATCAGGAAATGGTTATGAAGGAGTACCAAAATTTCAAGTATCAACAACCCTATCAGCAAGCTATGTACTATTGCTCATTGATACTATCAGATCATACCTGGCCTTGGATAGAAGAGCTTGAAGTACTCCCTTCACTCCAAGCTGAAGATCTTGCTAAATTTGTACCAGTGATGCTATCAAGGACCTTTTTGGAGTGTTACATAGCAGGTTCTTTCGCCTTGAATTTTTTATGCTTGATGTTACTTTTATTTTTATACAAGTTGTACATAAACATTTAATTAACATTTTTTGTACAGGAAACATTGAAAGCAATGAAGCAGAATCAATGATTAGGCACATTGAAGATGTTCTCTTTGAAGGTTCAAAACCTATATGCCAACCCTTATTTGCGTCTCAGCATTTGACAAATCGGGTTGTTAAACTTGAAAGTGGCATGGATTATTTCTACCCGTCAGAATGTCTGAATCCCAGTGATGAGAATTCTGCCCTTGTGCACTATATACAGGTAAATTTGCTTATTTGTAAAGACAGCAGTCTGAAACTTGTTTTGGGGAACTTTTAGTTGTGGAGCCTGGATTAAATTTATCCATTTGAGAATTTCCTGTTATGTAGAGGGAAAAATTATCAGTTTGCAATCTGATTCCAGTTTTATGTAATTTAACTTTGGTTAATTAATAATTAATTTTTTTTTTTTAAATGATCTTCAACTTCTGCATAAGCATGCGGTGCTTTGGCCTTAAACAGTTAAACCATTAAACTGTTTATGGAACACTATTGCCTATGATTGGATCTGTGATCTGGTCATTACAATGGACTCTGATAATAAAGTTAGCATTACGGAAAACATAGCCATTGTATTGAATTTTTCATGTGTATTATTGGACAACAAACCGTTGTCCTTGTTCTGGTGCAAATTATACGTACCCCTTATCACCCGGTGCCATAAGGAAGAAGTATCTTAGATCGTGTTTGAATTGGGGGTAGGGCAGGGGATGGAAGGGTAACAGTGGTTTGTGTTTTGAAGAGGGGGCAGGGGACAATATTTTAGGGGTAATGCTACCCTTACGTTGGCAAACATACGTTCGCCAACGTTTATTATTTTTTTTTAAAAAATCTGAAGTGTGAACAGTGCATATGCACTGTTCACACTTCAGTAAAAGAAAAAAAAAAGGCAAAACGTTGGCAAACGTATGTTTGCCAACCTAAGCCGATCATTATCCTATTTTAAAAGACTTTCTATTTACTGTTGTATGCCCATACTATACGTTTGCCAACGTAAGCCTATCATTATCCTATTTTAAAAGACTTTCTATTTACTGTTGTATGCCCATACTGGATTAGTAAAATTGTGTGCAGCTTAGTGGAATCTCAAACTCAATCTATTCCAACCTTTCCCCCACCCTCTATCCCTTTTCTTTTCTCTCTCTCTCACTTTTCTATTCCATCTACTCACTCTTTAACTTCCAAGCATGGCCTAAGTGAAACCATTGTAGCCGTCTATGATTTAGTGCAGTGATCCTTAAAACCGTAAAATGTTCAACCTGCATCCTTCTTTGCCCTGCAAACAATCTTCCAGTTAATGATCTTTCCCTTTACCCATCTCTGACCAAAGAAAATCTCTCATCGTGATGTAGAACAAGTGTGCACAAATTCAACAATCACAATCAACGGGGATATTCAATCCCAAAATATTCATTCATTCAACAAATCTTAATGGAAAAGGAGCAAGGAACCTCTATTTTAGGGAATGAGAAGACCTAGAACCAAACACTTCTAACTGAACACCAAAATACAAAAAACAGGGATAACATTAAACTGGGATAACAATAACCTAACTAAATTAGGATTGAAATCTCTAAGTCCCTAACTACAACCCTGATTCCCAGATAAATATTACATCATAAATCCTAATATAAAACACAATTAACTGCATCGCAGTCTTCCTAATCCTTTGTGCCTACTGTTTAAAATCTTAAATAAATATAAATAGTAGATTGGGATGCCAACAAACCTGGATAAGAGTAACTCAACTTCCCAAAGAAATAAGGCACCCTTCCAACTGTCCAAGGAGTGAGCCCCTTTCTGGCTTGTTGCAGTAGACTATTCTTCCTAATTAATGATAATCAAATGATGAATCTAATTAAGTTCATTACAATTATAACAATTAGGTCCTGTAATATAAGAAATGCCATATTATCTTTGTAAAAGCATCAACTTGGTGCATTTGAGCATATAAACTAAGGTTTTTATAGTGTATTCATTATTTACCACTGTCTGTCCCACGCAGTGCATGATTAATAACGAAGTGTGCTGGAATGAAATTGCACCTATTCACAGTAATGTATTTATGCGTCTCGAAATGTTAATATTTGCTATCCTACTTTTGCTCCTGATAGTTGATTGGATAAATTGTTTAGAGTTGTGTATTTGAAGCATTTTTTTAAAATTTTATTTATTAATTCTCTTAAGAAATCTGCAGGTTGGTCGTGATGACTTTAAGCTGAATGTTAAACTTCAGCTTTTTGCCCTTGTTGCAAAGCAACCAGCCTTTCACCAACTACGATCAGTTGAGCAGCTGGGTTACATCACTGTGCTCATGCAGAGGTGTGTCTGATAGTAGTGTCCTTGATATACATATTCAGCAAGGAAAAGTTACCTTTTTTTTAATCTGTTTTGAACATATGTAGGAATGATTCGGGTATACGTGGAGTACAATTTATTATTCAATCCACAGTAAAGGTATTTGGAAGTAACTTCTAGCTTATTATACTCGTTAGTTAATCCTAATACTCTGTTGGCTTCATAGGGTCCTGGAGACATTGAGCAGAGAGTTGAGGCATTTCTCAAAATGTTTGAGACCAAACTTCTTGAGATGACTATTGATGATTTCAAGGTCTGATAATTAGTTCTGATGATACTTCATTTGTCTTCTGCTAGTATGCAGACAATATTATTCCTAAATTACAACTGAAGAGGAATGTGTCGTTCTCCATATGTTGCACGAGCTACTTTTTGTCAGAGTTTTGAATAACTGCTCACTGGAAGCATGAAAAAAATTGGATCGCATGCATGATAAAGGTTACACGCAACTAATAATATTAGTTTTATTGGAGAAAGCACTTGCCTAGACAGTTCACTCTGATGTGCATATACAAAGTTCAGGAATTCATCTGCAATTGTGCATATTATGAATTATGGAATCAATGTAGTGATCATGTTATTGTTGAGCGCTATCTATTAGCTCGCCAAAAGCAACTTATATGTCATCTAATTTTGTGGCTGAAACATGATTTTATAAATTGTTCAGTGGATGAATGTACCTTGAACAGTTAGGACGAAAGCGTCAGGCACCTCTGCTACCTGGAAATCTTGTTTTTTTCTTATGTTCAATGATTCGGTCATCAAATCAACGTAGTTTGCCTAATGTAACTTGGCTGGTGTTGGAATCTCTTATACGTAGCTAGGTCATTTCCATATTTAATTATAGCAACTTGGCTGTTGGAATATAGCTCATGTAGGATTACATATGTAAAATAGGCCGTAAATCTAATCTGGGTTTTATCGACTGAAACCATGATTTATATTTATGATCTGTGCCACTTTTGCATTTAAAACGCAATTGACAACTATCTTGTATTTAGAGCAACGTAAGTGCATTGATAGAGATGAAGCTTGAGAAGCACAAGAACTTGAACGAAGAATCAGCATTTTACTGGCGAGAGATTAATGATGGAACTTTGAAGTTTGATAGGAGAAACTTTGAGGTATGTTCAAAATTCTTCTTTGTTTCTCTTTTCCCGCATTCTCCCTCTTCTTACTACTGTTTCTGTAATTAACGGAAGGTTTGTTAGAGGAAAAGGTCTCTCTCAAGGCCTTGACTTGATGAATTGACTCAATTTGTTAAAACTGGAAAAGGAGATTTAGTCACAGAATTTCCATTGAGCTGAAGATGTGTTTTTATTGAGTGGTTTTGGAACAGATTGCAGCACTAAGGGAGCTCACTCTTCATGAATTGATAAATTTCTTCAATGAACATATCAAAGTCGGTGCACCTCGAAAGAAGACATTAAGTGTACGAGTATATGGGAACCTCCATTCCTCGGAGTACAAAGCAGAAGCGTCACCACCACACTTAGCTAAAATAGATGATATTTTCGTTTTTAGAAGATCACACTCTCTTTATGGTTCATTTAAGGGACTTCATGGGCAAATGAAGTTGTAAGTTGAATCCTCTAGCCGTATGGAAGTTCCTCACCTCAGATAAATATTTTGGTGAAGGATATTCTTAAAACGGAAGCTTGCTCATAAAAATCAGCTGGAAAAAATGATTCTTCTCACCATTTTGTGGACATTGTAAGTGCTGTTTGATTGGATTTTAACGATCAGTGACATTTTATGTGGGCAGAAAGATATAAATTCCATGTTGATCGTAGCATTTTGTAATTCCTTTATGATGATATGATAGCTAAACGTGTTTTCATTTACTTAACTTAATATTTACCATCGAGTTATACTGTTTACGGCAGTTTAGATAGCTGGTTACATCCCGTGGCATTTGGATCCAACGGATCATGTATCTTTACATGCAAGGGTCACGTAATTAAAATGTGAAACTTTTAAAGGCAGTTTAGGCGGATGCCTTTTTAAGCTATTTTGGCATTTTAATTATTAGAAGGCCTAAATACCTTATCCAATAATCAAATTATTTATTTATATCTATGAACAACTCACTATTTGTATGTATGTATATAAACTCGAGTTATTATGTCTCCTATCAACTTATTGAAAATGTAAGAAATCTATATTAGTGATTAATTAATTTAAAGATATTATACTACTAGTTATAATGTTTTGTAGAATCAATTCACAACTTAAGTGCAACCAAACACGTGTTTCAAATAAATCCAAAGTGTATTTTTTTTTAAAATCATAGTTTGGTATTTATATTATTCAAATGAGAAACTTATATAATTTACTTTCTCAAAAATGTTTTGTAAGAAAAATTCACAGTTCAAATCTTAAAGAACTAAATTATTTAATTATTTCTAGTACCAAATAGATTCAAAAGTTATTTGTGATATATTGTTCCGATATTTTTATAATACGATATGGACGTCGACATGTATTGTATGGGTTTCGTAAATTTCTCATTCACATATATCCTATAGGACAAATGTTTTAGAACCTATTGAGTTCTATATAGATGGACATGATCGATAAACCTGCAATTCTCTGTCACTCCATTCACATAACTATATATTAATGGAGAAGCATACCTACTTTTCTTTAGATGGTATATAGGGATACCTAAATCTACAGTACTATAATAATTGCTGACTCTTTACCAGCACTGTTTGCTTATATATATATGTATGATCTGCTTCCGTCTTGCTCAGAGACTACGTTATCCAGCTATCTGCCAAAACACCCACCAAGAAATAGACAAAAAAATACTAATTAACTAAAAGACCTCTGGTTGATTACAGTAACGTTTATGGAGCAATCTAACATATATACATAGATATACATTACATTACATATATAACATTAATATGCATTGGTGAACTAGTTTCTAAGGAGAAAGTGTAATTGTTACTGTGTAAATATAGGGATCATGACGTCCGCCAGAACCTGATCTTTTTACTGTATTCAACTTCAACAACCTGCACAAAATCGTAAATTATTATTTATTTTTATTGCAATATTTTAAATTATATTAGTGTTAGTTCAAAGAGACTTAAACAATCAGCTCATTGAAAGTAATTTAAAAAGAAAAAAAGATTTCATTACCATTCCCATGGGGTATTTAAATTTCATTGATCTATGTATGGTGGTATTTCATGGCATGGTTCCCGTTTTGACAACAACTTAAGAGTTTATTTTTCCGATTCATAATAGCTAATTCCGTTATATATTTTCTGGGTAAGAATCAACTGGTTACCATGATATCAACCACTAGAAGCTTTTCACCATAAGGAAATACGGCTATTTATTTTAATTTGAATCCAAAAAGAAAACGTAGATAATTGCCAAATTAATGAAAAGAAAGAAAGAGACGTAGCCTTGGCTGTGCGTGAGCATGGAGGAGAGAGACTGAGAGAGAGAGAATTACATTCGAAGTGCTTTGCTAGTGTCAGGGCTGTCACCGAGGACTTGACGAATTCTCAATTCAGAAGAGCTTCCACCGGAAAGCAACTTCAATATGGCTTCAGCTCGGCGGCGCAGGTGAGGTGAGCCGACGACATGCTTTGCATGATGTTGAGTCTCGCGGACAACCATCCCGAGCATTTTCTCACCTTTGGTAGTGTTGAAGTAGCGCAAGCTTCGCTCGACAGAGATCCCGCTCGAGCTGCTGGACAAACAAGACGAAGCATCGGTAGAGACGGAATCAGAGGACACTTTTGATGCCGCGCCTGTGTTTGGCTTCAGGTCGGTGGAGGTCCACGCGATCTTCGAGCGGCTTTTCCTCATAATCTACGCTTATTCATAGGGGTCAGTTTACACAGGTTTGAAAAAGAACTTTGAATGTTCATTTGTTTTCCAAGTTTGAAAATAGAAATATGCAATCTGATCGAACAGTATAAACTTTTTCCAGGAAACCATAACGGATCTGAGGCAAGAAAAATATTTGACAGAAACAAGAATTTGATATGAATTCTATTAAAAGATAAAACAGAGACAGAAATTCGGTAGGAGGATGAATGAAGTAATTTGAGAAATAATCTGAGTGAACAAATGCAGAAACTACTTGAATGGAACTGGTCGCAGAAAATGATCGATCAGATTCAAGTAAAAAAAATAAACGACAGAGCTAATAAATTCTAAGAAATCTCTCTATTTCAAAATCAAAGAAAGCGATCAATCGCAATGACTTAAAGAAGCGAAGGAAAACAGCTTTAAATAATGTAAAATATAAAACTCAGAACGATTTTGTACGCACAGAACTTAAAATCAGATCACTCCTGATTCATGAAAATAGCTCTTCTCACTCAAAAGAGGCAAAATCTTCAAATTACAGAGAGAACGAATACGAACAGAGAATAAAGAAATTAACGGAAGAAAGCTAAAAAAAAAAAAAAAATAGATAGGAAAGAGAAGAGAATCATGAAAACGACCTTGAACTTCGTCTCGCGGAAACGAGCGACGGCAGAGAAGAACCTGATCCTACGCGCTCTGGTCTCCTCAGACGAACCATCATCGTTCGTGAGCGACGAAGAGCACGACCTGGAACCAATCGACAAAAAGCTCTCTGTGCAACTCTTGCTTCTGCTTCGTTCAGGCATCGAGTCCTTCAGATCAAAATCGGACTTGCTGATCAAGAAAGAAACAGAAACGCAAAACACAGACGAATTCAGGACGAAGTGAAGACGCCAAATTGAATAACGAATAGAATTGGAACGGAAGCCAGAGATCCATCGTAGGCTGATTACCGTGGAGGAGAAAGCGAGGGAGAGGGAGGCTTGGCGCAGAGAAGAAGCAGAGCAGAAGCAACAGTTCGTTCTTGTGAACTTGGAAACGGTGACATTCTTTCCGCTTTCTATTTTTGAACTTTGGCGGGTTTATTTCGACGTTTACGAATTTATTCTCCCCGTATTTGTATTGTGGGCCGCCTAAGTGCATGGCTCTTCCCAATCCTCTAACAAAATAATAGTACTTTATTCATGATATAATAAAAATAAAAAATAATAATAATTCAATCACAAATGAGTGAATTACTTTGTACTTATTTATTTTTTTATTTTTTCAAATTTCCATCTTGACAAGTTATTAAAAGTTATCATTAATAGTTTTCAAAATGAGCACTCATACTTGTACGCAAAATTTATGTATTTTTTATCATTTGGAAGCATAAAGTAATAGTATATAAAATTTATGTATTATTACCATTTTTCTTTGCAAAATAGGGCTTAGTGTGAGCCCAATTTGTTGACTCTGAGCTTTTAACTTGTTTGAAAAGTTTTTTTTTTTAAATATTAAAAATGTTACAATATAAAAATTAAATTTTAAAAAAAGAATAGGATCAAATTTGATTACTTAAATCAAATTCATGTCAAGCTAACAGGCCTTCACGTAGATTAGCCATGAATTGCAGAAAACACTTGACTTGGGATAATTTCGTCAAGACAGCAAATTACAGATTTGCCAAGATGACAGCGTGGCAGAAAACACTTGACTTGGGATAATTTCGTCAGGCCAACAAATTACAGATTTGCCAAGATGACAGCAAGATAAGAGCTTCATGAAATAGCTTCCAAGAACCAAAGTTTTAGGAAATAAAACTCAGCTTTAACGTTGATGTACAAAGTGCATAGTAAAACGCTAGCAATTTTACAAATCGCCCGATCATTTGCTTCATCAGGTCATGCAACACGCGTGTTTCAACCCAAAAGAGAACCAACTAAAAAATATAGAATATTTTTTGTGGCATCTTAAAAATTATATATATATATATATATATGAAAGCAGTAGATCATAGGCAGAAATTTTTAGTTGAAAATGCTACGTCTCTTAGAACATAATTATATATAAATCAGGCACTAAAATATAAACCTATAATGAATTTCATTTCATTGGACAATTTCATAACATATTTTTTTTAATTACATGTAACTCCCTAAGAAGGAATAGAAGTGAAAATATAGGGTTAGATTCGAACCTGTAGCACTGCAAGTTTAGTAGCTGTCATATGCCAAGCTCTTGGCATTCCATAACATATTTAGGCCATTATATGCCAATAAACTAAATGTTCTTAACATTCCATAACATATTTATATCTTATAGAGGTTGTCTGTGTTGCTCATCATAGCACTTATCTTCTACTCCTTCAGCCAATAACACGGGAAGGAAACAATAAATCACTTGCCAAAGGAGAGTAAGCCCATCAAAAGACAAGCATCATCTAGCCATACATACACATGCACAAGTCAAGGTCATGAAAACACGCACCATTACAAAAGAAACCTGTTCCCCACCCCCAAACATCTCTTTATTGCAGACCAAGGACCAGGAGAGAGGCCGGGTAAGAGAAAGAGCATAGGGAGTAAAGAGTCTTTTAAGAAGAATTCCTCCCATTGCATGTGCATCTGGTGCTTTTTTATTGGTCACATTATTACTTATACTCTTTAATTAAGTATTTGTGAGAAAAGCATCTTGAATTTTGGCCTAAACTTAATAGCAAAAGTTAGTAGTATTTTAAGAAAATTTAGTATTAATATACATAATTTAATTCTTGAAAAGATTTTTGTTAAGAAAAAATATTTAACTCTTTCTCTGAATAAGGATTAATTTTATATCTAATAGTAGTATAGAAATATCTTATAAAAAAATATAAAAAAAGTTATGTGATAGAATTATTCAGTATCATTTATTTTATATTTATTAACTGATGAAAATGAAGATTAATATTTTCCCCCTTTAAACTATTTCTTAAATAATTTTTTATTAATTATTGTGATTAGGATACTTTTACTTGTTTAATATGCATATTTGGCGGAAGTGAGCAAAGAGCAAGCATGATATGAATAATCATTACAAGAGAGAAAAAATGGTCCCCATAAGTCACGACTGCGGAATGATTCATGGCGTTATAGCAACGAGCAATCGCCAATATCTTTGGCATGTATAGCACTCGTCCCCATAGATTTAATGGATCAAGTGGCAGCGAAAAAAAATAATTGATTTGGTGAGAATTAATATATTATTATATAGATATTAAAAATTATTCTTTTAATAAAAGTTACTAAAATTATTTTTGAAAGAAAAATGACAAAACATATAAAGGTTATATAAAATAAAATAAATGTGCATATAATTGATAACATTTAGAAGCTTTTTCTTTTACTCTGTGAATCAATTCTATCTTACAAGACATAGCCCAAAAAAAAAAACTACATTGGGCTCGGTTTAAGAATTGATTAATGATTGTGGGTTAAGAGACTTGGCAGTCAAATAAAAGGTATTATCAGTTTTTTTTAGACCCAAAAATATTATTATTGTTTCCTTCACACTTGGGTGCCAAAAATTGATTAAAGATGATTAAAACACCATTCCAAACACATAAAATAGAATGAGTTACGGTATAAATATGTTTTAGTGTCTATATTTTAGATACGTATTAAATATGATAGGAGAGGCAGAATAAAATTTTACCACTTTCAATGCATATAAAAAATATCCACACTAAAACGTAATTATGTCATAACTCAAATAGAATATTAGTGAAGCCATTAACTGGTCACTTTATGATTGTCGAGTCACAACTCACCCAAAATGTAGCTATTGTGCGTGAGGTGATGATGCTTAGCTGGCCTTTGAGGTCGCAGATCCGCTGCAGCTACCTGCTTAAGCATATGAGCTGCGGTGGTTGGGGTTGAGAAATGGCTTGATGAACTGTTTCGTTCGCCACGCACCGGCCCCATTCCCTTGCTTATCGTAGAGGCGGTAAATACACAGTGCCCAACAAATAGTGGGGTTGAAACACAAGAATGCTCGCCCGTTCTTTCATTTCAAGTAGGCCACAAGCAAAACATGATGTCAGGGAAGCCGGATGCCAAACCAAGAGTTCCAGAATCCTGGTAAAAAGTTGTCTTCTAAATGCCATCATGAAGGTCCAAGTGAAATGCTCAATCACTTCATTGATAGAAGGCCAAATTGTTCCTCAATCGCAAGCTCTAAAGGGCAAAAAAATCCATTGTGGGGGATAGAGTCCGGATGGACATCAAGACTCAAATCGGGCGAAGAGGAAAATGGATTCAATGAAAAAGAATGAAATTGTATGGGAATCCTTTCAGCACTCTGACAAGCCTCACATACTGAAAGAAATTGAGTCTCGGATAGTGTCGAAGATTTTTAAATTTTGGACATATGGATTACCAAGTTAATGACAAAATCCATATACAAAATGAATTGCAGTTTCATCTTGCAATCTCTTATTCTACGCTAATCTCTCAAAATCATTGTGTCTTGTCTCAACATGTACCTTGCTCAGTACTTATCACATATACTGCACATGGAAAGGGGAAAGGTAACCCCTAAAAAATGAGTTACAAATATGTCACAATTTTTTTAAGTTGTTAAATCTATAATTTTATAATTTAATTTATAAAATTGAATAAGTTAAGTCATTTAAATAAATATTTAATAAAATTTAATTAAAAAAGGTATTAATTAAAATGAAATTGACATATTAACCACGCATGCATTCTAGAGTGAAACCAAGGTAAAATGGGTACCCAGTTGTAACGGCCTTTTCAAGTAACCAACGCCACAAGGCCCACATGCCAGTGGTATATTGATTAATTAAAATAATAATGAAAATGTGAAGCATTACCTATTCAGTCCAATCCCAACCATAAATATACATTGCCAATTAGAAAAAAGAAAAGATGCCAGGGAAGAAGACGGAGACTACCACCCCACCAAACTACTTGTAGTTGGATTCAAGCCTAAGAAACCCATCACTCTTTCAATACTGTCGGCAACTGCAGCTCAGAGGGAATTAAGAGAGAGACATTGGCGTTGTCGGAAAGAGAAACGCGAAGGGCATGTTGCAGCTGCAGAGAGTGTGAGCTTACCCTATTCGAAGGTGCTTTCAGTTTTTCTTCGTGTTCGTAGAGGAAGTTAGAATCACCGAAGAATTGCTCTAGCTGAAGTCAAGCTTGGACTGAGAAGGAGTTTGAATCAAACACTGGTTGGGGCGAGAGGAAGCGAGATTAGTCATTTGGGATTCAATGTTAGTCCAAGACCGTTCAACTCCCAAATCCCCTAAAATCCAAGTGAGAAATATACCCTCTCTTCCCAAAAATCGCTTCTCCGAGACTAAAAACCTTAATTTCTCCGCATGGGTCTGCGAAAACCTCTACAAAATCGTCGCAATCTTGCTCCTAATTGCCACTGTTGCGACCCTATTTTTCCTCCGCGAGTTGGGCGGCACCGCCGCTCTACTCTGCTTCGAAAAACGAGCCGAAGAGCTTGAGAAGATCGAATTTCCACAAATTAATTGGAACTCGATTGATCCAATCTCAGATAAGACCTCCAAGTACGCTAATTATCGATCAGAACGGTGGATCGTTGTTTCAGTGTCGAATTATCCTACAGATTCACTCCGCAATCTCGTGAAGATCAAAGGGTGGCAAGTTTTAGCAATCGGCAATTCGAGAACACCTTCGGACTGGAACTTAAAAGGTGCAATCTTTTTGTCATTAGAGCAACAAGCTAATTTGGGGTTCAGGGTCGTTGATTACCTTCCTTATGATTCATATGTTAGGAAAACTGTTGGGTACCTGTTTGCAATTCAGCATGGTGCTAAAAAGATCTTTGATGCTGATGATCGTGGAGATGTAATTGATGAGGATTTAGGTAAACATTTTGATGTAGAATTGATTGGGGAGGGTGCTAGGCAAGAGGTTATATTGCAGTACACTCATGACAATCCAAATCGAACGGTTGTGAACCCATATATTCATTTTGGGCAACGTTCTGTTTGGCCTAGAGGACTGCCATTAGAAAATGTAGGTGAAATTGGCCATGAAGAATTTTACACAGAAGTCTTTGGTGGAAAGCAATTTATACAGCAAGGAATTTCAAATGGGCTTCCTGATGTTGATTCAGTGTTTTATTTTACACGCAAATCTGGATTAGATGCATTTGATATTAAATTTGATGAGCATGCTCCAAAAGTGGCGCTGCCACAAGGTATGATGGTGCCTGTTAATTCTTTTAATACAATGTACCATTCTTCTGCCTTTTGGGCTTTGATGCTTCCAGTTTCTGTTAGCACAATGGCTTCTGATGTGTTGAGAGGTTACTGGGGGCAGAGGCTTCTTTGGGAAATCGGTGGTTATATTGTTGTTTATCCCCCTACAGTCCATAGATATGACAGGGTTGAGGCCTATCCATTTTCAGAAGAAAAAGATCTGCATGTGAATGTTGGTCGTTTAATTAAGTACTTGGTTTCATGGAGATCCAATAAACATAGATTGTTTGAAAAAATTTTGGAGCTGAGTTATGCAATGGCCGAGGAGGGCTTTTGGACTGAGAGGGATGTGAAATTTACTGCTGCTTGGTTAGAGGACTTGTTAGCTGTTGGGTATCAGCAACCAAGATTGATGTCATTAGAACTGGGACGTCCACGAGCAAACATTGGTCATGGTGATCAAAGGGAGTTTACCCCACAAAAGTTGCCATCTGTTCATCTTGGGGTTGAAGAAACAGGAACAGTAAACTATGAGATTGCAAATTTAATCCGATGGAGGAAAACTTTTGGAAATGTTGTGCTTATCATGCATTGCAGTGGGCCAGTGGAACGTACAGCCCTTGAATGGAGGTTGCTCTATGGGCGAATATTCAGAAGTGTAGTTATCTTGTCAGAAAAGAAGGACATGGATCTTGCTGTGGAGGAGGGCCATTTGGATTATGCATACAAGTAAGTCCAGTTATCTCTTATATCTTCACATATCACCGAGTCATATGATTGTTATTTTAAGATTATGTTGGTTTAGCCTGTATTGATATTGCTCGATTGCATTTTCTCATCATTTATTGGATTTGGATTTAGAAAGGAAAAGCTGAAAATTTGGAGAGTTAACTATGTTATGTAATTGCATCAGCTGTTGGATGAAATAACTCATTCAGAAATTGCGTATGTGAGACATACACGAATTTGCTGTTGTGAAATAAAGTTGAAAAATGCAAAGGATACAATGTGCATCACTTTGCATGTTGGCAAATATTCAGCATATGGGGTGCTACGTGAGTAACTAGCAATGGAAAATTTGGAAACGTTAGTTGTTTCAAATGAGAGGTTGCAAAAATTATGAGAGTAGAGAGTGACTGTTGACTCTACATCAAATATGCAATGGGTGGGCTAATTGGATAGTGATCATAAATTGATCTGATCTTCGGAAACATTAGTGATATTTGATAGAATATACAAGGAGTTCTTGATAGGATATGGAAGTGCTAGCTCTCTAATGACCTTGCATTGTCTTGTTAGAAATGCATTTAATTGTAGAAGACAGGTGCATTGTTGAGTTATGCTTCTTATCTTGCGATAATGGTCTCACAAGTAATTTTAAAATCAGACGTATAATTCAAATTGCTAATCTTCCTTCTTGCATGATAAATTGATATTATTATATTGTCTTCCGTTTCAGGCACCTGCCAAAAGTATTTGATCAATTTAGCAGCGCAGAAGGGTTTCTGTTCCTACAGGATAATACCATCCTTAATTACTGGAACTTGGTACAAGCAGACAAAACTAAATTGTGGATCCCTAATAAGGTATTCCTTCTGTGTTTCCTTTCACCCGAAATATGGAGTTTTATCTTTGGATGATAGTCACTTTTGACTTTAGCCATAAATTAGACAGTTTTGCTATGCCTATAACCTAGTTCTCACTTAATCTTTGCAACATAGAGTCTAAACCATTAAATTTACTAGGTCTCTGACTAAATTGAGACTTAGTTGGTCCAAGAGCCCATACTTGACATTTTGTTGACTTGGAGTTATGGGAGCAGCATTTTGCTAAATTAAATTATCCCTCCTCTCTGCCCTGCCCTAGCTACACACAAAGAGAGAGAATAAGGCTTATAGACCTCTGACTCTTAAATTTGGTTTTCTGAAAAATGTTGATATTATTACCATCTTAACCACCTTAGTTGATGCTGATAATGCAATGTTGTAGTTAATCTGGCTGAAAATTTAATTGCTTTTAAATTTTTTTAAGAAGGCAAAAGAACCATTGAAAGTCTCTTTCTGACATAATCATGGGATTCAGGTGCCTGAGTCTTGGGCTATTGTATCAACCAATGACAACGCAGATTGGCTTTCACAACAATCAAGCCTGGTACAGAAGGTTGTTAGCATGATGCCTGTTCACTTCCAAGTCAGTTACAAAGAAACTCTAACAAGTGACAAGAACTTCCTAATAAGCAGTTCTGAGGTATTCTATATTCCTCAGCGACTTGTAAGTGACTTTGTTGAACTTGTTAACCTCGTGGGCAATCTAGAGATCCATCAGAAGGTTGCAATTCCTACGTTCTTTGTATCACTAGATTCTCCGCAGAATTTTGACTCTGTTCTGGATACAATGGTCTACAAGCAAGAGCCCCCTACTAATTCCTCCACTCTTTATTCGGCTAAAGTCCCTGCTGTTCATCCATGGAATGTGTCAAGCGAGCAAGATTTTATTAAATTGATCAGAATAATGGCAGAAGGGGATCCACTACTAATGGAGTTAGTTTGAAGGTGGAACTATCTCTTGATACAATATGACAAGAGAGTGAGAGGACGCAAGAAACATGTAACACTCCGTTAACTGTTATACGGGACAGTCTTTTGCTTTTTCTTTTTCTTCTTATTTCTTGGGAGGTTTTTTTTTTTTTTGGTCTTGTATCCATTGTTGTAGATTTTCCCTGTATAATTCCATTGCTTTTGGAGATTTTCTCCAAAGAGCCCCTTTTTTTGTTAAAATCTGTAATGAGAAGTTTATTTGTATTAAATATTGCAATTCCAGCTCTCCATTGAAAGATTCTTTTTTCTTACAATGATGAATTTTCTCGTTTTGATTTAGTGCTTTCCCTTTTTCTGATTTCCTGTCCCAAGTATTTTGCATCACTACTGTTATAAACTATTGGTAACATAGAAATTGACGTTTTATTCCTCCTTTTGATGGTAATTATAACATATTATTCGTTAAGGTACTATGTAAAAATGCGATCAATGATCTTCTGCTGGAAGGGCTTGTCTGCCATGCACAATTACATCGTGAAGTTACTATGTTTTGGACAAATATTACCATATTTTATAAAAGTTACTTTAACAATAATGTATTACATGATTATTGTTGAAAATAATCAAATTTTTGCTAAAGTTATTTTGTAAAATGTTGTAACTTCTTATTCAAATGATAGGATGTAAGTTATACATTAATGCGCAATGAGCAAGGAAAAATGTCTGATGCTAGAAAGATTTCTTGAAAACACTCTTGATAATTTTTTAGGAAGTGAAATAAATTGTTATTTTTATAAATTAAATTTTATAAAACTTTCATTTAAAAGAATTTAATAGAAAAGTACTTTTATTTGTAATCATAACTACTGCATTGTTAGATATTCAATAGTACAACCACAAATGGCGTAACGACCCAGTCAAATGATTCCATGGAGACTCAGTCTGTTCCTTTTGTGTTATCACAACGAGCACCCAGTAACCGAGATTTCAAGGTTCTCTCATGTACCGAGTTAATTGCATGAACTTGTTTTATATTTCTTATTAATGTTCTTGTACAAAACAATATGATCTGAGCAATCAACTTCATAGCTGGCTACTATTATTTTACTTTGAACTAAAAGCTACTATCGTTCCCAAGGGTTGGCTGTTGCAACTGCAAAGAGAAAACTAATCCCCGAAAATGAATCAAATTACAGCAGGGAAAACAAAAAAACAAAATTACATTAAAGGATTGCTTCAACAGCAGGAAAAGACCAATGTGGGAAGGCGCCTCATAGACGAAGATGGCAAAGGTACATCAGCAATTCAGATTTCTTCACTGTTGAATACTTCTCTCAATAACAGGTATCAACTTCAGCGATCAATTCCTTCAATTTTGTCTTCCACTTCTGAGTACAATTGCCGGAGCCTCTCAATATTTTGTTCTGAAGTCTCCCAATAGCCGCGTCCATTGGCTTCCAGGAATGTCTGTACCAGCTTCCTAAAGGAGTTTGGATTTGTGTTCATAAGCTTGTTCAGCATTGTCTCATCTTGAATGAAAGTTGTGTTGGCCTCCTCATAAACCCAGTTGTCAACTTGGCCTGAAGTTGCACTCCACCCAACTGTATTAGTAAGTCTCTTTTCAATTTCACGAACACCCTCGTACCCACTAGACATCATGCCTTCATACCATTTGGGGTTCAGCAGCTTGGTTCGTGCATCAAGTCTTACAGTCTCAGCAAGGGTCCGGACCTGAAATATATATCTCCAAAAGGTCAAATGAGAACCACGGACAGTATATTACAAAATCAATGTGACTTGAAGAGAATTCTAGTTTAGACAAATTGTCAAAACAAGCTGGAGATAGGAGGTTCATATGACAATTTTCACCTGGGCATTAGCAGTGGTTGTATCGGCAATGTATGCACTTGGTTTCTTTCCATCTTTCCTAAGATTCTGAACCAAATTTGTTGGATCTGAGTCAAAGTAATGACTGACATCAGTGAGGGAAATTTCTGAAGAGTCAAGGTTTTGGAATGTGGCATCCGCTGTGCTCAGAGCCATCTCAAAGACTTTTCTCTTTTCAGTCATGCCCACACCAGGGGCATCACAATCAAAAGCAAAAGACTTTCGGCTAAGGTACATGTCCTGGAGTTGCTTCTCATCATTCCATGAAGAATTCTCCACAGCCAGGTTTATGTTTGAAGAGTAGGATCCTGAGGCATTGGAGAAAACTCTTGTTGCTGCTTCTCGAACTTCAATCCCAAGAGCTTGAGCTTGTTCTAACGCATGCTTCCTCACATAATTTTGCTCCGCAGGTTCATCTAATTCAGCAACCATTTTCACCGCCCTATCCAGGAGGTTCATCTGCCAATACAATAATGTTAAAACCATGAGCAAAGCAATGGAATGACAAACAACATAGCAAAGATGTTTTCAATAAAACTGTAACCTGAGAGGATTCATACCTGATTGATGAAAAGGTCTCTGAACACTCCTGAGCAATTGACAACGACATCAATCCTTGGCCTTCCCAGCTCTTCAAGACTCACTGGTTCCACCCTGTTGACCCGTCCAAAGGTATCTGCCACTGGTCTCACACCAATCATCCACAAGACCTGAGCCAGGGATTCACCATAAGTCTTAATGTTATCTGTTCCCCACAATACAAGTGCAATTGTCTCAGGATACTTTCCCCCATTATTAGCTTTCTGCCTCTCAATCAATCTATCCACCACTATTTTGGCACTCTGCATTGCTGCTGTAGTAGGGATAGCTTGTGGGTCCAGGGCATGAATATTCTTTCCCGTCGGCAAAACTTTAGGATTTCTAATGGGGTCACCACCAGGCCCTGGCTCCACATATTTACCCTCCAGGGCCTGTTTCAGACTTCCCAATTCATTGTCAGCCACAACCAACTTCAAACATTCTCCCAAGAACTCAAACAATGTTCTGAGTTTTTCCCTATCAGCTCGGTAGAATTTGGTGTCTGATAAGTACTGAATCCATGGCTCATTTATGCCAAATCCAATGATTGAGCTAAGTTTATCGGCCACATCAACAACTTGACCCTTTTTATTTGTAGTTCGCTCCACAAAGGCAGTAATAGCTCCACGTGATGCTTCAGTTATTTGTCGAAGAAGCTCCACATCCTTCAATATTCCTTTGTCACTCCCTCTGTAAACTTCTTCTATATCTCTTCCAACAGTCTCAGCTAGTATTGCTGGGAGTGAAGAAATACCATCTTCCGGACGATCAAGTGCAGCAATATTCACAAGAGTAGCAACTGCTTCCAAAGCTGAGGGAGGCTCCCCAATGACATGTAGCCCACAAGGTAATAGGCGGGACTCAATCTCCATAATCTTGGAATACACCTTTCCAACAACAAGGTCTCGTTCTTTAGCTGGGATCTCCTCCCCCTCATTTGGCAATTCTACATCCTTGTCAAGATTACATTGTTTAGCTGTGCTAATAATTGAACTCACAATCTGTGGTCCACGACCTGTGTCCTTAAGGGACTGGTATGAGGAGATGAGCTCACTTAACTGCTTAAGACCTTTGTAAAGTCCAGCATTTTCAGCTGGAGGGGTCAGATAGCTGATGGTATTTGCATAGCTCCTGCGTTTGGCTATGGTGGCCTCAGACGGGTTGTTTGCAGCATAATAATAGACATTGGGAATATTTCCAATCAGACTGTCTGGGTAACAGACATCACTCATCCCCACCTGCTTTCCAGGCATGAATTCAAGCGAACCATGTGTGCCAAAATGAAGAACGGCATCAGCTTTGAAAATTTTTTCAACAAAAGAGTAATATGCTGCAAACCCATGATGTGGACTTGCAGATTTAGAGAAAAGCAGCCTCATCGGATCACCTTCATAGCCAAATGTGGGCTGAACTCCAATGAAGACATTTCCATATTGTTTTCCATATACCAATAGATTCTCTCCATCTGCATTCAAATTCCCTGGAGGTTTTCCCCAGTTCTCTTCTAATGCTGTGGCATAGGGGGTCAGGCTTTGGTATTCCCGGACACTCATCTTGTAAGCAATGTTTAAATTTGGGCTGCTGAATTGTGCTTCTTTGTCATGAATTACATCTTCAATCAAAGCCTCTGAAGTCTCTGGAAGGCCATCGACATTGTAACCATCTCTTTGCAGGTCATTCAGAACTGAGAAGATAGAGGAGAATACATTGAGGTAGGCAGCGGTTCCAACATTTCCTTTGTCTGGGGGGAAACTGAAGACAGTGATTGCTAGTTTTTTCTCAGCCTGCATGAGTGCATACATTTATTCTGAGAATTTCAAAAATTAAAATTAAACTGCACTAAGCAAATCAAGGAGAAGTAAAAGACAATAAGAATGGAGGTTTTTTAGACACCAGAAAAAGAGCCCTACAAATAGATTCCTAAAAAAATTAGTGCATTCAGAAAATATACATATTGGACACGAAGAAGGCTTAAAACAAAATGAATAGCTTCAATATTGTTCCACAAACTAAAATGTTGAGAAGAAAATCTTTTGTCAACTCTAACTATCATGGTGGACAAAAGATATAAGATTGTTCAATCTGAAACGGTAAAAAAAAAAAAAAAGTAAGATTGATGTATGCGACCAGTCAACTAAGAGTGCAACATACTACATAGCATGTCTTTCCTTCCTTTCATTATAAGGGTGGTAACTGGGAAAACTTTTCTCTCTGCCTCTTATCCACCACCTGAGCTTTTACTCATCTCTTAAATATTTGTTCAATTAAAATGGATATGAGAGATAAGACTCCTACAAAATACTAATCCAAACCCTGCTAATGATCACTTTTACTCTTCTTCATACTACTAATTACATCTCATTTTTGCTGTACACAAATTGTGAAATGCAGTTTCAAAGAGTAGAATTATCCGTTAGACATTGTTTTTAAGTTATAAACAGGTTGATTAAACATCAAATAATTCATTCAAGTTTACTTTACCAAAAACACCAGGAAGAAAATGAAGAACAATTAATAAATATCAGTGTCAGTTTTCATTGGATTATCATATCCATATATCTTTCCAAACAGGACATAATTATAGAATGTAGATGTGAACAAGATGATTGTCAACTAGACCTTGCTAGTTGGACTATACAAATATTGTTTACAACATGGCAGAAAGTAAATATTGCAGACTCAGTTAAGTTATAACTTGAACTGGATATGTAACTTTGGTGTCAGAAAACAGTAAATACCTTTGATTTTCGTTTCAATTCAGCCCATCTGATTGCTCTGATGCAGAGCTGCTCTACTCTCTTATGAAGAGCGTGGGATTTTCCTAAAAACATATCAAATTAATCAACAAACAATAGAGAAACTTTCAAAATAGAATTGATAAAACAAAGTAAGGGAGAAGGATAAAAGAGAAATATGTGCTACTGAAATTACGACCAAGGATGACACTTCTAACCAAGACTGATTCTAATAAACCATAGAAATGAGAGGATATGCTAATTTACTGATAAAGCAAAATTGTATGGTTTTCTCTCAAAGATAAATGTATATAATTAATACACGGGACATATAACTCTTAAGAAAATAATAAGTTCAACATAAACAGAACTTCGAAGGAAGTTGTCACCTGTTTTGGGATCACGACCAGCAAAAACAATCGGCTCCATGCCTCCATCCAGCTCAGGCAGAGCAACTTGCAGAGCTACCTGAATAGGATGCAAACCCAAAGTACTGTTGAGCCACTCCTCAGTTGTCTGGAACACCAGAGGCAAAGCAACAATATAAGGAACATCAAGCTTCCTCAAAGCCTCAACTGCCCTTGGGTGATCTTGCCTTGCAGGACCTCCAACAAGAGCAAATCCAGTAAGCGATACAACCGAATTCACAAATGGTTTCTTAGAAATAGGGTCAATCAAGAACTTCTCTACTGGCCCTGAAAAGTCAAGCCCACCAGCGAAAATTGGGACAACCTTTGCCCCTCTTGCCTCCAATTCCATAATTACAGCCACATAGTGACCTTCATCCCCGGTCACAATATGACTCCTCTGCAAAATCAAACCAATTACGGGTGCATTTGGACTCCTCAGCTTCTCATTAGCATCCCTTCTTGTTCCATACCAGTTCAAATACTCTTTCACATCATCATACATACAAGGAGCCAAAGGGTGCCAAATTCCACTGTCCAAGTACAAAACTGGCTCCGAATACTCAATCTTTGTCCCTTTCAACGCTGGAACATAAGACCCAGATATCATTTTCAGGAAATTTTGCAAATTATCCGGCGACCCACCAAGCCAAAATTGCAAACTCAGTATATAAAGCCTCGCATCCTGAGCCTTATCACTTGGTAAATACTTCAAAACCTTTGGCAGTGTCCTCACAAGCTTCAACATGCTATCAGCAAACCCAGCTGATTGCTTCTTCCTCTTGAAAAGCTGGAAAAAGGGGCTCTTTGATTGCCCAAGCTGGGACATGCTGAAAGAACCCAACTTGTTTAGCCTCATTACTTCAGGCATTGATGGGAATACCAAAACTGCATCAAGCCTGTCCCTTTGTTTCTCCACTGCAGCCTTCACCTTCAGGGCAAGCTCCTCTACAAAAATCAGAGACCCAATAAAAATATTAGCATCTTCAAGATCCTTACAGAATGTTTCATAGGTGGATGCATCACGAAGCTCCTCGACCAAGTAACCCACAACTTCAAAGGAAGCATATTTTGTTTTGCTATTCAGAGCTCGGACGGCAGCGGAGAGAGAAGATTGGTACTGAGCTTCAAGGACCACATATATAATTTTAACCGTTGGTAGGCCCTGGTCGTTTTCTGGAACTATTCTTCGAACTTCTGGGGTGGTCTGTGTGAATAGGCCATTCCCAATTGCAGCACATTTCACTCTCAGGGAAGATTTTGAGTAGCTCTTATTCGCCTTCTTGGGAAGAAAAGAATGAAGGAAGAGATGCTTTTGGGCAAGCGAAGAAAGCTGGTCAACCGAGCTGGGTAAAGTGAATGGCGAAGAAACCAAAGAAGCCATTGATAATTAACCAACTCTGTACAAACTCAATCAGGAAAAAAAAAAATTCTTTTCTTCCAAATTAAAGAAGAGAAGCAAAGCAAAGAATAGATAGTGTAACAGAGAAAGGGCTGCGATAAAGAGGGATTTGTACACTCTCCTTTCACTCTCTAAGTTAAGCTCTCAGTTCAGTCCCGGCGTATCCTATTCTCCCCTTCTTTTTCTTCAGGGAGGATAGAAGGTCGTGGGTTTTATTTGATACATGTAGAGGGTAGTGGACTAAAAGCACTTGAGAACTGAAACTGTTGGTTTTTCTGGTTAGTGGTGAGCGCTAGAAACACGTGGCAAAATCGGTAGTCATTGGTGTTAATTACTTTGAGGTCTTGTTAATGTCATTGTGTGTGTAAGAGAGAGGGACAGAGTGGATATCTTCGTACTCTACATCTATCTTTTGAGCTTCTTGTGATTGAGTTTCTTGAATTCTAATTGGTCGACTTGGATTTCCCCACAATTAGAGCCAGGAGGAGCGAGTGGGAGTGAGGATGTCGGATGATGAGAGAGAAAGCCTGAGATTCGTCATTGCGGTGCAAGAAGTCCTTTTTGCTTGCAAAAAGATTCTTGCTTTTAAGTTCCTGTCTCGAAAAGGAGTTTTCGATATTTTTTATGTGAAACCAATGGGACCTGGTGTGACCTTAGTATTACGCTTCCAACTGACTGACCACAAGTTGCCAATAACAATACAGGAACGGCGTTGATATAATTATATTTTTGTAATTATATTTGATCACGAATTATTTTCAATTTTATTTAAAAAAATAAATTAATCACGTCACACAAAATGTGACTAATTTGTAACAACGAAAGTGTAATATTATCATTTCCGATTCAGGAAAGATATTCCCATCTAATGGGACCTGGTGTTGCCTTGGTCTTACGCTTCCAACTGCCCTACCACAAGTTTACCAATAACTGTACAGGAAAGATATTCCCATCTAGTCCTACGTTTCCTACTGACTTACCACAAGTTACCAATAATATACAGAAAAGATATATAATTTAATAATTTAAATTATTAAAATAAAGGAATTAATAATAATAAAAGAGAAAAAATATTTTATAGTTAGTTTAAGAATAAAAATAAATATCATATGAAAATAAAAATATGTAAATAGAATAATAGAGAATAAAATCATTGTCCTTTCGTTTTTTCTCAATTTGCTTACGTCATTTTGTTCCATAAATTTTTTTTTCTTATATTGTAGGTGAAATTTCGAATTGCAGACTATATTGTGGCACTGTTTCACTTACAGGTTTAATGTGAAGTTTAAGAAAAGAAGAATCAGAATGACAATGTCTCTTTGGGCCGGCAATTAGATAGATATCGAGCAGTATTATATAAAAATGATAGCTATGCATAATTTGTTTATGGTTTACATCTTATATTAGGCAATTGCCCAGCATCGTGGAGACATTGAAATGATACGAAATAATGTAAAAAGTAGTATTACTTACTGTCTTCGTGAAGTATAAAGGTTAATTGATAATTATGCCAACCTCAAGATTAAGACTGATTTACACAACGTTCCTTTTTTATGTTTTTATTATGATTTTTAAGTGAAAGTTTTGAAATAATGATACTAAATTGAGGATTCGATATGGGCATGGCGAAATAGGCCGCTTGGACGGCGGTGGTTCTGTACAGAGGCGTAGGAAACCGTCATTAGGCGCGGAGGCAGAAGTCCCGGGGAAGAAACTCGTGCTTAAGTCAGATAGGTTGGGGGCTCTAATTTTTCAACAATTTTATTTAAATATATTTTAGTTATTAAATTTATTAAATTTTATAATTTAAATTATAAAACTAACAAATCTAATGATTACATACAAATTTTATTCAAAATTCTTTGAAAAAGTAACATTTCATGTAAATGTGTCTACGTGTATCGCTTAGTTTAGCTAACTTAGTAAAGGCTAAGGATTGATTACAATCGAGATAAACGTTGCGTCCACTAAATATGAGACCATTTAATTAACTGGTCATGACATTTCATGAATTGTCAAATAATTAATTTTATAATTTAATGTGTAAAATTTAATAAATTTAATATTTTAAAATTTTTAAAAATATTTAATAAATATAATTTATAAAAATAATAAAAATGTTTAAACAACCCACCACCATTTTCACGCAGGAATTTGGTAAGAAATCCTTACATGGGACTATCCCCATCTAGTAAAAATACCAACTCAACAATAATGTTTCCTAGTAAAAAACTTGATTAATAGCAGTACTGCTGAAAAATATTTCAACAACCAGAAATGCACCAGTAATAACCATTTAGAATGTACAGAGATATATTTTAAAAACAAAAATAACCAATCAACCCGCTGGAAATTAATTTCTGATTCTACTCAACCTCCATAGCAGAATTTGCCTCATCGAATATCCTTTGCAGTTCCTTTACTCTGTGCTTGGTCAACTCTACACAATCCTGAAACCATGGCAACCATCATTAAGTTCTATTCCTATAATTTCAATTTTCATCATCTATGTCCCATTATTTTTAATGCCCTTCAGTCAGTGACGGATATAATAACCTACACAGTTAAGTACAAGACTAGAAATTTCTACTAGGGTATCAAAATTTGAAGTCTTCAATTTTAAAGACTGAACGAAAAGCTACAATAACTTCTGGCTAGGGGAACATTGGAAGGCCTTTCTTTTGGGAAAAACTAATTAAGTCACAACCGCCCATAACACAGTTGGAAGTAAGCCATTTCAAAAAACAGTGTTTCAAGGACTTGCAATCTCTGTTTTCTTTCCATTTCAGAGGAATAAGATGTCAAAGTTTGTAGCCTTTATCAAATTGATCAGTGCTCCAAAACCATGTCAATCTAGAATGAAATTTACTTAATGCTCTTTTTGAGATATGACATATAATCACTTCAGTTTGGATAATAATTGGCTTGTAGTTGGTAACATCAAACGTAATGGGTTGTACATTGTCACATTTAAAATTTTAACTCTTGGTGGAAAGTGTAAACTAACCTGTATAGCTGATGTATAAGCGAGAACTGGTCCCCCTGGTTTGTAAAGAGATACGAGTTGGCTAGATGAATCCAAAACTACTGTTACAACGGTTTCCATAACGGATTCTTCTTCTGCGGTTGGGTCTGCTAAGATGTAGTTCTTGTGAAGTATGCATGTTAATGAGAATGGAATACTTCTTAACGTGAGCTTCCTCATCTCCTTATTGACCGGCTCATTTTCCAGCTTTAGTCCATTTTCCTCTGACATGAGTACTATTTTGCCATCATCATTCATGGAAACCACAGGAATATGCACTGCAACATGGGAAAATATATAAGAAACGTAGCAACAAATAGTACAGATATATTACAGAAGCACTCTACTGTAAGAATGTCAACAGTAATAGATCAATGATAAACATGAACATTAATGTTCATGCAACTACAACTAGTAGCTGGTGGATATAATAATTGGTATAACAAAAAATGCAACCAGATTGCTGGTCAACTACGAAAGCAAGATTTATAGAAGAATACTTCACAAGAAACTCCTTAAAAAAATGTCAAATGCCCAAAACCAACCAAAGCCTAGGAATATGAAATGAACAGACTACAAAAATGACACTAATAACATTAGTGGTTTGATGACACCTTATACTCGTAAAGGGAGAAGGAATTCTTGAGTTCAAGACTCACTGTTGCAAGTGCCATATTGATAGATTAAAAAGGGAAGAAAAAAAGTAAGGGGCATTACAATAAGGTAAAACACATTTAGATTCATTGCTAAGTGCATCCTCTTCGCATGCAAAGGCTCAATTCAGGAAAAGCCAAAGCAGGAAGGAGACATTGACGGACTTTATATTCTTACCGATGTCCATAAAAATGGCATGTTTGTTTCAACACTGCCACGCATTTTCTTTCTTATGTTAAACTAAAAAGGGAAGAATAAGCATATATGATTTTATAGTGCATTCTTTCCAAAAAAAGCTCTAGCTTGTTCCAAATATGACTGGCTGACTTTATATTCTTATAGAAGATGTCTAACTTACAATGAGAGAAGGCAGCAACTGCTGAAAGTAAAGCAGCATCAAAAAGAGCACCATCAGCATCCAAACAATAGACATCCTACACAATAACAATGGTAGCATTTATATCAGTTAAGAGTGATAATTAATACCTCACATCAAAGTTAAAAGACTATGTATTTATCATATGGCTGATAAGCTATACATGATACACGAAGTGAAGATTAAAGCTCACCAAATATGCCATCCATGCAGCTTTCCCACTGACCAAGGACAACTCTTTCAAATCAATCATTCCAGAACTGCAAAAAGAAAGATGGAGAGAACATTAAAAAAAACAGAGGTCAATTTCAACAAGAATCCAATTTGACAGATCAAAAGAACACTCACTATTATTGATCATCATGAAGCTTGTCATTAACCTTTTAAGAATAAAAGAAAATTAATATGCAACAGGACCAAAAGAAACACAAGAGCATGTTATGAAGGAAGCAGGTGGGGCAGGGGCAAGAAATTATCATAGAAAAAAATTGCCAAGTGAGAAAGGAAAGCAGTTGCGTTTAAGAAGAACAAGAATCACAGAAGGATTACACATACTTGTAGCAAAATACAGTTTGACATATTGAATAATGGTAAAATTCTAATACCAATTCTATACACCAAAAGTTTTTACTCTCCAACAATTGTCAATTAGTAGCAGTGAAGTTAATGAGTATGTCTAAAATATCAATGCAGGAGACCTTGAACACGTGAGAAGCAGCAAGAAAAAGTTTATTAAAATGGAATAAAAATGACAAAGACCATAGCATAAACCCAAATCAGAAATTTAAAGGTGATCATCACTGCTTCATATTCTCAAGCATGAGAAGAACAATGCTTGGTAAAGCTTGATAACACCCTCCTCCACTTTCTTAAGCCATCTATAATTATGATTAATTAATAATCTTTGTCACCATAAACCCTGTATTTACCTTCGAAGATCAACAACCTCATTATAACAGTTATGACACTCTCCATATAATGTCCATGCCAAAGTTAAGTACGTGTCAGATAAGTCATGTTAAACAGTAGAGCATCACTTAAAAGTTGCATTCAGTGATGTTTATCACTATCAGTAATTTTGTATTATTTCTCAACAGAGTACATCAAATTAGTACCAAAGAGGCAGACATGACCACTTGCATATGTCTACATCTGATAGAAAATTTTCCAATAAGTATAAAATGCATGCACAAGACCTACCAAAACATAGTCATGAGTATTAAAACAATTTTATATAACATGAGCTAAGAATAAAAGGGGTAGAACATCACCTAAGAAGACATTAGGTGAAATTATTAATAAAGATTTTCTTTCATATGAAATTTCTGAAGATTTAGTTTTAAATAAAACTCAATAGAATCGTTTGGTTCATATAGTCGACCTCACTTAGTGAAATAAAACTGATTTTTTGTTATTGTTGTTATCTCAGAGCTAAGTGAAAGTGTTTCCCTTTTTGTTTCTTCTATTTTTTCAAAGGGTGGGTGTGAGACTTTCTTGGTGTTAGCTTTTAGCATCATTCAGAAGAACCAAATACAACAAGCTACAACTAAGTGTAAAGCGCTTTCAAAAGAATAACCAACCAAAGACTTGCCTTGAAATAGAGTCAGACAACTGCTTTGACACAACTGGAGCTACCTCAGCTGGCCTGCCAGGCCTAACAATTGGAGAACAAATTGGAGGCATGTGGAATTCAATAGCTGAAATAACAGAGATTGACAGGTTAAAATCCCACCCACAGAAGTTAACAGAAATACAAGCTGTGAAGCTGGCAATAACCAACCTATACAGCCCTCATCTGGTGACTCCAAGGAGGGAGTCATAACTTCCATTTTGATAGCAGCCAACATTGTCTGTGTATGAAACAAATTTAAGTCATTAAAATAAATTTCATAACAAAGTTGAGAACCCCAATACACAAAGACATTGCAGAGAATTTGAGATAGGGAGAATCACGAACAGTTGATCCAATCTTTACAAGAGCTGATCCATTAGCAGATGCAACAGCTCCTGATAGAAAAGAGTAATCACCTTAGCTTTCTCAAACATATACTAAGAACTGTCTATGTAAAAGATAAAGATTTTACAAATTGCAAGTAAATTAAGAAAGCAAATAACCAAGAGCTATAGTTGTATCTCTGGCTCTTCCAAGGGGTCTGGCATCAGGCCTTATGGATTCAGCAAGATGGCGCTCATAAAATTGAACAGGGAAGAGACGTCTAAAGGCATCAACCTCCATTTCTGTTGACAAGTCACCAGAAGAATTTGGCAACCCCATTCTCTTGGTGATTTTCTCTCAACTTACAGAAAACCAAAAGTGACAGATGGTAAAATATTAATCCACATAAACCGGAAAATAGAACTTAATGTAAGAAAAAGCAAAAGAAACAGAAATTAGGGATGAAAATGGAATGCATCAGGCAGAGATCAGATACTTCAAAATCCAACCAAGCCAAACCCAACCATACTCATTTAATTTAGAATCTTGGTCATATGAGTGACTCAATTCGTTAATGATTAACAATATTTAATATGGTATATTATGATGTGATCTGGTTTCAGAAAAAAAAAAAAAAAAATTCTCACCAGAAAAAAAAAGGATCTCCCCATCTCTAAGGAGAAAAGAAAAGCAAAATGACAATTCACAAGATCACTATCCAGGAATTAAAATGGGCAGAATTCTCTTCAATACCCACTGAGAAAGCTAAGAGAACAAAGAGTAAAAAACTAAATTTGGCTCGTCAATGCAGATTGGAACTTATCTACTTCAATAGTTCGCTAACACTTGGAGCAGTTTTGTAGTTAAGGATATCAGCTAGTTGGTTCTTTGGCTCCTCGATCCACACTGGAATATATGGCTCTTTGATTAGGGCTTTCAGTAGCTTTTGGGGTCCAAAAGCAGGGGTAAGGACTGCCCAATGGGCTCATTGATACTGAAAGGAAAAAAAAGCCTCCCCCCCCCCCCCTCAAAGAAAAAAAAAAAGAAATAAGCTAATGGGGGGCAGTTTAGTCTTCTCATTTAATTTAACCCAACGTAGAAGACAGACTTAGCTGCATGAATATGGCTGGGAAGAGCTAGAAGTAATTATCAGCATTGTGATACAAATGATGTAACAGCTATACAAAAAAAAAAATGGGTTCAAGTTACCTATAAGCCACACTGAAACTATATGTTGTCTTTCCCATGTAAAAAAGCAATTTAAACATCTTGAAAGAAAACCCATTATGTGATTTAACAATCCCTCTAATAAAGACTATTGCCATATTCAGTGAAACTTAAAGGCCAGTTTGCTAAGAGGCCCAGCAATCAGATAAGTTAATAGATGATAAACCCTGGAGTAAAAAGGGAAATATGAGGGAAGTTAGTTATGAGAAGGTGAGGTCTTAGTGGACAAGTGGCATGAGACAACCAAAAAAGTAGGCTTGGAGGGGCAAGGAAGGCATCATTGTGCATTCTGCTAGAAGTTTAGAGTGCAAAGGAGCTTATTGCTGTGAGTTAGAGAGAAAAGAGTCTTTTTCTTCCTTTAGCTACGGGGCCTAGCCTGGTTTAGGAGTTACCACTTTGGGAAGGTTTCTACCTCAGTATTCTGTATTGGTAATTCCCAATCAAATCCCCTTGTGTACCTTTCTGTTTCTAATGAAATCTACTTCCTAGTCTCTTTCTTCTACCTATTCTGCTCCGAGAATTTCTTGGTCTCTAACAATAGATTATTTGAATATTAGCATATATTTGAAGTAAATTGCTATCAGATAAATTTATTGAAACAAAGTGATATGTTCTGCTTTCCAAAAGAAGCAGAAAACAACTAAGACTGCTTGAATGCTATAGTCCACATAAATGATTAATACGCCTAAAATTTTCCTTCATATATTTCCAACAAAATCTGTTCATAAGCACCATCCAAGTTATGATACAAATAAATGCAATTAATTATGATAAAGGAACTAGAACACCCGAGAAAAACTAGGGATGATACAGTCCCAAACAAGAATATAACATTACCTATTGCCCTAAAGACAATATTATAGAGTTGTAGGAAAACTTGTCACTGTCTTCAAATCTACAGTCAACTTTAAGATATAACCAAGAATGTCAACAATATATTTCTTCAAGATATCCAATAAATACAGATAAGAGTAACATTGACTTCGACAGTTCCTTCCCATGCTTCTAGTGGTACACTTTCAAAATCTAGTCAGTTTTTGAACACTAAATTAACCTAATTTCAACTCATTGCCAGGTCACATCGAAACAAACCCCACTATCACAAGAGTAGTAGATTTAATGAACTAAACATTAGACATGACATCTCCATCAACATCATTATATATTCATTTTAAGGTCTCAAATACAGTTGTGCGCTCGTATGCAAACTATAATTACTCAAAACCAATCCCTTCAATTTCACCAATTAGATCTTCAACTAGCCTACAATAGCATTTCTAATGAAAACAAGCATTAATAACAGTAGAGACATCAATTATTGGACCAATTGTATAAGCACGTAACCAAATACACTCTTTTCATTTCCCCACGCATTTGTATAGAGGTGCATAGTTACTTATAAAAACTGACCCGATCCGGGTATACGATAAGCGATCTGATAGTGAGCAATCATGGACACTTGGCAAAAGATGGCAACTCTCAATGGTACTATTACAATTTTTGTCTACAGTGCATAAATTCACCATGTTTAATAATGCAAAAAAAAGGTAAAGACCAAAAATTGCATCTCTTCATAGCTTGGGTTTACTGCATAGGATTCTTCAAATTTTTTCAATTTTAAAGCAACCATGCCTTATTGCCTTGTTTCAGACAGAAAGAAAATTGTAATTCTCACTAAAAAAACTATACGTGGTACGAAAGCCGACATGTAATTTTCACACGAAGATAACAAGAGAGGAGAGCAGAAACGATATGGAAAAGTTTGCTTCAATTACAGAAAAATGCAATGAGCAACACAAACGCACATACAAATGCAACACACATAAACACAGAGGACATCAAATTACTCGAACCAGAGAAAGAGAAACACACACTCGTTTTATCTTTTTCTCCTTTGAAGTTGCGTTCGTTTCTGCACTCGTGCGTTGGTTGATCCCCCTTTCAGGGGAGAGAGCTCTGTAAAATAGAGCTCATTGTTTGGCGTTGCTACGCGAGGGAAAGGGAAAGTGATGAACGATCTGTGTCTTTTTTTGTTTTTGGTTTGCTTTTTGTTATGGGCTAGGCCCATTTTGCACCGGACTTCCTAGTAATAAAAATATTCTTTTTCTAAAAACACAAAAAGAAGAAACGAAATATTCTACCTTCGTAAAGCGAAGAAACGTGAAGGGCAACGTAACAGAGGGAACCGGAGCAGAGCAAATCATGTGCAATTGTGCATGAAAGCCTAAAACCCTAGTCAATTTAGCGGTGCTCGAAAGTCGGAACTGCTTCATCTTTCATGGCGTGCAATGGCTCGGGTTGCCAGTCCAATTGCTACAAAGACGAAGACGAGATGGAAGCAGGAGCTGCAACCTCATGCGGCAAACCAACAGAGTCGACCAAACCAGGCGCTGCAGAAACGGATTCAATCGTTAACAATCTCTGCATAAAGTGCAAGGTGAAAGACGCCATTTATGGCTATGGTGGCGTTGACGATGGACGGTTTTGTGGTGATTGCTTCAGGGGCAACTTGTTTGGGAAGTTCAGATTCGCTGTCACCTCTAATGCCATGATATCTCCCACTGATAAGGTTCTTGTTGCATTCTCGGGAGGTCCCTCTTCCAGGTCTTTCTCTTTTCTATATTTGCATCAATGGATGCTCTTTGTGTGTGTGATTGGAGTTGCTGCTGGGTGCTCCATCTACTACTTAAAAGAATTTGAGGCCTTGGCGTCAAAAATATATTTTTAGTTACTTTTCAAATTGATAAGAAGTCTTTTAAGCAAGAAGTATTAAATCCTGAAAATTGGCAGTTAGGCTCCTTTCTTTTTCGATAACTTAGCAGATAAAAATTTATGCTTTTCAGGGTAGCCCTACAGTTTGTACATGCCATGCAATATAGAGCCCAAAAGAACTTTGATGCCAGTAGAGATAGATCGTTACCAGTATTTGGGGTTGGAGTAGTATTTATTGATGAAAGTGCCGTTTCTCCAATTCCCTCTCATGAAATGGAGAAGGCAGTAAAAGATATTAATCTTATTGTCTCAAGCCTGGCCCCACCCACAAAAGAGTTGCACGTTGTTCCTATTGAGACCATTTACTCTTCAGATTCTTGTGAAGGAGAGAACAGGTTAATCAAACTACTGAACAGTGTAAATGATCCAACTGGAAGGGAGGATATATTGCTTTATCTTCGTATGTTGGCTCTGCAAAAGGTTAGGTGCTGGATGCCATACTCATCTCTGTTAGGTGCATGCATCTATTTAATTATTGAAGAGTTCATTATCTAAGATGGTTTGTCATTGTTCAGGTTGCTTCTCAATATGGATATAACAGACTTGTATTAGGGTCATGCATTTCAAGAATTGCTTGCCATGTTATATCAGCCACTGTAAAGGTTTGTTTTTGAATTTCAACTGTGTTCAAGCACTCATATGGTCCAAGACAGTTAAATATGAAAATTTGTCATGACTCATGAGTATGTGCCAAAGTTAATGTTACTCTTCTAAATTGCTTTTTTTTTTTTTGATGAGTTCTATTCTGTGCACTTTGGAGTCGAGCATTGTACTAGAATAATTGGTTATTGTTCTTATAAGAACACTTTATAGCTCAACGTAATGGAATCTCCCGGCTTAGTATTTTGTGAAATGGGCAAGAGACTTATTCATGTCATGTGGACATTTTTCTATATGATACCCTCAAAGGCCAAAATTATCAGGTTGCAGTGTCTTTAGCCTAAAATATTCTGGTCAGCATTGATTGAACTTGTGCCTCTCTTTAGTATAATGCAACACCAAGGATATATCATTTTGAAAATATATGTCTAGAGAAGTTTCTGCCATAAATGCCTTTCTCAAGGGTGTTTTAATTATAGATTGAGTCAAACAACATGCAAACCTTTTATTCAAAAATTGTTATATCAGTAAAGAAATCATGGTCTACAAGGTGATGTGATAAGCAAATTTTTTTTTCTCTTTCTTTACCACTTTTTTAAAGGGCGGGGGTGACTTCTTTTTTTAATTTGAGCTTCTTGTAATTATGTAGACTAAAGCTTGTTGTTTACACTTTATAATAACCCTTTTCATGTTGCCCCTCTCTTTTTCATACTACTTAAAATATGACCTTAGTAGTGATGAATTCCCAGATAAATGATGGTTTGTCATACCCTTCTTTTACAACAGGGTCAAGGATATTCCTTACCTGCAGATATACAGTATGTTGATGCAAGGTGGGAAATCCCTGTTGTGCTTCCTCTTCGTGATTGTTTTGCTCAAGAGATCAACATGCTTTGCTGCCTTGACGGGTTTGTAGTCTCATTTCTAATGCCTTTATTGTTTTAATCATTTGAAAAAAGAATGCCCCTTCCCTTCCAAGCTGTAAAATATTTCACATGATTGTAGGTGTATTATTATTATATTTGCATGTTAGTTAGACATTATCATATAACTCTTACTGAATGAGTGTCTTTGGCAGGGCAGTCTAAAGACTTTAGATTGGTCTAAAAGTCCTAGCTCTAGCATTAATGGCTTGGTGTCCTCTTTTGTGGCATTCTTGCAGGTATAAATCTTTGGTTCTTACCCCAACCTTAATGGGTTGATTAACTTATTATGGCTCTGAATTTGATGATTGTTTGTAGAGCAGTGACTGGGGTTGGGAGAGTTTATTGGTAGGCTATGCCTCTGCTTATTATGTGGCTTATTGCCTGCCTTTGTTCTGCTTAGGCATTACTTCAAACGTGATTTTTAAGACTACTTATTGTATACTTTCTTATAGGATCTTCAGTAATTTTCTTTCAGGGCTGTGGATAGGTTTGTTCTTCTTATCAAGTTTGCATTTATTTCATTTAAACTAATTTGGCAAGTCATTATTAGAACACGGGTTTTGCAGGAAGAAAACCCATCTCGAGAGAGCACAATTGTAAGAACAGCTGGAAAACTTACCCCATTTCAGTTCAACAGGATTCCAGAGGTAATTGATGGTGATGTTTCCTTGGCAACTCAAAGACGCCAGAAGAGATATAATCTTAAATCCAATGAATCTGTTTCCTCAGAATCATTTTGTCCTCTCTGTAATAGCCCACTGGACAAGTCTGAGATTGTTGATTTTAGCAATCTTGAGAGTAGCAGCAGTAGTGTCATTTTTGGTGCTGTCTGCTGTTCAAGTTGTCAGTTTCAGATACTTCCAAGGGATTCCTCATTAATGGAACAATTTATTACAGTTTTACCTGAATCAGTCCTTGCCCGAGCAAAGCAAAGCAGCAATGGTAATTTGACTCTGCTAAGGTGAGCATTTGTGTATTGGTCAATTTTTAATTTGGTAGCAACTTAGACGAAGTGCATTGGACCTTCTTAAAGGCCCTAACTTTGAGTGTGGCACCTCTAGTAATCTGTTTCCTTATAGTGTAATCACTTCACTGGTTTATTTTAAAACAAAGGTGGGTAAATGAAATTATGATCAGTTATCACGATATTTGATTATCAGTTTCTGTGATTCCAATGTTTCATTACTAAATGTCAAATCAGAGGGGGTCACTAGATAGTTGAATTTGGTTGCAAAACTTAACAATGCAAAGTTACTGTATCAGATTGTTAAAATGTAAAATCCATAATATATGAATGTGGTATTCTTCGATGGAGGTCATGCAGTCCAGTATCAAAGTGCAAGGGGTTCTCTCAATAGCTCTAGCTCTTGTTTTGGTTTTGCTGCAAGATATGTGGTCAAATGTATTGCATTTTGCAGCTGGATTGAAACTAACTACTTGAGCTATATCATGTTTATTGTGGTCGTAGTTTTAACTCAATATATTTTGGGTTTTCCAATTACTTACTCTTAGTTTGTAGCTTAAAAAGGTTTCAACCATCCCATATGACACGAAACTTCGACCCACTTTGGTGATGTTCTTCTTTTCAGGGAACAAATACGAGATTGCTTGCTTTCAGACAGTGAAGATGAAACTTAGGATCACTTGCGAATATGTGGGGCCCTCAGTGGAAAGGTAGATGCTGGTCGTGGTATTTCAGTTTTCTGTTTGACTGATTGATAAGTTCACTTTTGACCTCTGGCAATCCGAAGGGAGTGACTGAGTTATTAGAGCATTTAAGTATTGATAGAGTGATATATAAAGACTAAAGTTGCTTTTGACTGCTAACAAGCCAAAGAGTCAAAGTTACCACTCAGCTTCATTGGCCTCCAGAGTGGCATCGTGGTTTTTCTTGCTTCCCTCGGCTGATATTTGAGAGCTGACTCATTGTGCTTCAACTAAATTGACATCGTAGACTCCGGTCGGAGATTAGCATGAATATGGATTACTTAATACAAGTCTATGCGAATAAACTATCATTTGAGATTGTCACTCCATCTTTTCTTTTGCCTTAAAATTTCCCTTTCAATCAGAATTACTCAGTTTAATATGTGGGAAAATCATGAGCAAGACAAATTTGCCTACCTTCTCATGCCTTGGTCTGCCCTTTAAAAATGAGCTGTTCCCTTATGAGTCATGAGTTGTGCTAGCACGTTTAAAACAAAACATAGATTTAACTTTGGTTTCCAAACCAAGCTGACACGAAGCATGCGCATGTTTAGCAGCAAAGAATAACCAGATAAAATATACAGAACCACTTCAAACAAGACAAATGATTTCAGAAGTGCTTTTACTTGAACATAACGTGAGCACCGAGGATGAAATAAATACAAGAAAAGGAACTCTATTCCTCAATTGTAGTAAATATTCGACTGAATATTGAAATCTTGACAAAGTACCATTTATTTACTAAATCAATTCAACAAGATCAATAGCATTTTAAAACCTCCACGTCTGACTAACAGTCCGGAAAAAAAGTAGCAACCTGCATTCCAAATCCGAAACTCATGGGAGCAACAAAATTTCACATCAGCCATATAGTTTTGCTGCAAAAAATACAAAACGGAGTCCCATTTTCTTTCCTTGCACAGTACCCTAAATCAATATCTACATAGGTGACACATTTCACTTTACCCATTCAATGAGGAATGAAGAAAAAATATTTTATCAGCATTTAAGAACAGAATTGGTGGCAGCTGAATATCTAAGAAAAAAATCCCTCCAGCTGATTTTCCTTTATCACCACACCATATTTCTGGGTAAAAACTACATCTTTGACTGAATTAATACTAGCATCTGCAGCAGATATGTTCATGTATTCATTCAGGTTGTGCACTTCTCCATCTGCATATACGAAGTTAGTTTACGAGGAGCTACAGAGGGATCATTCAGAGTCCAAATTTTCTAGAAATATAGATTTTCATTTACATAAAAGATGTAACCAATCGTACCATTGGAATTCATTTATGTCATCTACATTCCACAACTATATATATATATATATATATATATATATATATATATATATATATATGCTTCATTCCCCCCCTGTTGCCCCCTCTGTTTTTATTTTTTTATTTCTGCAGCAGCTTAAACTGCTGCTGCAGGTGAAGTGGGGCCGCACTCTGCATGGGACTACCCCACACAGAGCGCTAGCCTACTGCACTAATTCTCTAAATATTAGATTATGACAACTTCCAAACTCATGATAAAGTGCAATCTGTGATATTTGTTTTCCCCTTTCTTAACCTCAAATAAAGAACACTACTCCTCAATTAGAAGCAACCACGCAGACAAATTATTGCTGCTAAGTGCTGAGTCACCAAAGAGAACTTCAAGGGCCTAATTTTACAAATCCCTCTCCAAACTCTCCAATAATTTTGTTAACTTTCCTTCAAATAGTGCTAAATGAACAGGATGTTTTGCAAAGAAAAGATAAAGGAAACTACTTTATCTAGAGTAGATCAAGTTACATTCAGAATGGTGGGACCCATAAACAGCTAAAATAAAGGATACAACATCCAAATAACCATACTGTACACATTCTGTGCAAAATCTTCAAAGCATTTAGTAATTTACTTTTCTTTCTGTTTTCAAGTAGGAACTTTACTGTATTTTAATGGGATTCATTCCTTTAATTCTGCAAGTCAGGTTATGTTAATCAGATATTATTATATATGATGGTTTTTAAAACTCTTTCTTATCCTTTCTGAACAATGTTAGAATAAAGAATCTAACCAAGTAACAAAATTAGTTGTTGACCTATTTTCTCCATTCATTTACTTAGTTCTTTATGACATAGGAAAAGGATCTGTGTAAAGTCTACATTCTAATACAATTGTTCCCAGAAATTACCTTCTGCAACTATAGGTTCATATAGAGGAGGTTCTGCAACCCAATTTCCATCAGAATCTTTCATGTGTCTTCTATCAGATGCAAAGGAACGTAGGAATATTGGAGCATGCACAATTCGGAATAATCTGATATTCAAAGAAGCCATTTCATGTACTTGGTCACAAACCAACACTTCACTGATCAACAAATGATAAGTTGTTGCATCAACAGAGGTGAGAAACATAGAAAAATAAATTCTGACAATACAAAGGATACTCTGGGACAGAGTTCGATTACATTTGACTTGGATAAGCATTTAAGAGTACAAAAGTAAAATCTTACAAAGAGAACACACAAGCATTTTTATGTAAAATTTTCCTACTGCAAGACATTCCACATGGTCAGTCGACTAGGAGTAAGCACTGGTCAGACAAACTATATAGCCAGATGGTGGTGAGAAAAGCTACTTTATGCTTGATGATCTACCAAGAATGCAAGGTTGCACTTATATTGTTTGGATGTAATGTAGTTATGATAATGTTAGAACCAAAGCACAGAAATGCACCAGAAAGGATGCCAACAACTTACCACACCTCTGACTTAGCCTAGAAATCACGAAACTTAGGATGTCATAAGAGAATCACCTACTAGATTAAATCTGAATGCTTAGTACCTAAACAAACAAAAAATTCGTGCATGGACTTCAACAGAAAATGATGCACCTTCATCAGGTCATTGATAAATGAAAAAAACTAGTTTGCACCAAAAAAAAAAAAAAAGATTATAGTAGCAACTTTACCACCACAATTTTTAGATATATTTCCAACGCGAGGAAGTATAAGGGAAAAGAAATAATTGAAATAGAGTTAATCAACATTTATGTGTTTTTATCTAGCAATAACAATGACCCCATCCATCCATCACAGGGTGAATGGACTTCCATTTCTTAAAAGGAAAGTCATAGCTGCCACAGTGTGATGAGGCATTCCTAGACATGCATTATGACCAATGACAATGTGAATGGGAACTAAATTATAATTCACAAAAGTACCCAAGATAGAACAGAACAAAACCAATGAGCCAGAAAAATTAATGGGGTATTACCTATGATAATCAGGGAAAAGTTGAAAAGATGGGCGAACCGTTTCTGACACATATGAAGCTAGAGGTGAAGGAAAAGGAAGACTTGAATCTAAGTCCCACACTAGAGGAGCGTCTCCTGACTCTCCTCTTTTTTTCTGTAGTATCAATAGTAACTCATAAGATGCAAACGATAAATAATCCCTTAAGTAACTGAATTTAGATAAAACCAGTCCACTGCATCTAAGACCTACTTAGCAGGCTGCCTCGAACAATTCACAGGAAGAATGGAATTTGCCATACCTGAATGCAAATGACATGATAATCCCAGAGAATAACACCATCTGCTCTTTTGCTAGCCTTTTGATGCCAGAGTGGAATCTAGAAAATTAAAAGAGAAATGCTTCAAATACTAATTAAAAGTGATATATAATTTTGAAGCATATTACAAGGATAGCCCCTTCCTGTCAGACATGCAATGCAATATAAAAAGACAGTGTCAGCATTGCAGCAATCGGAAAGAAGCATATGTTACAACAGGTTAACACTGGCTACATTATAGAAGCAATTATAGACAACTCTTGTCCAATTTGTACCCAAAGGACTCTCTTTCCCACAGTCACTTCCCTTCCCTGATTCCATATGTGACCATATGTTGTACCAACTCAACATATAAAACGAAGTCTATTTCAAAAGAATCGAACTCTAGTATAGAAAAATTGAATGTCAAGGAATTTTCAAGCTGATAAAATCTTTTGTCTTGAATCTTGATTACCTTTCAAAGTATCAAGCAATTCTACCTTGAAGAATGCAGAAGCATATATATCCTCATAATGCATACCTGTTTTTTCTCATTCGAGATAAAAACAACAAACAGATCAGATCCCTCAGCATCTGCAATTCCATCAGTGCATAACTTCTTGCAAAGCAAGTATACATTCTCCTCACTACAAAGTACAAACGAATGAGTAAATAGATCATATGCTGATACAGGAACTGGAATTTCAACTTTAAAAAGAAATGCTTCAAACAACTGCCAAAAAAATCTAATTCATGTTATATTAAATGAAGAAAAACTGCAATTCAAAACTTGATATATTACAATAATTTTCTGTATACAATAAATTCTGCAAGAACTCCTCTAACAAGATAAAGTACAAATGGAATTACCACTTCTATAAAAGATAAAAATATTGGCCCCAAAGACTTGATTAACACCAACACATAAAAAAGTTTGTACGTTTCATAAAAGAAGCAATCAAAAACCAAAACTGGTTGCTGTCAAATGTGGGAGCATTAGAATTTTCTGCATCATCTTTGACTTTATGACTGTTCCCCCTTCTCAGTTATCAGGATGATGTGATATTAGCAATACGCAGAGCATAACTATGCATGATCACAGTTCATTCTAGCAAAAACCCTAAAAGGTTACATGCTAAAAACAGGGAGATAGAATTACCAATACAAAGGGGTGTGTCGGAAATGAGAAACCCCCAAATTGCTTTGTTCCAAATTTGAGGTAGTCATCCTTCTCCTCCTCCTTCGTTCAGCAACCTCTCTGCACCAACTACAAACACACCTCCTCTCCAGCCAGAGCCTTTCCGATCTGTGTGGGTCCCACGACGCACTGGGCAAGCATGGGCTGGGAATAAAACACAAAAGTCAGCCCAAACCTTTAATGAAACGCTGCGTTGAGCGCCTAACATTTACTTCTTCCCTGCCTAATTGTTCTACTCGAAAACCCCCCCTGCGGAAGCCTCACACTGCAATTTGAGAAATACGACAGATTGCGCGCGCTTCTTCTGCTGCAGTAGGAGCATTAGGGCACGGGAAATCGATGCTTTCGAGCTAGTTGAGACGCACTGGGGTAGAATTTTTAAGGTAGCTTATTATTTGAAACTCCATCTCCAACACCAACAACAGTTAGCATGCAATAAGCATGGAGCTAGAGTCAGAAGACTCCACCCACCCCATCTCAGTTACGAGCGCCGCCAACACAACTGGGCCACCGTCAGAGTCGCGCCGTCGATCCATCTGCTCTAACTGCTTGCGGCCGAATCCGGTGTGCCTCTGCCACGTCCTGCCCGAGCACCCGATTCGGTCTACAACCCGGGTTGTGATCCTCCACCACCCGCATGAGGCACAGCACAAACTCTCTACCACGCCAATTCTCGCCAAAACCCTCCTCAATGCCACCACCATCACTGGCCGCCGCCTCCGCCCTGGCCTCTGCCCTCTCTTGGACCAATCACCTAACGCCATTTATCTATTTCCGCCGACCCATGGATCGCCGGCTGTCAACATTGCCCACCTCAAATCTGAGGATCTGATCCGAAGCAATGAAAAAGACTTGGTTTTAATCGCTTTTGATGGGACTTGGAAGCATGCCAGGGAAATGGTGAAGGCGAGCGACGAGTTTCTTTCAAAGTTTGCCAAAAGGGTTTGTTTGGAGATTGACGAGAATGTGAGTGGTGGGAGCATATACGACTCCCAATTGATACTAAGAAAGGAACCTTTTTCTGGGTGTGTGAGTACAATGGAGGCTGTGGCCAGAGCTTTGAGAGTGCTTGAGCCAAATGGGTTGGAGATTGAGAGCAAATTGATTGAGGTTTTGAGGGAAATGGTGACGTTACAGGCTAGCTATTTGAAACCAATGAAGCCGAGGCCAAAGGTGTTGAAGAAGGTTAAGGAAAAGGAGAAGCAAATGGAAATGAATGAGACTTCTGTGCAGTCAAACACTTGAAGACATTATAGTTTTGTTACCGTACCAAACACTAATCACAACTTGTGCATTTGTGGTTTATGTGCTGACCAACAATTCCTGTGGCAATATTAACTGATTCAAGATACTACAGGGTCGACTAGTAAAATTTAGTTGTTAAATGCCAATGTTTGTCTAGGTTGATCCTTTGGTAAAAATGTATCTTTGTGATGGGTGGAGATTGATACAATTCATTATTGAATGAAGCAGTTTGGTCTTCGTGGGTTTTAATCTCACATTCTTGTAATCTAGGCAGGCATTGTAAGTGAGAAAAAGCTCAATCCTGATCAGTCTAGGAGACAACTGTGATTCTGTGTTCAATTGTTGGATGAAAGCATACAAAGACAGCAAATGCTTGGAAGAAGCCACAAGCCAAATCTGACCCGGAGGCCACAATCCTCGCCATAGTATATCTCTCATATGAAAAATCCCCGCTTCATGAAGATACTGGTAATATGATTCTCGGATTACAATACCGACCCGGATACAGATTTTATAGGATGAAGATCAATGAAAAGCCTAACACATCCTTCTGTTGTTTTACTGATACGGTTACCATCTTTATTTGACATGAGCTACAACATGGGTATGTCGAGTGAACTTAAATTGCATACAGGGGTATTTGTGTAGTTCGGTTCACCTGCTGATGGGAATGTAACTTGTTTATTTGTTGTGATGAGTAATGGAATACATTTTTGCGGATACAAAAGGTAGCAAACTACAGAATCAATTGCAATGGAATAATCATAAATTTTCAACTCTATATTTCTCCTTTATTCTAACAAATTAAATTTAACAAAAATCTCACAAATACATATTATTAAATTGTGAAATTTAACTGATCTAACTGCATACATTAATTGCAAGGTTTTTATTAACCTCATTTTATAAAGCTGCCTTTCCCTCATTTCTTTGAAAGGTTTAGATGGTTGTCATAGGACGCATAATTCAACCAATTTAAGAGACTCATGGAAGCTTTAATTTGATACCGTAGTTTGTCAAAACATGAGGTGATTTGCTAGGCAATCACTGCAACACCAAAGAAGCCCTCCCATTGCTTTCTTTCCAAAAAGAAAAAAAGCCCACCCACCTATGCTGCTTGTCAAGATCACCAACTTATGGTTGACGTGTGAAATTCAGTTTCCATGAAGGAGCCTACGTCTTGGAACAAACTCGGAGAGTCTATATAGGAACCAAAATATACGCATTGGGGTCACCAGAGGATGACCTTGAGCTTTAGTTCCAACGACTCCAATTGACCTCCATGACCATAAGTTGGCATTTGCTGCAGGCCAATGGGAAGCTTACCCAAATTGCCAAAGCCACCCATTCCGAAACAATTTGACCTTCCTTTTGCTTAAAAGGTGGTTCATTACTAACAAGGCCAAGGGTTGAATTGGTTTCGTATGGATTCGTCGCTAGGGTGTATATGGCTCAGAGGGAGTCATGCTCTGGGAGAAATTGCAGCTTTGAGGGGCTTTTATATTGGTTTCCCAGCATATGGTACCCCCGTTGTCATGTCAGTACGTAGCTCAACTTTGAAGCGAGGTATATTCAAAGTGTTCAATATAAATCAACGACCGAAGGAAAGGAATCGAAGACAATTACTGCTAAAGTAGATTTCTGTCTCAACTTTTATAAGCTTTATGAGGATTCATAGCTTAAAGATTTGGCAAAGATTAGAAAGTGATGTTCTTATGCCAAACTTTTACCTCAAGGGCATACCATTCAAAAGTTTCAGTCGGGCACTAATTAGAAACATTTGATGTGAACATGTTGTGAGTGGTTAAGTTACAATTGAATTACCACAACTTTTGTATATTTTAGTTACAGAAATGCCGCTGTGACATATTTCGAGACAGGCAAATCACACATGAAAATTTCATCAGCATCTGAAGGTAATAAGATAGATACAATTTTCCAAATAATCATAGGTAAAATGTAGCTATTGTTATAGACAAGAATTGCGTGTATATATATACACACACGCGCCTTTGTTTTAATTATTTCTTAATGGAATATATATATATATATACATATATATATATATATACACACACGTATATATATATATATATATATATATGCGTGTGCGTGTGTGTGTGTAAATGTATATCTTAAAAGAGAAAGAGAATATCATTATATTGGATACTGTCATTTACACAAATAGATGTTTTACAATTTTCTTACAGGTTTTTCATTAAGTCAATATATGAAAAACTGAACAGGGCATAATATTTTCTGAACAATGCAGATTACGTGCATATCCTGATCCGAGCCGTATTTCTTGTGGCGCAACTTTCATGTTGAAAACATATCGAACAGCTTCCACAGCAAACCAAGACAAGTAATGATGCTCCTTGTTGGGAGCTTGTGCATGGCTTTTTGTCGCCAAAGAAAACTCATGATGAATAGAATCTCAAAGACAACCAACAGCGGAGATGCTAAGGTAGATTCTTTCCAGGAAGTCCAATTTGCAATGTTAACGCCGCAATGGCTTCAAGCACAAAGTAATGGTGACCAGGCTTAAGCAAATTGATCATGCAGAGACCATTGGTGTCAAGACCACGTTACTAGTCCCGCAACTCCAGAAAAATTCACTTCAACACCGTCGCAGCCACCATAAGGTACCACTTATACTCGCATGTAAGGATGGAAATAGGCCATGTCAAGTCAGGTTTTGTCTAAAACAGGCTAAACTTGAATAATAATATTTAAATTATTAGCCTAAGTCTAGCCTATTAGCCTAATGTAGGCCAAAATTTATGCTTTATTAGCTAACTTGGCTCGAGAAAGTATAAACATGTTGACCATTTTAAGCCTGCCAGTAAAAGAGGACAGTGGGCCTATTACCAAGCCTAGTAAGTCACAAAATATATCCTTATATAAATGTATAAAATAAAATATTATATATTGTTAAATAACATTGGCAGATCTATAGGCTTGCAAACCAAACTTTATCAAGATAGGCTTTGGCATGTTTTCTAAAAATACCTATGTCAGAGCTTAAGCCTAACTTAGAACTGTTAGACAGACCATTTCGTCTATTTGCACCCTTACTTATGTCCAATTCTTAAATTCAGAAATGACATTACAACCTCAGCTATAAATTCTCAAACAGATTTCAACTGGTAGTGATGCTGATATCACTCATCCTGCGGAGTAGAAGCTGAAGAACAAAAGGAAAATTAACCAAACTTTGTGCCCAATATTTGCAACCGCAAAGAAAAGCAAAGGACAGACATGATGATGGCCAACAGCACCAATAGATGATCGAGAAAACACAGCTTCCATGAAGGAGCCATAGACTAACAAGAAGCTAATGAGGCTTATAGATAAAATATGGGCCTAAAGTGACAACTTGATAGCCATTTTTTCGGTATAAAGAAATAGGTAAATAGGGATAGCAGCCTGATAGATTCGTCAGAGAGTATTATGTCCATATCAAATTTAGTCGTTGCTAGCCCACATCAAAGGAGCATATTCTGTGTGTGGCCTGTAAACTCAACTAACATATAGAACACTCACACTCCCCAAAAGACAATGCATAAATTTAGCCTCATCGAAAAACTGGGAAAAATCAAAGCCAAACTTATTTGGTGAAAAGTTCAATTTCTCCATCAGTGAGCCACAGCACTCGGTGGCTACTTATTAACTGTTTTGTGAGTGGTGTTAAAGTCACATTCTTAAATCCATAAATATTATATACTTTTTCAGAAACTAATAAAATGAACCATGTCATTTCAACTTTTTTTAAAGAATATAGCCCTTACACATAAGTGTGAGGGAGTGAGCCCATCATTCTCCCCATGATGTAGATTAGCATGGCTTTGATGGCATAAGTGAAGTGGTGAGCGGGGAATGTAGCAACTGTTTACAGGGTCTTGAGGAAAATAACTAGCAGGGACAAAAGAGTAAAAGAAATGGAAAATAAAACTTAAACACACAGTTACATTCTTTGTTGTCACCTGCATCTAAGTATGATTCTTAGAGTTAAAAATAGGTCAAGTTATCTCTCAGAAGCCAGTAGAGCCTGGCCTGTATTAGGCTTAGCTTATTCTATAATTTAGTCTAGGTTTAGGTTTAACAGGAGGAATATTAAAAAAAAAAAAAAAAGGATGAATAGAGATGATTTTAATTTACAGTTTTTCAACGTTCTTCCTCAGGAGTTGATCAGGATTACGGCAATAGATAACTTGTATAGTGATGGTGTAATGTAGTCTCTTGTTTTTCTCTCTACTGTATTAAAAAAAAAAAAGGCCTATTTAATAAAATAGGTCCGATTGTATAAAATTTGTCATTACATAAGCTTTTATTAATATCAAGAAAGAGTTTTTGAATAAATCATTCGTTTAAAATTTTTATCAATAAATTCATAATTTTTATATAAAAATTTATTTTTTAGTAATATTAAAATTTTTAATAATATGACCTATAAATTTAACAAACTTGCCTGTTTTATAAATAATTGATAAATTATATTTAATATTGTAATTTTATATTCCATAATTGGTGAGTAAATGAGGAAACGAAAACGTACAGTTGAAGACAGCATAATTGCTGATTCCAGACTCCATGGAAACGTGTTCAGTAGAAATTAATAAAAAAAACTATCATAATAGTCAGTCCATAAGCTCCGAACATGGGGCTCTCCTGCCAGCCAATCTGCCAAGCCATTGGCCTCTCTGTAAATATGTTTTAGTCTAACCCCCCATTGTTGCTTTATAAGTTCTCTGGCTCGATCCACTAACAGAGCATAAGGGTAATACTCTTCACGGCCACGAGTTATTTGATTGTTGCGTAGTTTATTCCCTTCTTTCTAAAAAAAAAAATCTACCTTAACGTTAGCAGGCCCACTATATTAATCTGTACTTCTTTTAAATATTTATTAAAATTCAATAATATTAGTTTTTTATTTTAAATTTATAAAACAGGCCAATATGTGAGGGTTAGCTTATTTTAATTTTAAAAAATAATAGACAAAAAATTAATTATGAAAAACTATCACGCAATTTTATTTTATTTTTAACTAAACGTGACCAGTATTACTAAGCTACTATTTGTAAGATAATATATATAAATTATAACAATGTATTACAGGGGAGAAACGATGGACAGTTAGAAATAAAATGAACCTTTTTTTTATCAAAAATAAATAAAATGTACTTTTATTTTTTCACCTGCTTTAGCTGCATTAATAATTAAAACAGATTCATATGCACTTTTTTTCATCTTTTTCCTACAGTAAATCCAAAGTTATTTCCATTATAAAGATATGAAACCACACACAATAACAGTTGATTATGTTTTAATTTATTTTGTGATAAGTTATATATTTAAGATTTAATTTTTAAATTATTTTTTATAAAAAATTAAATTATTCTACAATTCTATGTTACAAATAAAATTAATTTCATTTTTTAGAATAAACATACTCAAAGTGCTACAAAAATATAAAAAACCAAGTGATAATAGCTATAATAACAGGAGGCAATTGCTGACCAAAAAAAGAGCACCATAAAGTATTGATTTTAACATCATTGTGCATCAACGTATACAGGATCCATCAGAAGAGGAAACAAATTTTGCCAACAAAACAGAGGAAACAAAAATGTCGAAAATAGAAAGCTTGCTTGGGCTTCTGATCCTCAGAACAGCCCTCTATCCCATCAGACTAATGGACAAAAAGCAAATAATCCACTCCACGCCTATGATAAAACAAATAGCCTAGTATTTCTTTGGCCCAAAACATCACGCAAAATGGCCTTTTTAAATATTTTCGGTCTTAAATTTCTAAATAAATTTATAATATTACTTTATTTCGTATCTGGCTTCTCATCTGTTGGATACAGGTCAGTATCTTTTAACTTTTTTATTAGAAAATTAATGTAATTTTTATCTTTTAATTGTTTGAAAGAGTATATATATATATATAAAATAAATTTCAACAAATGATAAAATATATAAAATAAATCTTAAGATTTTAAAACATATAAAAAATCACGGCAACTTTCTAAGAAGTTTAAGAACATTTTCTATTAAGTCATAGGGATTCAATATGAATTATAGTGTCTTCTTGGTCCTCCCCTCCTTATTTGCAACAATTTTATTGCTTTCACATACATTTATTTACGAAACTTTTATATAAACTAAATAGAAGTTAATTTTTATTGAATATATTAAAAATAAATAAAAATCAAATGTTATTTAACTTACATGAAAATTTTGTAAATGAATTTACATTGAAGTAATCCGCTTTAGTTTTGATTCACTTTGAATTTTAAGTGTTTGACGTAACTTTGACGCTTTTTTAATTATTAGTTATGATAAATCTTTAATCAGAATATAAAGTTGAACAATATTATTTTTATATTTTTATAAGTATAAATTTATTTATAATTTTTATTTTTATTTTTTTTTAATTTTAATTTTAATTTTTTAATAATTTTGTGACGTGACCAAAGATGTGGGGTATACATGTACCCCCATCATCCCCTTTTTTTATTTGTTCTCATAGCTTATGGTAGATGGCCGAAACAACTGTGCTAAGTAGTCATTCTACTAGTTAAATGAACTAGATAACAATTGATGCAAAAATTTGTGCCTTAGGATAGTGTACCCAAACAACCTCGTTTTATGACAGTATGTGTTCGACACGAAAAGCTCCAACTACAAGTCGTTGCGAAAGGAAAACGGTGAATTGCGTTGTTAATTGACCCAAATGTGGTAAACTGTCATCCCTTCTTTACAGAGAACCATGTCTGCATGCATGGAAACTGACATCATACGAGACATGTCGCGGACGCGAACACCAACACTCTGATACAACAAAATTTATCATTCTTACGGTAGGGCGTGCAAATTGAATTGAGCTGGATGGATTCGAATTCAACTTGTGATAGCATATTTTAGTTGATAATAAATTATTTTTTTTTACAAAATTTGATCTAAATTGATCAATCAAAATACACATAAATTTAACAAATTAATTAAAACCCAACCAACTTAAATTTGAATATATTTTTAGTTAAGTTTAAATAAAAAATTAAAAATCTGAATTTCTTAAATTTAATCAAATTTTTTCTTCAATACAACTCCTATACATTCCAACTAGCTTGTGCATTTTGTCTTGGTTTCGTGCCCGCCAAAGGCAGAAACCAACTGCCAATCAATTTTTAGGGTCAAAAAGAAAAAAAATGTCCCATATTTGTGACATAAATGGCTTATGTATATGCCGCTCCAATGTGGCTCTTGGAAAAAAAAAATTCTAGTTCGAACATCAGCAGCTCAAATCGAAGGGGTGCTTGTCCGCCGCCACCTTGTAACTTTGGTCGTTTTAGACTTTCAGTGGAAAATAAATCAAATAATTTTCATAAAAGTTGTGGCGGTGACTCCAACCAAACAAGACGGTCATTGTTTACCAAAAGACAGTCCTCTCCCTCACCGGCTGGGCTACTTCCACAACGGATTATGCCATCTATCAAACCGTCCAATACAAGATTTTACAAAACCTTAAACTGTTGCATCCATCCAATATAAATGCATATGGTTTTGGAAAAACGTCCCAATCCTCACAAACAGCCTAAACTAAAATTTGGGCTGTTTTGCTTAAAAAACATGTTTGCCTTGTTTAAATTTTAACTCATGCAATTTAAAATATAAGATTTAAAAATTTTAAAAATTTAAATTTTTAAATAAATATTTAATTAAAATTTAATTTATAAAAATAACAAAACTAATAATTTTGTATAATTCCAACCCTAATAAATAGGTCATAGATATTCATTCCACTCCCATTTCATAGAAATTTTACATTTTCATTCATATTTGTTTATATAATTTTTGGTCAAACATAAATAAACTAAAAGTAAGTTTATTCACAAATTATTCAATAAATATATTGATTTAATTACACCCATATCCAAGATAAAGTTCTTATTCTCTACCAATGTGAAAATATTTACGTATATCAGTTTTTGGTTTTACTATGCCATCCGTCTCTCCTTCCCTCGTCTTTTCCAGCCCCCACTCCTCTTCCCTTGCAGAAAAGAGTAAGCTATATAGCTAGGAATAAATAAAGTCAACATTTTTTATGAGATCTTGATAGTCTTCAATCTGCAACATCCCGCACGAGGATGGACAGAAGGTGTAGGCCATATTACTACTAACCAGAATTAAAGCAGACATGCATGCCACAGTCCACATGATCTTTTCACTTAGTGCTCTTAAAGCTGCCTTTGCTGCTACTATATATATATATATATATATTCATCTTTTCAGAGAATTTATTTACACCAAAAAAAGAATGAGGGCTGCGTATGCCTAACATCAGAACTGAATGATTAGGATCATTGAGAGAATAAAGCAGAAAACTGAGATGGGAAATATGGCCTGGTATGTTTTTGATCTGCTGGCGTCTCCTCGTACGTGTTGCGTATTTTTTCATTTGGTTTTTTAATGAAAAGTTTAATCTTGATGAATAAAGATTTAATGTTTATAATTAGAACAGGACAATGTTGAGTTTTAGGGGGGGGGGGGGGGTGTCCCCAAAATAATGAATTGATGGATCATTTTAGGTACTTACCCTTCCAGATGCTAACCCCACTTCCCTCAGATTCGTTAGAGATTTTAGGTCAATAATAAGAGTTAGAAATCGAGCTTGTTTTTGGCGTCCCAGTAGCTTGGAGGAATTCAGAGAAATACTTAAATATAATAATCCTTGATATTTAATTTTAAATCAAATTAATCTGATAATAAAAATTTAATTTGTTCGGTAAGGGTGAAAATAATAGTTAATTTAACTAGATTGAAAGGGCTCCTTATAATGTGTGATAGGGGTGTGCAAACTACCTGAACATGACCCAACTTAGTTAGACATGAAGCAATCTAAATCTGATGTGATTGATATACTAATATTTCAATTAGTAACGAATTATAAATTTTTTATCAAACTCAATCTAAACCTATGTAAATTGATTAAAATGTGCATAAAACTTGATAACCACTCGACCTGTATTTAGTTCACACATACTTTTGGTTAGGTGTAGATAAAAAATTTAAACCTTTCTTTTCAATGCGATCCACTTTTTTTATCCAACTCTTACTTAACACAAATTTGACCTGGGAAATGATGGGGTACATGCGGACCCCACGTCTTGTACCACGTTTTTAATGTGACTCAAGATAAAATTATTAAAAATTAAAATTTAAAAATAAAATAAAATTATAATAAAATTATAAATATAAAAATATAAAAATAATATTATTCATTTGATCTAAATATACCTCTAGACTACATAGGGTAATATATTTATTTCTATTATTACTATCACGAGAGATAGGGAAGAGACAATTTAATTTATTGAATTTTATTAATACTACAAGATTCGTGAGGAAAGCATTTGTGTAATTTATTATTAGTTGTTACTTTTTATAAATGACTGTTTGAGTGGGCTTTGCTAATTTTTTTTAAATATATAGTATAAAATTTAATCTTATTTGTCTATCATTTAAACATAATATTTGAATATTTAATTTTTTTTATCAAAGACAATAAATTTATTTAATTCATGTAATTAACTAAAAAATAATATTTAATTTATTGCTGTCCCATATAATTTTTTGGACAACCATATGAATATTCTTTACAACCAATGCTAATATGCGTGTCCAGAAATGCATGTCTGCTTTAGGTTTCTGATTAAATGATGTTTTTTGATGTGGGCATGTTCTCAAAGGCTGTAATGCCCCACCGGCACATTCTTCACCTTCTCTTTCCCTCCCTCATTTTGACCATGTGCGTCATACATGTATCTAGGCTGGGCCCACCAAAACCATATAAATGTTAAGTAAATATCATGTTTCTTTATACATTTCACATTTTCTACTTAATCTTTTATAACTTATTCTCATAATACAAAATTTATATTATTAAATTTTATAAATTAAATTATAAAACTTAACATATGTAAAGGCTAATATCAAAAGTTATAAATATTATACAAGATTTAAAGTATATGAGTAGATTTTAATTTTTTTTAAAAAAAATTTAAAAATTTACAAAATAACAAAGTTAGATTGGCCTTTTTTTTTCCTACAAAGGTACTTATTTGATGAGAGAATAAATACTGTTTTAAACGTGGGAAATTCATACTTTAAAAAGAGTACATAAAATGTAATTTTCAACTATCTCTAAAGGCCAAAATTAATAAATTTTTTGAAACTACATTCCTTATGCCACAAAGCAATTTTGAGCTTTTGCTAAATAAGTTAATCTAAAAACAGGCAAATAGAATCCAAATAAGTAACGATTGTCTGTATGAATACTTATAATCTCAACATGGACTGCCTATCTTTGACGAGACAGTGAGTGAAGAGTGAAATAATCAACATTAAAAAAAAAAATTATTCGTCTTTTCTTAATTCCAATGCCTTTTGATGCCTGCTGGGTTCCAAGCTGATGAACGCAGCAATTGAGATCCTATAGATGCATTCAGTAGTTGAAAACAAAATTTAAGAACTCTATTGAATTTAAAATATTGCCTATTAATCATTGAGGTCACAGGGCATACCGATAACCACTCTTTATTTTAAGTAGAGATTAATTAATCTCACCCAAATAATGAGGATAGCTCATGGTTTTACAATATATATATATATATATATATATATTACCTACTAATTTTGAAGAATTCCCTGCAATACAATGTCTCCTAAATTTCTCAAAGAAAATGATATAATGTAATTAATTATATAATTAAGCAATTGCTGGTTGAATACTCATTTACATACTTTTGAACTTTATTTGATGTACTCCTTTTAACTTGAAAGGAGAGCTACATTCTTTGCATCCTTGACCCCTTTGGCCATTTCCTTGGATACATCTTTTTGCCAATTCATGGTAGACCCATCATCTTATCTTCGAGCTGTCTTTTCTCTCCCCTTCTAATTTTATTCTATGTAAATTCTATGCTTTATGATTTGTTAGGTTATTGAGTTGACCAATATGCTTGTGCCTGTTTAGCACACTGGTGAGGCGCCATTCAAATTGATTCTGCCCCTCAAACTGGAGTTCAACCGAATTAATGTGTTTGGATGCATTGTTTTTCTCAAAACTAAAATCAATTTTAGCAGAAGTGGGAAAAATTTTGCAGTAGAAAAAAATCAATTTTGCTCACACAATAAGTGAATTTATTAATTTGTCCTTCTTTAAGCATACCCAACTATTATAATAAAAAATTACTTTACAATTTTTTTATTATTTTATATTCAAAGTGATTTTAGTTATATTATCTAAACACATCAACTAGTTAAATTAATTCTGAAATAATATATCTAAACATAAATTAATTTTCACAGAATTAAATATTCAACATCTATTATTCTCAACTCAATTCTACTTACTACCACCCCAAACGGACTAATTTTAATTTGATTAAATTCAATTAATAGTGATAATTCTAAACCCTGACTTTGGGGTTTCAGTTTTCATTAATTACTAGTTGTTAAACACGCAAATGGTAATTTGCCCCAAAAGTACTATAAACACTAAAAGACTCAAATTTAAATACAGTGGGTATACAATAGCCTACCACACTTAGCGCTCAGTTTTTCTCTTATTTCTCTTTATTTCCCTCTATTTTAACTATTTGCTTATTGCCACAGTTCGATGATCAATTTCATCTAACGAGGAAACAGAAAAGGGACGAAGAAGGACAAGCGAAGAGAGTTGGAGTTCCATCTCCGGCGAGGGTTGGACGAGTCCGCTGCTTTCAGCTGTCCAATGTCCTTATTTGCAAATAAGATAGGCAGTTCTGTTTATCAAAAAAAAAACGATGGGCAATTCTGAGTCAACAAAAGTAATCTTTCCATGCATTTGATGTACCTTGACAATGCAACATTTATTTTGATGGGAGAAAAATTGGTAAATCATTTAATATATGTTTAATACCTTATGTTTAAATTTATGATTTTTAAAGAAAAATTTTAATATCACAAATCACTAATAAGGGTATTGATTTTTTTTTTTTACACTCTTTAATTTCCTTCCTATTTAATCTATTCTACTCAATTTTATTAATTATGTCCAAGCTTTATACTCATTCAGTTGTCTAACAAATAAATAAAAAAAGGAATAATTTTTCTTTTAAAAAGTGATTTTCTCAGAAAATATGCGGAATTAAGAAAGAAAATAGGATCAAACTAAAAATGTAATTTTGATGAAAACATGAAAGAAAACGAATACAGGATTAATTGAACCACCATATAATACTGTCGAAAAAAATGGAAGGAGGAGTGAAAAAATTTAAATAAAAAAAATTAGTAAAAGAAAGCCAACAGGGATGGGCGGTGCCACGGTGAACGGATCTTTGCCTTAAATAACGACTTTGTAATTGTCCCCCCAAGCCCTTCTCTCGTCTGAATGAACAGTTTCTCTATTTTTTTTCCCCGTTTCACCACCCTGTCTCTGGTCGTCATAATTCATTCATACACTTCCTTTTTCATTCTCTTCTGCAACTCTCTCTGAATTGCAAATCTCAAAAGGCTAAAAAGTTAGAGAGAGAAGACCACGCACAGGCACAGCAATAATTCACTTTTCTTTCTATGTATGTATCTTCTTCTCTCTCTTTAATTGCCAGCTCTGCAAGCTTGTCCTCCCCATAACCATTTCTTCTCTCTCCTACCTCTGCGTCCCACCACCCATTATCACAGCGACAGAGATCTCAGGTGCGTTAATTTCATCTCACCAGTGTTCCCCTTTAATTCTATACTCATATCAGTTGGGTCAATTCCCAATACTATTAGTAATTCTTCGTTGATCTCCTGCGCCACCTTTTGTTTTCTGATTCAATGTCTTGATCATTTTGTGATTCAATACGATAATTGTTGATCGGGGTCTGGATAATATTGTGGTAATTCTATTGGTCCTGTGTAGTTTACGTTTTTCTTTGGGTGATCAGCATGATTTTTTTTAATTAAATGGATACCTCGTATGCTGATTGATTTTACTGTTAGTACCTCTTTGATCATCTATGATTCTTGTCTGAGTTTGTTTGTTTTGTGATCTCTCGCCTGCATGCATTTGTCATGAATTTGAATTTCTGAAGCCTCGATCATTTGTCATATATTGTCTATTGGCTTATCATATGAGATTTAAATGACTGAATCAGCATTATACAAGAGGTTCTGGTAGATCTTAGTGTTCAGCTCTGTAGCAACAAATCAAGTCGATCTTCCAATGGTAATTTAAAATCTTGCTTTTGTTTCTGTTTCCTATTTCCAATGGTAATAGTGCATAGCTATTAGTCCATCGGTCAATTTATGTTTCTGCTCTTAGATGGCTACCGATATCAGCATTCTGGAAAGATTTTGAAAATATGGAATCCTTCTACGATCTGGCTGTTAATGACTTGGATTTGGGAGATGTTATTTGGTGGAGCAAGCATTGTATGAGCATTTTTTGTCAGAGGTCTATGGCATAATTTACACGTAGAGCATCTTGACTTGGTAATGCTTCCCCCAGTTTGCAGTATCCACTATGGGGAGTGGGCAACACCTGTTGACATTGGTTGATATTCATAATGAAATCTTAAGTTGGGAATTCATCCATTTCTAGAGAGTTCATTGATCTTACCACAGAACAAAAAGTGTCACCCAACATATGCTCTTCTTGTGTTTGTTCAACATGTCAACCTTAGTTCTTTTTTAAGCTTTGCAGTGCTATTGGGTGAAGAAAAGTTTTGTATAGTCCAGTTCTTTGCAAGATGACTAGTTGGATTAAATCATATAAACAGCTCCAATAGTGGAATATATTTTTCTGGAATTCAAGAGTGGGGTTGCCTTAGTTGAAGAGATTCTGGACTATTTGCTTGCATCCATAATGAACCAGGGTCAGCTAGGTGGTATTGCTGAATCTTGACAAAATTGTGTGGATATAAGGAAAATACTTATCAGCAAAAAGGACTTACTGCAAACAAGTAGTTCCATATGTAAAGCAAAAATGATACGATTGTGGAGCATTCTCTTGATATCTAGTCACTAAGGCTCATTGGTTCCCAAAATGTAACAGAAAGAGGTGAAACAAATAGTTTTTTGTTTGGTCCTTGAGTGCTGAATATTATCAATCATATGGGAGTTATAATAATGTGATTTGTGACTATGGTTAGAAGCTGAGTCAGGACACTAAGCAAAATTATTGAGGTTGAGGTTGATACTTAAAGAGTGTCAGGGAAACTGGGGTTTTTTGAGTCTGATGAAAGAGTATGTGGGGGGATACTTTTGCTTTAGAACCACCTTAACACAGATTCGATCAGAAAGTAGCTGATCTGGTGAAGATTATGCAAAGTGATTTCCTTGTATTACAAGTTGAACATGACTTCTGAATTTGAGTTATGATTAGGATATTTCAAGGAACCAATCAGAATGACAGGTGAAACCCTGATAATAAAGGATAGCCTGAAGTAAATGAGATTGCAAAATTGAAAAGCAATTATTATACAGATTCAGTGCAATTGAAGATTGTAATCTTCATGCAAAACATATGTGATTGCTGAGTAATATTTTCCCACTGCTAGGAAATTGTTTGCATCTTACAGGAGGAGATATTTTTAGCATGAAGATCATTAAGTTGTTAGGTTTGCTTTCTGCTGAGCCCAGCTCATTCACAAAATTGGAAGAAATATATGCCTGTTATGTCTAATTGTTACCAATGTAAATGTTTGGTTGAAATCCTTAGGGATTAAAATTTTTGTTGATCATCCTAACTTTTGTCTGTTTAGGTGTGTATGTTTAGTTAGCAGAAAAATGTCTCAAACATGCTAATTTTATTGCATTGTTAACAATTTCTAGAAATTCTACACTTGTGATAGGAGGATGCATGATAAGGCAAGGAAAATCTGTTTTTTAAACAAATTCCTGTATTGCTTGTACCCCGTCAGTTTAAGGAAAGCCTTGCTTTCTATTGTTCCTTTGAGCTACTTTGAATTGACATACTTGAACTCACAGTTCTTGATATAAGGTTTCCTTGAAGATGAATCTGTTTCATTTCATAATGTGATATTCATTTCCAAATTTAGATGCCAACAGCAAACTGCCACCCTTCCTATGAATGTGGGGGAATATGCATGGCCAATTTAGCTTATGCTTGGATCTCCTATTACAACTAAATCTTTACATTAATATGTCATTAAATAAGAGTTCAAACCTGCACTCAGTTATAAAAAACATACAAATGAGAAATTTTATGACATCAGAATATGAATGATGTAAAAGTGTGTTCTCAATAGAAGTAGAATTTTTCTTAAAAAATTAGCACATATTATTATGTATGCAATGTTCATGCCCACCACAATGTACTGAATAGTTGTGCAGTCCTTGATGTATTCATTTTTTAGATTCACACATCAGCTGTTTGTTTGCTTCATGTACTTATATATTATAATGATACTGAAGATATATTAAGTCAATTTATTTTAAAAGCCACTTGTTGAACAGTTAGGTTCATTGTGATGGGAGGTGACATCATATTCAAATAAACAAGAAACTCATTGAGCCTTACCGGTGATCTGATTATCCTTCTAATGATATTGAAGATGTAGAATAAATTTTTTGTTTTGGGCAATAAACACTTGTTGTTGTTGTGCCCTGCACTTATAAGCTTTAATCATGATAGTAGCGTGCATGACATGGTGGTGTCAGAGAATATGCAATTTCTTAAGCTACAAAGTCATATGTGCTTTCTTATACTTGTATGTTCTTCACCCGTTTTCTTAACTTATATGTTTTTCTCATGCAGTGGATTACTTTGGAATTTGCAGATACTGTGTGTTTGCTGAAAAAACAAGTAGTTTATAAGGAATTTTGGCCATGTCTAGCTCTGCAAAAGTTTTGGATCCTGCATTCCAGGGAGTGGGTCAAAGAGTGTATCCTTAATGGCTGAACTGAACAATAAAAAATAACTTGTGAAAATTAGGATTTCTGCCTTTTCTTTTCTACTGAAATAAATTAAAAGTGAACAATAAAGAGAGCAAAAAAATTTTACCACCAAGAGAAAGTCAGACCATATGTAATTGATGTTCAGCTATAACCTATAAGCATGATTTTTCCAGGTTAAACTTTTATATTTTGAATATACTGTCCACTTTAAAAGGTTTTAGACTTAACTTCTCATAGAGGGACTGAAATATGGAGGATTGAAAATTTTCAGCCTGTTCCATTGCCCAAATCTGAATATGGGAAATTCTATATGGGCGATTCTTACATCATCTTGCAGGTGTGAGTTATATCCATCATTACCTCGGATGTATATCTATTTGGTTATATTTAATTTCACTTTGATGCAAAACTACTAAACTTGAGCTAGAGGTTAAATGTTATTCTCAGGAAAGAAAAAGGGGTTTAAATGTTCTGAAATCAGTTCATCTTATGATGTTTATACTATGCACAATATTTTTTAAATGTATCTATAGTTCTCCTGAGATTGGGACAGAAAGTATCACACTGATTATCATATTAGGACTCTAGATCGCAGCAAATAAGCAACAAATTTTTTTAGGAAAAGAAATTAGTCTATTCATAATGTTCTAAAGAGTATGATCAATTACAACTTTTGATACAAAGGGAAGGGGACTGTTTGCATGATGTATAAGAAAAATCTTCAACATAATTCCTACTCTTGTGACAAGATCAATTGAAAGCTCTTGGTCCAATCTGATTGTTGTGTGAAGGGATAGGTTTCTACCTTCTTCTTTTTTTTCTATTCTAATTTCTTGGACACTTATCTTATTTATAATTGCAGACAACACAAAGCAAAGGAGGCTCATATTTTTATGATATACATTTCTGGATTGGAAAGGATACAAGTCAGGTAAGCTTTTATTTCTCCTTCCCTATCCCCAACTCCGGATCTTGCCTTGCATCAGGTTTTTTGTTTCTGTGTAGAATGAAAAGTTCTAAAAAATTTTGGTGAAGCGGGTGATCAGGTGACTAAAACAATTAAACCTTGTAAGTATTTGTTTTCTAGCCCCCACCTCCCTCCCCCAATCTCCTTTTTTTAAAGAAGATGAGTATGACAAAAAAAATCTTGAGTCTGGGGTTTCGTGGTTCGCATAATTGTTTGAAGATTTCTTTAACCAACACATCTTGACATAAAATAACTTGAATTGACATTGTGATTTTCTTGTAGGATGAGGCTGGAACAGCAGCCATCAAAACTGTTGAACTTGATGCAGCACTCGGAGGGCGAGCAGTGCAGCATAGAGAAATCCAAGGCCATGAATCTGACAAGTTTTTGACCTACTTTAAACCATGTATTCTACCATTAGAGGGCGGTGTTGCATCTGGATTTAAAAAACCTGAAGAAGAAGAGTTCGAAACACGTTTGTATGTATGCAGAGGAAAACGAGTTGTCAGAATGAAACAGGCATAATATTCTCATCAAATGAACTTCATAGATTTTGGTGACATGAATTGAACATGGGACTTAACATTTTGCTTGTGCAGGTCCCTTTTGCACGCTCTTCTTTGAATCATGATGATGTATTTATCCTAGACACTAAGAATAAAATTTATCAATTCAATGGTGCAAATTCCAATATTCAAGAAAGAGCCAAGGCTCTGGAAGCAATTCAGTTTTTGAAGGAGAAATATCATGAAGGGAAATGTGATGTTGCTATTGTTGGTAAGGGCACATTTTTTCCCTCTTACTGGTTGAAAAATCTATTTTTATTTTCTTTCTTTCTGTTCTTTGGATGCATATTCTTCATTTCTTTCTAATTGTGCATAGAATGTATCCCACATTGCAGATGATGGCAAGTTGGACACTGAGTCAGACTCAGGTGAATTTTGGGTCCTCTTTGGTGGGTTTGCTCCCATTGGAAAGAAGGTCATCAATGAGGATGATATCATTCCAGAGGTCACTCCTGCTCAACTTTATAGGTACCTTGATTTCTTTCTCCTGTATTCCCCCCAACCCCCCCCCCCCCCCCCCCACCCCCTTCCCCAAGACACCTGTTTCAAAAGGAGCTTATAAGTAGAGATGGGCCAGATGGCAATTGTTAGGATCATAACTCAAACCATTTTGTAACATGTCAGAGACTGCAAAACATAGAAAGTGGATGCTTGCACTGAGAATGTTTTTATATATGTGAATAAGATTTTTGTATGTGAAATGAGGAGACTTTGATTAAATAAAGGTCTTTTGAATTCGTCTAATTCTGTCTGTGAGTGTGAAGATATATTTTCCTTGTTGCTGGTTGGCTTATATGAAGAAGAGACTTGTATCTTTCTATTGTTTGGATGTTTAATGAGCGAAGAGAGGGAATATCTTCCATTTCATTCTAAATCCCTTGGGTTCAGATTTGAAGGGTAAGGAAGGAAGGCTTTGGAGTCTCTCCATTGCCATTCCATGCCCCGGCTTATAAACTTTTCAAACACAATTTTTAGTTCTGCTTGCCCTTCCATTCCCTCCCTTGCACTTCCCCGCCACCCATCCAGATACAGTCTTTGATACTTTTAACTGTATATACTTTTAACTGTATAATTCCTTTTAAAGTTTATGTTTCATTTCTCTATGCTCTATGATTTGTGCACTCAACATTTAAGTTTCTCAACCTAACAAGCACAAGTTTATTAGTGCAACAATGTTTTGATATTCTTGGTTAATGGCAGTGCTACGTGCTGATAATTTAAAATAAGTACATAACATTGTATGACTTGTCCTTGTAGTATTGTTGATGGTGAGGTCAAGTCTGTGGAAGGTGAACTATCTAAATCACTTTTGGAGAATAACAAATGCTATTTATTGGACTGTGGTGCTGAGGTATTTGTCTGGGTTGGCCGGGTAACACAAGTTGAAGAAAGAAAAGCAGCCTGCCAGGCAGCTGAGGTATTGCTATTGTAGCATCTATTCTTTATATGTTGGTTGAAAGGGAATTCATTAAATTTACAATTACCTCCAGGAGTTTGTTGCAAGTCAAAATAGGCCAAAATCTACACGGATAACCAGGATTATTCAAGGTTATGAGACACATTCTTTTAAGTCCAACTTTGATTCTTGGCCATCAGGATCTGCTACTACTGGTGCTGAGGAAGGAAGAGGAAAAGTTGCAGGTCTACATCACCTCTTCTTACTTATAATTTGACTTGGCATTGTGTTTAAGTTGGTATACTGAGTATGGTAATTTGTATACTGCTAGCTTTGCTGAAACAACAAGGCATGGGTGTCAAAGGAATGACAAAGCACACTCCAGTTAATGAGGAAATTCCACCTCTACTTGAAGGGGGTGGAAAGCTGGAGGTGAGTTTATATTTTTCAATTTTTCTTCTATAGTTTCTATGGTGTAAATAAATTGGCACCTGCCAACATGTAATATTATTTCGATTTTCCAGGTTTGGCGGATCAATGGGAGTGCCAAGAATGCAGTGCCTAAGGAGGATATTGGTAAATTTTATAGTGGAGATTGTTACATAGTACTGTACACTTACCACTCAGGTGAGAGGAAGGAAGACTACTTTTTATGCAGTTGGTTTGGGAAAGACAGCATTGAGGTAATTATTGTTATTCCAATTTTAGTTCAAAAAATGTTATGAACTTAAGAGAGTTGCAATGTTTTGTTTGCCATTCACTTTATGATGCTAACCCTTTTAGTATACACATTGATAAAACTGACCAAGAAGTTTTACGCTTGCGCAAATAAGTTATTTTGTATTAAACTTTGGTTAATTGTGAACCTGCAAGGGAAGATACTAGAAGGTCTCTGGGTTTTCTGTGTTGGTGGCTGATATAGGTGGTTAAACTATGCTCTGTATATTATTGCACTGAATGTGTAGAATAGCGTTACTGTGCTTGGCATTTTATATCAGGCAAGCAATACTATCAAATATAATTTTTATGAAGTGATATTGTCTTAGATTATGTTCATAAGATTACTATAGTTGAACAAAGGATTGTTGAAGTTTAGAGATTGCTTGGGAGTATTAAGATAGAATGTTTACTATGTCTGGACGACAAAAATTAATTCAGAAGTGAGCAGAACATAATATGTAAATATTACAAAGAAGGGGGAAGATATCCTTCTTAATGAAGGCACAAAAGTAAAACATGCAAAATAAATTAACCACTTATACAATGGAGGTCTTCAACCTGTTTGCAGGTCTAGTAAGGAGACTCCTTGAAATAATCCATGCCTTGAGCATGAAACAGAGACCGAAAGGACAATTTTGTTTCGAACCTTGAAGCAATTAAAGGAACAAAGACTCCTCTTGTAAAATCCTAGTATCCCATTTTTCTAAGATTCAGTGATTTCTTTGTGTTTTATACTTTTTGCATGTTGCTTAACATGTACCACATGAAAGTGCGAAAGGTTAAATCTTCCAAAGGACAAAGTTTTCTAGGCCTTAAAAAACTTTCTTTTGATATGTAACTGTCATTAATAGTCCATGTTTATACACCTCTATTTAGCTTGCATACATAGTCAAATAGGTCTTCTGTATGTAGTTCAATATTTCAATGTATTGTTGATATTGTCTAATTATTATATGATCCTAGGTTTTTCTAGAACACTTTATATTCCTTGAATAAATACAAGTTTTCTTGTTATATTTTCTATTCAGGAGGACCAAAGGATGGCTACTCGATTGGCCAATACAATGTCCAACTCTCTAAAGGGTAGACCTGTTCAGGTAATTCATAATCTTAATGTCAAATTGGGGAAGGTGCTTGGAAATTGTGTAATAATTGAAATACTTTTCATGCAGGGTCGCATTGTTGATGGTAAAGAGCCACCACAGTTTGTTGCAATTTTTCAGCCTATGGTGGTCCTTAAGGTATTATGTTATATGTAAAAGCCTATGCTATTTGATAACATATATAGTCTAAGTTTTTTTATGCTGAGAAGTTTAATTAACTAACTTATGTTTCAGGGAGGTTTGAGCTCTGGTTACAAAAATTTCATAGCAGACAAAGGGTTGCCAGATGAGACATACACAGCAGAGAGTATTGCACTTATTCGGATTTCTGGAACCTCCATTCATAACAATAAAGCAGTGCAAGTTGATGCAGTATGTTCCCATTAATGTTGTTAAATATTTTTCTACTAGTCATATTCAGCTGCTCATAACAAGTATGTTACTATTGTTTAGGTGGCAACTTCTTTAAATTCTACCGAGTGTTTCCTTCTGCAATCGGGCTCATCAGTTTTCACTTGGCATGGAAATCAATGTTCTTCTGAGCAGCAGCAGCTTGCAGCAAAAGTTGCTGAATTTTTAAAGGTATGCTCTGTTTGCCTAACTGTTTGGAACTAAATTTTTCAAGAACTATCATAGAGAGTTAGAAGATAACCAAATTCTCTTAAGCTCTAATAATTCAAACATATGTGAGTGTCTGGTGCTGAGTAAAGATGGTCCAATTTAGAGAGTAATAAGTTTAGCTCTTTCATTCTTGAAAACTTAGAATATGTACTCTTGTAAATAGGTTTTGTGGAAAGAGAGAGAAAGACCCTTTGGGTGAATGTTTGTAAGTGATATGGACCATGGACTGTGTAGTACAGTAAGTACAAGTGCTGTACAATAAAGAATGAGAAGAGGAACCTACTAAACTACTATGTACACTAATCCAACTGTTTTCATATATCTTTAAGTAATTATCATACTTTTTCTTATATCCTTGTGGCTATACTTGTATCACTCTACACTACCTATCATGTTTCTATGCTTAATTCTGTCAACTAATGGACTTAATCATTGTTTTTAACTTAGCATGAAGATTAAATATGTTAGAAGCTAGGTAGCTTGGTTTATATGTTGTGGGCTTAGGGTTTTGGTCGCTTGTTGTATGTGGGCTTTAAGTAAGTAAGCTAGTTTCCTTGTTCAAGTAACTTGGTTAGTTTCCTAGTTTAAGTATTATTAATTGAAGCATAAGTAGTTAGCAATTGTATCTCTTGTTTTCTCATATAAATAGAGGTGCAGGATAGTTTTTGAATTCTCTTTCTATTACTTAGCTTCTCTCTCTAAAATTCTTACCATGATATCAGGGCTATACCATCTTTCTTGAATGGCAGCCCTTTGCCACGCTTCATACAACCTCTGTTAGAATAGTTGACCTAGTTATTTTAACATGTGAATATTGTGTTTTTAGAGCATTGATTGTAATTACTGTAATTAGGCTCTAATTGTAGCTGAGGCCCATTTTGTTTTCTCTCCATCTATCTCTCTCACAACCTCAAATGAAGGTTGTGGTGTTGATTTTTGTAGCATTGGTCATCTCTTGAGCGTAGACCTATTTCATCTAAAACCCCACCTTCAACTCTGTGTGTGTGAGTGTGTGTGTGTGTCTCTCTCTCTCTCTTTCTCTCTCTCTCCCAACGGTATCCAAAACCCTAGCTTTCTCTCTCTAACCTGCCACTGCCATAGTTAGTTGACTCTCTTCCTAGTGTTTTTTGTGGAAAATCTAACCACATCATGATGTTCTAGACCCTTTGATTGGCCTATCATCGGAAGCTCACCGGAGTTGGAGCTGCCACACCCATTACCATTTTTCTATTATAGTCTTCATGTGCTAGTGCATGGGGGTGCCCAAGCGTGTCCCTCCATTCTCTGATTGCTAGTGAGCCCAAATCCACAATTCAGCCATCTTTGAGTCTATACCCATTGTCTGTTGGCCCCAAATCTCCCTTCAACCATTTGTTTTCATCCTCCTACTTGCTTTTCCCTTACCAAAACACTATATTTTCCTATATCATCTACCAATTCTCCATGTCAAACCTCAATGAGATCATCTCTGCTTCTGTGCCCTCTCTGCATCTCAATCCTTCACCCTCTTTAATCTTGAAACCCTTACTTTTGCTGATTTCAAGTTGATAAAATATGGAGGGAGTTGGTAATAAGAGTTATGGATTAATGACTTGGGTGCTGGCGAAATGTGTTGCTTGGTATGAGACCTAGGGAGTGGCAATGTGCTCATTGGCATATCCCCAAGGAGCAACTAAAGGTTGCAGAGGCCACTATGGAGAAAAGTCGAAGACTTTTTGAAGGTTGTCTGCCAAGGACATTGTCATGAGGAACATTTTTTCATTGAGGCAAGGGACTGCCCATTAGTTGGAGCTGCCCAAGGAGGAAAGGGCTGCCAATGAGGTTGAGGCATACCTAATCTTTTGTGCTAGATGCTGAAGTTCTTATAGGTTAGTGGCTTGAGGGCTTTTTTTTTTTTTTTTTTTTTAAATTTAGACTTTTGATTTCTTCATTGAGTTTGCCTTTTCAAATTTATAACAAGAAGAAAGTTGAAAGCTAAGCTTTCAGCTTGGGGGAGAGTGTTAGAAGGTAGGTAGCTAGGTTTTTATGTTGCAGAGATAAGGTTTGGTCACTTGCTATATGTGGGCTTCAAGTAACTTAGCTAGTTTCCTAGTTCAAGTAGTATTACTTGGAGAACAAGAAGTTAGCAATTGTGTCTCTTGTTTTCAAATATAAATAGAGGCGCAAGGTGCCTCATTATCAATCATCATTAAGATGAGAGAACAAGTTAGACTAATCCTAGTTTCTGGATTCTTTATTTCTCAGCCTCTCTCTCTCTCTCTCTCTCTCTCTAAAATTCTTAGCAAAGTAGTAGTATTACTTTGTTAGTTGTTTGTCAACATGCATTATATGTCCATATTCAGCCAGGAGTTGCTTTAAAACATGCTAAAGAGGGGACAGAAAGCTCAGCATTCTGGTCTGCAGTTGGAGGAAAACAAAGTTATACCAGCAAAAAGGTCACTAATGATATCGCCAGAGATCCACATTTGTTCACTTTCTCATTTAATAAAGGTAGCAGTCTTGTTATAGTACTTCTCAATTTATAATGTTATGCAATAGCATAATTGTGTATTGATTTATGAATTCAGAATGGATCAGTTCAACTCTTCTAACTGTTCTTGATTTTATTTTATTTTTTTTTCTGTTTGCAATTGGATCCATCAGGAAAGTTTCAGGTCAGTTTGTGAATGAAACTTCATTATTTTAAATTCCATTTTCCCCCTAGAGCTAGGAAACTTAATGTCGCTAACATTTTTTTTCTATGCAATATAAATCCAATTTTATGTTTTACTTTGCAGGTAGATGAGGTTTATAACTTCTCCCAAGATGATCTGTTGACTGAGGATATCCTCATACTTGACACACATGCAGAAGTGTTTGTTTGGGTTGGTCAGAGTGTGGATTCAAAAGAAAAGCAAAATGCTTTTGAAATTGGCCAGGTAAACATGTTTTACAATTTATGATTTTGACCAGGTATGTCCCATTCTTTTTTCTTGATTGATGTACTTGATAAATTCTACAATTTTTTCCCCTCTAGAAATACATAGATATGGCTGCATCTCTAGAGGGACTAGCTCCTAATGTACCACTGTATAAAGTCACAGAAGGAAACGAACCTTGCTTCTTCACAACATACTTTTCATGGGATCATGCAAAAGCTACAGTATGTGCTAAACATCTAGATTTCCATTTTCTGATTTATCTTTGATATTTATTATTTTATCATTCATTTACGCTCTTTTAATCATGTTCAGCTGCAAGTTACAATTTTCTGTGTGCCTAATTTGATAGAAGACATATCCATAGTTCTATTAGCAAAGATAAACTTGTGATCAAATATAGGGTTCACAATTTTTGTTCACCACATTACCAAACTAGGTCCCCTGCAGCAAAGACATTGTATGGGTCCCTTCATGCTGATTTGGGTTGGCCATAGGTAGTTGCAAATTAGAGTGATTTAACGTATAGATCTTTCCTTCAGTTACAACTATCAAATTGTCAACAGGCTCAAAACTAGCCTTGTTCCTAATGCTGTAGAAGCAACCTTTTTGCAGAAATGAACTTGTAAGTCTACAGCATACATGTGAATTTAAAGCTTCTTGGAGAATGGTCCTTGCTGAGAAGTCAAAATTTTCATTCACCATCCACAAAAGCTTGAATAATTCACAAGCACTTATGTTTGAAACTGTTAATGTGAAAGAAATGAGGGACCAAATAACCAAAATACCATTTCTAGCCTATTCTAGATCTTCTTATATCTAGAATATAAGAGGGTAACAGATGAAAATTCCTGCAGAGCATTTTTTTTTTTTTGGATTAATAGTATATGAGAAATCTGTACATCACTTTCTTTCCGTGAGATGCTGAAATCAGAATTTTGAACTTCTATAATTCACAGTCTAACTCCGCCTTCAAGAGTAATAAAAAATAATGGCAGACAGTCAGATTGTGCATTGATAGTGACTGCTCCCATGCATGAACCAGCGCTACTCAGTGATGCTACTGTACTTACATTTTAAAAGTATACCAGATGAATGTGTAATTTGTGAAATGATATGAGGTGATTGAGGTTTTTGAGGAGAATTCAACACGAGAGATACGTATAAAGACATGCATATTTGCTTGTTTAAGAAAAGGTACTTCTATTTGCTGATAACCCATGCATTTTTTTCCCTGACTTGCAGGTTCAAGGGAACTCATTTCTGAAAAAGGTGACGCTACTCTTTGGGATTGGCCATGCTGTGGAGGTAAAGTCCTAATTTTTATTTTTTGACAGAAAAGTGTTGCCGTTGAACTATGTAAAATAATTTAGTTTATGGAATATAATTATAGCTTTGTTACATTAAAGCCAACAGTTGAAACTGAACTTCAAACATGAACCATTTCTTCACTTGCTTATGCATCTTCAGCTCCATTTTAGAACAATTCTATACTGATTAAGTTCTTTTGCAGGCTTGGTACACTCACAGAGCGCCAGTTAATTGGTGTATGAGACTCGTTTTTGGATTACACCCATTTGATAATATTATATTGGGAGGCAACATAAAATGCCTTTCTATTTTAATTTGTGAGAAAATTATGAGAAAATTTCTTCATTTCCTCAACTTTCTACTCCAACATTTGAAACATTTATTGTCAACCCAAACTGAAATGCTCTTTTACTCTCTTATTTGGTGGTAAAATGGATTAGAATGTCAGTAACATTAAAGAAGAACTTTGCTCTCTTTTTTCTCAGGATGGGTTTAGATTAAATGTGCTCTTTTCGTGGTGTTAAAATCCATCTTTTGCCATTAATTTGTATGAATTACAAACTTATGTTACTGCTTCTCTGCTGTAGATTTCATTCGGATTGTGATAAAGATGAAAGTGGAGTACATAGATATTGCTAGCATGTTAGATATAATATCTAAATTTAGTTTATTATTACAATAATAAACTTATAGTTGTCTGTGACTGTATTTGTTTAACATGGCTTTGCTCATTTTGGTGACAGGATAAATCCAATGGGTCAAGTCAAGGAGGACCAAGACAAAGAGCAGAAGCTTTGGCTGCCTTATCTTCTGCATTTAATTCATCTCCTGAGAAATCATCCAGTATGGTATGGTAACTTGCTTATGGATGTTTTGCTGGCTTTTTTATTTTCTTATATTATTTCTTGATATAAAACCAAGAGCAGATCACAAGGCATGGTTGGGTGAGGGTAGATTTTAGGTTCGTTTCTATAAATTCAATGAAAGAAAGGATTGGAAAGTTGCATAAATTGGAGTTATCATATCCAAATTCACTTTAAGAAAGCATTGAAAAAATCCTGCTTTATTGGCCTTTGTATTGGAAAGGTAACTCATTTCTTGGGGTTTTGAGTTCTACATTCAGTGGAGCAACCTTTGACAAGGCGAGGAATTTTTCATCTTGAAAATGTAAGTGGAAATATTTTTACTTATCAACTGGGATTAAAGGCCTCAGCAAAGAAATATAAAGTTCTTAGGAGTTTAAATCTCCCTTGTCCAAATTTGGGAATGGAATTCAATTCAATCTTAGATTCTTCAATCATGAGTTTCAAACATACTGGTGTGATGCAACATAGTTTAATCATTCTTTTCTTATATAATAAGAACTATAGATCTATCCCCTTTATGTTCCACCTGGTTTAACATTAAAGCCAGATCACTCGACCAAAAGAATTAGCATTCCCTTTATTCTGTAAATGGAAGTAACAATGGTGAAATTGTTGCCTTTAGTTTTACGTGATGGATTGGACCTAATTACTTCATACTAGGTGGCGTCTGTTGGGTTAGAGAAAATTAGCACTAGTGGTGTTCTTCTGCTCTGTTTTCTATATATATCGTATTTATTTTGCTGTTTTTTGTCGTCATTATTGCTTCAAAATATTTGTGTTGTATTGGTTTAATTCAGTTGTCACCCAACTAGCTATTATTATGTTATTTAAGCATTAGTGGTTCTGTAGATGCTTAGGTACTTGGATGGCTGCAAATTTGGGTAGATGTCATAGATTTAATTAACAATGCTTCTTGCTTCTCTCTAACCTTTTTTACTCTCAGTCACAGGATAGGCTGAATGGGTCAAGTTCAGGAGAAGGACCAAGACAAAGAGCAGAAGCATTGGCTGCTCTAAATTCTGCATTTAATTCATCATCTGGAACTAAAGCTGTTAGTCCCAAGCTTTCTGTTAGTCCCAAGCTTTCTGTAATAAGTCAAGGATCACAAAGAGCAGCAGCAGTCGCTGCTCTTTCATCAGTTCTTACCGCAGAAAAGAAGAAGCATTCCCCTGATTCTTCTCCTACTGGGGCAAGCATTAGCCCTACGGCAGAAAGTATCAGTGCTGGTGAGAAAATATAGTTCTGATTGTTACAGTGAGATGTTGCTTTATCTACGGAGTATACTGGTGCTTCTCTGTTAGTCTATTTTCTGTGCTAAATGCTACAGCCGGTTGCTGCGTTCAGTAATTTGCAACACCCTATCTCCTTTTCCTCTTTCTTTTTTATTAATTAATGGATATTTTAATCAATTCCAATTCTCAATATATTCTTTATTATAATAATTACATGAAGCTGTCACCTGAATTCACTGTGGCTTCTATAAGAAACTATGTCATCATACTAGAAAATGAAAACTGGGTCTTATTTTGACTCTGCATTTGAACTGCTGAAAATCAAAGATCTAAGCACTACTTTGTGTAACTGTATCAGGACACCTTAACATTTATTTGGCATAAATTTGAAACCCTGGTTTATTGAGATGTAAGACAATAAACAGCATATACCAAATTAATACTTGTGCAGTTTTTCCCAAACTCATGAGGAGTCTTCGAAGTCAAGTGCTCTTGTTGCTTAAAAACAGTTTTCGGAATGTCTAAAAAACTAGTGCAAACTCTTGTTGCCACAACACCTTACTTTTGTTTGCACAATCAATTCCGACTGCTTCTGATCATTTGACATATTTTATTTTATTTTTTTATTTTTTGCAGAAGCAAAAAGCGAAGGTGCCCATTCTGAAACAGAAGGTCCTGAAGAACCTGCAGAAGCCAAGGAGACGGAGGAACTAACGCATGAAACTGGTAGCGATATGGATTCAACACCAAAACAACATGATGTGCAAGATGGGATTGATAGTCAGAACACATACAGTTATGATCAATTAAAGACTAAATCTGATAATCCTGTGTCTGGAATTGATTTTAAACGAAGAGAGGTTAGCCTTGCTTTGCATGCTTTTGATTTAATTCTATGGTTTGGATTTATATTAACATATCTTTTTATTCCATAATTGATATTGCTCAGGCCTATCTGTCAGAGGAAGAGTTCCAAACTATTTTTGGAGTGACAAAAGAAACATTTTATAAAATGCCAAGATGGAAGCAAGACATGCAAAAAAGGAAATTTGATTTGTTCTAGAGTTGTGATTTATTACAAATGAGTGATATATATGCTGCTTTTGCATCCTAATCTACCTTTCCTCGGTTATTATCGAATGCACTTATCTGCTGGATATTGTGGTTTATTGGTACACCATACGTGGGTTTCTATACACCGCATATTGTTGTTGACCTTGATGGACGTAGCTGTGGTCAGTGTCGGAATTGATTGTGATGCTGCCTGGAGGGTGATTTTTGGTTTCTCCTTTTAATTGCTGCTGCCTCTTGTAATGTCCAAATATTGTAGCAATGATGACAGTGGACAGGTCCAATTCTTTCATTTGGTCAAGTTTGTATGGTAATACGTGGTTTTTTCCTGTTATTATTGGTTACGGAGGCGGGTGTATATGTATTGCATTTGATATTTTATCCCACTATAAAGAATGAGAAGTTGTTTGTTTGTTGGTTATACATTCCAAAAATTCCTTGATTGTATATCTAATAATAAGTTCAACTGTAACCTTTGTAAGTTTGAAGTGATGATAGACTTACACGAGAAAAATAGAATGCTAAGCATATTATTAGAAGTAAACATGAAGTGAAACGGTGTGTTTCACGTCATGTTTATTTCTGTCAGTATGCATCATGTACTATTTTTGTGTGAATGTAAAACGATGCGTTTTATTTCATGTTTATTTCTGTTAGCATGCATTATGCACTATTTTTTCTGCGTAATTGTGTCTTTTTCCGTAAGTTTGTATGGCTATACTGTATATTCCAACGCCCCTTTGCCGAACCTAAATGGGACTGCTTTAGTAAAGCTTCTGCGCCACTTGCCAAAAGATGAAAAAAGGGCAACTTCATTTTGGATCCTACCGTGCCTCTTTGAGCTGTCTGAATCGCTCCTGCGTACAACTTTAGGTTCCTATCCTCCAGTCAAATTTTTGCATCTCATCACCAGTCCTCTAATTTTCCCTTTAGGCTTGTATAAAATACAAACCATATAAGGGGGGGGGGGGTGTTCTCCATTTAGTCATTTTATTTTTCAGTTTTATTATTCTTATAAATAAAATTTTATAAAATTTTATTTATAAAAATTCAAATTATTAAGTCTTATAAAATGAACAACAAAATTCATCAAACTTGATAATAATAACTACTTGTAAGAGTTTAGGATTCATACTTAAAAAGTGAGAATATTTTACTCTTTACGTCTTTGGGCAATGGATATCCATGTCATCAAAGGAAGAGTATTTGCACCCTTTTTTTTTTTTTTTTTTGGTACAGGTATTTGCACCCTTTTCCCCAAGGAATATCCAAGTCATCCATTGTCAGCATCTATGATATATAAAGTGGCTTGATATCAGCATCTCTGATAAATAAAGTGGCTTGAAGTTTTACAAAAATTTTAGTCGTTACATATATTTTTTATTATAAATTTAAAATATGTTTATTAAAGTTTATAGTTTAATTTGTTGAGATTTAATAAATTTAATAAATTAAAACTTTTTAAGTTAAAATTTAATAAAATGTTATTTACAAAATATTAAAATTAAATGTTTTATTACCCACGACCCACTAACATATTCCTATTAAATTGAAATTATAAATAATCATTTTTGTCACCTAAAAGCTTTTGATAATAGCAAAACCTTTTATTGGTAATCATCATTACCAAATAATTCACAATTTCATATTGAAGTCCACGCTGTGGTTTAGGTTTTAGTGTAAATATAATTTTTTTAAATTGTTATTTAAAAATTTAAACCATTCAATTTTATAAATTAAATTATCTAATTAATAAATTAACATACCACATCATCCAATAATAAAAAACCTATAACAAAAAAAAAAAGACCATATGACAAATCTAAATTAAAAATAACATTTTTTATCCTATTATATTGATGTTTATCATCACAAGTAAGTTTTTGGCGCACATCAAATTTCTACGCTGAATGTATATTTAGAAAGAAGAAAAAAATAAAATATATCGTTTTATTCTTTTCTTCTCTCTAAATGTATGTCCAAGACTGGTTCATAACTAAAGCATTTTTTCTAAAAATGTGCCAATTCTTTTCAGGGGCGCTGTAGCAGAAAGCAGATTCCCCTTTTGGGCATCACTCATCAGTTCGCATACTTTTGTTTTTTTTTTTTTTTTAATACATAAAAAATAAAGGAAAATATTTTGTCTAAGTATTTAAAATTCCCAAATTACTTATGCATGTAACATGACACAAGTGAAAGAAGTTAAAAAATAAGATAAAAAATAAAAAAATTAAACAAAAAAGATGAGAAGAACGTAGCTTATTTGTAGTTTAAAATTTTAAGTATAACAAAGTTCAAAATAAAACAAAGAAAACTAACTAAATTCCTATTGTCTTCTTTCAAAATTTGCATAAGCTCCACTGGAATTGTCTCCAGTAAACTCAAATCTTGGACACCTCTGGGTCCATTCTTTGCTATCCAATCCGCTGCCCTATTTGCATCTCGAGGGATATATAGTATTCTGGCTTCCCACTGCTTGTTCAGCCACCATATCACCATGTCCACCAGCTTCTGAACCAGTTAGTTTTGCTCCGATTCGCCATTAACGAGCTTGATGGCAGTCTAAGCATCTGACTCCAGCAAAACTTTTTTCACTCCAGTTCTCCATGCAGCCTCTGGTCCCGTCACCATTGCCCATGGCTCATTTGATGGCAGGATCTTCACAAAAAAAATGGAGGAACAGTACTTTTAGTTATCATCTTTTTTAAAAGAGTCATTTAATTTTTTAATTTTTAAATTAAGTAATTAAATTTTTTTATAATTATAATTAAAATAATTTAATTTTTTATTTATTAAATTTTTTTTATGTATGATATTACTCATCAATAGTAACCTAAATTTAATTTTTTTTATTATAATGTGATATAATTATTTTATAAATTTTTTCTTAATTAAGAAAGCTATAAAGTTACATAAAATTAAAACTTGAGATTTAATAAAAAAGTAAATAACTTCACACGAAATAGAGTGTTAACATTTTTATATCGAAAATAAAATTTAGTTCATCACTAACTAATCATATCATACTGCAAATAAAAAATTTGATAAGTAAATAACTAAATTATTTTAATTATATTTATGAAAAGATTAAATTACATTAATTACACTTATAAATAGACTAAAGTACCTTAATTATAATTATAAAAAGATTAAATTTATTTAATTTAAAACTTAAGAAATTAAATTACTCTTTAAAAAAAAGATAGGGACTAAAAGTATCATTTCTACTAAAAATCACAAAAGAGATGAATTTATGACATATATCATGATATTAATCTTCTATTAATATTTTTGTTCCTATTTAAATTTTTTAATAAATATGCTAAGGAGATTCTAAACTTAAGTTTTCTATTTTATTACCTAAATCTTTTATCATTAAATTATGCTTAGTGACTTACAGCTTTTTTAATATTATCTTAGATATCACTAATATATATATGTTATATAAATATTATTTTATATTATTTTAAAATTTTCTTACACAAATTATTATTATTAAATAATATTTACATTCAACCAGCTCTACTTATAATTAGTCAAATTTAAGTATTATTAAATAATAATTTTTATACAGAGTGTAAAAATAAAAATTATATAATATTAGTATTTTTTATTTTAATAATTCAATTATGATTGAGAATCTAACCCACTAAACATGGATACATTCTATATATAAATATAGATGTACAATGATAGACCCGCAGCCGTTATGACAACAAATTAAAGGAGTCAATCAGTCAATGTTAGGAGATTTAGTTTTTCTATTTTTAGAATTTGAATTTTATTAAAATTTTGCTTTAAATATTTATATTATTAAATTTATTAAATTTTATAATTTAAATTATGAAATTTAATAAATTTAAGATTTTATATTATTTTTATGAAATTTTAATAAATTCCAGACTAACATTTCCTCACCAATGTTGTTTTTGCTTTTTGGCTACAGTAATGCCGGTATTATTTGTCGGTGAGTTTTCATCCAATCAATTGAGTTCATTGCAATAGCTTTCACCTAACAAAGACAATGAAGGATTTGATCGAGGAGTTTGGAGACAGAAAAGTACAAAATATCACTTCATTTAAAGTGAGATTGGAATTTTTTTTTATTTTTAAAATTTAAATGTAAGAGATGCAACAAAAGATATACAAATATAAACTTAAAAAAAAAAAAAAAACCTAAATCTAAATCAGAATCTGAATCCAAAGAATAATACAGTAATTTATTTTATTTTTCACACATGCTCCTTATACACGTGAATGTCCTGAAAATATCGAATCTTTTCTTTTAAGTCTCTTATGCATTAGAAGTGAGAATAATTTTCAGCTCATTTACACGCTTTCCTCGTACGAGAAGCATAAGGTTTCTTTTGCTCTTCTAGCAATTATATAGGTGTGTGATGAATTATACGGGGTATCTTTAGCTCTTTATAATTGTATCTGTTGTACTAAAGGCATATATCATTTAGGGCCCATTGCTCATAAGTCTCAGCTTTTGGAAGTCTTCCCAACCTCTTTCAATTTTATATAGTTTTTTAGATTTTTTATGCAATATTTTTATATTATTATTAATTATAAATTTAATTTATATTTAAAATTATTCATTAATAATCTTTCTTAATAAGTGTATCTTTAAAGTTTGAACTTAGATATTTGTCTTTAAATTACTCAACTTAAAGTGCAAATAATAACCGTTATATCAACATTTTATTAATCACTATTAGATAATTCTAAAACTATAGATAATCATCACTCTTCGTAACTTATATATTGAATCAATTATCTGTCTTGGAGAGAACTTTGTGCAAATCATAGTTACAATAAATAATACATACCCCCTGAAAGTTCAATAAAATAGAAGAAACCTCCTTATTAAGTTCAAAATTACACAACCATCTCTCATTTAGAACTTTGGAGAAAAATATTTTTACCTACAAAATTTTATAATATTCTTACAAAAAATATTGTAGGTATTGAATTTATTTAATCTCACAGTTTAATCTGTAAAATTTAATAAATTTAATTTTTTAAGTGAAATATTTAGATATTTAGATTTAGAAATTACTCAAAACATTTTTTTTGGTACATAGCTCTAATAATGTGTTTTTTTATATAATCTCTTTATTCTTACATATTTATTTTTATATAATTATTATTTTAAAAAATTTTAAAAATTAAATTTATTAAATTTTATAAACTAAATTATGAAATTCAATCTATTCAAAAACTTATATATACTATTAAATATGACAATGGTGTGAATCTTTCAATGTGGAAGCATCTTTTTACAACTATATATAGTCTATGAGCAATATTTGTGCTCCCTTATCTATTATAAAAATATAACAAGAGTGTCATCATCTTAATTAAAGCTTCACAATTTTTTTATAGAATAATAATATATGTATATATTAAATTTATACATAGATTACACACTCTTATATTCTTATTTTATTTTCTCTCTTATTCTAAAATATTTGTATTTACATATAAGGAAAGTGCATATTCCCTGCACGCATATAACCTTTTCCTTTCTTATAATGAAAAAGATGGTGTGATTCCAGGTTCCTCCTCTAATCAACTAAACTTGTCATAAGCAATCAAAATATTTTTTGTTATTTTTATTCAAAAACAAATGAGATGTATTAAAATTAGGGCAGGCTAAGATAAGGCAACCGTAACTTGTGAGGCAGCTTCCCCAAAAGTTAAGGGTAGAGTGAGGTGGCGTACAGGGATGGAGAAGCAGCTTCCCATCAGATTTAATGCTGACATTGTCTTCACAAAGCCTCACGAGCCGCCCGTGGGATATTGGGAATATACGCCACTCAAAATTATGGTCTATATTATTTACTTTGTAGATCTTTATATAAATTTTCTAAATTTAAATTTTTATATAACTATTTTATTTTATTGTAATTTGAATAATTAATAATTATGTAAACCCAATACTCTACTTCATAATATACACTTATTGCTTCCAACATTGAATTTTGTCCTTGGATTGGATATATGGTAACCCACTTCTATCCTTGGGTTGAATTTTAAATTTATATAGATAGAGGGGAAAATCATCAATTTTCACTTTTTGTTTGAAGGGTCTTTTGTCAAAAAATTGTAATATGGATAAAAAATATTTTTTCTACTTTGTGAATTAGGGTATGATTTTATTGGTAGCTAGCTAATAAAAAGGATCAATTTCTGATTTTGTTGTTCGTGATGTCAATTTGTTAAGCAAGTGACAGTATATCATCAGAGATTCAGAAGGTGGAATTAAAGGGCATTTATGAAGACAAATCTGAATTAACATAACCGTTTTAATTAAGATGGAAAAAATAGGGATAATAAACAATAATTAAAAAAAGAAAAAAGAAAGACAAAGAAGAAGAAAGGGTTTAAGGTTTTCCGTGGCTGCAACTGAAAAAACAATGGGAAGCACATGCAAAATCTGACAAGTCGAAAATCCTAAGTGTGGACCAAAAACTAAGGCTTACAGATACAATGACAATATGAACAAATGAATGGAAGTTCCCTCAGTTTTGGCTCTTCTAGTTGATGACATTTGAGAGTTTGAGATGCCATCTCCTATTTGGAGAATCCCATATGCATTGCATCCTCCAACGCAAGCATGGATATCATGTGGGCCTTCTGAGTTCTAACCTTCACAAAGTCTTCCAAACGCAATCCCATGATATAAATATATGTGGGATTGGATCCTTAAGACTTTGAAATCTTTTGATTTTAATAATTTTAGAGAAAATAGTGAGAATAGGGACTCTTATTTATTTGAAAATCTCGTTTTTTTTAATTATTTCATTTTATTTTAATTTTTTTCTAATTACAAATTTCAAAACCAGATAATTCGGATCCAAATATATGCACCCATTTCTTTCCCTGCATTCAATTATTTTTCTATGCACAAAAAAAGAAACAACAACAAAGGGAATGCTCAGAAAAGGAAAATGAGCTACAGTAAGTGACTCATAGACTCAAAGCACATATGCTATAACAGGGTGGTCCACTATCAGTGTCGGTGACTTGGCTTTCACCATGAAAAGGATGGTGGAGCATTTGCTAAGCATCCAAAGCTAAACACATTTCAACTATTTTTTTTCCCCACATTTTCTTTTGCATTGCTCATAATTTTTAACCAATAGTGGAACGCTTAAAACATAATTAAATGATGATCATGTTCAAACACTATGATCTCTTTGTATTGAGCAGCATCGTGTTTAATGGGAAATGGGTTTCTTATGGGATTTAAACTTGGTTAAAGCAATTGAACCTAATTTTATTTTTTTATTTTAAATTCGATTCTCATATTGTAATATTTTTAAAATTTTAAAAATAATTTTTTAATTAAGTTATGAGTTATGATCTCTTACTAAAATCAATTGAGTTTGTACATAATTATTTCTCTTCCGATGTCCACATTAAGTAAAAGTTCTAATATAAGAGGCAAACAATGTTTGGTCAAGACAAGCAAATAGGGATTAATTAAGAACCACAAAAGAATATTGGACACATAACAAAATAAAGAAAAACCAAATTAATAATGGCTTTCATATATTCTAATTACCAAAATGAGGGATTATACATTTACAAAGTTTGATTTGGGTTATTTAAGTTGATTCTTATAATTTAATTTGTGATATTTGATAAATTTAATAGTGTAAAATTTTATATTTTCTTAATTTTATAACTTATTAATTTTAATGTTTTATAAAAATTATTAATTAATTTTATAAAAATAAATGTATTTTATATAAAATCTATGTATAATAAGCATTCTTTATTGACAATATAGGCCTTGTTTGGCTGAGACCTAATCAAAGCTGTCAAAGTGAAAACACAGCCGCGCAATTGTGACTCTTTCTGCTCTTTTTTTTTTTTTTATACATTTAGGAGATCAAACTGTTGGCAGAGGGAAGGCGTGGGAGAGGTTTGACCACATATGCCAGTTAGCGATTCCTTCTGCTTTCAATGGTTGGAATTTCAAAACATTTAAATTTATATTTACTAAACAGTAATTACCAACGCGTACGCTGCCAGAATCAATAGATCACACGTACATGCCTTTAATCAATGTATTTCACAGCCCCTCGGCGTCCTTTCTTTTCTCATCCCTTAAAAAAAGGAAATGATCGGTTTACGTCGATTTTTAATTATGTTTGTTACGTTTTAATTTTTTAATTATTTTTTTTAAAAAATAAAAAATAAACAATAATTTTTTATTATTTATTTTTTATATTTCAAAAAAATATAATAAATATATAAAATATATAAAAAATAGTACATAAAAATAATAGCACTTCTTAAAAATACTCTTCTATTTGTTCTTCATAAAAAAATATAAATGTTTTTAGGTATCATTGTCCTTTTTTACTTAATTACTTCCCACGATAAAAATTATTATTTTTAAAAATAAACCTCGAATAAAATTTTTATATTAAATATTAATTTTAAAAAATAAAATTTTCAATTAAATTATAAAATTTAATAAATTATATAATAAATTTTTTGAATAAAATTACACCCTTTAAAAAAAATGGAGGGCTTCATCCAAGATCCAGGGTCAAAAATCAGTTAATAATGAAATCTTTAAGTGTGTCTGCTTTTTATTTTTTGGCATGGTCAAAATTATTCATACACACTGGTCCAGAACTTGCTCAGAGAAAAACACACAAACATAATTCTAAAATGAATTTGTACAAAGTAAGATCAAAATTGATCACAAAGTGGGGATTAAATTTAAATAAAATTAAATGAAAAAAATTTATTTTTCTCCTTATTCTTTTGCTTATTTTTTTATGCTTTGCTTACAATCTCTATAAACAGAAGAATCGACTGCGGACGAACATAATTGCTTCTTAATAACGGAATTAAGGTCATAATCACTTTTACCACGTTGGATTATTGAATAATCCCACACTGACGTGGAAGCAGCTGAGTTGGGTCCACCGAGTGAGCTCGAGTCCGGCACTGACTCACTAGCGGTGATCAAATTGATGTTCATAAGCATAAACTCGTTGCTGACAAGTTGACTCAGAATCACCGACCCGGACACCGAGTTCTTCTTATTACGTTGCATTGCCGCTCGAACAATCTCTATTAGCATCGCGTTCGATAACCGCCGAACACCGCGAGCGCCACCCATTATGATAGCTGAGTTAACTGAGCGGTGAGACTGAGTTTTCTCCGAGTTCTTACTGTGCTTGCTGCAAGTGCTACTCTGTGGCTTGTTGAACAGGAAAACTGACTCGGCACTCCGACTCCTAACTCGCCCTAGTGGGTCGTTAACTACCAGGAGATTCTTCACGTCCACGAGCATTATGTGCTTGAAATTCCGCCTGACTCGGCCGAGCAACATGGGGTAACACGCCCATCTTCTTAAACTAAGTGGAATGTGGTCAAGAAACCCGGCCAACGAGTTCTCCGGGTCCAGCTCAGTTGCGTCGAAGCTCAATACCGATCCATATCTCAACTGAGTGAACTCGCCATCTAGATTACTGAAATTATTTGTTCGATTTCTCTTGCCCCACAGTGTCTCTTCGATTTCTACCCCTTTCTTATCAACCTTGAAGAACCGATTCACATCGAAATTGGACTCGGGAATCTGCCATTGGGTCAAATTCAATTCGCTGTAATAGTCAATAAGTGACAAGAACAAGTCGTTCTCTTCCCGTATAATGGAACCGAATCTCGACGACCACGAAGCAGAAGCAAAAATAAAAACGACGTCAGCTTTGGCTGTGAGGCCCGACCAATGCATTACTCTGAGGAACAATCGAAACTCCTCGTCGGTTGTGTCCTCAACCACGTGACCCACAACGAGATCGTTCATGGCTCTGGTTCCTCTTCTATACAGAGTACCCATTCGTTGCAGAGCTGTTGAGGATGGGAGAAACTCAATCTTTGAAGCATCATGCGATTTGGGTCCCCACAGTTTGGGAAACCAATGGTGCGTTTTGGATTTTGAACTCGCATGGTTGGGAATGTGAACTGTGGGGGTTTTGTGCAAGAGCAATCGATGAGGGGTAGTGTGAGGCAGAGTATTAATCGAGGGCTCGAAGGTAGAGAGGGCAAAAAGGAGGAGAGTGATGCAAAGGAGGAGTCCACAAATGGAAATGGTAGATTGAGCTTTAGAAAGAATGACACTGGAATTGGTTTTCCTGCACAACGTTTTCAGAGATTTTGAGGAGGAAGAAGAAGAAGAGGATGGGGCAGAAGAAGCTGGAGAAGAAAAAAGCTTGCTTTTGTTGGCAATGGCGGAATTGTCTTCTGGGAAGAACACTAGTAGCAAACCCATGCCCCTGTTATTGGCTCTGCGACTAGTGCTACTCCTACTCTTAGGCCTTTGTCAAAAGTTGCATATCCCTCTGTATTACGATCATGTGGTCGGCAAGGATACTGAGTCTTTTTGCTTCCTCGGTTTGATGCTTGGAAAAGGGAAAGGGAAAGATGTATGGATCCTTTGGGTCTTTTGCTTCACTGTCTATATGCTCAGTTTGCAGTTATCGTCCTTTGGATTGTACTTTTAAAGACGATATTGCCCCTCTTTTTATTAAACAAAAATCAGGAGATTTATTCGATAAATCTAACTATAAAAGGACAAACTACAAACTATAGAAAAAGAGCAACTGAGATGATATTCTTATTATTTTTTCTTATTTAATGTTTATAATTTTTATGTATATTGTTGATTTTTATTTTAATAATTTAAATTTTATAATATAAAAATTAAATAAAAATAAAATTATAAAAATAATAAAATTAAAAGTGAAAAAAAATAAAAGCAGGCTACTTAGTTATTTTACATTGGAGCATTGCAGTGTGAAAAAGAAGGGAAATGCGTATAAAGGGTATCTCGAAAAAAGTGAGAGAGAATAATATATAAAATTAAATAAAAATAATGAGAAAAAAATTTTATATATTAAATTATAAAAATTAAAAATTATTAAAATTAAAAAATAAAATATTCAAATTCATACATACATTTAAAAAATTCAAAAAAGTTGTAATGCCAGAAAAAGACATAAGCAATTCTAAGAAAGGCATATAAGGTAACATAATGTGGTTCGAATGGGCACTCCTGAACACAATAATATTTTCTTTTATGGACATTAATTTGGTTAAACTCCAATACAAGAGCAGAAGTAATTATTATCATTTTTGTTTCTACATGTACTATTTTGGTCATCTAAAAACAAAAAGAGAATGCGATTCAAAAAGAGAAATTAATACAATTTTAGAAGCTGTTTGTTTTGGCAAACTAGCATGATTATAGAAATTTTAAAACCATATGCTTATGCGAATATTTTTATAAAAAGAATTTTTTTTTTTATAATTTTGTAGTATTGAGTATGATATGAAAACATGTACTTATGGTACCCATAAGGATTACGGAATACTAGAAAACATGAACACTACCATGAACCGTGACATGTATAGCTTTTTTTTTTTTTAACTCAATGTATTTTTTAGTTAAAAATTAAAAATTAAAAATTTTAAAATATAAAGATTATTAAAATAAATTTTATCTTTTTTAACAAATTTTTTTTACATATAATTTATATCAAACTCAAATAATAAATTTAAGAAATTTAACTATCTATAATTATATCTAACCTTATTCATAATATATTCATTAGATGTTCTAAAACAAAATAAAATGAAAACGGTGCGTTTTAATTTTGTTTACTGCATAAAACAGCATTTTCCTATTACGAAACATATGGTGAGCAAAGTTCATTAAGACATTTAATTACCATAACCTTAATGAAGCCAATCTTATTAATGGTATCAACCGCGTTTGTTTCCCGCATGGGGCAGGAACCCACGGAGGGGTAACAAAGAAAAGTTTCCTACGGCAGTAACCGTACAACGGAGTTAGAAAAAGTAGTCTTTGTTAAAAATGCTATTGTTTAGGGCTGCCGACAGAATAGCACACGATTAGCAGCGGCGGAGTATGGTACCGTATATTTTAGCGATGAGGATTGGATGTGCAATCGTATGTAGGGCCCAAATCTCAATTGATGTTGACGCCAACCATGCATTCTGGATACACTTACGTTTTCGATGGCTGTCCTCTGAGAGACACGGCTCCATCCTTTATTGCATCTATAAATGAATCTCTGGCCCTTTCCTGCCCCTCCCCCAACCTACTAAAGATACAACTCTTTTACAACCCGTCATGTGAATACGAGAGTGATAATAATTTAAGAATGATTCATTTTTGGGAGTTTTAAAATTTTATTTATAAAATTTAATATTTTAAATTTTATATTATAAAAACTAAATAATAAAATTATAAAAACAACCGCATTGCATAATCTATTTCAAATGCCTCAATCCTCAAATACAGTATCTCTGCCCATGGATGTAATTTGAAAATAAATCATAATGATGATGATCAGATCATAATTTATAACCCTATAATAAAATGTAATAATATTTACAGTGACAGAATTTTAAAGCAAAATTCTAATTGAAACTAAATTATAATGATATAATTTTAAATGTAAAAATTTTAAAAATATTTTAAATGAAAATAAAATTATTATATACACTATAAAATTTCATATAAGATATGTTTAAGAATACACATGTCAAGAGTATATTAAATTTGTATATTATTATTTTATACATAAACACCACATCCTTCGTCCTCATATTATTTTATATATATTTAATGCAAAAATTTGTTGTATATATATCATTTTTTAATTTATTCAATATATGTAATTATAAAAAAAAAATTAAAATTATAAATTTTTAAAATATTATATAATATTTTAAAAAATATATTAAAATTACACATTTTAAATATATAACTCTATCGTTTTTTTAATCTTAAAAAAAAGATTTGGTCATTTGAATATACAAATAACGAGAATACTATTAAGCGTCTACAAAGAAGATGAGACGAAAACCTCATAAATATACGATGATTATGGAATCTTTTAAGTTTATAAATTAATTTATAAAATTTAATAAATTATTTTAAATAAAAATTTTATAAAATTAATAACAGAATCGTAACATTAATAAATCTCATTCTTTAGTATATAACTAAATAAATAAATTAATTTTAATGTTTTAAAAATAAAATTAAAAATTAAATGCGTCATCATTTTTATTTTTATTTTTTATTCTTAAATCTTAAATTATAAATAAAAATAAAAATATATTTAATAGTAAATAAATAAATTATTATAAATTATTATAAATTATTAAATTTATTAAATTATATAATTTAATTTATAAAATTAATAAATTAAATTTTAAGTAAAATTTTTATAAAATTTTATTTATAAAAATATTAGTAAAAAAGAAAATAAAAATAAGAGAAACAAAATGAGAGTGTTCGAAGTAGACGGAACGGAGGCGGGGGCAAACTAGCTACGGTTATCAGCGTAAAGTAGGGAAGGCAGGATGCGACAGTAGGGGAGATCGTGGCATTTACGGACGGGTCCCACTTCCCAATGTACCCTCTAGCTCTGTGCTTATATAATAGTAATGGTATCAAAACAAAACAAAACAAATCCCACCGTATACAGAGTGGATCCAGTAATTCCAGTGGAAGCTTCCTTGAAGTAAAGGACACGTGTTAGTACGCACACTTTCTCACCGTCAGATCTATTGTCCTTTCCCGCTGTCCTTCTGTTGGAAACGGCATACCCAAACGACTTCGCTTCTGCTTGCGCTCTGCTTACCGTTCACCGTTCAGTGCGACCCGCAACCCGTGGGCTCCGCATCCCCTGTTTTTTCCTTTCCGATTTCCTTTTTCCTTCTTCTCCATCAATAATGGGGCATTTGGCTTTATTTCGGGACACGACAGTACTACGTGTACAACAACGTTCGTCCAACTTGTCATAGAATTTTTTTGGTCTATATTTTCCACTATGGCAAGGCACTTTCAGATTTAATGGTCCGTTTGAAATGTTCGAGAAGTCTCCAATCCAATTGGCTGATCATATGGATTTTGAAAATGACCAAATAAGCACATTTTCTGTAGACCCAGGAAGAAAAGGTTTTAGATTATACAGAAGCACGTTTAAGGGACAAAAACTTTTCTTGAGGGTTCTCACTCCCATCATGGTAGGTGGTCATCTGGTCAGAGATACTCATGGCCAATGAGAATGGCATTGCAATACTTGACTTCTTTGGAGTTAGTCTCTATGATGATTCATTACCATTAAACTTTGAACATCTTTAGGAAGAATCTGTCAGATTTTGGGTTTTACCCCTAATGCGAGACCCAACCCAAATAATGGCTTACATCAATCAAATCTCTTTCTTACATAGTCATTAATATTATTAACTTGCTATATGTATCTATATTGTTAATGTAAAACGTTTATTTTTGTAACGTGCGGTCAAAATTGACATGTCCACTTTTTTTTTTTGTCTCTCATATGATTTGAAAAAAAATGGTGCTTGGGAGAGGGACAACAAAATTTAACTTTTCAATTTTAATTACACATAAAAAATTTACATGTGCTATGTAAGCATTAAGTGGGTTAATGAACATGAAGGGATTTGAGGAGTTTAATTGATAGTAATTTTATATTGTAAAAAGTTGGATTATAAATTTTTTGATAATAAAACACTAAAATAAAAACCATCTCATCTATTAGGATCAAAATAAAGTTCTAAAGAAATGTCTGTACCAAGTGGAAACTTAGGCTTCTATGTTAACATGCATATGGGGAGGGCTTACACCATAACTAGAACAGGAATAGGATGATCACGTGAACTTTTTTTCACTCTAATTTTGATAATTTTAAATAATTTAAAATCATAATCACTATTTGTAATAAAATATTTTTTATTAATTTTGTAACTCTCTTAAATAACTGTTATACTTTATCTAACATTACCTGTACAGTTAGTTTCCTAAACGCAAAGATCCAGATCCACCACAACCACTTGAACTTTGGTTTAGTGCCAGTCAAGTCTTCTATCAAAAGGGTTCGTTTCTTCCCTAATAATTTGCAAGAGATCATATCCTTTTATATATGCATTATCAGAAACTAATTATTTGAACACTTGCCAATGTTTTTATTTTTGGGCAAAGAATACTTGCCAATGTTGTCATAACACATTGTGTACAATTTCACGTATAATCCGAAGTCCTGCATACATACAAAACACGCGCACCCCTAACCTCAACATTATCCCAGGATTAAACTTGCCATATATGCTCCAAATTCTTCTTTCTTTCGTATTTGACGTATGAAATCTTTTTATTTCAGTTTTACAAAAATATTTTCTGTTTTTATTTGAATTTATTTTTATTGAAAACAATATTTTTTTAAATAAAAATATGTTTAATTTGTATTAATCAAATTTTATTTCTAAAAAAATGACAATATATTTATTTTAAAGTATAAGATTTAAGTTTTAAGTTTTAAAGTTTAAATTTTGAGTTGAGGATTTGGGTTTTAAAGTTTAAAATTTAAAGTTTAAGATTTTAAGGTTTGAAATTAAGAATTTAAGATTTTGAGTGTTGAGATTCAGTGTTTAAATTTTAATAGTTTTAGATTTTGGATTTTAGATTTTTTAAGATTTAGAATTTGAGTTGAAAGTTTAGGATTTAGACTTTTAGAATTCTAAACTTTTAAAATTAATAATTTTAAGATTATAATTTAGGATTTTAAGATTTAAGTTTTAAGTTTTGGGAGTTTAAGGTTTAGGATTTAAAATTTTAAGATTTAAAATTAAACGTTTAGAGTATTAGGATTTTAGGTTTAAAATTTAGGGTTTGAGATTTATGTAATAATTTTAAATTTATTACTGTATTTTTAATTTATATTTTTTATTTTTAAAATTTTACATAAGAAATATTAAAATAATTTTTTTATTTTTAAAATTTACCTTAATTTAAAAAATATCTTTTAAAAAATATTTTTATTATTTTACAATCAAACACGTTTTCATTATATTTTTTACTTTTATCAAAAATAAAAATAGAAAATAGATAAAGTAAGTGACATCTAATATTTTTACAATTATTTGTTTATGATTTTTATATAACTTTATTTAAAATAAAAAAATTGAAAGCTAATTATAAAAATATATATGTTTAAATAAAATTATATAAATAAAAAAATGAATTAAAAAATCATCATTGGTCAACAAATATTTTTAATCTCAGATAGAAAACGCAAAAAATGTTTGAAACCCACAACCACAGGCCCAAGTCTAATCTCCAGAGAAAACCCAATAGCCCAGTAGCCAAGAGAAACATGGCAGTAAAATACTTTATTATAATTTAAACAAAAGAAAATATTATTAAATCAAATTTCCGCTAAAAAGCAGTTTTAATTATTTAATTATTTATTTGTTTTAATTATTTTCATTTAAAGATAATTATATTTTATAAATATATATAATTACTGATATCAAGAAATTATTTTGTTTATCAAAATACTTTTCTCACAAAAAAATAAAAATATCACAAATTAATAAAATAAATTAAGATAAAATAAGAGTCTTGAGGCAAGAGAGACAAAATTTTTAATTGAATATTTAACGTGAATAGATATTAAATTAGAATAAAAGTAATGCTTAAATTTGATAATTAAAATAAAACATAAAATTTTAGTTTTAAGAAATTGACAATTGACATAAAAGAAGAAAAAAATTCTAAAAGAAACAAGAAGTGGCTTCATTCAGCTACTCCTACTGCGCGCTATCGTGATCAACGGCAAGACACGAGCCCTCATTTATCCCCAATGAAGTTCCCATTGGCAACAGTCACTTACAACTCGAAGTTCACTCTTCACGGCTAACGGCGTCCCCGTCTTCGTCTTCTTGATGGCCATCGTACCTCACTATCACCAAACCCTTTCCAAACTCGCCGGCGGCGCCGAGTCGACTCGCCTCGAAACGCTTATCCTTTGCAAGAAGAAGAACGAGTCGGCATTCAAAGAGACGAAGCAGGGTTTCGTAGACTACGACCGGGGCCAGCATGAGGTCTCTACCAGGATTAGTGGGCTCCGCAAAGAGGACATTCCCAAGCGCTACCGCTTGCGTGTAGAAGGCAACCGCTTCCAGAGGGACTGGACGGTGTCTGAGGTGGTGGAGATGGTCTTGAAGCTCAATCACTGGGAGGATGTCGAGGGCCTACTGAATCGCTGGGTGGGCCGCTTTGCTCGCAAGAATTTCCCGGTGCTTATTAAGGTCTTTTATCAAACTTTTCCTCTCTTTCTTATGCGGAAACATTTGTTGGTGTCTGGTTGGATCATTAGTTGAAATTGGAAATTTCTTACTACAAAGGACTGAATAAAATTGCCCTGTTTTTCTGTGATAGCAGATTTCGTATCTAAAACTACTGGGAAATGACGGTGAATTAGACTTCACTTGTACAAAATTTGCTTAAAATTAACAAACTTCAACTTATATAATTAGAATCAATCTTTATGATGCAGCTATCGTCCATGTCTATACAACAAAACTATATCAGACAAAACAAATAGGAAATTGTGTTTAGGGATGCTTTAAAGTGATTGGGTTTGTATTTGTTACTGCTTCTGCAGAATCTGCAAAATCAGAAACTTGCAAATTTTGCAGTTTTTAAAAATTCTGCTAAGATGGCTGGCTGTTTTCACTGTGTATGGGAATATGTCTTTGTTTGATGGTTTCTTTAGTCTTCAAATGATTTTCGTGTTCTGTATTGTTTCTTTTGAATGTATACTATAGAATTTATGCTTTCTGTAAGTTTGTTACTGGCATCTGACTTTTGCGTAGCCAGTAAGTTTAGTTAGATATGCTAATTGAAGTTTCATACTCCTTATTTAATAAACCGCTCCACATTTCAACTTTTTAGGAGTTGACACAAAGGGGATCTATTGAACATTGTAACCAAGTGTTCCGTTGGATGAAACGTCAGAAAAATTACTGTGCTCGGAATGATATGTACAATATGATGATCAGGCTACATGCTAGGCATAATCGAACAGACCAAGCACGTGGATTGTTCTTTGAGATGCAAGAATGGAGGTATAGGTTTTTTCTACTTCTTTTTAAGGGGGCAAAAATCTTATATTTTTGCAGAAGAACATACTCTTCATGCTCTGTCTTTTCAACTTAAATTGGATCAATTGAATGAGATGGAATTTTGCTGTAATAAATTGAATGAGGTGGAATTTTACTGTTATTACAGCCTGATAAGTGTAGGTTTTTGTAGTTTTCTATTGATTAGTGATTCAATTTTTTAAGACTGTATGATTTTGTGTCATTACTGATCCTTGTTAGCATATTTCTCATTTTATCCTTTTAGATGCAAGCCTGATGCTGAGACATACAACGCTCTTATCAATGCACATGGCCAAACTGGACAGTGGCGTTGGGCTATGAATATTGTGGACGACATGCTACGTGCAGCTGTGTGTACCTTGTATTTTTCTTCCTAGTCAATCTTAGTGGGTCTGACTTGATGTGAGCAACTTTCATTTTTTTCTTAATTCCTAATTTAGTGATTATTAGATTGCAGTTAAAGACAGTCAAAATATCACATTCTTGCTGGAGTTTTTTTTTTTTTTGGCACGTCTGCAAGATTCCTGCTATTTTTCTATCCTTTTTTATTTTTTATTTTTAAATTTTGAGTGACTTACTTTGACCTCCCTTGCAACATGGAACTCCCCTCTATTTTGAAAACCCACACAAACTCCGTTGAAAATAAAACCTTTCTTGAAAACATACATCAACCTCCCTTAAATTTTATTTAAATTTTAAAAAACCTCCCTTGAATTTTGTTTTAAAAGTTTTATAAATCTCCCTAAAGAGGGAGGTTTGTGTAGGTTTAATTTATTAGCTTACAGACTCGAGATCTTGTTATTAGAAACATATTAAATTTGTTTAATTTGGTCATAGAGAATTTCTCTCTATGTCCCCCTCTTCCCGCTGATAATCATATAAGATTCATTTCTGACTAGAGTTTGTTCATTCCATGCATTGTCCACTAGCACTAATTGGTTGTGAATTCATGGTATTTGGCTTAAATAATTAATCCTAGAGATTTGATATCCATGTTAAGTACTATTTTGTTCAGGGACTTTGCTGTTGATCTGGTAATGGTGTGAAAATTTAAAATTAAAGAAGTAAGTAAAAAAGAAAAACTCTATGATGACTGGTATCTTAAATGTAAGTTCTATTTGTGACACTGACATATTGCTTCAGATTCCACCCAGTCGGGCAACATATAACAACTTGATAAATGCCTGTGGATCCAGTGGAAATTGGAAAGAAGCTCTTAACGTTTGCAAGAAAATGACAGACAATGGTGTTGGGCCTGATCTTGTTACTCACAATATTCTGTTATCTGCATTTAAAAGTGGAGCTCAGTATTCTAAGGCTCTGTCTTATTTTGAACTAATGAAGGGAACTCGCATTCATCCTGACACAACTACACTTAATATTGTGATCCATTGTCTAGTAAAGCTTCAACAATATGAGAAAGCCATTAATATTTTTAATTCCATGAGGGAAAAGAGGTCAGAATGTCGCCCTGATGTTGTAACATTCACTAGTATCATTCACTTGTATTCCGTGTGTGGGCAAGTTGAAAATTGTGAGGCTGTGTTCAATACGATGCTTGCAGAAGGGCTAAAACCTAATATTGTCTCCTATAATGCACTAATAGGTGCCTATGCTGCTTGTGGAATGGACACCAAGGCAGAGTTGGTTTTCAATGAGATAAAACAAAATGGTTTTCAACCAGATATTGTGTCCTATACATCTTTACTTAATGCTTATGGAAGATCACAAAAGTCCCAGAAGGCAAGGGAAGCATTTGAAATGATGAAGAGAAATAACCGGAAGCCAAACATTGTCAGCTACAATGCACTTCTTGATGCTTATGGATCTAATGGTTTGTTAGCAGATGCAATTGACATCCTGCGTGAAATGGAGCAAGATGGAATTCAGCCAAATGTTGTCTCAATATGCACTCTGTTGGCTGCCTGTGGACGATGCAGTCAGAAGGCGAAGATTGATAAAGTGCTTTCAGCAGCTGAAATGCGAGGCATTGAATTGAATACAGTTGCATATAATTCGGCAATTGGAAGCTATATGAATGTTGGGAAATATCACAAAGCTGTAGGCTTGTACAAATCTATGAGGAAGAAAAAAATTAAACCTGATTGTGTTACTTACACTGTGTTGATAAGTGGTTGTTGTAAGATGTCAAAATATGGTGAGGCGCTATGTTTTCTGGAAGAGATGATGTATCTCAAACTTCCTTTGTCCCAAGAGGTTTACTCATCTGTCATATGTGCCTACAGCAAGCAGGCAAGTGGTTTGGTTAGGGATACCCCTCAGTGGAGTACATAGAAATCCAGTCTGTTTCTTTTTTCTCTTTCTTCACATATTGATTTTCTTTGTAATTAATGTTTTAGGGCCAACTCGAAGAAGCAGAATCAACATTCAATTTAATGAAGAAGTCTGGTTGTGGCCCTGATGTGGTAACATATACTGCAATGCTTCATGCATATAATGCAGCAGGTAAGACAAAAATACAACCACTGAAAGAAAATGACGGAGAATGTGTTCTTTGGAAGTAACTAGTCTAACAATATGTGATTATCAGAGAACTGGGAAAGCGCATATGAACTTTTTGAAGAAATGGAGACAACTGGCATCAAACTAGATACCATTGCATGCGCGGCTCTGATGAGAGCTTTTAACAAAGGAGGCCAGCCAGGAAGGGTACTTAACCTAGCAAAAAGTATGAGAGAAAAAGCAGTTCCCTTTAATGATGCCATATTCTTTGAAATCGCATCTGCCTGTAGCTTGTAAGTTGTAATTTATTTGTCTTTATTTTTCCAGTAAAAGCATTTTGGTTATACATTAAAATTGTCTTCACTGTTTATTGTTATTTTTAAGCTTTCTTGAAACTTCTAAGCATGTCCTTCTTATTATAGCCCTTACTCTGATGACCATAAGTTATGCTAATTTGGCCTGAATTTTGCATGGTAATCTTTGTTCTTTCATTGATATAAAAAATGCTTATGGCTAATTTTTTTTCCTAATTAGAAGGATAGCACCTGCCACTTTGATTAATATATAATTTGTAAACGGACCTTATTTGTCAGACACATTTGAATTAATTTTCACATGTCTACCCCCATTTGATACAATTTATTTATCACTACTATTAACCAGATATTTTATTTCTTCACAATAATATTGGTCTATTTTTTTAAGATTTTGTTCATTGAAATGTATAGCATTTGGAGGATTTGCATATATCATTTCTATTATTAGTTTCCTCTTCAAATTTCATGGAAAAAGATCCTGTAAAGTAAGAGTTGCACTTTAGGAAGTAAAGTGCAGTATGGATACCATTGATGAAACAAATAACAAGTTACATTGTTATAAGTACAAGCAATAAAATGATAGATTATTGATTTGAGATAACCTGCTTCCTTGATTTCCTTCCTTAGTTATCATCTTACACTTTCCTTTTTAAGGTGCACTCTGCATATAAAGGAGACAAATCCAATTTCACATAGCATAGTTTTATGGTGGTAACTAAGCTTCTATAATGCTTTGTACCCCTTTGGCATTTTCATTTAAACTGAAGCAATTAAATGAAAGAAGAGGCAAAAAAGAGAGAGAAGAAGAGATTCATGTCTGTTGAGCAAATTGTTTTGTATGCAGTTATTGTATTTTATTGTTATATTCCTGTCAAACTGAATGTGACTTTTTCTGTAAGACTACGTGACTGGAGGACAGCTGTTGAGCTGATCAAGTACATAGAACCCTACCTTCCCATAATTTCAGCTGGGCTAATAAATCAGCTCCTGCACTTTTTAGGAAAAAGTGGAAAGACTGAGACTATGATGAAGGTATCTCAAATCTTCTTCTCCCGGTTGTCTATGATTGGTGACCATTACCAAGCACGTTTAGTATAATTTCTCACTGTATTTTTTATATTTCTTTACCATATTAAAGAATAAGTAACTCAACGGCATCAAAAAAAAAGAAAAAAGAATAAGTAACTAAAAAAGCTAATCATCTGGCAGTGCCATGCTTTCTTAAAATCTAATTTTCATGCATGCAGTTGTTCTACAAAATGTTGGCATCAGGTGCTGATGTCAACTACAATACTTATTCTATTTTACTGAAGAACCTTTTATCCTCTGGGAACTGGAGGAAATATATAGAGGTAACATATAGCTCTTTCTTATAAATTTTTGTTTAAATATTCATCCAGCTTCTAAGTCCCTGATCAATATCTTCTGTTCCCTGCAAATTGCAGGTTGAAAATTTGGTGCAATGTATTTTTCTTCTCATTACCTAATTACATAGAGGCATATCTAATGCAAAACATATAGTCATGCAAACTATCATTTTCTTTCAAGTGATTGCCCATTGTTATGAACTGGACGAGAAAATTGAAACAATTCTTTACACAGGTTTTGCAATGGATGGAGGATGCTGGAATTCATCCATCAAATGAAATGTACTGTGATTTATCCTCGTTTGCACAAAAAAGCTGTGGGGCTCAAAATGCTACTATCATAAACGAAAGACTTGGTATGGATATATACATCATAATCAAATATTATCATCTCTCTAATGTGCATATGCATACCCTTCCGTACTTCCATAAGCACTTTGCATGGTTGACGTTACCTGGACAAGGGAGGATGTAGCTTATTTAAGGCTTTAAGCACTCTGCCACCACCTCCACTTTAGATTTAACACTGCCACAGTTGTCCATCGCACTACTCTCTCTGTGTTGTTTATGATCAATATCTGTTAATGCCATCGAAAAACTTGCAGCATGAATTTAATAGATTGCCAATGGAGAATGGGCCTTCTTGGTTCTTAAATCAAGTCTAGGGATGACAATTTTTCATGAGTGGGGATCTGCTGAGAATCTTTGATCTTGGCCAGGTGACAGTGAGAAATTTCTCCCACAAGGAGGGGGTCAGGATCTCATTCCTCACCTTGCGGGGATCTTGAAATGATAAAATTATTATAACACTTTTGTATAGTAGTTAAATAATGTATAATATAAATGGTAAATTATTAATTATCTATAATTAATAAACAAATAAATTTAAAAAATAATAATTTATTCATATTAAAAATTTATTTAAATTTTGAAAATTTGGATTTCTGCATTTAGACACTTCCCCATGGGGATAGGAGACAGTGAAAAATTCTCTCCACCCTCAAGGTTTGAGGCGGGGGCAGAGGAAATTCTTCCGGTCTCCCTTCCCTGTCCCCGCTCTCGCCCCATTCCTAATCAAGTTTCCTTAAATTGCATAGTGAATGGTTCTCTTTGCAGGCTCCTATTGTATACTGTGTCTGCTGGATGCAACCTTAGGCTCTTTCCATGTAAAATGAATTACTGATTACATAAGATTTAGTATGGATGTTGACTAGCACTAAGTTCACGCCACATCACCTTTTCTCTCATGGAACATGATGCAGAGAAGCTGCAGAATTGCTCAAAAACTCTTCTATAGCATCTTTTACAAATTTTGCTTTCACTTGACAGCAGTTTAAGTATGACAGCAAAAAACTCACCAAGTGATGGCTTGTCCTCTGAAAAGCTATCAAAGCTGACATATAGAAGGAATAATTTAAGCATGCCCTTTTTGGTTTCCTTTATGATAAAATCCCCAAGATATTTTTATACCCATTTGTGTATCAAATTATAGCCTGGTCTTGATTTTTTAATCTATATGTGCTTCTGCTACTATGTCAGAGTATGCAGGGATTGTCCCGGTGTTTAGAGATTCATAGACCTAAGATATATTTTTCTCATGAACTTGTACAGAATTATTGAAAAGAAAATCTGCGGACCAAAGTACCACAAGCCAACTATCTGAGTCTCCGCTTATCTCTTGACCATTGATCATGGGACAACAGTTTTACATTGCAGTCACCTGCATTTCCAAATTGCCGTTGGAGTATTGCGATTGAGGGATTGTAAAAGATCTAGTTAGATCTACATGTAGAAGAGCATTTACCATTAATGTACAGATTATGGTACTCTAAAGAGAATTATCTTAAAAAGGTTTTTTATGGGGATTATATTATAGTTTAACTATCATTTTTGTGTTTAAAATTTTAATAAGAAATAAAACCAACTCTGAAATTTTCATGTGAAGTTCCTTACAAGGAAAAATTGGAAGAAGTGAATGCTTTAAAATGAGAGAATAGATGTAAGTAGTGGCATACGCAGTTACTTTAAAAGTATTTTTTTTTTCAATTATAGTAAATATACAATTGATTGTATTATTGGGTTTTTTTGAGAAAATAAAAAATTAGATACTAATTTGGGAATTGTATAAACTAATATCTTAAAATGTAATGTATGCTATCAATTTACAATCTCATTTTTTGTTTTTAAGAAAATGAAAAGTTCATAATTTGTGTAATTACCTATTATTCATAGGTTTGTATATATGGGATATGTTTTATATTATGAAAAGACTAAAGACATCATAAATCTGATTTTGATATTATATATTTATCTAAATTTATCAAATTATAAATTTCTATCAATTGGGCGTGCAAATTAGTTGGGCTTAGTGCATGAATGTCTAAGTTATTAAGTATCATTAATGGCGAGAAGTTTACATTTAAAAAAAAAAAAGTTAGATTTGATCTTCCTTATGATATATCAATACAAGAATCTGTGAAAGAAGAAAATTGTACTCTATTGTCTTATTATAAAGAACAAAATAAAAACCAAGACCCAAAAGCAAGAAAACGTAAAGGAAGATAGATTAAAGTAATTTGGAAGTAGAAAGTTGGCGCTTTAAATGAATAATGCTCGAGTTGCACTGAGTCTTGTTTGCTTCTGAATAATTACCGTTGCCTTAAACCGTACCTGATAGAAATTCCTGAATGCAATCAATATCATGTGGCATTTTGAATCCTAAGGGCCTCTTTACTGGTTTACCAAAAGTAGTCAATATTATTGGCTAATAAAACACACTTCCACAAAATACTCCCACATTGGAGTTCTAATCAAACAGGCGCTGGTGCCTGCTTGGTTTGGGTTGCCCAATAGTTCCATATAAAAAAAAAACCAAACAATTTTAATACCATGCAAATGGATGTTTTTCTTGTCAAGAGTACAGTGATATTTTAAAACTTTAAATTTAAAGTTTTGTGAAGATACAAATTTGTTGCTTCAGATAGGCTGTAACAAGTGTGACCGAAACCCATTTAAACCAGCCAACCCAACTTCATTATAATACATCTAGCTCAATTCATTTTAAAAACGAATAAATGGGCTCAGTCAAGGAATGACTCAATTCATTTGACCCAATTGAATTGCTTCCAGTGGTTCTTCCTAATTTTGGTGATTTTAATTGAAAAATTTTATTAATAAGATATTGTATTTTGTCTCAACTTTAAATTTTAAGTTTAAAATATTTTATTAAAAGAATTTAATCGCACAACTATTATTTCAAGTTTAAAATATATATGAAATTTTTTTTAATTTTTTAATACTCTCAAATTTTTTAACTAATATTTTTATATTTATAATTTTACTAATTTTAATCTTTTTTATTCAAATTTTTTTATTTATTTTTTAATAATTAAAATTTAAATCATATTTACATATGTAACTCATTATTAAGGCTACAAATATAACCTAACATTTTCCTTTCCTAACTTTTGGTTAGCAATCGGATCCACCACTGCAAATCTCTTCCATAAGGGATTAGCGGGTAACAGTGCACCTGGCTTTGAAACAAGCAGACAAGTGGCACTGAACATGCATGTTCGTCAAAAGAATACTTTCAAAATGTCTTAAATGACGAAATCGCCCTCTCCGTGTCCTAGCCGTTACGCCCTGTTCAGAGCTCTACAGCGCCAACTACCTATTCGTCATTTTAAAACCAGAGGAAGGTCATATCCGTAATTAGAGTTAGTTCTGCTTTCTCTCGTCTTACTGAATCCATGTAGTTTTCCCCTCCACTGTGAATTAAAATCCCATTAGCATGTGAACGCGCACGAACCAATATCTCTTGCTTTCAGCTTCTCTCTCCGACTCTCCTTTGCTATCCAATCTCTCTGTTTTAGAATTAGGGTTTGGCTCCACCATGGCTTCTTCTTCCTCCGATCCTGGCAAGTCCGAAGTTGGTTGTGGCAGCGGTGGTGGCGGCGGCGGAGAGACTTCGCAAGCAGTGATGACCAACGATCAGCTCTTATTATACAGGGGATTGAAGAAAGCGAAGAGAGAGAGAGGGTGCACAGCGAAGGAGCGCATCAGCAAAATGCCGCCTTGTGCTGCAGGGAAACGCAGCTCCATATACCGTGGTGTCACAAGGTGCAAAGCTCGATTATCTGTTTGCTTTCTAAGGAAGTGATCCACTTGGATGTTTTCGATTGTAATCTAAAGAAGACAACTCAAATTAATTTGAGCCTGCGTTTGCTTGATTGCTTTAATTTAACCACTTCTATTGCTGACTGAGAATGAGAAAGCCCCAGGATGGTTGCCTCTGAATTTCCTTGCAACTGGAATTGAACTCAGAAATTATACATGAGGGGGTAAATTTTGCATTTTGCGTTGAAATGCTGATTGGAATTGACTGAATATGGAGCTAATTGCAATAAGCTATCCGTTGTGCGGAACTTTAGAGTTCCTTGATGCTAAATCCAATTTGGGTTAATTATCATTCACACTTAAAATATTTAAGTTCATGGCAGTGGCAAATGAATGTCTACTGATTACTGAATGCATTGTTTGTTGAATTGTTAACATTCCAAATTGGTGCTGACTCCTTTTCATTTTGTTTTCTTGAAAATTAAAGAGAGCATGAAAAGCTTTCCTATACGACGTAATCGTGAATAACAAATGATTCTATATATGCTATGTTAAAATGCCTTAGGTTATATGTCAAAAACTCAAAATATATCCATCATATATTCATATGCTATCATTTATATGCTCCTTCGTGCCCTTTCCCTGTCTCTAGGCATCAGTTTAAGAAGAGTGTAAGTTGCAAGTTTAAACGCTGTATGTTTTTTTTAAATTGGTTTTAGTGTCTTGAAATGTTAAACTTAAGTTCTGCTGAATAAAATTATTTTATAACTTCTAACAAGATGCTGCTTTTGAGATGTAGTTTTTCTAAGCATGACCCAATGTTCTAGTTTTGTGTATTATTAGGCATAGATGGACTGGGCGTTATGAAGCACATCTTTGGGATAAAAGTACATGGAATCAGAATCAAAATAAGAAAGGAAAGCAAGGTCTGTTCTTCTCCATGTCTCTTTCACTCCTTTCTCTTTGAAAATACATATATTGTTGGACACAAGTCAATTTTGAATTTGTAAATACCACACAATTTCTTACATAATCTAATTCTTTTGTTGTGCATGAATTGATCGGGCAACAATTCATTCTTTGTGCCAGTTTACCTGGGTAAGTACACCGTGTTGTGCTTCCTTTCCGTGTTCTCCTTGATCTTTTCTCTGTTTTTGCTTTTTGTTTTGTCTCGTTTTTCTTTGAATTTGATGCATCATTCACAATGATGCTTATCTCTTATATCATTTATGCAGGGGCATATGATGATGAGGAGGCTGCAGCTAGGGCATATGACCTTGCTGCTCTGAAATATTGGGGCCCAGGGACTCTCATTAATTTTCCTGTTAGTGAAATGCTCAGAATTGCATCATTTTTGTAATCTATGAATATTTTGTTGATAATTAGCTTATGATATGAATTTTGGTATAACTCTATCGTTCTCTGTTAGGAAAAGGGCACTCCAGCTATTCTCTGTGTAAATACAGTAACTAAAATTGTGTCAAATTTTGATTTGTGTATCGCAGGTGTCTGATTATACAAGAGATCTTGAAGAAATGCAGAATGTTTCGAGAGAGGAATACCTTGCATCATTGCGCCGGTGTGTTTATACTTCCCCAAAACATATTCTACCATGAAATCTGACTACTGATAATGTGATGCTTTCTGCAGGAAGAGCAGTGGTTTTTCCAGAGGAATCTCCAAATATCGTGGACTCTCCAGGTGTGAATCCATCAAAAAGGGTACTAAATGCATGCAATAAACACACAGACACACACAAACATGTATCTGTTGTCCTTGTTTATTGGTGTTCAAACTCCAAAAGCTATATATAGGTTTGTTGAAGAAGTCTGTGTATGAGGTTTCTAGCACACAAATTGTGATGCTCCTTACTGTTCACTTTCAAGGAGTTCTGGACTTGTTGAAAGCTATTTTTCTTCAACAATTTTGGGAAGAAGGGATAAATCCAAGGTTATACATAATATATTGTGAAAGGTTCATGGTATTGTTTTAGGTGTCAGTTAAACCTACTTATTTATTTAATGCTTATCTGGTAAGCTCATTTATGCTTTTAGGTTCAAAAGTTTCCTGGCAATCAATTTATCATCTGCATGTTTATCAGTGTGGGTTTGTATAGTTGGTTCTTTATTGATCAGCGTACTGTATCACATTTTATAATACTTTTTTTGTGGATTTGTATAGTTGTTTCCTTAGTGATCAGCATACTGCATCACATTTTATAATACTTTTTTTCTTCCTCCACTTTGCTGCAGAATTTTATGATGTAGTATAGCTGTCTTTCAAGGTATACATGTTTGAGATGGATTTGATTAACTTTGGTTCTGTATTTGTTTTGCATGATGTGGTACTAATTTGTAGTCGATGGGAGCCGTCATATGGTCATGTGACTGGATCTGACCACTTCAATGGTATACAATATGGTAAGTTCTAAACATATTTTGAGCTCAACCAATCTTCTTTTGAACAGTCATATAAACTGCATTCTTTTGGACATCTTAATTAGCGATAGAAAAAATTGCTGTGCATGAATTCAATTATTTCCACCTGTTTTATTATCTGCTTGATGACTACCAACTATCTCAGCATTTCGTAATATATTGAAAGGTACAGGTGATGACTCCGCAGCAGATAGTAAATATGTTAGCAGTTTCTGCGTCGAAGGAAAGATTGATTTAACAAGTTACATGAAGTGGTGGGGATCTAATAAAAGCTGCCAACCTGATGCTGGAACAAAATTGTCAGAAGAAAGAAAACATGGTTTTGTAGATGTTTGCAGTGAACTCAAAACATTGGAGCAGAAAGATCAACCTACTGAACCATACCAGATGCCACGGTTAGGCATGCTCCATGATGGAAAAAAGCATGCTAGTTCTTCTGTCTCCGCCTTAAGTATCTTGTCACGATCAGCTGCCTACAAGAATTTGCAAGAAAAAGCATCAAAGAAAGAGGAAAATTGCACTGATAATGATGAGAACGAAAACAAAAATACTATCAATAAGTTGGACCATGGCAAGGCCGTTGAGAAATCATCAAATCATGATGGCAGTGACGATAGACTTGACGTTCCAATAGGAATGAGTGGGGCATTGTCTCTTCAAAGAAACGTTTTTCCTTTGACTCCATTTTTGTCTGCACCACCCTTGACAGCCTACAATACTGTTGATCCCTTAGTAGATCCTGTTCTGTGGACGTCTCTTATTCCTATACTTCCTGCTGGCCTTTCTCGTACAGCCGAGGTTGGTATATTTACTACAGTGATTTACTTCTGGAGAATTGAGATTACTTGAAAATTTGAAGCTATTAGGTTAGCACGGCATTTTTTTTTAAAAATAAGCCATATTATAAATCTTTTACTAATCGGTACTCATGATGAAAATTTCAATGAAGTAGAAAGGCCACTTGAAGTCTAGCAAAATCATCAATCTGCAATCTCCAGTAAAAATAATATCTCATTAAGCACTTCTTAAATAATTTGTTTCTATCAGAACTTTTTCTTTTTTATGAATACTATAATACAAAGTTTTTAAAACTTCCGCTTTAAATGTTTATAAAGCCTTCTTTATCCTATGCCATTAACCCAACCAGGTATTGTGAACAAATTATAAGTTTTTCTCCATTAGAACAACATAATGATAGCATTTCCAGCACAACATCATTTCCTACTCATTACATTCTTCTAGAATGTATCATGAATGGTCCTGTTTTCTGCATATATATATATATATATATATATATATATATATATTTTGGTGAATCTGTTTTCTGCATATTTAATATAGGAGGTGTGGAGAAAGCATGTATAAAGTCTGAAAATCACATAGCCATGTTGTTGTAATTTTAAAATAGATCACTGTTATTCAAAATGTCTGTTACTGACTGGGGATTGATTGCACATCTTATAAACTCCGATTCTCTAATTATCATTTGATGATATACCAATGAAAAGCATCCCCCTTTGGCATTAAAACTGTCTGGCAATAATGAGATGGCAGGGACAATAACTGTTCACATTATACCATCAGTTACACAAAACAATTGATATCCCCATTCAGCCGTGACCGCGTATGGTATATCACATTCTTTGTAGGTTCACCTCACCAGGAGCATATTAATTGAAATGCAGGTTACGAAGACTGAGACCAGTTCAACTTACGCCATGTTTCAGCCAGAGGAGTAATTGGATCTCTAATCTTAAGAAAAGCAAGCGCCTAAAGAGCTGAGCTTGTATGTATACATTATACATGGTTTTAGAGTTTTTGATGATATACATAGGATTAGAATAAGTCTTTTCAAGTTTTCCACATGTATCAGCTGATATATATGCAGTTAGTGTCAGGGTTAGACCAAATTTTAATTTATCAGGAATGTTCTGTACAGAATAAAAATTAGTATACTTTGTAACATGTCTCACATGTATCAGATGATTCAAATTAGTGTATTTTGTTAATTGATTTAGTAACAGAAAAAAAATGTGCATCTTTTATATACTTTTTACTGCTACAAGTGTGTATTCTATTGGTAGTTGTCTGGTAGAATAGCAGAAGTTTGAAAGTTTCTTTATGATAATAATATTAGTACAACCATGTCTTTGGCTAGGCTAAGCAACGGTTGAGAGCATGGAAAGGGTCTTATTTATCTCTTTTCCATGAACGGGTGACGCGCTTAACTTTTAAACATGTCCTTGCCAAGGCTAAGCAACGATTGAATGCATGGAAAGGGTCATGTTTATCTCTTGCAGGGAGAGTTACATTGTCTAAGTCACTGTTATCCGCCCTCCCCTTCTCATGCAAGCCACTAAACTCCCCTTAAAGCTTTGTGATGAACTGGAAAGACTTACTAGGGATTTCATTTGGGTCAGGACTAATGGTGCCAATAGAATCCCGCTTGCAGCTTGGAGCAGAGTCTGCTCTCCCAAAAGTGAAGGGGGTCTTGGGATAAAAAGCCTTCATCTCGTTAATCAAGCTCTCCTCATGAAGGTTGGTCATGCAATCATGACCAATAGAGAAGCTCTCTGGGTGAGATTATTGCGCAGTAAATATCGGGCTGGGGGATGAGCTCAAACCGATGGTGTGTAAAAGACCTCTCTCTAGTAACTTGTGGAGAGGGGTTGTTAGTACATGGAGATACATCTGTACTGGTTGTAGACATGTTACCGGGAATGGAAGGGAGACGGATTTTTAGAGGGACAAATGGATTACAGGGTTCAAACCTCTGATGGACCATATTACTTGTGAAATCCCGAAGGATATGATAGGGTCAAAAGTGGCGGATATGAGTAACGGAGATGGTGAGTGGAATTGGGACTTGTTTACTTGCTTTCTTCCTTAAGAAGCCTTGCTTAGAATTGCTGGAATTCGAGCTTCTTTAAACTGTTTACAGGGGGACACATTTTCTTGTGCCCTTTCAAGTGATGGTCCCTTCTCTGTAGCCTCAGCCTACGATTTGATAGGGAACCATAACCTCGTGTTAAAACTGAATGGGAAGCTATTTGGCATTGGGACGGGCCGGAGAGAGTGAGAACATTCCTCCGGCTCTTATCCGGGGAGCTCCTTCTCACTAATGCCTGAAGGATGGAACGACATCTTTGCAATGAAGATCAGTGCCCTCATTGTCCCATGCAGAATCCACCTTGCACGTAATGCGCGATTGTAGGAAAGCCATGCAGGTTTGGAAGGTTATCCAACCTGATCACTGCAGAACATTCTCCACTCTCGCGCTGAAAGCATGATTGAACTTCAACATGACTACAGACCCTAGCATCCAAAGGACAGATAGAAGGCTTAGGTTTGACATCATATGTTGGATCATCTGGAGAAAAAGGAACCTCTTTATTTCTGAAAACCGTGAGTTCGCTCCTGAAGAGGTTATAGGATCATCCTAAACCTCCAAGTTGCGAGGACTATTCTTGAACCTTTAAATCTTCCATGCATGGCGAGAAAAGTTCTTCATGTCAAGCGGAACTATCCACCGGAGGGATGGATAAAACTGAATGCGATGGATCCTTCCGCGCTCTTAATGGCCATACAGGTCGTGGAGGCACCCTTCGGGATGCCAATGGCTGTTGGATCACAGGTTTTGCACAATTCATTGGTGTAGGAGAAGTGCTCATGGCTGAAATATGGGGAATGTGTTCCGGCCTTGAGCTAGCGTGGAGCAAAGGCATTAAGAAACTCATACCTGAGAGTGATTCTCTGACCTCTGTTAGACTGATTAAAGAAGGTTGTAACTCAAAGCACTCCCTGGTTCCCTCAGTCAATCATATAAGGCAGTTGCTCAATCGACCATGGGGAAGTGGAGATTGGACATAAATCAGTGAAATATCTATTCGAATAGGAAATTTTAATCACACTGGGTATGCAAATAGTCCATTACATAAAGCGTGGGTGGATAAATTTAGTAAATTTTATTTATTAAATTTAATAAATTTTATAATTTAGTAGGTAAGAATTAATAAAATTATTAATTTAAAATTTATTTAAAATTATTAAATTCTATATATATTAACAACTAAACTAACCTAAAATTAATATATTTTTATTAAACTAATACCTTTTATTGATCTCTCACACTCTCTCTTATGTTACGTGATCAACAACCGCAGAAGATACAAAGTCCCGTCTGTCATTCTCTGGCTAGTTGCAAGCCGGCCCCTTCCCGTGGGAATATGCTCAGCAAAGCTTCCCTGGTCTAATATGATTTAGGAATCATTCCCCACCCATTCTCTACATATTCATTGATCCCTTTTCCTATCAATTTCTCCACGCTCTTTCCTTTTTTTTTTAAATTCAAAATTAAATGTTAATTTGCCTGAAAACTTTTAGCAGTCAAGAACTCGAAACCAGCGGCCAGAACAAACTAAAGTATACATACATTATAAAGTCCCAGATTCCCCTGCACCAAACCTCAAGGGCCCACTACGGAGGAAATTCTATTTCCGAACCAGAATAGTCCAATTGCAAGACTGGACAAGATTGCCCGCAATGGCATCCCCTTCCATTATGAAATTGAAATTGTTGACTTGTTAACACTTTCGCACTTTTAAATGTGTTAGTTTTCTGAAAAAAAGGAAGGAAAAAATTGCAAAGCTGCCCATATGCGTGGTCGGTTGCATTGATTAATCGCCTACAAGTTTGACAGATTCAACTAAGAGTAGAAATGCAAGGCGTAGCAGCAGAAAATTGATAACCAGAATGCCAACGGTGAAGAAATGGACCAGGGTTCGTGGTATAGTTTCTTGCTACAGAAGGATTATAATTATTAATAATTATTGCATTCTGAAACCTGGAAACTATGAAAATCAAATTGGTGAATTGGTCAAATTTTGACTTATTCACAAAGCTTACTCATGGAGAGCTGTACTAAATTTGAAAAAGTAAATGTCCTTGAAAAAGATGACCTTATATTAATTTTTTTGTTTTGCATTCTAACCAACCGGCCAAAAAAGATTGTGCCTATATTAAATTTGGCCAATATTTGTTCATATTGAAAGAACATATTTTGTGTGTAATTCATAAACTCAATTAGCACACTTAGACTTTTATTTTCAGAAGACGATGCGTAGATGTAACCCTATCAAGTGCACGTGGAGACTCGAACACAAACACTAATATAGTAAAGCATCTAAAAATTTCACCATTAGATCACAAGGCTTGGTGATACTAAATTTTGGTACTTACAGTTTGATACTCAGAATTCAATGTTTTTTTTTTTTTTTTCCCTCAAAATGCTAGACTTCTCCTACACGACTAGTTAGTGATAAAATTGAGAGGCGGAGAGTCAAAATGAATGAAACCGTTCGAAATCAAACTTCGGCCAATAATGCAAACACTGTGCACGTATGATGTACTCTTGGCTCTCAAAGTTGGGTGCAGGCCAGAGTCAGGATCTTTTTTAGGAAGAGTCCATTGGTGTATATGTAATTATATATTGTTTGTTAACTAGTATACACAGTAGTCATTTTTATAATTTTAAAATATTTAAAAATTATTTTAAGACTTCAAAAGTAATTCATATAAAATATATGAAAAATTATTTAAAAGTTCTAAAATTAGCATAAATTATAACTAAAATTTGATAGAACTCGAGAGTAAACTAAAATTTTTATATGGTATAAATAAATTTTTTCAAAGGCAAGAGGGGGCGAGGACTCCCTGGCATCCCTCCTTCTGCTTCTGATTGGGTGAAAATTTCTGAATTTTGATTAAGCATGCTTTTTCCTTTTGCTTGATTTGAAACTTAAGCATAATTATTCAACAAAATACAAATTAGAATTCATTGCCTTATTTAACATATGAAATAGAAAACTAATTTACTCGCAAGGGAATTACTTTTTAACTTTTAAAATTGTGATTACGGATTACATCAAACCCTCATAAAATTTAATCATCATTATTAAAAAAATTTTGAGTATCATAATTTAAATTATTAAATTTATTAAATTTAATAATTTAAAATTTTAATTAAAATATCTAATAAATTTCAAATTGTAAAAATCACAAAACTATAACACAAATACAAGTATAACCATGGTACTCCAAAATATAGGTCTTGATATTCTGATGAGACGTCTATCTAATCAATCTATTAATATGTTTGAAATATATTTAAACCAAGCATATATTAACAGTAAACACCTCCTTAGGGTATTGATACATACCCTAAACTATATTTCATGTACCCAACAAAGATAGGCAGTTATATATGATGAAACAACGATGGCTAGTTTTGTACCCATTTTTTCAAATAATTTCGCTATTTTTATTTTTATAATTTTTATTTAATAGAATCTAAATTATTTAATTTATTAAGTTCGTGAAACCCAAAATAATTAATCTAACACACCAAACGATTTGTTGGGAGGACTCTCTGTGTAGAGAAAAAAGCTTTTCAATTCCCTTCTTCTAATGATCGTCTTCCTATGTATATATAAGTGACATGACACATAATTTACATTCCTATGCATGAACTTTCTTCAAAGTTCAATTCCTGCATCTACAAACTCCCCCAAGTAACTAATACAATGGGAAAAAAAATCTTTGCCTAAGTAAACCTAGCTACTATGCTTATTACTTTTCAGTAGCTTGAGCCTTGACCGGTATATTCTATATATATTTCATCTTTCTATATATATAGATATCAAAGCTATTTGCATGACTGAGACAGCAAAATGGTTGTACTTTCACTAATCTCAGCTCTCTTCCTCTTCAATTCTCTGTCTCCTTGAACTTCAAGTCTTACCCCAAATAACATTGGCCTCTCATCTTGCTCCTCTTTTTTTGTATGCGCATATTTAGTAACCAGATCAAGTAGCTCCTTACACTTTCTTTTCATGCTTGTGAGCTCAGAGCTAAGCACCCAGTTCTCCTTCTTCAGTCGCTTGTTTTCATCCATGAGAGTAGTGTAACCCGAAGACGACGACGTTGATGAAGACCTTTGATCATCATCAGACTCCTGAGGAGCTGCGCTGCCTTGGACTGCTGCATTAGGCTGTTGCTGCTTGCTGGCCCAAGCTTTTCTTCTTCGGATCTCGCACAGCAGTTCTTTCTCGCCCTTCCTGAAACGCTCGTTGCAGAACTCCCATCTGCTTGTTGCAACTTTACGAAAACCCTATTCATATATTTATGCATATGTGCAAGATCATAAAAGATGAAGTTAATGGTTTATTATCTTGGTGCCAACACAAAATTTAGATGTTAATATTGAGGGAGAAAATTTGGATATTGTTTTAGTGAAACTTATTGATATATGGTTATAGTGATGAGAGGTTTGAGTACGTAATATTGTAGAAAAACTTAATTAGATTCAAAATCCTCTCTGCTATATATGTTTAAAAAATACCCTAATTATATTTTAAAGTATTATAATCATAAGCGTAAGCAGTACGATAACATTTTTGTAGAAAGAGAGTCAATAGTCAATAAGATAAAGTCAAAGTTTGAGTTGGTCAGACCTTGGCCATGCACAAAGGGACAACCTATGTAAATTAATTTGAATGAAACAAAAACACGTGGTTGTAGTCAAACTAAATAACTTCTACTCCTCTATCTCTATAACTAATGAAAAAAAATATCCACATTTCCACCTGTCAAACTAAACAATTTTGAAGACTACTTGAGATTTACTAGCTCAACAACTTGTCATGTACCTACATTTAAGTTTTGAGTTTTTCAGAACTTAGATTCAGAAACATCTACCAGCTAGTTGAGTCGTGTTTCTGCTTCTTCCAAAAATGTGGAATTTGAGTAGTTCGTAAGATTTAACCATTGATTATAAAACTAGTAAGTATTACTATTCTTCAACCCCTCAAGAAAAACGATAAAAAAAGAAAGACAGAAAGCTAAACCAACATTATGAACATATATAATATTATATTATAATCCCTCTATTTTCAATTGTACAAAAATTTTATTTAAAAAATTTAAATTATTAAATTCATTTGATTTAACCATCTAAATTACAATAAATTTAATATTATATATTAAATGTTGTGAGAATTTTATAAATTTAGTTTAGTAAATTTAATTTTTTTCATTTTATTATAGTGCAGAGCAAAATAAAAGAAAGGACGACAGTTTTGACTAATTTCCTGTTTTGAACTTACATATCCTTCTACTTTTTCTGTTGTTTTGGAGGATAGACGTAGCATTGGTGACATGACCCGACTTCTCATTCCCTTTTGTGTTTGTGTTTTATATATATATATATATATATATATATATATTAGTATAACAATCTTACAATATGGAATTTGAAAGAAAGAGAAATAAGTTTAAGTTTAACCACTTAAGTTTAAATTCTGTATCTGTGTTATATTTTGCTGCAACTTAAATAGTAATATACGCCCATATTATTAATTTTGCAGCGTGCACAGCTACTTGATAGGTTGCTGGGGCCAACAAGTCTATCATTCAGGTTGGTTCTACCCCACATAGCCCAGAACTAATTATGCTGAGCAAAGTCTGAAAGAAATTAAGTTTAATAAAGACATTAATTAACCTTAATTATCAATAATAATAATAATTATAATTATATCATCTCGCAAATCAAATACTCATTTATTAATAAGCATTATGAACCTTTGATAGAGGGGAAAAAACAACTTATTTGCAATCTTTGAAGTTTAAAACTATTAATTTTTTAAATTTTATATTGGCAGTATTCAAATTATATATGTACATAAGTTTGATGGGATCCTTCTGGGAAATTTCTCATAAAAGTAAAGAATAATAGTTATAATAAAGCTACCTAACGTGTTCCATCATCAAGAACTCAATGAAAACAAAAGCAATCTAGCAAGCTACAGCAAGCCAACTTTTTTGGCCAAAGATATATATGTATATATATTTGTCACTGTTTGTCCTTCGTCGTTTTATTTACAGTTTGAGTATTGTCTTTCTTTGAATTGCAAAATTGGTAACGTTAGTAAATCATCATTCAACAATATATGTACTAAATTATAAATAAAAATAATATGGTGTTTATTTCTACGTACATAGGTATTAAGCTGCCGAACAAAGCTGGAGAAGTTGCTGTGCTTGAAGAGCGTTGGGAGAAGATCACGGGCAAACTCCGCCGGCTGCCACACCACGAACGCCGTGCCGTCTGCGTTCCACGATATGACATCGTCGGTGGCGGGATCTTCTACCAGCATGTACGTCTTCAACAAGAAGGGCGGTGGGGTGGCCTTCCTTACAAATTCCAACAACCCCTTATCACTCACGGCCCCCATACTGCAATTTTTTTTTTTTTTTTTGCTTTTGGGTTGTTTTGGCCTTTTCCCTATCTGTGCTTCAGTTTATTGTGAAAGATATATTGATTTAAGAAGAAGTAAAAGAAGAGGAAGAAGAAGGAGAAGAGGACTAAGGATGAAACGGAGAGGCGAAGAGAAGAAGGGCAGTTAAGAATTCCCAACCCCAGCAATAGAAACCCAACACGACTCCACAGTTCATGAGAAATGCAAGAGCTTTTCCCTCTTCCCTCTCTCTCTCCCTTGGAAGAAGAAATAGTTGAAACGTATGTACTAAGCCTTCCCCTCCTTATGTAGTCAGAGATTTCACACATAATCTATAAGGTCTTATTTTTTATTAAATAAAAGCACATTAATTTTGGAGGAATTTTAGTTGTTAGTATGTAAAAATTTAAATAAAATATAAAGTTTTTATTAAAAAATAAATTATTAATACTTTAATCTCGCAATGTTTGTTCACTACTAAATTAAAAAAAGTATACAAATTAAATAAATAATTAATTAATATTTAATATTGATATTATAATACGAAGTACGCGCATGCTTTGAGATTCATGGGGCTAAAAGTATTTATGGAATTTACTTGTCAAAACAACAAATATACTTTTTTTTTTTTTGGTGAAATAGTCAACAAACAACAAATATACTTTGCCTTTACCTCACAAGTGTCGTCATATAAGAATTCCAATGTATCTGGTGTAAATCAATTTGTACCTTGAAGTTTAAAATGCACAGCCAGACGGCGCTTACTGTTAGCTAATAATATCTTGGTTTTTTGTCAAATATTTGAAGTGGATGAATCACAAACAAGCAACTTGACTAATTTGATATGTCATAAGGTATGATTATGATATTCTAAAATATAATCAACTTACTGATATTTTGATGAGTTGTTCAAAATTTAACTTTTTTATTTTTGATTTAAATATTTCTCATACATTTTATGAGTATAAGTTTATGAAAATATCAATAACCGATAATATTTTAAAAATATCATAACCATATCAAATCATATTATGACATAAAAATAAAAGTTATAAAATTTATTAAATAAATTTTTTATTCTTACAAATAAAAATTTAAATAATTAATTTACTAAACCTTATAATTTAAATTACAAGATTCAACACCAACAATTCATTTTATGAAATATTTATGTATAAACTTTTGTGAAACTGACTTAAAATTATTGTGTTTTGTCCAAAATATAATAATTGGGAGCAAGGAAAAATGGAGGGTTGCGATGAACGTAGTACGTGAGATTGTTTGGTGGGACTGTCTCAAGGGAACACTTTTTTCTACGATAATAATGTTAGTTTAATGAAGTTGTTTAGGTGTGCTGATTCTTTCTGCATTTTTTTCAATCTTCTGACGTGCAACTCGCTCTATCTAAAGTATTCTACGGCATGTGTTTGGTTTCTTCTTCCATCATTATCTAATGCTCTCTGGTTTTTTCTGCGAAACAAGTGACTTTTTTTGACTTTGTGCGCTATTCCACATTTATAATTTCCCATTGGAATATGACCGTCCCACACAAAGGCCAAGCGCGTGCCCAGCACAATGATATAATTGCATAAAGTGTCACCAAGACTATTCTACAACAATAGTGACAGCATAAAACGTTTGTCAATGCTGACAATTGAGTGGACCCAATGGAATTCGGTGAGATCAACTCAATATCTAACTCAAACTTGAAGGGTAAACTGGGAATGGCCATGAAACGATTTTGTTCCTGTTCTAAATTTGAGAATGGAATTTTTCTTTTTTTAACTCTAATTCTTGCAAGGAGTAAGTATCCACAAAGATTTAAGATTTTTAAAATTTTTGAATAATTATTTTTTAATATGAGTAAATTAATATTTATTATTAACTATACGTATTTATTAATTTATCTTTTATATTATATATTATTTAAATTTTTGTTTTAGAGTTCTTGTAAGGAATAAAATCCTCACCCTTAAAGTGGAGATCAAGGATTTCTTTACAGATTCCTATTTAATCAAAGAAAATTGTCATCCCTAAGATAAATTATTATTATTTTTAGTCTTTAAGGCATAGAAAATTAGTTAGCAACTTTTAATTCAATTTTTTTGAGTTTAAGATTTAAAATTACTTATACTGCTAGAAAGAAATATAAAAAAAATTAATAATACATAAGATTTATATTTAAAAATTTATTTTTATTTTTTTACCGTCATTTGTGTAAAGAAACTAAAAGTAAAAGAAAAATTCAAAATTATAGTGTTTAATCTCATTTCAAGTTAAAGAAAAGAGAAATTAAATTCACAAACTCTAATTTTTGTGGAAAAGCTCAATAACATTTCAACAACTCAATAGCGCAACATAAACTATGATTACAACTACATGGGTCTTGTGCTGTGTGTGTAAATTGATCATGCTTATTACTATTATAAGATATGTGCTTATCAGCAGCTCCGATATGCGCGTGCACTTCAAGCGCGGCAATCTGTGTTAGAAGGAGAGGGTTGTGACACATTCAGGGGATTTGGTCATTTGGGAAGTTTCTTACTGTGGTTGGGTAGCTGAGTTTTCTTGACTACGATTTTAAAACCCCTTTCCTTTTCATCTTCCCCTCAATTCATTTGTGCTCTTCCATCTGTAAACTTGTTTTGTTTTTCGGTCGCTAATATTTAGAACCTGACCAACCACTTCTTCCTTGTTTGTTTCCCCATTTGAAAAGCAAACTCGCAGCGTGAAAATTCAGTGTGCTGTTGAGCAGAGCCCCAACTTAAAACCAGGTGAAATTTCATGCCGCAAATCCAACTCGAGAGGGCCAATTTATCAAAGGAATTATAGAAACATTCCGATTAAAAATTTGACCCATCATTTTCTCTCTTTTCCTATATGTCATTAGATTTTATTTTCCACATATTTTTTCTTTCCTTTTTCCGAAGTCATGGATTTGAGCCATACATTCCACGTCCAAGCCAAGACCGAACCACTTTATGATAAAATTAAAAAATAAAAAAATGGTAGGTCATATGGATTCCTCCATATGCTTACAGTAAAAAATCTTGTTATTTTTCTTGCAGGTGACTCATTGATATAAAGAGTTTTCTTCTATTAGGTAAAGGTAATTTCAATCTTGATGAATAGATTTTTTCTATCTTCTTACTTCTATTTGTAAGGGTTTTGGTCTCCTTTTATCATAAAAAAAAAAATCTTGCTATTTTTATATAAAAAGATTCATGAAAACTTTATAAAATATAACTATGAAATAGTTTTCATTGATTATATTATTTTTATTTAATTTTTATAATATAAAATTTAAATTATTAAATTTATTAAATTTTATAATTTAACAATATTCATTAATTAAATCACAATTTTATAATCATTATTTTATGAACCTATATTTTTTTTTGTTTAATAAAAATTACTTTCCAATTATGTCATGTGAGACGAGAAAGTTTACTTTCGTGAGAGTTGAATTTTCTGCCAGCGAAACCGAACAAAATGTGTTTTTTGCTGGGAAAAATATTACAACCTCAGTGCTCATCCTTCTATGTGTACAAGAAAAAAAACAAGAAGACAAGGTTGGGTTCCCAAAGTTTCTTGGTACCGGCAAATTCTGTGTCTACTTTTGGGCATTTGTTTTGGATCAGGCAACGTTGGACTATCAGCTGTTTTAATTGACTTGGGCCGACCTTTTCATGGTCCATAATTGTAAATTTTTTTTAATGATTTTACATGCACTTTATAATCAATTATTTTATTTTTATAAATTAAAATTTTAAAAAAATATTTTCATAATTAAATTTATTAAACACAAATTAAGTTACAAGACCAACTAATTGAACAACTATCACATATTTTATGAAAAATTAGTAATTTTATATTTAATGAGATTATATTTTCTCATTCTTTAATAATTATATACATATTATTTTAGTTAAAAATTGAGTACGCAATGAATTCCTCATGTCCTCACATCTCAATTGGCTTCTCAAGCTCTTAACATAAGCTTGGCCACTCCATAGGAAAGTCAAATAATATTTTGTCAGAAATGTTATTTATAAGTTGTGTTATATTCCACATTTTTATAAATATATAAAAATATAAAAGTGATACTGAGACAAAAAAAGAAGCACCTACATTTGCTAATATTTTGGGCTTTTAATACCATTAAATATTTTATGGTTATCCATTAATCTTCCTTAATTTTTCTCTCAATTGTTATTAAATATTTAATCATTGTCCATTAGTCTCCATTGATTTTTCCCTTTTAATTGTCATTAAATATTTGACCACTATCTATTAATTTCTCTTAATTATCATTAAATATTTGACTGTTGTTCAATCTCCTCTCATTTCTCTCTTAGTTTGCTCCTTGCCATTGAAGACAATTGTCATTAATACTGTCTTGATGTTTTAATGTAATTAAGTCTTTAATACATACAATGTCTTAAACGTGTAAATTTCTTCAAAACATATTTTATATAATGACTTGTCCCATAATAATAAACTATTTGATTATTATATAGTGCTCATGGAGACACTATTGGCACTAAAGTCAGTAGGGATATCTAAGATCAGGAAATAAATACAAGCTTGATATATATTATATACTAACAAGTATCCTTAGCAAATCTCAAACCATTATCAAAATATTGCCTTAAGCGTCTTTTGTTAAGATTATTGTGCAAATCTTGGCTAGCAAAAGCAATTACTAAATATTGTATCCAGCATGGATTGGGTTGGTTTGTGCTAGAATAAAATATGATTTCCACCAAAATGTTGCCAATAATAGATGTTTATATAATTGTCTATTTTGTCTTCATATTGAGAAAATTACCTAAAAGCACTAAAAAACAATAAAAAATCTAAAATCACAAAACAACCAAAAAAAAAGATGCTTTAGTGAGAAGAAGGTACTTAATTAAGAAATTCTCAAAGGCAAAGGAACACCAAAGAGTTACTATATATAAGCACTTGTTTTCTTTCAATCTAAAATAATATAATATGTTTCTATTATTTATTTATAATTTATATACACTTTTGTTTAAATCAAATTTTTATTAAAATATTATTTTTAGCTTATTTAATTTGTGAATTTTAATTATTTTAATTTTTCCTTTATTGAATCTATTATTTTTGGTTTAAATAATTTAAATATAAATTATAAATAAATATTTATAAACATATGGTTACTTACTTATAGTAAGAATTAAGATCTAGTTTCCACTAATAATTAGCTCGATTACTTAAATTTTGTCAAAAAAGATAATTCAAAGAAGATATTTAAAATTGAATATCTCTTTAATATAAAATTTTAATTTAAAATATAAATAAATTGATAAAATTATATGCATATTTTTATTTATAAAAAAATTAGTACTACATTTTTTATATATAAAAACCTCCAGCGTGTGGACGACACCGCTAATAACCAGAAATATAAAACAGAAAAAACAAATTGTGCTGATGCCGCTAATCTATAACTGCTGGTCTCACATTGAATGGTCGTAAGCCAATGGCTGTTGCGAAGATAAGAATAGGAGTCGGGACCGTGCCGACTCACCGAGTCACCATGGCCACTATCTCCTCGAATGCATATCGTCCGCCGCACGGTCTCATATTCATCAAGGCATGGTCAGTGGCGGCGCGACGGCCCTTACGTGTTGACTTGCTCCGAACTCGTCCATCCTTTCTCAGAGTCCGAGCTACCTCGGCGGATGAACCTACCTCACCAGGTCACTTACTTGCTTCTACATATACACAAAGCAATCACTCTCACTTGCACATACCACTTTCTATGCGTCTTCTGGGCGATTTTCGAGTAATTGGGGCGGGAATGTTAGTGAAAGGGACAATAATTTGCGGCAAGTGAGGGGTAAATTCGATGACAGTGTCCGGTTAAAGTTTTTTTTTTTTTTCCTCAACTTATAAAGTCAATTTTGGATGAAAAGAAGTTGCATTTTGTTTTGCAGTCAGAGCTTAACTTGCAATTTGGTTATGGAGGCTAAATATTGGGGCTATGTGCGAAAAAAGCAGTTTTAGTTTAGTATGGAAGAATGAGAATACCCTATTAGTGGTGGTAACTTGGAAATTAAATCCACATTGTTAATGTATGTTAAGTTATATATGCTGTTAGCAAGGTTATTCCTTCAGTAAGTAATTAAATAATGTCAAAACGGACTAAGTAAATAGAATATTAATCATGTCCTGGTTGCCTTGGACGCTGTACTTGACGAACTGCATTTGATATGGACTCGAATTTGAGTAAAGGAAAGCAGTAGGGGGAATTGGGAAATGGTAAAGCTGTGCTGGGGTACATGCACTGAAGAACGAGTGCAGCATCTTTGAGAATGCGTATTCAAGCTCAATCTTGAATACTTGGAGTTTGCCTGATGAGAATGGATGTACTAGTTAAATTCTGAGTCAGACATGTAGGCCACTGTCTAAGGGATAGTTGTATTTTTTATGTTATTTCTTCTGTAATTTGGTTAAATACAGTTTCTTAGCTCAAAACTAGGGTTGACTTGGAAGCAGATGCTGCTTTAATGACACTACATAGAAATTTGAAATTTTTGTTGATTCAAAGATATTTGCCTTTCTAAGAACAAAATAGTGACTTGTAAGCTCAGACTAATGCTATGATAATGTTACTCTTGCTATAAGCAAAGTTGATGGTGACATTATATTCTTTGCACAGGAAAAGAAGTTGAGAATGTGGTAATTATAGGCTCAGGTCCTGCAGGATACACAGCAGCAATATATGCAGCACGAGCAAATCTGAAACCTGTAGTTTTTGAGGGGTACCAAATGGGTGGCGTTCCAGGGGGACAGTTGATGACTACCACTGAAGTGGAGAACTTTCCAGGATTTCCAGATGGGATAACTGGTCCTGATCTGATGGACAGGTATTAGATACAGGAAAAATAAGGAAGAAATTTGTTTTAGCTCATCTTGTTTTGTAATTCTTTCACAAAAAGACATTGGGGTTCACACATTGTCTACCTATCTAGGATGCGACGGCAAGCTGAGCATTGGGGAGCAGAATTGTTCCAAGAAGATGTTGAAGCTATTGATGTGAAAAATAGTCCTTTTACTGTCCAAAGTAGTGAACGTAAGGTGATATATTCGATAGCAGCAAGTTGATTTGCCATACCTGATTGCATAAAATATTGATATTTTATATTTTTCAGAACTGTATCTTTGAATTTAATTTCTTCTTTGACTCTTCTTTCTGACTCCTCTGTCATGGAGTTAAAATCCAATTTGTTCTAGTAGTTTTTTTATGTAATTGAAAATATTAGGTATTTGACTCATAATGTGAGTCATGAATGTCATTGGAAGCTCAGGATATCTGCTATGTCTGACATTGCTGTGGCTCCAAGTTTTTTGTTTAATTTCTTTCTAGTTATGTTTATTTTGGAAAAAAAAAAATAATTTAGGGTAGTTTCATCACCCATTCTTGAATTGAATATATTTCAGGTTAAATGCCATACTGTTATTTATGCTACTGGAGCCACAGCAAAAAGACTTAGGCTACCCCGAGAAGATGAATTTTGGAGCAGGGGAATTAGTGCTTGTGCAATTTGTGATGGCGCGTCACCTCTCTTTAAGGGTCAAGTTCTTGCTGTTGTTGGAGGGGGAGATACTGCTACAGAGGAAGCAATATACTTGACTAAATATGCCCGTCATGTTCACTTACTTGTACGTAAAGACCAACTTAGGGCTTCCAAAGCTATGCAAGATAGGTGGGTCTGAAGAATATTTTCCAACTTTTGTCACTTGTTAGATGTAAAGGTACACCTAGCTTAGTTATGTATGATTTTCTAATTAGCAGTTACCTTTCATCTGCATAATCTGGTCCTATCTATATCATCCATATATTGAAGACCTTAAGATCCTAAATTCTTTGAAGCTCATTTGTCGTTCTTGTGGTTTGTCATGTAGATACTTCTTCCCATTTAAAAATAAGTATTATTTACTGTTCATAAGGTATCTCTTTTTGACTCTCACAGGTGGCTCTGTCTCTGAAAGTTTTTCCTTCAGTTTTTCATACTCATCAACAGCTGCCAGGCTTTCTGTTATTGAATCTCTATACCCTTATCATCAGCCTTAGCATGCCATTTCATCCCCCTCCCCTCCTCCTCCAAATGAAATGCTGTTGCTGATACTTAAGTATTCTGTTGTTTTACTTTCTTTTTTTTAAATGATTTATTGTTCAATAAATGCTAGTTTCTTTTATCTTTCACTGTGCAGAATGCAGTTGATGAGTGATGATTATTTTTCCTATTAAAGTGTATTTATTTTTCATTTTGTTTCTGTCATTTTCTTTCCTTTAATTAAATGATTGCCATATATTATAAGTCGCCAAAAATCTGTAGGGCTTATGGTGAACAAGCTCAAGTTTTTTTTTTTATAGCTATTATATGCCTTGGAAAAGATTTCCTAGATTAAGGTTTGCTTCTACTTTTTTTTTTTGGTTTTTAATTTATTTGCAGGCAATTTTTATCATGAGAATATGACATGTTGTATCACAGTCATTTTCATATGAGACTTCAACCCCATTCTTTTTTTACGTCTGCCAGAACACGTATACGCAATGATGCATGCTGTGCAAATGATACTGCAATAAGTAATAAGTGTGGAATTCTAGTTTGATTAGTTTCGTCATTATCACTGTAGTTCTTCTAGACTTAGAAAATAATATTATCATTTCATGGTACCATCTCAATGCTGTATAATGGCAATTGATTTGGGACATGAAGTTTTACAATACAGACCAAATATTAGAAGCATTGTGGATTTGTTATTTAAATTGTTGTCCATAGTGGGGGTCCTGAGAAAAACAATAATATATCTAAGCTTTGATATGATATTTTTAAGTGAGAAAAGTTTGATACTTTGTGATTTTTCCCTTTTGAGTCTAAAATAATAATTTTACAATGACAAATGATGTTACCGTTTTGACAATTGCCATGATGAAATTGCATGGTGAGAACATTAAAAATAAAAATTGATGGATACATAAAATTAAGCTTGTCTTAACTGAGAAATTGTAATGAATCTTCTTTTGCGCATTTCTGAGTGTTCTCTAGTTACCCTACAAATTAAATTGGGGAACAATAGATGTGTTAGTGTTATGTATTTTCCTTTGTCACCTTCCTTGATATTCTATGTTTACATAGGATATTTTGTATTCCTTAATGGTGAATTATGTACTGAACTACTAATAAACAATTTTTATGTGAGTTTTCAACTCCCTGAATGTTTGTTTAACAGGTTGATTATCGCGAATGTTTCAGAGTGTTCAACAGTCCCAACATCAGTGTGCACTTCAATACGGAGACCGTGGATGTTGTGAGCAACACAAAAGACCAGATGTCTGGCATTTTAATTCGAAAGGTTGATACTGGGGAGGAATCAGTGCTTGAGGCAAGAGGGCTATTTTATGGTATAGGTCATTCGCCAAATAGCCATCTATTGCTAGGCCAAGTTGAACTTGATCACTCTGGTTATGTTTTAGTTAGGGAGGGTACTGCAAAAACTTCTGTTGAAGGTGTATTTGCTGCTGGAGATGTGCAGGTGACTTGTTCGATGTTTTCCTTTTATATAGTTGATTGTTCTGGAAGATCTTTCTTAACTTCAAAATAAATGTGAGACAATGTAGATTTTTGAAGGAATACAACACACACACTCACTCTAATATTTCTATAATGATTTGTATCTTTTCTCCTCTGCATGTGATTTTCTTGTAATGTGACAAGGGAATGTGGCATTTGTTGCAGATTGAAGCATTTCTTGTAATATTATTAAACTCATAAAGCAACATTGTAGTGAGTTTGACCTTTTTCCCTGCTTAATTGGTTACTTTTGTTGGGTGTACGAACTATGGAAATTTATCAGTAAATTAATTTTCTTAATTAATTTTGTGGTTTGGCAGTGCCTTTTTGTATGAAATGACTTGTATGTGGTAATTTTTGTAGGCATTCTTATATAGTTTGTATCTTGTTTTTATAGGACCATGAATGGAGGCAAGCCATAACTGCTGCTGGATCTGGATGTGTTGCTGCTTTATCAGCTGAAAGATATCTCGTGAGCAAAGATCTTCTTGTAGAGTTCCATCAGGTATTTGACTCCAACGAAGTCCAATTTTGTGTGCATATTTCCTTCCTGAACACAAAGCGCTTTAAAATGAGTTGTAAATAAGAATTTAGTTGTAATAACTATATAAACTTAGTGTATCCCTTTTTAAACAAAGTTATTAACTTCTCTCACACAAAAAGTGGGAAATTTTGATTTAGTAATTCTATGTTGGTTGTTAAGGTTATTTGAATGGAATTATGGTCCATGTGCAATCTTAAAGTCTTTTATCTCATCAGGATATAACTTTCCTGTTTTTCCACACACAAAAAAAACAAAAAAAATCCTGTTATAATGACATTGTGAGATGCTCATTGGGCTGCAACGTATGAAGAGTCAGGCAGAGGATAGTGGAAACTTAAGTGTCCTTAATTCTTTTACATTAATATGCTTGAAAACCCTACCTAATATGTGTTGGTATAAGGAAGCCATTATCAACTACTTCTAGATGTATGGATGTGTTTCTCATGAGTCATGAATAACTTGTCACATATATAAGCCTCTTCAAAATCTTCCTACGGAAAGACATAGCAAAAAATCAAGAAACAAATAATAAAACTGTCCTGTTTACTACATACATGGTAATCTGGGACCTGAGCTGCTATTAAGTTTAGTTAGTCCGTTGGGGAGTAATTTATGAAATCTTATCCATTTGGCCATAGGTTTTAAGTTTTGACTATGGAAAAAGCCATTAGTAGCAATATACGGTAAATTACTTTTGAGGATTACCTTAATGCCGCTGATTAGTGCAGTAGATTCTAATATGAATCTCAGCCTTCCAATTTAATTGGTTGTAACAGACCCAAATGGAAGAGGTTAAGAAGGAACTCACGGACAGGGACGTTCAAGAGGGTTTTGACATTACACTTACAAAGCATAAGGGGCAGGTATTTGTTTAATTTAATCTGTTAATGCTAATGGGATTAAGTTCAGTTTTTGTTGTGCACAATCCAAACATTTTTTTTTTTCAATTAGTATTATAATGTACTTTCTTCCTATTTTATTTTCTCTTTGCAGTATGCTCTACGCAAATTGTACCATGAAAGCCCAAGGCTTCTTTGTGTACTATATACATCACCAACATGCGGTCCATGCAGGACTTTGAAGCCAATTCTTAGTAAGGTACGTAAGAGGGAATAGATGTAACTTCATGATCCTTACATGTCATACTACTTGTCATAGTTATTGTAAGCCTCTGACATGATATTGATGTGTTTCTTTACATGCTAGGAATGAATGTAAACAATATGATTTTGAATTTTATTTGTGGTATGTTTGGCTCAGAATTTTATGTATTTTAAATTTTAGGTATGTAGCATAAGGCCTTGAGATGTAAGGAAATTTTTAGGGTTGACTTAATAACCATTAAGTGGAAGTGGAAGGTGAAAATTAGGAATTGAGATCCTCAAAAGTGCAAGGTCCACTTTAGAGAGTAAGGTGCAAGTTAATGATCATTGATGAGAAAATCAATGGTTATGATTGTTATTAAATACAAGTAACTACATTACAATTCATAAATTTGAGATAACCACGGTTGCTGATTTTCTTATCTATAGTCATAATTTACACTTTACTCTTTAAAGTACATCCTGTATTTTTGAGGATCCAAATCCGAAAATCAGATATACATTTGCTTGTATCAAACTATATGTCACTTTACATGGAATTAGGCTTGCCTTACCATGATGGTAAGTTTTCTGATAAATTAAATGGAATTTTAACTCCCTTCCATATGTTGACTATATCTAGGATTAAATAAAATTGTAAAACCAACTCCAGCAACCTCAACAAGATGTCATGCTGAACTTTACATTTCAACTTTTAGAATCAAATTACGTAGATAATTTCATGTGGACCACATGTGGGCCTCTATAGTATTCATTACTGAAGAAGAATGCATTGAAAAGCTGTAACTTAACTGGGTTCAGGTTATAAGTATGCATGGTCTTTGAGAACCTCTGCTAGAGCTACACCTTTATGGTGTTGGTAAGTTAACTTGGACTTGGTAGAACTTATCCCCAAAAGCCAGCTCATGAAGTGAAGGTGCTAAACCTTTATAATCAGCCCACACCTACCATTTTTAGTTGATGTAGGAGTTTTTCTCTCTTGGTCCCTAACACTTTCCCTCCCTTAACCCGCTGACGTTCCAGTGGCAAATCTCGGACAACTAGCATTTCAACTTCATACTGCCTTGAAAACTTCATAAGGTAGACTTTGGGTAAGGCACCTTTACTCGGACCTTCGAGAAGTTAGAGTAAGGATTCAAGCTCTGATACCAATTGATAAGTTACTTGGGCTTAATAAAACTCATCCTCAAAAGCTAGCTCATGTGGTGAGGGTACTAAGCTTCTATAGCCAGCCCACACCTACCATTTTTTGTTGATGAGGAACTTTTTCTCCTTTGGTTCCTAACATTTCAACGAAGGTTTAAACCTAGCCAGCATGTCAAATTGCCCCATAGCAATGCCAGAGTGCTAAGAGCATTATTTCACATTGAATCTATGTTCAGTTCAACTACTAGGGAAGAGGTTCTCCCAATGAAACTTAGAGGAACAGTTCTACTAAGATGTTCCATTGTTTTCCATGCCATTTGCAGAGCTGTTTTATACTTGACTAGAAATATCCAAATTACTATCGTATGTCCATTTGGACATGCAATGTTTTAAATCAACTGTATGCGCTAAACCTGAGAATCTCGGATTATATCAGTTGAAGTAAAATATTACCAATAGTAGCATAAGAAAATACAGTAATAATGTTCTGCTGCATTGCATAGGAACATAAATAAAAACACTTCATCTTTCATGTTTAATGCCATTTATTATGAATTATAAATTGAACAGTCAAAAATGTTCTGAACTTTTTTCTCTTTAACATCTCCTATGGCAGGTGATTGATGAATTTGATCAGAATGTACATTTTGTCGAGATTGATATAGAGGAAGATCCAGAAGTCGCAGAAGCAGCTGGAATCATGGGTACACCATGTGTGCAGTTTTTCAAAAGCAAGGAGATGCTTAGGTTGGTTATATTATGTCTTTTCTTCCTTTTCATTCAAATTCGTTCTATTATTATTATTATTATTATTATCTCCTGTCATGACTGTCAGTTTTGGTCTCATCTTAAATCTAGCTTTAATAAGTTAGCGCTATTGGGTTTCCTGCGAACAATACTTTGATACTGATTGAGGTACCTGTCTTGGGTTTCTTATAGATGTCAGTATTCTGGCATGCTCATGGGACATGCTGCTAAATTCTCCACCAAGTAATGATCTTTAACATATGGAAGTCACTTTGTGACATCTATAAGACAGGATTTTCAGAACTTAATGCCTTGTGTAATCTAATAGACATTATACTAAGTCGGTGTCTTTCTCTCCCATTTAATTGGGGTCCATAGAAGACATATGCTGGCACATTCTTCACATAGATCAGGGAAGAGGAAGTTGCTATATATGAATATTTTAATGTCAAGTACACAACAAATTGTCAGAAATAAATCTGTTGCGCATAAAACATTCTATAAAATAATTTATTCACTACAGACATTGACAATAAATCACCATTGAAACTCAGCATCTTTGCACAAATTTTCGTGTGCAGTATGACTAATTTTAAAGCAAACGTGGTTCGGCTATGAATTTTCAAATTGGTGGAGGGGGAAAAATCTATGTTGAAGTAAAACGAGACAGCAAACGTAGTTGGAATTGGATATCAAACTTTATAACAGTAGGTATTATGTAATTTATAATAAATCCCAAATGCATTATTGCCATACACAATTGACTAGACCAGTAAAGTCCCATCTATATTCCAAGAGACTGATGCTATTTATTTTGCAGGACTGTTTCGGGCGTCAAAATGAAGGGAGAGTACAGAGAGTTCATCGAAGCAAATAAATAGAAGTAGTTCAAACATAGAAGCGATGCTGCATTCATTTTGTGATACAAATTTGATTTTCAGATTGGCCTGCCGAATAATGCTGTCAATTTTGACAACTATTAATCTGAATAGTCAGAACTTCATTTATTGTACATGTAGAGCTGCCCATCATTATTATTAGAATAAATTATATTTGACCTTCGTGCTTTTTTAAATCGTAATAAATTTTATTTTTATTTAAAATTTATATTTTATTTTAATTTAGTTATGTTTGATTAACTTTTATCTAATAATTTTAATAAAATATTATTTTTATTTAATTTGATATGTATTTTTTAAAAAAATAAGTTCCATGTTTTTAAAAAATTTTATGCAATTTTTATGTTAAAAGATTTTAAATTTTTTAATAAAGTACTAATTAAATAATTATTAATTTAATATGTTTAATTAATTAATTAATTAAAAAATAAAATTCATAAAATTTTTAATTTAAAATTTTGTGCTCAAAATTATAAAATCTAAAATATAATATGTTATTAATCATTAAATTTAAAAATTTTAAATATTAAATTATAAATATAAATTTTTAAAATATAAAATTTTAAACTTTAAATATGATATAATATTAATTCTTTATTTATAAATTTTAAATCTAACCTGTAATTTCACAATAAAAAATTATAATAAATTTTAAATCTTTAATTATAAAAATATAAATTTTATATACTTAAATTTTATATGATTTAATATTTTATATTTTAAAATATTAAAATTTTAAATTTTAGTATCTAAGTTTCAATGTTATGATTACGATTAATATTTTAAAGTTTAAAATTTTTATGTCTATCATTTTAAATTTAATGTTCTAAGATTTAATGTATTATGCTTTTAATATATAAGTTTAAAATATAATATTTTAAATTTAAAAGTTTAATATCATATTATATTAAAAATTTTAATATTTAATATTTAAAATTTTATATTTTAAAATTTATAATTTTATTAACTTTAATTTTAAATAAACTAAATAATTGTTTAAATATATTAAATAGATAATTATTTAATTGATCCCATATATAAAAAAAGTTTGCAAACATTTTTTAATATAAATATTAAAATGTGAGATTTTTAAAATTAATTTTTAATTTTTAAAGTTTATTTTTTATAAATATATGTAAAAGTAATGTGTCAAATTTTTTAATATTTCATCAAAATTTTTGAATGAAATTTAGTAAAATATTCAAATTAGAGTGAGGTATAACTTTTGAACAAAAGTAAAATTTGGTATCATTAAAAAAAATCTTAAAGGAATGAAGTGTAATTTATTTAAACCTTTTCTTAGAAATTGGACACTTTGCACCATAAGGCAATGTTTCAACTAGTTTTATTATTCTAGTAAATAAAATTATACTAAATTTATACATAAAAAATTTGTTTATAAACTCACCTTTCATGTGCAATCCTTTTCCCCACACCTTCTGGATAATAATTAATATAGTATTAGTATTCATACAAATAATTTTATTAAATTCTTATTTAAAATAATTTAAATTATTAACTTTATTAATTTTCATAAATTATACTACAAGATCCACACATCAAAATGACCAGATACACTTTATAAATATTTAATAAGATTTACCGTATCTTGCATTACCGTAATTAATATGGTATAATTCACTCGTTTTCGGACAGCAGTAGCACCAACTTACAAATAAATACTCCCATTTGAAAAACTAATAAATAAACACAAACAAATGGAAGTCCTGACCTGAGTCCTCTCTTATAGGAGAAAGGCTGTTGACATCAGTATATATAATATCAGAGACAAGTAACTAAAACATGGGAGAGCTCAAACCCTCCTGAGAACAGAGGATATAGCGTTTGATGTCTCTTTGAAGTAATACATGCCTCCCTCAGGGAAGATCTTCTGAGTAAATTGTCCAAGAGAGTCCCTTTGATGCTTAACAGCGTTGAAGCTTTCTCCCTGTGCTTAAGCGCGAACTAAAAGAGCAGTCTATAAGATATTCATAAGAAAACCAGAGCTCCAATGTCCCACCATTTTGAATAATCCGTTCCAATTCCAAAACTCTCCCTAAGGATCACTTCCGCTTTAATCTTAGAATCTCCAGCCACCAGAGGTTCAAATTCAAGTCCAATTAGGTCATCCTTGAAGTGACCTGAGTTACATAGCAATGCACCATCAAAATCATAGACTAAATAGAGATTTTTTTACAGTAACAAATAAAGATTGGTCTCGTACTTTTGAAACGTTTGTGAGTTTAAAATCCTAGGTGTACATTTTCCCCATTCATAAATACTAAGAGAAGTTAAAATTTGGAAATGATCGTTGCACAGAAAGCATAAATATTTGTACCTGCATTGACCATGCAGTGTTGCTGAGATAAGACATTGGGTAGCGCCAGAAGAACTTTGGAAGGTCTACCAGCCTTCGGAATTCATTGGATGCCGTCATCATGAGTACCGGTGTCCACAATCATGTAAGGTAAATAAAAAGAAGAATGAAAGGCCCACGAAATTGGCCATGTTTAATGAACACAACTTAATCTAGGATGTAGCTTTATTAGGTTCTACAATTTAATTTGTAGAATTTAATAAATTTAATGGTGTCTATATTTTTAAGTAAGTATTTAATAATATTCAGTTTGTAGGAATAACAGAACTAAAATATAAATTCAAAGTTAATGACAATAAGGAGGATGGAAAATATGTGCTTACAGCCACACCAGCTGTGGTTCCCATGGCTACCAATGGGTTGGATACAAATTCTGCAACAACTAGCATGGATCCTTCTGTGACAGCAATACAACAGAACAGTTTTATGCAGAAATAGCAGTAATGAGTGAAGCCTGGATGAAAGTTCACCATGTGGTAAAGTATTGTTCCTGAAGCGAGGGAAATTGCAAGAATGAAAGGGAATGATAAGAGGAAGTTTGACAATACATAGACTGCCTACCCATAATGCCTCCCAAACCTTTCGCGGGTGAAAACCTGTTCATTCAGGGTCAAGAAGTGGGTGAGCTTAAAGATAAAGCTAAATTTCACAACTTCTTTTTTTTTTTTTTTCCTGATTTCTAAAACAGAAAAGTTATTCACACACACCCCAATTCTCACTTAATGCCTTTAGGTCAGTTGAATTTCATGGTTCATTTAATGGAATCCAATAAATTTAATTGTCTGAATTTTGTGAAGTAAGAATTGCAGAGAATGAAAGTGTGGGAATAGAAGAACTGACTTTAAAAGACTGGCGTACCTTTAGTTCCTCGAGGAAGAAAGGTAAGCCGCCTATAGACAGGAAGATCATAAAGCCATAGATGAATCCATCACATTTGCCTCTTGACAAGATTGCTTCATTACTTGTTCCTATGTTGAAATATATAACACCAGTACTTACTGAGACGAAGCTGTAGAACAAAAACCGTAACCAGCAGAATCCAATGTCTCTGGACATGTTTAGGAATGATCGATGGGTCAATGTGCATAACTGCCTCCGCCAGCTGGTATTGTATGTCTTTGATCCAATGAAAGTTTCTTCCTGCAAAATATGAGCGTTCAATCAGTTTAGTCATTTTTCTTAATTGAGTTGAGCTGCACTGAGGGCAGGAAAGACCATGTTCAGAAAAACGGCCGCAAAAAATCCAATTTAAAGATCCCAGATAAAATTAAACCCTCTGCCTCAGAAGCCATAACTAGGGGTATTTAGAGGGCTAATAAGAATGTTTATGTGGCTTAATTTAAGTTGACTTACAGTAAGGATGATTTCCCTGATCCTCTTCTTTGCATTTGTTGAATGCATGGAATTATTGTAGCTCTTTATAAGTTCTGATATAATATTTTCCGTTGTCAAATTCATTAGAGAATATGAGGTTCCCTGGATAAAAAGTTTCATCGGCGCAAACACATAATATAAATGAGAAGCTAAGAAACCATGTGAAAGCAAATACCAGAAATATGTTAATTGAAGCAAGCTCTATGTAGTTACATTAACATTTTTTGGACTGCATTAAGGTTGCAATACTGTCAAACTCTAAGCTAACGCAGGGAAGGAAATGTTCCGGAGGATTTTTTCTTGTTGTACAGGGGAAACCAGCTTCAGCAAAGAACTGAATTGGAGGAAGAGAATTCAGTAACTCTCTCAATTTTTTTTTTTTTTTTTAGAATTATTACTACTATTTCTTTTAAACTTTAAAGAACAATTTTTTTTTTTCTTTACCTTTGCAGCCATATTTCTTTCTCCAAAATATACAGTTTCAGCCCCCGCACGGAGAACCAGATCATCAAAGAGACTGAACACTTCACAACTTGGTTGGTGAATGGGGCACAGAACTATTCGTCCATGGTGGGCTATGTTTCTAAGAGATGAAATCACGTAGAAAGCAGCTGCACTGTCTAGACCACTGGTGGGTTCATCAAGAAAGAGTATATAAGGTTGAGTTAAAATCCCAATTCTTATGCTAAGCCTTCTCTTCTCGCCATTGCTTATGCCTCTGAAATGCCAATTACCACTGCACAATCTTCGAGACCCATTTCAGACTGTCTTGATTACAACAATATCAATCTCTTCTTTAGTCATGCTAGCAGGTAGCCTCAAATGAGCGGTGTAAGTGAGGGTTTCCCTCACTGTTTGCGTTCCCAAGAAGAGGTCTTCTTGTGTAACAAACGACTGTAATGAGTAATAAAATTGGAAGTTTAATTACTGATTAAAACTGTTTTAGAACAAGGGGTGCAAATCTGCATAAAACTCAGTTGGAATTTTAAGTCATGATACTCCTATAAAACACAATCTCTATTTATACTTTTTTACAATTACAAATAAAATTCAGTCTTTATTTGCATTTTATAGGAGTTTTACAAGTTACAATTAGTGGCGTATACTTTTCATGATAAGTAAATGCTAAAATTATAAAATCTAACAAATCTAATAGTAACGCATTGATTTTGTAAAGTTTGTGTAAAAAATCTAACATAGGAGTAAGGTTTCTGTAAAAATTAATTGTAAATGTCAAACAAGGAAGAGAGTATAAGAGTACATGTGATGTGTGTTTATAAATATATAAATTTCTACTCTCCCTTCAAGCTTAAACTCCTGAAGTTTCAGTTATTCAAATATGATCTGATAGTGTCAATAATTGATAAGTGACTGCCAGAATTTGCATTCAACCTATTTATATTTTAGATATTTTCTTCGCTTATCAATGACCAACCCTTAGACATGGCATTTTTTTGCATACTTGCAACATATATGCAGTCTGTATTTCTCTTATTACCGTTGAGCAGCACATTCCCGGTCACGCTGACATTGGTTGGAAGTCTCCCTGTCAGCGGGTAAAAATTTAAACAATTGCAGTAAGACAGACATACAGATTGGTAAAGGTATAAAGAATTTAGACTACTAGAGCGTTTATGCTATTGATTAATCAAATGAAGTAAACTTTCTTCACCAAAAAAAATAAAAATGAAGTAAACTTTATCTAAATGCTTATGTTGCTGTCTGCTCAAAATGCCGGAAAGTATTGAATATTTTTTTATTTATTGTCAGATTTCTCGAGTTTAAGTTGAGTAGTATTTATAAAGTACTTTCTTACATATACTTATCATATGTGAGACTTAGATCCTGTGACTTTATAATTATATGAGTTTTATTTTTTTCTCTCACTAATTTTCAACTTCTTTTTTTTTTTTTTTTTTTCCTTTGTCTTCCTCTAACTGCATCCCTTACTCCCAAAGTCAGGAGCTTTTGATTTGTATCTGTGGCAGTTAAAGCTTGGTCAATGATTAAATCAAGTCAAATATGTTATCACAATACAGTGTTATAATTCAAGCATTATAATCTCTTCAACATATCATATCTTCAGTTCTAAAATGAAGCAGTTATAGTAATGTACAGACTATAATGCAAAACAAAGGCAAAGTTATGTTGTGTATGATTAATTAGAATAGAACTACACCCAGACACTATATGCTATGAAATGTTTAATCTCTGAAGACATTTCTAAATGATCCAAACATGTGGAAAGATGATGACAGAATAAATTCTGCAAGAGTTGGTGAAGTATCAAAAATAAAAATTTCACAAACATTCCTGTAGTCAAGAAGTCTGATAGGCCTTTTATATTAACATGCTGAACTAGCACATACTCCTATCCAAATTTCTATAAAAGTTGTGGTATTGTTTTTGTGTGCAGGGTGGGGAGAGGTGGGATGTGGGAGGGAAGGAAATGGAGAGGCACAAGCAAGAGCATCAAGTAAGGTGGATTTCCCAGATCCTGAAGGACCAATAAGGGCCATAATCCTTTTTGGTTCTGCATGAACACTTAACCCATTTAACAGTTTCCTTTTTGAACCATTGCTAAAATTAGGTGCTTCCACTGTCAAGTCTTCCCAAGCCAACCATATTCCCCCTTTTTTGCCCACTGCACTAACTGCATCTCCATAGGCTACATATTCTATACCACCAAAGGGAGCATCTATGTGTATATATATCAAGCCAAAAATAAAAGAATTTAACAATTTTTTTAATATAGAGGATTATGATTGTATAGTTCATTATGAGACAGTATGGGCAGGTTTCCCTCTGTTGGAAATTCTTCAGTGGCAGCAGTCATTGGAGAGGACTTTGTGTTTTCTGGAAATGGATAACCACCGGGACCATATTAAATTATTTATTCATGAATACTAACAACTTCTATTAGTCAACCATTCAATATTTAGGTAAAAATTGCATGATTATAAAATAAAACTATTGATTACACAAAACTTTACAATTTTTATTAGAATTAATTACTAGTCAAATCTTCAAACGAACAAATTTGCTTTGAAGTATGGTTATTACAAACTAGAAGTTGATGACGCATTTTACCAAATTCCACGTGTGAGCTTGATTCAAACCAAACAGAACATGTGCATTTTGAGATTGTGCAATAAATCCTACTGCCATCAGCACCAGAAGAATATCCGAGTTCTGCTGCATAGCCCATACCGCTCTGGAGCGCTGATAGCCATCAATGATAAAAGTGAAAGACTTCAAACGTGTATTTGTTTGCAGGCTAGGATCTTCAGTTCTGACCCACCCACCGATGGAAAGTTTGAAGCAACGAATGCTCTGTGGGCCAAGTAAACAACTAGGACTGAATGACTAAGCAGAATGAGGGTGACAGCAAAGTTCTCTACTTAGCTACATTGAAGAGTCTGTCCCATTCCGTTCACCAGCTTTCAAGCCAAAGCTATCTTGATTCTCAAGTCTCAACTGTCCTTTGTTAGATTGATCCCAGCATTGAAAGGACGGTGGTTAGTAGGTGGAAACTTCATTATTCATAAAATGATACTTGTTACAGAGGAATCTCAAGTTAAAGTTCAAAAACAAAAAAAATTCAAAAAATTCAATTCCTTTAGAAACAATTCATTATCCAATGTTTAATATTACGTCTCAATTCTTTCGTTTTAAGTCTAAATTATCTTGACTTCTCTTGAAGTTATTGAATAACATTGAGTACTCATCTAATTTCACAATAATTTTGTTATTCTTATTAATTTAATTTTTATTAAATATTCACTTAAAAAAATTAAAATTATTAAATTAATTGAATTCTATAGATTGAATTATAAACTTAGCAAATCAACATAATTCATTTTAAATTTAATAAATATTTAGTAAAGAGCTTTTATTTCATTTTAAAAATCTCAATAATCTTTATTGATTGAAATTTCTATTAAGCAAACAGAGTGTAATTAGGAGAGTTAATTAAAAAATTAATAGGAAAAAAAATAACACCCACAAATAAAAATCATTGTTTTTTTTTTATTTTGTCTTTAAATCACCAAGATTAAGAAATTTTTGACGTCAAAATATTCAAATCCGTACATGTTAAAATACAAAAACAAAGGAGATCACTGTGATTTGTGAAACTAGAAGAAATTAAATTTTAGGTTAAGCAAACGTAGGGGGAAGTTAGTGTAACTTTTCCTTTTACGAATGCTGATACAAGAGGAAACACCTTATCACAAGCAAAGGAACTCGTTGGGTCATAGTGGAAACCCAAACATAAGGCCCATCCTCCTTTTGGACTACTTTGCTATTTATCCAATCTGCTGCGCTTCATTTTGCTCCACCACAGCGCATGAGTACGTATAAATGTTGCCTTAGTTTTTATTTACTTTTTTAACAAAAGAAGTGTGTTTTGTTCTGTTTCAGGATTTATTGCAGCAACCACAAAGTAATAAGCATTATAGCTCAATTTTATAAATCTTTTTATTTTTATTAATAAAATTTTATAAAATCTTTATTTAAAATAATTTAATTTATTAAATTTTTAAATCTCATAAATTGAATTATGAAAAAAAATTGAATTAAATGAAACAATCTTAATCTTTTAATTAGAGCATGAAACTACTATATTACAAGATGTAAAAATTCAAATGGAATTATAGTAATCTCAGGTGAAAGGGGAATAGAGTAAAAGAGGGAGAATTTGAGAAGCGAAGAAAGAAAAATATGAGGGAGAGATGAGAAAGAAAGAGGAAGGAGAGAAGAAATGAGCAAAAGGAGATGGAAGAATGGAGAAGAGGGAAACAGAAAGATTTTCACTTAATTTTGATGAACGGATTATTACACAGAAGGCAATAACTAGTTGTGTATATATATGTGTGTGTGTGTGTATACACGTTGAATACTATCAAACTAATTACTAACTCAGCTAAACTACATTTTTTTGAAATCAAGTATCTTAGATACGTATCTATAAAGCCACAAGAAGGGTGATTTGGACTTCTTGTTATACCTCAGCACTAAGAAAAGAAGAAACCGATGGGCTACCAATAAAGTAATCAATGCGGTTAAGTCCCACCACTTGGCATGATTTAATGGAACCCCGAACACCAACTTTAGGACATCCAGTCCCTTAACTTTTGGTTCTCCAGGAAACAACGGATCAAATTCAAGCCCCATCATATCATTCTTGTACTGTCCCTGCAATATTAGATAAAATCGCAGCAGTGGGAAATATGATATCATCAATAATCCATGCACTAAGAATTCCAGCGTATTACTATTTTGGACGGTTTTTATGCATTTTATAGCTGAATCCCAAACACTAGATCTTGTACCTGTACTGCCCAAGCAGCAAAACTGAGGTAGGACATGGGGTAGCGCCAAAAAAACTTAGGAAGGTCAGGTAGCCGTCTGAAGACCGGGGAGGGCATCATCATGAATATCTGCACTTAACAATTTTATTGACCGGATAGTTACTGAGAATGTACTTGATTGAGAAAAATAGGCAAAGCAGCAAGTGATTTGCTTACTATTACACCAGTTGCTGCTCCTATGCCAGTCAGGACATTGGGCACCACTGAGGCAACAACCATGACGCAGCTCTCAACAGCAGATAGGCAGCAGAATAAATTGATGCAGAAAAATGCGTAGTTACTTAAACCTGGATGAAATTGCACCATGTAGTATATAATTGTTCCCGAGAATAGCGATGTAACAAGAAGGAAAGGGAACGATGATACAATGTTTGATAACACAAATACAGCCTCTCCATAATGCCCTTTGGACCGTTCCCCATAGGACACCTGCATTTTGTTGGGATCAGATAGAGAACAGAATGCAATATGAATTTCAGTAGCTCCTATAGAGAAGATGTGATTCTTTACCTTCAGTTCTTCAATGAAAAATGGTAGTCCTCCACATGACAAACAAATCATGAAGACATAGATGAATGATACACACTTCCCTCTAACCAAGATTGAGTTGTTGTCTGTACCGATACGATAAAAGAGGGTACCAATACTGATTGATACCAGTACATAGAATATCATCCTTAACCAGTAGTAGCCCAAGTCTCTAGTCATGTTTAGTGCAGATCGCTGGGTCAATGTGCAGAGTTGCTTCCACCAGCTGGTATTGCTCCTTACCTTTGACTCAAATACTAGTTCTTCCTGAACCTTTGAGAACTCAATCTATTAGTAGGTTATCGAGCGCGCGCATGATTTAAAAATAGGAAATGTCAAAATAAGTTGAATCTATTGGATTGGTGATCCTGACTCACTTAAAAGGGTAAGTTTATATTTTTATGGCTAAACTGAAATTTAAATTATTTAATTGTTTATGTTTAAAAAATAAGTTAAAATAGAATAAATTAATATATTTAAGTATAAAAATATATTGACTCGATAAGTTGATTATCTTATCTTAACTAAAAGACAGAATAAGTTTATATTTTATTAATCAACATAAATTATAGTTTAGCCCCTCTTAGCTGTCCTAAAAGAGTTAATGTGGGATAGAGCACCCCACTTCCACAACCCTATATCCAGAAAAGACCAAGGAGAAAAAATCTAAAAGCTTGTTTTATCATTGATCAGATGCATAAAAGATCTGTCGAATGGATTTTTTCTTCAATTTTTTCTTAAGGAATGTCTTAGTCGTGATGCATATAAACTTGACTACAATGCTAAGTGATCTTGTAGTTTGTAAACTGTAAACCAGTTATGAGAAGTAGTTATAGATATGAAGATGATGAAGGTGGAACTTGTTTCAAGAAATTCATACACTGGGTTTCAGTTTTTCAATTCTTCTTCTTGCTTTGACCATTAGCTCCGAACTTTTGAAACTCTCAATGAGTGTAGCTCTATTTTCTGCTGTTCTCATGCCCATTGCAACATTTGATGATGTTGACTGTCAATGGTAAACTTAACATTTAGAAGTATGACAAATGATTTCCAAAAGAACAAGTGTTTGGTCCCATGCTTACATGATTTATTTCGGATCTCATTAAAGCTGCTGTAGTCATATCAAAGTCCATATTAATACATAGAAGGAAATGATCTGAAGGATTTCTTCTGGTTGGACAGGGCAAACCTGCATCAGCAAAAAACTGTTCTGAAGATTCAATTACAGACTCTCAAACTCAACTCTTTTTATTTTGAACTCTTGTGATAGCCCAATTACGTACCTTTAAAGCCATCTTGGCTTCTCCAAAGTAAACAGTTTCTCCACTAGAGAGCAAAAGCAGATCATCAAAAAGATCAAAAATCTCACTACTTGGCTGGTGAATGGAACATACAACTATCTTTCCATCACGAGCTATGCTGATTAGAGTTTGGATTACATAGAAAGCCGAGGCACTATCAAGTCCACTGGTGGGTTCATCAAGAAATAAGACATGGGGTTGTGTCAAAATATCCAATCCAATGCTAAGTCTCTTCTTTTCACCATTACTGATACCCCGCAAATGCCAATTCCCAATCTTAGTATCTGCACATTCTTCAAGACCCATTTCCATTATTGTTTTTTCCACCACCTGACTTACCTCTTCTTTGCTCATTTTGGAAGGAAGCCTCATTTTGGCAGAGTATGTGAGGGTTTCTCTTACTGTCAAAGTTCCCAAGAAAAGTTCATCTTGAGCGACATATGACTGAAAAATTCAAGAGAGATACATAACCATTAACATCATCGAACTTCTGAATGAGAATATTAAGAATATTTACACAATAATTAATTTTTATGTGAACATATAAAGAAGGTTTTCTGCCTTTAGCAGCACTTTGTTATCTTACCACTTCTCTGCGATACAATCTTCTCTTCTTCCCATTGATTAGAATGTTACCGGTCATTATAACATTTGCAGGTAGTCTTCCTGTATAAAATGTTATGCTAATTGATTTACTTGAAGTCATTACAAAAATAAAGTAGGAAAACAAATCAATGTCCTCCACGAAATTGGTATCACCCAATTCGTTTGTTGCAATACAAGAAAGCATTAAATTTTAAACTAACCTGCCATGTGTTTTAATACAAAATAAAAACTTATGTTTATGGTATCGTATATAACTTAAAAATGAAGGATTCTCCCCCGCTCAACTACTTGATCTAAATTTCACAAAAAAATAAAATAAAATTACTTGATCCAAAATTTAAGTGCCTATAATGACAAATTACTTACCTTGCCAAAACCAATGACAATATAATATATAATAATATATCATATTCAATCCATTTATTTCTACAAATTTAAATATTATAAAAATATCATTTTAAAGAATACAAATTATTAAATTTATTAAATATCATAATAATATAGAACCTAACAAATATGACACCTCATTAAATTTGCCAAACTTTTGCAAATCTAGCGCCTCATTGAAATTGTGAAAATTTTGTAAACCTAATTTAATGGATTAATTTTTGTTTTTGTAAATATAGAAGCAACTATTCATTTGGGAGCTGATGATACACTTAAAATAACTTTAAATTAATATGTGCTTTGAAACATCTATTTTACTAATATTTTTTTATTAGTTTTTTAAATTTATTGTAAAATATTATAAAAAATTTTGATATTATTAAAAGATAAATCTCTATATAAAAATCACAAATCTATCAATAAAGTTTTTTATAAAAAATTTCATCAATAAAATTTATTTTTATCAAAAAATTTATTCTTTGATAATATCAAAATTTTTTATAATAAAACTAGCAATCATTGACTTATAAATTGCTTTTACTCTCACAACTTCATAACATGTTATTTCTCGTCACTGACTTCACTTGTCCACCAATAAAAGTAGAAGTGCTTGCATATAACTGAACAAATCAAATAGCACATATAAGTGAAAGCTATAGAACTCTGAATTTTTTGTGACAGCCCGGATAGCTGCTGCGTAATGAATTCTTCATGTAGTACTCAAAACGAGAAAGTTATTACGTATTTTCGCCCTTAACAGTTGTTATCTCTTACTATATAGAAGGTGCATCAAGCGAGCTTGGTGCTGCACCAAAACGTCTCAGTTATGGTACCTGCAGCTGAACCATGACCTCGCTCTTGTGCATGTGAGAGTTTCGCGAGAGAGAGAGGGAGAGAGAGAGACATTTGTTACCAGCTAATGAGTCAAGTAGGGTGGTTTTGCCGCAGCCAGAAGGACCCATGACAGCCATGGTCCTCCCAGATTCGGAAAAACCAGTAATCCCATTAAGCAACTTCTTGTTTGGGCCAGGCAGCTCCACTGTTAGATCTTCCCACACCAGAGAAGACATATTAATTTTGTGCTAGCTACCTAGGACTCTCAAGTGATGACACGTTATGATACCCCTTAATTTCTCATCAGCTGCTAGTGCTCTCTCTAAATATAACCAAACTCATCAGTGCACCATTTAATATGGCCGTCGGTTGTTGAAATGTCACCTCCCATATTAAGTTTTTCATAAGTTCCATGTATACTTTTTTTTAAGTTATTGCATAGCCAATTCTGCTTCTTTTTTTTTTTTTTTTTTAAATTTTACATTATATACAATGTCGCTACATATTTTTATTCATATATATATATATATATATATATATATATATATATATGTTCAGGGCATGACTAAGGTGCCATGAGTAATGACTGATGGCACCGGCATAACTGCTTTGGTGGCTACATGGAAGCGTCCATTTTTAAGATTAAATAATACCCCTTAATTTGTATAACTTGTCAATTACCAGCTGAAGAAAGAGTGGGCAGAAAGGCTTGCAGAGTTGCAGCAAACTTGAGTAAGAGAAGAAAATGTCTGTGGCTTGAGTTTGAGTTTGATATTGGGACCTCATCTACAATTTGTCATGGAAATAGTTAACAACTTAGGTAGACCAAGTTTTTAGGACCCAAAGAACTTGCATCATTGGATTTTGAACTTTAAAGCAAATCAAATATTCTATCTCTCTTCCTTAAAAAGGGAATATCCATGAAAATTACTCGTTGCCAGCTAAGTTAACCTGCAGTCTCTCTCACTGTCTTTCTCTCCTTTACTCCTTTGGACGGGAACTGGGGCATCCACACTCAGCAATAGGCCACCTTGATTGATTCTGGTGGGGCTGGGAAAGGGGCGAATGGTATGACAAATTGTTCAATAGCCCAATCGAATAGGTGCAGTGCTAATGAGAGTTTCCTTCAAATTGGAGATCTCCCATCTTCCTTTTTCTTTTTCGGCACAACAAGTTCCTACGTTTCCTGAAAATCTAAGTGTTGGGTACTACACAGTTTTCTATTGTCGGTTGCATATTCATCCTATACTTTCCCTTCTGAAATATATATCAAATTGGAAAATGTTGATTAGAGGATAATGCTGCAGTCATTAATTACATATATAGAATTGGGTTGTTGAAACTACTTCCTTTATTGTATTTTAGGTTGCTATGTGTTAATAATATATTATTCAAATTTATTTATAAATGTGTCATTATCTCTTTATACCGCATGAGAGCCCACGCTGTTGAGATAATAACAGGGGATGGTGGAGCACGAACTCATGTCATGGGTTGGGACCAAGAGCACTACAAAACCCACATGCAGATCAAACCCACCACAAGCCTTACATTGGAGTCAAACATAGATATTTAATGAGTATGTACATCGAGTTTTATTTTTTTGTATAATTTTATTTTTATTAAAATTTTGAAATATAAAATTTATATTATAAAATTTATTAAATTTTATAAATTAAACTGTAACACTTAAAAAAATTTTAAATATTCACACCAAATAATATAAATTTTTTATGAAATTAAAAGTGTAAAAATAATTTTTCTCATGTAAACCGAGATTTGAGAGCTTCTTTGTATCATTTCAATTTAATCTGACGTCCCCTAAGGCCCGAGATATGAGAGCTTGAAGCCTTCAAATTATCCCCACGTGCATTCGTCATGCCCTGGTACAATGTAAAGTAGCACGTTAATTGCATCGGTTAAGCTGATTATTTGCTGTCATCTTATTAATTACAAGTCTTGGCATCGGGTACCGCGAAGCCGGTTGCGGTTGGGGAAGGTGAGTACGTTGCGAAATAAATTCAACAACCCAATTCATAAATAATTCTAGTTAACGAATCATTCTTATCCCTTAATCATTTATCTAAATTTATTAAGAATTAATAAAAATAAATATGTGCTATGCCAAGAGCCTTTGACTTCTTTGATATATGACACTATCAAAATTTGTTCATGTGCAAGTTCAAATTTCCTTTTTCTTATTCCCTACTCCACTCCAATATATAAAATCTTATATTATAAAAAAAATGCTATTATAAAAAATTAAATCAATACACTCAATTTTTTTACGCAAAAAACTTTTTTAATGTAGAAAATAAAAATTATGGGATCTAATTTAAATAAATTTTTTATTATTAAAAATAATAATAGATATAATTAATTTTTTTTAATAAAGTTAGAGATATGTAATTATTAATACATCAATAACATATATTCTTGACAATAAAAAAGTAAATAATTCAAGTTTAATAGAAAAAATTTACAAAAATAAGGTAAAAATTCATAGGTCTAGAATTTGCATTATAAAACTCAAAATCAAATCTTCACAATTCTAAAAGAAGAACTGTGTGTTGTGAATCCTTTTACAAAATTTTAATTTGATTGAACGATAAATAACTTTGAAGTCGGAAATTTAAACAAAAAAAGTCTAAGAAAGAAAAATCTTATGCTTTAAGAATTTTTTATTCTCTCTTTTTCTCTCTATTCTTCTTCCCAAATCTTGAAGAGTTAGCCATCAATAATTTTCTGTTGAGCAGAGCTGAAAAGTCTTCCCTTTAAACTTGATAAAGTATTAAAATAATCCTCATCAACATTTAACTAAAAAGTTTAGAGTGAATAAATTTACTAAATAGATCATTTTCACATAAAAACGAACCCAACAAAGCCAAGGGAAGCAATGGTCAAGAAATTTTATATATAAATAAGAAAAGATATGATATAATTAAATTTTAATATATATATATATATATATATTGATGAGCAATAAAGGATAAGCAAACTTATATACTATGTTAAGAAATTAGACATCTTAAAAAGTTAAGATATTAGGTGATAACTTATGAATAACTTATATATTATATTTTTAATAAATTATAAACTATATGGGGGATAAAAATAACATTTATAAATTAAATTTAGATATAAAATAAAAAATAAAAAATTTAAGAAATAAAATAATAATAATAATATCTGAATAAATCATGAAACTTTTGTATTTATAGGTAGCCAACCCGACTGAACATTTTTTTTTTCATCGGTAGACCTAAACGTCATGATTCATGGGCGCGCGTGTACATATATATATATATACCGTCAAACATTTTATCATTGATATAAGTTATTGCAACAAAAAATTATAATAAGACTGTAAATAAATAAAATACACTAAAAATAAAAAAGAAATAAAATTAAAATTTATTAATATTAAATATCTTAAAAAGTAAAATAAAAAATAATATCTATATTTAAATAATAATAGCCAATGTTATAAAATCAAAATCTTTAAACATCAAACTCTTTATAATAAATGAAAAAATATAGCGGAGGTTAATGTTTTTATAAGCTATATATATTACTATAATAAATATTAACATATGTCATTATTAAAAAATTATAATTAAGAAGTAAAATATTAATAATTATAAAATACAAAAAAATGAAAAAATTAAAATTGATTGACATTATATATATATATATATATTTTGTAGAAGTAAAAAATAATTGGTATGCTATTTACTTTTTATAAGTTTTTTTAACCGTATCTTTGCTTATGTTATTTAATTTGAAGACAGCATTTACTTAAACCCCTACGTAAGACAGGTGAGTTGTAGATTGTAGTCTGGGGAACGTTATATCTTTCTATTGAAATATTTATTTATAAAGCATATTTAAATTAAATAATAAAACAAAATAATGTTGAAAACACGTTAAATACTAATGTGTATAAGAGGACCCTCAAGATTTTTGAGTATTTATTCATGCAATAAATATTCCAACACGTAACTATTGTCAAAAACTGTAATTAAAAATTAATTATTAAATAAATAAAATAACTAAAATTAAAATATAATAAAAATAAAAGAAAACAAAATTAAAATTTGTTAATATTAAATGTTTTTAAAATAAGTGAAAAGTAAAAAAAATTATATCTCTTATATATTAAAAAAGGAACCCTAAAATATTCTTTAAACAATTAATGATGTAATAAATTGATATACATCACTATCTCAATTGATTTAAATTAAAAATTAAATAACTAAAAATATTGAAAATAAAAGAAATCCTAAAAGTCCTTTTTTGAGCATTTAATACAATAAATATTGATACATGTCTCAACTATAAAAATTGCAATTAAAAAAGTTTAAATAACCAAAATAGTAAAGAAAAAAGATTAAAATTTATTGACATTAAATATTTTAAAATAGGTAAATTTATGAAATTAAGATTGTCATCATTACATGCTTGATAATTAATGAAAACAATAAGAAAGTCACTTTGACTGTAAGTTAAATTTATTATATTAAAATTGATAGCAAAGTTATAAAATTATTAATTGGTTGATAAAAACAAGAATTTTAATATTACTATGTGTAACACAGAATCACTAATTGATTATCAAAAATTAGTTTGCGAAGAACCAGGGGAGGAATTGCAACAGCAAGTTTCTAGCGAGACAAAAGGTTTCAACAATACTTGCAATAACATGTGGTGTGGCTAACAAGAAAGTACATCTTATTTTCCTTTTTATCATTATTTGTTATTCTTTTATTCTTAAATATGTCTTTAATTCTATGGTTAGTAGCCCTAATATATTGTTGCGTGTTAGAATTCATATTTTCCAAATTTTGGTGAGAATGTGTTAATTTGAAATTCTCATTGTTGTGAACAATTGTAAGTTTTGATCTTTCTTCAGTAGTCAATAATGTATCATAACAAATTATTCAAATGAATTTATATAATTAAATTGTGCCTTTTTATTTGAGTCTAGGCATTTAACTTTTTATAGTTCATATTTACACTTCAATAATTTAATAAACATCAATAAATCTAATTTTTGAAATAATTATATATTGTTAGTATTTTATTTTAATTTCATTCAAATATTATATATTATTATCCATGAAAATCACAAAACATTAGTAGTTTTCTTTAACGTATGACTTTCAAACCAGAACTTGATGATGGATGTTGCGTTTCACCAAATTCTAGATATGTGTGAGTTTATGGAAAGCACACAGGACATGCGCATGCATTTTGAAGCAATGAATGCTCTCGTGACTAAGTAAACAGCAAGCTAGCAGAATTGACTAAACCAGCAGAATGAGGGTGGCATCCAAGGGTCTGATTATTCCATTCCCATCGCCTGCCTGCTTTTTTGAGCCGAAGCTATCTTAATTCTCAAGTCTCAACCGTCCTTTGTTATATTGATCCCAGCATTGAAGGGACATAGTTGTTGGTAGGTGGAAAATTCATTATTCATAAAATGACACTAGTTACAAAGGGATCTCAAATGATAAAGCTCAAGAAAAAATTAATCAGAATAAAAAACAAGTACAATTCTTTTGGAAATAATTCACTATCTGATGTTTTAATGCTGCATCTCAATTCTTTCATCTTAAATCTAAATTGTACGAAAAATGCTAAGAGTATAAACCTGTAGCAAACGCTGTAGGTACAAAAAGAGAAGGCCGAGGGTGAGCGATCTCTCTCATTGTACTTGCAGCGTATGCAGCAAGTTTATACCAGTAACAAAACTCAATTTATATTACCTAAGTTGTTGAAATAGCATTGACTTCACTTAATTTCACAAATCTCAATGGTTTTTCTGGATGAAAATTTCTATCAAACAAATTTCCTGTTTTAAATATTTCACACCCATTTGGATGAGCTTATTTTTAGGAAAGAGCGCATTTTTTATTAAAAAAAAGTCCTTCTAGGTAAAGTTTGCATGTTTGGATGGGTAAAAAAAGAAAAAAAAGCAGAAGTAGTAGAAAGCTAGAATTTTGTTCTTTATGAAGAAAAGAAGTTAAAAAGGGAATAGAGTGAAGAATGGGAGAATTTGAAAAGAGAAGATAAGAGAAAGACAAAATTACTATTTCAATCTTCAAAAGATATTCATTTTATTAATTTTATTCTTAAAATTGTCCTAAAAATATCAAGTCCACTTGTGGGTTCATCAAGAAGACATGGGGTTGTGTCAAAATGTCCAATCCAATGCTTAGTCTCTTCTTTTCACTATTACTAATGCCCCGTGAATGCCAATTCCCAATCTTAGTATCTGCACATTCTTCAAGACCCATTTTCATTACTGTTTTTTCCTCCATCTAACTTATCTCTTCTTTGCTCATTTTGGAAGGAAGCCTCATTTTGGCAGAGTATGTGAGGGTTTCTTTTACTGTCAAAGTTCCCAAGAAAAGTTATTCTTGAGCGACATATGACTGAAAATTCAAGAGAGATACATAACCATTAACTTCATCGAACTTTTGATTGAGAATATTAAGAATAATTACACAATAATTATTTTTTATGTGAACATATAAAGAAGGCTTTCTGCCTTTAGCAGCCTTTGTTATCTTACCACTTCTTTGCGATACTAGCTTCTCTTCTTCCCATTGATTAGAATGTTCCCGGCCGGTCATTATAACGTTTGCAGGTAGTCGTCCTGTACAAAATATTATACTAATTGATTTATTTGAATTCATTAATCCAGTAGGAAAACAAATGACTGCCACGAAATTGATATCACTTAATTTGTTTGTTACAATACAAGAAAGCATAAAATTTTTCTGCCATGTGCTTTAACGCAAAAAATAAAAAATCCCATGTTTATGGTATCTTATATAACTTAAAAATGAATGATTCTCCTGCACTCAACTACTTGATCGAAATTTAAGTGCTTATAGTGACAAATTATCTATCTTGTCAAAAAGAATGACAATATATACTAATATATCAGATTAAATTTGTGAGAATGCTATAAATTTAATTTAGTGGGTTTAACTTTATGCTATTATATAATATACAATATATGATATATAAAATATATAGTTGTGAAGAAACATATAACTTGGATCAGGTTTTTCCTTTTTGGTAAATATAAAAATACTTATTTGTTTGGGAGTTGATGATACACTTAAAAGAACTTTAAATATGTGCTTTGAAACATTTATTTTACAATCGTTCTACTTAACACAAAATTTAAAATTTAAAATTTATTGTAAAATTCATAAAAATTAATTTATAGATTGTTTTTGTTCTCACAATCTCACAAGAAGATATTTCTCAATTTTACAATCTTCACTTGTACACCAAAAAAAAGGTAGAAGTGCATGCATACAACCGAACAAATCAAATAGCACATACAAGTGAAAGCTATAGAACTCTGAATTTTTGGTGACACGGATAGCTGCTGCATAATGAATTCTTCATATCGTACTCAAAACCTGAAAGTTATTACGTATTTACGCCCTTAACAGTTGGTATCTATGACTATATAAACAGAAGGTGCATCAAGCAAGCTTGGTGCTGCGCCAAAACGTCTCAGTTTTGGTACCTGCAGATGAACCATGACCTCGCTCTTGTGCGTGTATGAGTTTCACAAGAGAGAGAGAGAGAGAGAGATTTTTTACCAGCTAATGAGTCAAGTAGGGTGGTTTTACACAGCCATGATCCTCCCAGATTCGGTAAAAACCTCTAATCCCATTAAGAAACTTCTTATTTGGACCATCTACGCCAAAACAAGGCAGCTCCACTGTTAGATTTTCCCACACCATGGTAGACATATTAATGTTGTGTTGGCTAATTTGGACTCTCGAGTGATGACACGTACGTTATTATATTCCTTAATTTCTTATCGGCTGCAACTGCTATTTCTCTTTTTCTTTTTTTTTTAATTTTTTTAAATAATATCTCTATATTATTCTTAGATGTAAATTAGCTTATATTTAGAATTGATTGTGGATAACTCGTCCTAATAAATGCACCATTTAATATGACATCTTCTGTTGTTAAAATATTAACACCGACTTGTTAAAAGTATTAAGAGTTTTTCATAAATTCCATGTTACCATGTACACTATATTTTGGAAGTCATTACATATCCAAATCTGCTTCTTCTAATTTTTTTTTCAAAAGTTAAATCATATACAATGTCTCTACATATATATATATATATATATATATCTCTTTAGGGCATGACTAAGGTACTATGAGTGATAACTGATGGCACCCGTATGAGTGCTTTGGTGTGGCTACGTAGAAAGCGTCGTTTTTAAGATTAAATAATACCCATTAATTTGTTTAACTTGTTAATTACCAGCTGAAGAAAGAGTGGACAGAAAGGCTTGTACAGTTGCAGCAAACTTGACTAAGAGAAGAAAACGTCGGTGGCTTGAGTTTGATACTGGGACCTCATCTACAATTTATTTCCTAGTTCCAAAAGCTTGCCACGCACCGATTACAACTGTCCTCACGGAAATAGTAAAGTCTCTGTAGGTAAACAGTCCAATGAGGAAAGAGGTCGGGAGAGAAAGGCCGTGAGAGACATTGCAGGTTGATGGGGAAGTATTATATCTTCTTATTATAATAAAATTATGTCTTTATTTTTATATCTTTATTACAATTGTCAATTTAAAATAAATTTTTTATTATATAAAATTTTATAATTTATTTAAAATTAGTTTTAAATAAATTATTATATTAAAAATATGAAAATAAAAACATAATTTTATTATTATTTTAATTAAATTTCATTCAAATATTATATATTATCATTCATGCAAAACTAGACTATGATTGATGTTACATTTTACCACATTCGATGATTGATATTACATTTTACCAAATTTCATGCGTGAGCTAATCGAAAAGAAAATGTACCTTTACGCCTTTTAATATACGTACATACGTAGGAGATTGTTCACCCCCCCTCATTGCTCTCACATGCGTACTTTTAAGCATAAATTTGACCCGGCTCTCTGTGGAAAGCACACAAAACATGAGCATTTTGAAGCAATGAATGCTCTCGGCACTGAACAACTAACTAGCCAGAATTGACTGAACAAGCAGAATGAGGGTGGCACCGACGAGTCTGATTGTTCCATTCCTTTCGCCTGCTTTTTCAGGCCAAACTTATCTTTTTCTCAAGGAGCAATGATATACATATATGCTAACTGAAAACACTAATTGAGCAAGCTTTTATTTTACGTGAGAAGTACTAAAAAAGAGAGCTAAAGGTAAAAAAACTTTTTTACCCTCAGCTCTCTTTCTCTCTCTCTCACTTAATACGTTTTACGTAAATAATATATTTATATAATTAACAAAACTCATACTAATTTTACATATATTTTATATATTTTTATTTTTATATTTATATCTATATACTTTAGACACACACATATCATATTCTTTTCTCAAGTCTCAACCGTCCTTTGTTCTATTGATCCGGCCCAGCATTGAAAGGACACATTCGTTGGTACGTGGAAACTTCATTATTCATAAAGTGACGCTTTGTACTAAAACAAAAATGACACTAATTATAGAGGGTTTCAAGAAATGGTCCTCTATATTACAAGATGTAACAATTCCAGTAAATTATAGTAATATCAGGTAAAAAGGGAATAGAGTAAAAAAGGGTAGAATTTGAGAAGAGAAGAAAGAGAAAAGAAAAACAGAGGGAGATGAGAAAGAAAGAAAAGGAAGAATAGAGAAGAGAGATACAAAGAAAACTTTCACTAGTCTGGCTGCACAGAATATTACCCTGAAAGCAATAACTAGTAATAAACAAGTTGAATACTATCAAACTAATATTACTAACTTAGCTAAGCCACGTTTTTTTTTTTTTTTTTTGTTTTAAATCAGCTAATTAAACTACATAAAAGAGGCATTTCGTGCTTCAACCGCTTAGATTATCAAGTATCTTAATTACGCGGGTAAAAGATGTACGGATATTGGAGATCCCTATGCTGGTTCCGCAGCTGAAAACCACTTCTCATTCTTACAACCGTGAGAATACCCCATTTTGAGAGGCATTCTATGAAATTCACTTACGAGATACGATATTTATTCAATCTAATGATACAGAAGGCAAAATGTTAAAAAAAAAAAAAAAACAAGAGAGATACTAATACGATATATACATACATATACATAAACATGCATATATATATATATATACATATATTAAAATAATATTGTGAAAAACCTTATTAAACTCTAAATAAAGTATGATAGAGTTAAATTATAGGAATTTAATTTCTCACTATTAACCCAAACAATTGTATTTACATTAAATCATGCTAAGAAAGTTCTCATTAAAAAAAAAAAAATAGCATTGTGTTAGTTCTAATGTTTTACTTAGCTGTCATGTGAAAAGAAACTTTATTAAAAAATTTTTAAGATGTGAAAAAAATAGAAGAAAGGTATCTTTTTATTTTGATTTAATTTTTTAAAGTAAAATTTAACAAAGAGTTAATATCTGAAAGTGTCCTTATGTATTGATATTATACACATATCAAAAACCAATAAAGAGTCTAAATGAAGTGTTTGTACTTCGTAGGATGTTAGGTGCCTATGCCCTAGGGTAATCTCATCCCCGTGTAATAAACAAAGACATCTATCATCCTTGTCTTTCTAGATATCCAAAAATGTAAAATGGCTATACGTGGATGCGTGTGTACAAAACACGTCTGAATTGAGATATAATTCGTAAAACAAGACTGAGCGTATATTATTAAAACAAAAATCACTATATTGCAAAATTTGGAGACATAAGACCCTCTTGAGACGATAATGGACGGGGAGCTTCTTGTTTGCTGGAAGAGATTGACGGCCTCTTACAGTGTGAAAATTTTCCAGCAAGGTGACGTATTGTCACATTGGCATAAAACCACAATAAAGGTGATTTTGGCTTATTGTTATATCTAAGTACTAAGAAAAGGAGAAACCGATGCGCTACTAATAAAGTTACCAATACTGTTAAGTCCCACCACTTGGCATGATTTAATGGAACCCCAAACTCCAACTTTAGGACTTCCAGTCCCTTAACTTTTGGCTCTCCAGGAAACAGAGGATCAAATTCAACCCCCATCATATCATTCTTGTACTGTCCCTGAAATTAGAAAAGATCGCAGCAGTGGGAAATATGATCATCAATCATTCTTAATTCAGGCATTAGAAATTTCAGCTTAGTACTTTTTTCCTCAGTATCAATGGGAAGAGAAAAGGTACACTGGATTTTGTACCTGTACTGCCCAGGTAGCAAAACTGAGATAGGACATGGGGTAGCGCCAAAAAAACTCAGGAAGGTCAGGTAGCCGTCTGAAGATCTGGGAGGGCATCATCATGAAGATCTGCATTTAACAATTTTATTGATCAGATAGTTATTGAGAATGAACTTGTTTGAGAAAAATCACCAAAGCAGCAAGTGATTTGCTTACTATCACACCAGTTGCTGTTCCTATGCCAGTCAGAACATTTGGCACCACTGAGGCGACAGCCATGACGCAGCTCTCAACAACAGATAGGCAGCAGAATAAATTGATGCAGAAAAATGCGTAGTTACTTAAACCTGGATGAAATTGCACCATGTAGTATATAATTGTTCCCGAGAATAGTGATGTAACAACAAGGAAAGGGAACGATGATACAACGTTTGACAGCACAAAAACAGCCTCTCCATAATGCCCTTTGGACCTTTCACCGTAGAACACCTGCATTTTGTTGGCATTAGATAGAGAACAGAATGCAATATGAATTTCAGTAGTGTTGGATGTATTTTGGGCCTTCTCAATCCCAAAAGGCAACTCTTGAGGTGAGACTTTCCCTTGTACTTATAAAACAACAACTAGCTTTTTCGATGTAGGATAACCTCAACAAGTAGCCTCTATAGAGAACGTATAATTCTTTACCTTCAGTTCCTCAATGAAAAATGGTAGTCCTCCACATGACAAACAAATCATGAAGCCATAGATGAATGATATACACTTCCCTCTAGCCAAGATTGAGTTGTTGCCTGTGCCAATATGATAAAAGAGGGAACCGATGCTGATTGATACCAGTACATAGAATATGATCCTTAACCAGTAGTAGCCCATATCTCTAGTCATGTTTAGTAAAGATCGCTGGGTCAATGTGCAGAGTTGCTTCCACCAGCTGGTATTGCTCTTTACTTTTGACTCATATACTAGTTCTTCCTGCAACTTTAAGAGAACTCAATCTATTAGTAGGTTATAGAGCGCATCATCTAGAAAAGAACATGGAAAAAAGGGCACAAAGAAGGAGGAACTTGTAATTTGCAAACTGTTAACCAGTTATGAGAAGTAGTTATAGATAAGTGGATGATGAAGGTGGAACTTTTTTCAAGAAATATTTAGACGTATGCATGATAAAGACTGAGGAACAAATTCATACATTGGGTTTCAGTTCTTGAGTTCTTCTTCTTGCATTGATCATTAGCTCTGAACTTTTGAAACTCTCAATGAGTGTGTCTCTAATTTCTGCTGTTTTCATGCCCATTGCAGCATATGATGATGTTGACTGTCAATTACAAAATTAACATTCACAAGCATGATAAATGATTTAGAAAGGAACAAGCAGTTAGTCCCATGCTTACATGATTTATTTGGGATCTCATTAGAGGTGCAGTAATCATGTCAAAGTCCATATTAATACATAGAAGGAAATGATCTGAAGGATTCCTTTTGGTTGGACAGGGGAACCCTGCATCAGCAAAAAACTGTTCTGAAGATTCAATTACAGACTCTCAATCTCAACTATTTTTATTTTGAAATCATGAGATAACGCAAGTTACTTACCTTCAAAGCCATCTTGGCTTCTCCAAAGTAAACAGTTTCTCCACTCGAGAGCAAAAGCAGATCATCAAAAAGATCAAAAATTTCACAATTTGCCTGGTGAATGGAGCACACAACTATATTTCCATCTTGAGCAATGTTGCTTAGAGTTTGGATTACGTAGAAAGCTGAGGCACTATCAAGTCCACTTGTGGGTTCATCAAGAAATAAGACATGGGGTTGTGTTAAAATATCCAAACCAATGCTAAGTCTCTTTTTTTCACCATTACTAATACCCCGTAAATGCCAATTCCCAATCTTGGTATCTGCACATTCTTCAAGACCCATTTTCATTATTGTTTCTTCCACCACCTGACTTACCTCTTCTTTGCTCATTTTGGAAGGAAGCCTCATTTTGGCAGAGTATGTGAGGGTTTCTCTTACTGTCAAAGTTCCCAAGAAAAGTTCTTCTTGAGCGACATAAGACTGAAAATTCAAAAGATAAATAACCATTTACATTATTATTAAACTTCTGAATGAGAATATTAACAACAAAAAGAAAGGCTAAAACTATCTCTGGCATCTATCACACAATAGTTATTTTTAATGTGAATATAAAAAGAAGGGTTTCTGGCTTTAGCAAAACTATGTTATCTTACCACTTCTTTGCTGTACAAGCTACTCTTCTTCCCATTGATAAGAATGTTACCAGTCACTATAACATTTGTAGGTAGTCTGCCTGCACAAAATGTTATGCTATTGATTTATTTGAAGTCATTGCAAAAATTGACCTGCTCGAAATTTATGTCACTTTGTTGCAAAACCAGAAAGCTTAACAATTTTTAACCCGCCATGTGTTTTAACACAAAAATAAAACTCTCATGTTTATGGTATCTTAACTATAAAACTTAGAAATTAATTATCCTCGCTGATTTAACTACGTGTTCTAAATTTAAGTGCATATAATAAAAAAATTATTTTTCTAATATAGAGGGTCAACTTAGTTTCTTCAAAAAAATATATATATATAAACTACCTTCGTAAGAACTAGCTCGATTACTATTTAAGCAGATTGCTCAATTAGCAGTGAAATATTATTTTATCTTACCAAAAATAATGACAATATATACTAATATTTCATATAATATATAATACCGAACGTAACATGTATTTGATTGGGTGTTTTCTCTTTTTTTTTTTTTTTTTTGGTAAATATAGAAGCGCCTATCTATTTAGGAGCCGGTGATACACTTTAAAGAAACTCTAGATATCTGCTTTGAAACATCTATTTTACAGTGGTCCCTTGTCGCCCAAAAGAAGTAGAAGAAGTGCTTTCATACAGCTAAACAAATCAAATAGAACATATAAGTGAAAGCTAAAGAACTTTTTGAAATTTTGGTGACAGCTAAACCGAACTAGCTGCTGCATAATGAATGCTTCATATCGTACTCAAAAACCTGAAAGTTTGTTACTCATTTACGCCCTTAACCATTTGGTATCTATGACTATATAGAAGATGCATCAAGCGAGAGTGGTGCTGCACCAAAACGTCTCAGTTATGGTACCTGCAGCTGAGCCATGACCACGCTCTTGGGCATATGAGTTTTACAAGAAAGAGAGAGAGGGATTGAGGGAGGGAGAGTTTAGACTTTGTACCAGCCAATGAGTCAAGTAGGGTGGTTTTGCCGCAGCCAGAAGGACCTATAACAGCCATGATCCTACCAGGTTCGGCAAAACCAGTAATCCCATTAAGCAACTTCTTGTTTGGACCACCTACTCCAAAAGGAGGCAGCTCCACTGTCAGATCTTCCCACACCAAAGTAGACATATTAGTATTGTGTCAGCTAACTGTATAGGACTTAAGAGTGACACGCTATCGACTCCATTCTCATCAGCTGCAAGTGCTCTCTCTATATATAATCAAACTCGCGAGTTCTCCATTTAATATCCGTCTCTTCGGTTGTTGAAATATCACACCCACTTGATGTAAAAGTATTAAAAAATTTTCATATACGGCATGTACACTTTATTGTAACTCATTACGTATCAAATCAAGCTTCCTTTAATATATTTTTTAAACTTTGAATTATATACAATATGTACATGTATTCTTATCCAGATTTAAATAAATAAATAAATAAATAAATAAATATATATATCTTTATGAAAATACAATGCACAGTTAATTTAACTCAAACTTTTTCTGTCAAGTTTAGAAGATTAAAGTGTCGGCTCTGCTCAAAGGATTTTGATACTAACCTGTTACACACGAGAAATAGGAATCCATTTCTAGTTGTTATTTTGAAAAACAACGTACACACACATATATGTGTGTGTGTGTGTGTGTGTGTGTGTGTAAGTTTTGAACTAACACGAATTATATACTCCACTAACACAGATTTCTGGTGTGAATGAATTATAAAATTTCTGTGTAGCCAATCGGAGTCAACTTGTTTCTGCATCGATAGGTATGGTTCTAACTTCTAACTGAAGCTAGCGTCATGGGCATGAGAAAGAAATTTCTTTCTTTTCGTTCAGTTCTGGTGTGAATTAATGTCCTTTCAACTGCTTCACTTGTTAGATACATGCTACCATGTGCGTTTATATCTGATTCTCCTTCCCATGCCGAACGGAATTTAATGCAAACTGTCATACGTATTTACTATTTGTGGTATAATCTTATCTCCAGTGAATAGGAGGTGGCTGACCTGAACAAGTTTGTAACGGCTAAAGAACTAGTGGTGGGGGTGCACTGTTTGTGTAACAAGTGCCGGAGTGAAAAAGGATAGTGTCTTTGCTTTATAGAGCGCCCATAACGACAGCTGCGATGCCAGCTACAATGCCGTTTAAGGTAGTGACGTTAATGTAAACTGAAATAATATAAATTTTGCACAATTTTTTATAATCTCTCTTTTTTTAAATCTCTTTTTTTGAGTGATAACAGGAGCTATATATTAGTTGAGTAAAGAAAAAAGATGGGAAAGTATCAAATTCATGATTGAGTTTTTAAGATACAAGCAGTTATGTCAGCTTCATCAACTTATAATCTCTCTTTTTTATTTCTCTTTTCTTAAAATTAATATTTTTTCTTGTATTTTCATCGTATATTATTTTTACGTACAATTAAAATTATACCCATTTGGATGCAAATCCGCGGATACTTGTCCAGTTTGAACAGCAAGATTCGTTGTTGGTGAGATTTAAGTTGAGAACGCGGATTGTCGGTACTAAAGGAAACGATAGCGTACGCTCTTATTTGCATTTAATGGATCAGACTTGCCACTTAACAGCAACTTCTCTGAAGTCAGAAAGACTTTAAAAATGGAACTTAAGCTTGGCTGTCTGATCGAGTTTGACCTTCTATCTCTCTTCTCTAGGTTTGATCTTCATATAATATTTTCTGTAATAAAAAAAGATAGAAAGACTATTAAAAATAAATAAATTTTACCCACTTTCTCCTCCGATCCATTCAACTGAACTCCAAGGGTAAAAAAGGTTCCTCTCAATTAATTGCACGTTACAGCACAATTTAGAATTCTATCGGATATTACAATTGGGAAGAGACGAAAGCTGGAGATCTTATAGACTACAAGAAAAACGGGAAATAATTAGAAAGAAACAGAGACATGGAAGATTTACAGACAACGACTCACTATGCACTTGTGTGGTTAATCTCCTTTGCTAGTAACATGCATTCATCGGAAACTCACATATATAGGAAAGTGGAAGTTTACATCGGAAAATGAACACTCAGGAAAGTAAAGGATAACAGAAACCAGCAACATGCGACTCTACTTTCCCCTTTTTCCCATCCTCATAGCAAGGCATAACTAACAACATTGCTTGACCGTGCGGGTTACGCAAGGGTCCGGAAGCACTTGGGACATTGTGCTTACATTCTTCTCATTAAGATTAACCACACTAGTGGTAATAAGTTCCACCCAACAAAAACCCCTTAACAAGATCTTTTAAGATACAGAGTTGTCATCAGGGACATCGTCAAGAATGAACAGTCCAAGTTTAGCAGTCCTAAATAGAGTAAAAAACTTCTTCGATACCATCAAACTTATCATTTAGAATCATAAATTACAACAATCAGAAGATGCATTTTCAGCATTTAGTGCTAGGTGCTAGCAAATAAAAACACGCACTCATAACATTGAATAGTAAAGTCTTTTAAAATTTATTCTTAAAAAGTACGTAACAAAAAGAAGCTAATTTAAAAAGGTATTAGTACCTGCAAGAGCCGGCTTTAAACGCTGTCTCTATTCCTGGGACCCTTGGCACCAGCACCCTTGGATTTTAATTGCCCAACAACTGTAAGTCTGAAAACAAACGAATGCGACAATCGATCGCGCATTGTCTAACCAAAATATCGAGATTATGATGCATTGCCCATATGAAACATGATAATAAAGAATGAATAAAGAAGGTTAAATTAATCTCTTCGTCCCTATAGTTTTTTCTAAAATGGAATTTAGTCTCTTTAATGTAAAATTATATGATATAATCTTTAAAATTGCTTAAATTTTATGGATTGGTCTCCACCATTAATTGTTGGCTTAACTCAGTTAGCACTGAGCTAACATGGCTTATGAGGTATGCAACTAATGGTTTATGTGGTCAACATTTTGGTTAAATTACTTTTTAAGTTCCTATTACTTTTTGCTCTTTGTAATTCAATCCTTACACTTCAACCACAAGTCCCAAAATCTAAACTTGGAAATGTAAAATTTTAAACCTTAAACTCACAATTTCAAAACTTCAAACCTGAAACCCATAAATATTAAACCCCAAATTTCAACTTCAAAATTTAAAGTTTCAAACCCTAAATTTTAAATTTCAAACCATAAATCTAAAACACTAAACTTGAAATACCAATCCCGAAAATTGAAACTAGAATCTTCAAACCCTAAACCAATAACTCCAAGTCTTAAACTCTAAACTTTGAACTTGAAAACCTAAACTTTAAATACCAAACTCAACCCAAAACACAAACTTTAAATTCAGATCCTTAAACTTGAGAGGCCAATATCAAGGTTTGGGATTTCAAATTTAGAGTTTAAATTTTAAAGTTTAAGATTTAGGGTTTAAGTTTTGAGTTTCGAAATCTAAGATTAAGGAATGGGCTTCAAATTTTAAAATTTAAAATTTTAAGTTTTATGTTTTGGGATTGAGAGTTTTGAGTTTGAAATTTAAATTTTAAAATTTGAAGTTTGTAGTTTCAAATTTTATGATTTGTTGTTAGGGTTTTCAAGGCTTGAAATTATGGATTTTAGGTTTGGGACTAAATTGTAGGGGCTGATTAAAAAGAGCATAAGCAATTAGCTGGTCCCCTGATAAGTCATGTCAGCGCAATTACAGCGAAGTTAGGTCAACAATTGATGGTAGGAAGTAATCCAAAAAAAAAAATTTGTTGTTTTATACTGTTGTAAATTAGAGGAACTAAATTATATTTTGAGGAAACTAAATGAACCAACGGATCAATTTAACCAACAAAGAAAGAAGCAATCAAGGCCCCAATTCATTCATTTACTATTGTGTCTCTGTGAAGGAAACTGAGCGTCTTACAAGCATAATAGTTGAGTTAGCTGAATCTTTTCTATTTCAGCGCAATGATGTAGCGTTTTCCCGAGAGCTAGGGCTGAAGAAAATCGTTTGTGGTGGACAAATGAATGCAAGCGTCTCGCACTTCAATGACGAGGTCGGTAACCTTAAGGTGGTGAAGAATATCTCCAGTAGCGGAGGCCAAGCGGCCCGGGAACCAGTTGATCACTGCGGGACCAACATCGTAGCCCTTCTCCCTCAACTTCAGCCATCTCTTCAACCCCTTCATCCTTTATCTCCTACTCGCGCGCTCATCAAAAAGCACAAGTACGCAAACACGACCAGCTACTGAATCAACGTTTCCATTTCAGCCTCAGGTGGCAAGTTTAGAGCTTCACGAGGTCGAGACGTTAGGGGTTTAACGGGATTTGGATGTATGACTTTTTTAAATTTAATATATAAATTTTTTATATATAGGCAGGAAGCAAAATTGGTTTAGTTTGATGAAAAGCACAACTGGACTAAGCTCATGGGCTGAAGAGAATCGAATGGAAGCCCGATCAAAGTAATTTGTGAGTGAGTTTTATGTTACCCCATTTTATATGCAATTATATAAAAAAAAATATGATCAATCATTAATTTACTTTTATAAAAAAAATATGACTAAATATAAAATGAATAAGTAAAACATAAAAGTAGCATAGCAACTTTTTTATAAGTATTCATTCTTTTTAAATTGGTCGAAATGTAATTTTTCTCCTTTATGTTTCCTAAAGTATAATGTTCGTTTCAAAATTCACATTTGTTTCAATTAGATCTCATGTTTTAAGACTTCGTTTGCACAATCGAAATTGAAATAAACGTCTAAAGTTATAATTTCATCTAAATTCTATCAAAACTAAAATTGAATTAGAATCTTATATTTTGTTTCGATTGCATTGTGAAATAAGTATATAAGGTTTAATTTAGTTATAATGATATATTTGGATGCATGATAGTTGAGGTAAGGAGGACGGTAGTCATATAAAATGGTGGTGATGGTGTTAATAATTGTGTAAAAATATGACAACAATAAAGAAAATATTGATACAATGACAATAATAATAATAACAATGAGATATAGTTTAGCAACAGGGTGTATAGAGATAATTGTGATCTTTATAGTTTAAAAGATACTCATAATGGTTTGATAGTAGTAACAATGGTAATAATTAATAATCCGCTAATGATGATAGTGATCATAATGGTTTTCCACCATCCATGTAATATTAGTAGTCTGATGATACTAACAAACACCATAATTTGACATAAACAATAATGATAATAAAAGTAACAAAAATAGTTAAATAACAAGAGATCTTAAGTCACAGCAAATTTTTTAAAATTTTCATCTTTTAAAAATTATAATTTTTATTTTAAAAAATTGTATATTTTTAATTTTTAACAATTGAATATAGAATTAAAATTTCAATTTCAATTCGAGAGTTTAATTTTAACTCATTTTCAAATTTCAAATACCAAGCCAACCCTTAGAGCTTTGTAATCTAGAGATCAGCAAAGCTATATCAATCAATGGGTATAAAACGGAATTTAAAAAATGGAAAATATTCCGAAATAACTTAGAGAAACGTGTTGGCCACCCATCATCTAAGCACATTCCAAATTGTTATGATTAAACAAGAAGTGCCCCATCGATATATTGAAGCTGCAAGATTTATCTAATGGGATATGCATATATTTTTAAATGCAAAAATATCGTATATTTTTCATATTTTTATTGTCTTTTTTTAATTTATTTTTGCATGACATATATAATATATAAAATTGTATACATATATCATTTTTTTTATTTAACTATCTTTACACTTTAACCCAATAAATTAAACAATATATAGTAGAAGAGTACTATAATAAATGTACTAAGAAAAGGCTCAATCTTAATCAATTTGTAATTGCAGCCTAGCTTGCGGGGCATATCTGCTCCATGTGTTAGGTGTGTAGTTCTATGAATTTGTTCTAGGGATATGGGCTTCGTCTCACATCTTTTCTCTTTGGAACATGCTCTTAAATACTCAAATAGAAACAAAAATAAAAAACTTGTAGCCAGATATCTATGTTTCTCTCTGCTCTTTGCCTTTTAACGGACGAATGGCAATGGAATTTATACTATCTACAGCTTGTCTTAGCTGTGATTTTCTTCTTTTTCTGCTATGATTAGCTGTGATCTCCAGCAATCCAACACAGCTCATATTCGTGTATATCTTGTCTGAATCATCACTGCAACCTTGACCAAGATTTTTCTCTCCCATGTGAGCATGCTACCTACATTCATCCACCGCTGCTAGTGCAATGTGATTTGCCACCATTCACTTCCTCTTGCTCTCTGATTTCTAACCACACTTTCTAGACTGTGATGCTTCTTGTTGAGGATTGCAAGTGTAGCAGATAAGACAGGAAGCTCAAGGAAGTTTAAATTAACCGAGAAACAACAGTAAATGTTATTCCCTCCAAATCTTTTTAATTAAAATTTCACAAACTTATTTAGTATTGTTAAATTTGATCTTAATATTTAATGACAAAAAATAAATTTTATAAAAACTTTGTGAATATAATTTTGTTGGACTAAAAAGGTAAGTGAGCAAGAGCTACTAAAGTTATTGTGTTATTATCTCTGTAACTACCAAAAGTTGTGCAACAATGTAAGAGAGACAAATTTTTTAAATGCGCGAATGTTTTATTATTTTTAAAATTTTATTTTTATTTAATTTTTGTAATATAAAATTTAAATTTATTATTAATTTTATAAATTGTTAAATTTTTAATTAAGTAAGAACATATTTTCTCCTAAGGTAATATAGTGTGAATGAAGAATGAGTTTCAATTATGTACTCAACCCCCACTAATTTGTACACTATCTATGCATGGACAAGCAAGAAGGAAAAGTCCAATGATAAGATGTGGAATTTGAAATATGACATATGGTATAGGGTCCTAGCTACTTGAGATATAGTTGGGAAATATAGGAAAACGGATACATTGTGTGCCACAAAGGTGACACTTTTCCTCATCTGCTGGAAAATTGTGGCCTCAGACATGACAGAATATGCTCACCCTTTGCCCAACTTGCAGTAGTGCTTCCGGCTGAGATATATACGGTCAATCTGTGTGATGGGACAGTATCTGCAAAATTGTTTACTAATTACTTGTTTCATCGGCAAGTTTATTCAATTGCAAACCCATCATATTGGTTTTGATATCACCTCATTTTGTTTACCAGTCAAGCCAGAATGTTTCTTTGTTGGGTAGTGATCGAAGTCCTTCAATATTTGGCTCCTCAAAATTTTTTTTTATAAGGAGCCGTATTAAGGTATAGAGAATAGAGACCAAATTCATATTATGAGATTCAAGGAAATATAAGGATGTCAAAAAATATCAGAATTCTATATAAACTATAAGCTCACAAGCTCAAATTTCATTTGATACAGTCAATAATTCTTTTAAAAAATCAAATTATCATTGAAATTAAAATTTGATTTAGTCAATAATTCTAATTAAAATAACGTTATTTTAATTAGGGATAAAACTGATATTAATTTCATTAAATTCTAATTTTATAATATTATTCTTTTTTCCTTGACATGCCAAAAAAATTTAAGTAAATCACACTCCATGACCCGAATAATATACAGACAAAATTTTCATCTATTTATGCAAGTTATTACTTTCTATAGCATGCAATACCCAATCAACTGCACAGAGATAACCAGATGTAGATAACAATTTTTACAATTTACCATAAATTTTTGTCTCACATTTTTAAATGTTTTTATTATAATTTATATGATGAATGTCATTAACCTTTATAGGAAGTGATGACCCAAAGATATATATGCTGCAGGCCATGAAGGCCATATGCCTTAGGGATATTGACCTTGCAAATGAGCATCAAATGAACACCATTTCCATTCATTAATGAGGCCTATAAAGTATAGTTATCTAGAAAAAAAAATAACTTATCATATCTATTTTTATATATTTTCAAACACATTTCTCGGTTACGATGGCACTGACAGGCGTGGCAATTAGCCTGCAACTTTTGGCTTGCTTTCTTTTTAATTCACAGCATTGCGTGCACGAACATCACAAATCCACTATATATTAATTCAAACTCATCTTAATTATAATATATATCATTATTCCTATAAAAATTTATAATATCTTTAGCATCAGAACTCAAGTATGAATATATTTCTAAAAAATAAATCACATATGATCTCCCCTTACATATATATTAACAAAAAAAAAGGGTTATCATCCCTAAATACTTTTTCCCATTTTTCAAATGTGAGATCATTCCTAAACATTTCTTCAAACTTACAATTTCCTACTTTATAAAACTATTTCCAAACGACAAAGTCTTTAGTTTTTTTATACATATTTTTTTCTCATATTCTCAAAAGAAAAATACTAAGTTCAGGCCCTCCGTTACCGTCCGGGTTCAGCATGTAAAACGCCTCCGAGTCACGGCTCCCAACGACTCGTTCAAACCGCGCTCTCATGTAGAGCAACTCGCCCTCTGACCCACCGCTTCCTTTCCTTGCATTACCGTTCTCCTGCACCGGGATCACTCCGGCACCGACCGACACGCTCTGTATCGTGCTCAACACGTGCCAGTCGAGATCCCCGCACGTGCGCGACACGGCATACCCGCACTTCCTCCCATTGCAATACATGGTCCAAGTAGGCTCATGAAAGAGCTTCCGTCCCCGTCCGCCGGCCTGCGCCATTACTGGAAGCTTCTCGCTTTCGAGCGCGATCCGAACGAGACCCGATGACATCTCCTTGACCAAAGAGGACGTGGAGATGGCGAGCTCGAGCAGTAAAAAGGGTTCTGAGCGAGGGTCAAGCTGGATGGCGAAAGAGACATGGCCCCGGCGGTGGCCGAAGAGGGTTCCGGTGACTTTCCGGCTGGTGGAAGGGGTTATGGAGAGGTTGGAAGGGATGGTGAGCCATTTACAAGTAGGGATAATGGAAGGGAAGGTGAAGATGTTGAGGAAAGAGCGAAGCAGAGAGGAAAGCTTATTGGTTTGAGGTTTTGATGAGAAGGAAAGGGAGTAAGGCGAAGAAGAGCCTCTCCGAATAAGGAGTTTATCGGAAACTTCCTCGACTTCGGAGGCGCGAAGAAAGGTGTTATGGTAATTTGAAGGGAGGACTCGTCTGCTGTTCCTGACGGTGGTGCTGGTTGTTCTTTGAAGGGTGTGGTCTTGGTGTTTCATGGTTAGATGGGAATAAAACAGAGTTAGAGAACAAAAACAGAGATATGGGGTTGACAAGCGCAGAGCGAAAGAGAGAGAAAGAGAGGAGAGCAAAATTGTGATTCAAGCTTCCCACATGAAGAAAAAGAGAGCGAGAGGTTGATGAAAGGAGGGTAAAGGGGCCGACAGGGTGATAATAGTGTTGGAAGGGTGAGGAATATAAAGGGGGAATATGGAGGCTTGTGCTGCTGCTGATGATGATTTGCTAGACTTTGTTATTGTATATGGTGCACTTGATAATATGGTCCACCCTAACGGCAAGCATCATCTTAAGCTTTGCGTATATACTGCTTCATACTCTTCCATTCACCAAACCCATTCAGTTGATTGACTCATTCCTTTCATCCTTTGTGTGGATCAATAGGGCTATACAAATATTTTTTTAGATTCTTTTCAAGAATGTTTAATTTTTTAGATAAGAAATTAATTTCTTTTAAAACGAGAGAACTGTAAATGTAAAATTTTTTCTACTAAAAATGATTCTAAGCTATAACCTATATTAAAAAACTGACTCCAAGTTTCGGAAACCAGCATTGCACCAACTTTGTTGGTGGGCCATACAAATGGCATGCATTAGATTGGGACCTCAAACAAGAAGAACAACGAAGAAGGCTTTTGTATAGAGAAGAGGTGATTATTAGTAATTAATTTTTGGGGTAAGAAACGACATCACAAATGATGTGAAGGTAGATATATATATTGATATTATAGGGAGGCGCGTGCTGCTGCCACCCTAGAAAGTGGGGAATATATGAGAAAGTTGCATGACGCGAGGGGGAAGAGCATGATAAGGGAGGTCAATGCAGAATCATGCTGTTTGAGATGCCACTTTGTCCCCATCCTTTTGGAAACACACCTTAATTATAATAACAACTAATTTAATCTCTCTCTCTCTCTCTCTCTCTCTCTCTCTCTCTCTACATATATATATATATAAAAGCTATGCAGAAGTATTATTATGCATTGCTTATTAATACTTGTCAACTTTTCATGCGTTTTTCTTTTTTTTTTATTTAACTTTTTGAATAAATTACTGCTGTAACAGTTTGGGCCCGCGGACCAGCTAGTTTAATTAATTAATAAATTAATATTTTAAATTAATCATGTATTTATATAGATATGGTTAACCTAAATAATATCTATTTGAATATATCACCATCATGAATAACCGTGCAAAAGACTTAATTAATTACTTATTTGGACGGTTCCAAACCCAGAATAGTTTGTCCTAAAAGCCCATTGGATTGGTGAACCAACACGTTTGATTTGATGAGTGGCAAATGTACATTTGTGTAATTATCTCTAGGGGAAAGAATTAGCACCACTTGTTAATACATCTTACTTTCGCTTCAAATTGCATCAGAATCAGCATTTTTTCCTTTTTGATTAAATTTTTTATACAGTATTTTATATTTTTACTAGATATAAAATTAATTTATATTTAAAATAAATCATTTTATTTTTTTAATAAAAATGATTTCAAATTTTGATTTAAAATTTTTGACTTTAAATTTTTTAATTTAAAATGTTAATAACGATTATTGTGTTAATACTTAATAATTTTTTTTAAGGAAGATCAGTTTAGTAAACAGTCTAATAGTTTTAATACAATGTAATTGGTTCAGACTGTGCTTTGTTATGTAAATTAGAAAAGAAAGTTGAAAGAATCCAAAAATAAAAAGTTGAAAGAATGAGATTATTTGCAACATATGAATGACCCACAATTCATGCGTGGTTCCATATTGGAAGTCCCAAAGCTGAGAAACTGTCCTTTTGGAATTCTAGTGTTGTAGGGTCATAGTTTGAACTCGCCCATTGATGTCCTCGAACTTTATTCTTTCTTGACTTATTTTTTCTTTTATTCCCATTCCTTTACAGCATTTTTCTATTATTTGTAGTGCAAGCCCCATGACAAAACAGTTTAAAATAAAAAAAAATTAAAATAAAGAAAGACTAAACTTAGAAATTTAAATAAGCTTATGTCCATTTTGCCACTAATTTTTTATCTATTTTTTTCTACATTTAAATTTGAATTTAAATTTAAATTTTTTATTAATTTTTATTTTTTTAATTTTATCTCAACCTCTCTTACTACAAAATATAACTTTTAAAATAATAATCACTCAATCTCAAAATCCAAATCATAGGCTGTGAATAATTTTCAACCATCTAAGCCCAACCCAACTGACTGAGCTCTGGGAATTAAAAGAAAGGTGGGCGGGAATGGCTGAAAGATGGTTTAAAACGACGGGCCAAAATCAAGTTTTTCATCACATTTGTACCCTGTCCTCCAGTCTCTACTCCGAGACAACTTTGGAACAAATCAATTGAAGCTTTTCATGCATGGAAAATTACTCAGATCAACGAAATGGTACTTGGAATAACGGTGAATGAATTATTGTGTGGACTTTAGAAGGATTTTCCCAATTTTGGAATCAAACTCATGGGCATGGCCACAACTTTATCAAGATAAACGGGCATAATTGATCCTAGAACCATCTATTTCTACAAGCTAAAAGAATGTAGACTGCTAAAACTGACCGAAATAATTAAGGAAAAAAACTAGGGCATGTTTTACATTTTCAGAAGGTAAAATTTCAATCCAAAGCTATCACTGTGAGGCCACTTGACTTCCTGAGTCGTTGCAAGGCTCTATCTTCAGGGCCTTCCTCTTGCGACTGAAATCACTTGACAAACTAAAACAACAGCAAGAAAGCTGATAAATTTATATACTTCAAAATAAAGTTGGCAGAACCACTTTTAGCAGAGGCTCGCTAATGCAGAATATGATAATGAAAATTATAATAATTTATGTAATATTCAAGTATTTTATAACTAAAGATTTAAGATTTAAAATTTTAAAATTTTCATTAGGATTCATAATTATTAAGAACTTATTATTTATTTTTATTAGGGTTTATCATAACTAGGAATTTATTTTTTTTATTTGAGTTTTAGATTATCCAAGAGATAAACTTATCAATTTAGAATTGTTATTTAATTGTCATTCAATTTCAATAAGATTAGAAATGTAAGATATAATGATCTTGATGGCGAGCAATATATTAATGGTTATGCACATAAAAATTTATAAGCAAGAATCCTATCCATCTTGATGTAATTAGCTAACACAATCAGTCTCAAGGTTTATCTTAGTGTTCAGAAAACTAAATTGGACATGCCACTGCAACTTCTGATTATAAATTAGGCATGCATAGCATTTCAAGCATAGATTTTCAGTGAGAGCCGGGAAGGGAGTTATCAAACTAATGAAGATTATGACATACCCCAACTGCAAGGAAGTGTCTGAAAGCTCGTTTTCCTCCGAAATAAAATTGAAAACTGGGTTTGAACTATTGCTGGAAAACCCCCTATCTAAAGGATTAAATTCAAGGAAGTGTGTCTTTGTTTTCTCTTGTATCTCCTCGAGCTGTTCAGAGTAGACGAGCAAGAATACAGATTGTCACCGGATATGAAACATTAATAGATCAAATAACACTGACATAATTCATAGTTTAAGGTAAGCATTCTTACTTGTTTGCGTAGAGATTCATTCTCCTCCATGGCCTTTTGTTCCTGCACAAAAAACAAACCGAGGAGATACAAAATAAAACAAAGACACACTAAGATATTTGTACATTAATTCTCATTATAAATGTACAAATGTGGTCAACTACCTGTATTCTGGACCTCGTAAGCTGGTCTAGAAGTACTTGTTCCTGCCACAGTGTAGACAGAGCATTCATACATTAGCAAGTCTGGAATTAGGGACCCCGATTGAATTTGATAGATGATATAGATGTCAGATCTCAGAAGGATGAACTTAAGTTGAATCTAATTTTTAATTTTGAAAGATCAAACTTTTTAAGTTGAATCTAATTTGTAATTTTGAAAGATCAAACTTTTCTTTGAAGGCGTTCTCATTCATAAACTTCACAAGTCAAAGTTGATTATTTTTCACTTACAAAAAGATTAAATTGACCCATTTCACTTTTAATTAAAAAAAATAGAATATATCATAAAACAGCTGAAAATATAAACTGAATCAGATTATATAGAGAAACTTTTATAAGGAGCTGTGGATATTAAAGTAATATAATCGGTTGAAAGATATTGCTCCTTGTTAATCGTACTTTCTTGTCTTTGACAGATAGTATTCCCTCACTCAGTTGATTTTCTAGCTTCTGCAGTTCCTTAAAGTTCAATCCATCAAGCTCCTTACCCGTCATCCTTCTACAAAGATTTAAAAACAATTTCAGAACAAGATTTGATCGAACTTTTAATAAGAAAGAAGAACAAAAGGGAATAAAAATGTGGAAAACTAAGTTCACTTTTGTATCAGGTTCCTTGCCAAGAGATTATACATTGTCTAAATAACTTACAAGTATGCCAAATGAAGCCTTGTTATTTCATCCTTCAAAATATTTGTATCAGGTTCCATGCACTGTTGAAAAAGATAGGTTAGAAACAAAATCATATACACTTTAAAAGTTCAGAACAAATGAATAGAAATCAAAGAAATCATGGTTATGATTTAATGAGATGTTAAAGGGATATAAAGACAATAAGATCGTATACCTCTATTGGTGGCTCATCAGAAGGTTGCTCTGTACCTTCCATTTGCACGCCTTTGCTGTATCTTGAAAGAGTGTGCTCCATGCTTCATGATTCAATGAAATAAACTTCAGATTTAGATGATCATAAGAAAATATGCCCCAATCATAAAATTGTACTCGGCAAGTATAAGATGTATAGAAGTACTCCAAAAGGTATATTAAAAAGTGTGAACTTTGAGTTGCAAATTAACATTAATTTAATGGCTACCTGGATAGCATTTTGTAACAGAAGAAAACTAAGCCTGGAAAGTGCAACTGAGTTCTGTATATCAATGTCAAATTGCTCAACTCACCAGATGCATATACAATTTTCGCTTTCAACAATAGCTGCCACATCATTTTCACCATATCAAATGGATGCATGGAGAGTATAATTCTAGGTTATATCCTATAATCTCTTCCTCTTGCAGAGGACCCACTGATCTCACTAATCGGACTGAGATTTTGTTGGATATGGAAGGATATAACATAAAACTATGAACCTACAATATTTGTGTTCCTACAAACCTCACTAAAAAAAGTTTAGATCATTAAATTCACTCAATCCATATACTAAACTATGAAACTTAAAAATCCCCTAACTCAACTATTTAGGTGAAAGTTTTGTCCCAAGCATTGCATGGGACGAAATTTTCCAATGAACCTAATAGTTAAAGTTCAGGAACAACCCATTAATATCATTTTAAATACGACACCACTAAAGGACTAACATTCCCAAATTTGAAGAGTAAGACATGTGAAAATCAATTATTATTAATCTATAAATTAAAATCAAAGAACTTATGCATTAGAAAATCAAAAACAATACCTGCATCGTACTCTCCAAGTACACCCTATGCAGAATAAGATCATGCGTAAATTTTCAAGTCATGGGAACAACTTCCTAATGATGTACAACATAGAAAATGAAAACGTTGGGTACTGATTTGGTTTACTTGGTCAGTAAGATTTCCTGGTCACAAAAAGAGAGCAATCTTGCAAACAAGGATGAACAAATTCACAATATGGAGAAACAAATTCAGATTCTGCAACAGCACTATAGAAGTACAAATCAAATTCAAGCCATTAGGATTGAACTATATAAAAACACCTCGATAATTTGAAGAAGGTTTTAGGTTTAAATCTTGGAAACATCGAATCAAATTCTCAATAATCTATGCTCCAAGTGCGGCAAGGAATAAAAGGCAATGTACCTTGTACTTGAAAACTCATAAAGCTTTCCAGTGCTAGAGAATATGATGACTGCGACCTCTGCATCACACAAAACGGACAACTCCTTCGCTTTCTTGAGCAACCCATTACGCCTCTTGGAGAAGGTGACCTGCCTGTTATTCAAATTCTCAATCTTCTTGATCTCAATTTTCCCTCTACCCATAGTTTTCTTCTTCTTTCCCTCTGTCTCTCTGAAAGTTCCTTCCTTTCCTTCACCCACCGAACCCACCAACATTCAGATTACAGAGGCAGAGAAAACGCTGCTGCAGCCCTCTTTATATATGCATATATATAGAAAGAGAGAAGGATATATCTGCAGAGAGGCGCAGCAAACACAACTATGATGGTGGTGGAACCGATTGGGATTCTATAGAGAAAAGGCCAATGTAGGAAAGAGTGACCAAAATTAGGATTCAGAGGGAAAGGTGACAGATGGGATTCTATATGCGGCAATGATCCTAAAATGGTATTCTAATTACTTGGGGAGTAGGTCATTGCCACTTTAGGAACCTTTGCCGTATGCAGTATTTGGATGTTACTAGGATTCCAATCAGAGTGGTATTCTGACATTTTTAATTTTTTCCTCTATTTTTGGGTTGCTATGAGATTTGGTCGTACTCTTTTTGAGAAATTGTATCATGGGTTTTGCCATAAATATCTATAAAATGATAATTCAAAAGCCAAATCTGGGTTTCTTCTCCAATAATTTTATATATTTTGATCCCGAAAAGCTGAAATACCAAACACAAACTCAGTTTTTGTGAAAGTATTGTTACTCTTCAGTTTCCTATCTTCACGCGAAAAAAGCTTTGAAAAAAAGTTATAGCATTCTATTCTTGAGTAAATATTAGGAAAGAAACAATATTCTGGGTCATAAACAATATAAGAAACTTACAATTTTAGAAGAAAAAGATTTTTCAAAATACCCTATTGAATCATCAATCATATCTTCCACAATCTTAAAATTAGTTAATATTACTCTTTTCAAAAACTAATACTAATACAATTGTACCTTCTTATTTGAAATCAAATATGATTATCACCAACTTAACCAAAAAAAAAAAAAAAAAGAAGAAGAATATCACCAGAAAGAGAAAAAGTAGATAACATAGGTTCCATAAAATTTGAGCATAACTGTTTTTTCCTGGCCAAGCATGCAATGGAGATTTTTTGAGTTTAAGAATCACTTTGGGTCAGTAGCTTAGATAAGTTACTTTTGACTTTTAGATTATTTTTGCAATTTTTGCTCCTTGAATATATGATGATCCAAAACGGGCGAGGGTGATCCATGTGAGTATATTTATTCAATTTGTTTAAATAAACTTAAACAAAAAATTAAAAATAATAAAGGCTTAAAAGGACAAACCTTTTTAGTTAATTATTTTATTTTATTTTTATTTACTTGCAACGTTTATATCAAAACTTTACATGATGTGAGTCTATAGTTGTTCAATTTGTTTAAGCCAACTTATGATGACTAAACTCATTTTGAAATTCGAATTTTTTAAGCTTGTTATATAAAAGTCATAAGTTTATGTTTATCTTTTTTATTATTTTAAGAAACTCACATAATAAATATTAATAAGTAAAATAAAGAGATAAACGTAAAGTTATTATAGTTTTAATATTAACAAATCAAACCATTTTAATATCTTAGTTTGACTCTCCTGATTTTAATATGGATATCATTTTTTTTTTTACCTCTAAATTATTATCTCCTTAACTCTTACTTTTTGGTAAGATACATCAACACTATAATCCTAAAATAGTTTTATTATTATCACAACTTAAATTTTAATAAATATTTAATTAGAAATTTTAATTTATTGAATATATTAAATCATATAAATTAAATTATGAGATTTAATAAAGTAATAATTTATTTCAAAATTTTTAATTATTTATTATTACCTATTTTGTGAAAATTTGTTTTTTCATCTTAAAATGTGATACTATATAAATTATATTATTAAAACAATTTTAAAAGATAACAATAGAAAAAAGAATCTCTACACATTTATAGCTTTCAATCAAAAAATTATTAAAACAAGAGAACAAAACTAGTAAATAAGTTATTTGATTTATTTTTTGTGTTGGTACATATAAATTACATTGACCTAATTCTTTCCATTACATCCACTCATTCTAAAATATTAGCTGGGCCAATTGATTATAATACTGTTTTGATTTTGAGGTCAAAACAAATAATTTTTTTATCATATGCAAAACATTTAAATTTAAAATTGTTTAATATAGTAGCAAAATGTATTAGCATTATAACTAAAAGAAAAAAATTAACCTCATAACTAAAAGTGTGAGTTATTAGATCTATAAAATAAAATAAATTTAATAACATAAATATTATAAAAATTATATAAAAATAAAATTATAAAATAATGATATTCTAACTAAAATACTGTAAATGCTGTGACTTGACTAATATTATTGGAAAATAAATTTTTTTTTTTAAGTATGAGAATATGAAAACAGTCAAAATCAATATTTTTCTTCTTACATTCTTTTTCAAGTGTATTTACCTGCTATCAATAATACAAGATTCCATATCTCAGGCAGTTTAGACAGCCTTATTAAGCACATCAAAACTGTATTTATATCGTCAAATAGTGAGCTGATTTTCAGTACTTCCCCATGAAATAATGAGAAATGAGTATATCCTTTAAATTATAAAATACATAATATTTATTTGTAAACTTAAATAATATTATAAAATTATCAATACAATTTATTTATATAACTGAATTCATAATTTAAAAAAAAACAAATATAACAATGCTCTCAAATTAACTTGCCCTGCTATTGTTCACTCAGTAAGCAAGACGGACGGTTCCCCTTTGGCTTATTGGTCAGGAGAAAGCCAAGGAGTTACGGGTTCAAACCAGCACAAGAATCTAAAAAAAAAAAAAGAAGTAAGCAAGACGGACGGAGATTATCTTTCGCGCCGCTGACCCAAAACGTGGCCTACCAGTTTGAATTCAAAAACAACGAGGTAACGTCACGGTTCCGTAGCCAAGGTTCAGAGCGTTCAGACCCAAAGCGAACATGAAAAATCCCATGTGAATATACCGCACCAAAGCTTTAAATATAGCATAGCATCCAACCCCATTCATCTTTGAGGGTCACTAACTCACTGTCCCATTTCAACTCCGAATGAACCAAACCAGAAAGGCAATGTTGCTATAATCTATCTCTGTTTTCTGGGTTTTTGGGGTCTTTGGCAAAATACCCAGAAAAAGAAAATTGTTGCTCTCTGGGTCTCTCTACTTATATACCCCTTTGGGTAAATTTTGGTTTTTGAAGACAAGCGAACTCATGGTTTATGTCAAATTGTGTCATTTTTCGGGTTCTCTTTCTGAATATTGATGCTTTACCTAACACTCTGCAGGAAGCAAGAAGATTTGAGGTTTATAATGGCACATAGTTGCAGAAGTGGGTCTCATGATTTAAATTTGGCGTCAAGAAAAGCTGAAGAAGCGGGTCAATTTCTTTTTCTTTGTTAGTCATTCTTATCTGGGTTTGAGTGAAATGCAGTTTTTCTGTTGTTTTGTGTTGCAAGATTTCTGGGCACTGGATGATGATGAAAAGAATATATGTTTTAGATAGAGTACTTTTCCTTTCCTGCTTTCCCTTCTCTATTTGTCTATTATCTCTCCAACAATTTATCACCATAACTTCTCCAGCTTGGAGACGATACGAAGCTGCTGAGTGGCTAGAGAGTGAAGTGGGTCCCCTCGGCATACCCAACCAGCCCACAGATATAGAATTCATTTCTTGCTTGAGAAATGGTATGATACTCTGCAACGCGGTTAACAAGATAAAACCCGGAGCGGTTCCCAGGGTATAGTTATACGTTCCCGTTTCATTTTCATATTTCTTTCTTACCAATCTAATATACAAGCGATTGCTCTGAACGGCGAAATGAATGGTTTATTATATGTGATCACATTGTTATGATTCAATAAATTTACATATCTAATCAGAGAGGCTTTCATAATTGGCTGGTTCAAAATTGGTAGCTTGTGATTTGCATTAGTTTTCTCCTTTATTTGGAGTAATCATCAAGATGGTTTTCTCGTTTTAATTTAAGGTTGTTGATAATCATGTACCTTCACAAACGCTTACCTGGGATTCCCAGCCTTTGCCTGCCTACCAGTATTTTGAAAATGTCCGGAACTTTCTGGTTGCAGCTGAAGAATTGAATCTTCCGGCTTTTGAAGCTTCTGATCTTGAACGGGTAAATTTGCATTCATAGCATGCGCGTCTTAATATGCTTGCCTAATTGCCATTATATCAGTTTTTATGTATGTGCAGATTGTGTATTTATGAATTAGCGCTAGAATGAGTAAATTTACATACTCCTAGTTACTTTGAAGCTAGTGTTATGGATGACTATGTGTGAACTTGTGTGTTGTTGGTTATTTACTTTCAGGATAAAGTAGAGACAGGATCAGCAGCTAAGGTTGTTGATTGCATTCTAGCAATTAAATCATATCAGCAGATAAACACTGGTAATGTTTTCAACAAAGCCACAAAATCTCCTTTGGTTACGTACTCTGCCAGTAGGATGCATTCAAAAGCCTCAGCTGCATTCCACTCGGATGCCTGTAGGCACTTGGATTTGTCCGCCATATCGGAAAAGGAACCCTCTCTTGAGGGCAACTTCAAGCAGCGAGAAGGTTTAATCACTCTCTCTTGCTCACATAATTGTGTTTAATTTGCATCTATGAGCTGATGGTTAGCTGTATAGAATAAGCTTAGTAGAGTTTGCTGGTTGGGCTTTTGCACATACATAGCAATATTGTTGGGAATGATGGGGACCTTAAAATGCTCTTTGTTCAGTATATAGTATATGCCATGCAGCTATTTACTAAAGGCAGAGATATTGAAATGTAGTAAGTGATCATGAAAAACCTGTTGGAAGAAAAAAATAATTATATGATAGGAGTTCTTCAAACCTACACCCATTGAAAAAAGGATTAGGAATGTGTGTACCAATGTACTTGAACCTTCAGTAAAAATGCTACAAAATTCCAACCTATGATGCATTGGTCATCACAAATTAAAAAAAAAAAAAATCTTAACATAGCCTACTTATTGATAAAAATGAATAAATATTCAGTTTGCTTTAGAATTAATTGCATCTGATCAGTCAACTATTGGTATTGCATTCAGACCTTGATAAACTGTCCCTAAGGAATTCAGATTCACATGGTAATATTTTTCTTTCTCCTTTCTACTCCTTTATTAAATGCAGAGGAAATTGTGGAAGCGTTTGTCAAATTAATGGTTGACTGCATGATCGATGCCAAAGAAAATATTGACAGAAAACTTGTTGTTTCACTTCGTGAAGGACGCCTGGTAATGATAAGTTGTAATCATGTAAAAATATACATTAGTTTAAATTGATAATGAAATACGCTGGTTGACAAATTGCTGAGGTTTTTATCTCCTACCTTTATACTCTTACTGCAGGACCCAATAAAGCTATTGAGTGGACTTATGTCAAGTTCTTTTTCTGAACAGTTACAATCGAAGTTCCCTGAGGTTAGATTGATGTGATGAAATTTGAAAATTGGCTGTATGCTGGTTTCTAATAAGCCATATTGTTCTCCTGCCTTTATGCTGCAGAAATAAATGTATCGGATGAAGCTCTTTTTCACAAATGAAATAGCTGAAAACAATAATTAATGGTTTTGATTTATTTTCTTAAGAATATTTTAGAAGTTTGAAGATTTGAGTGTTATGAATATTGATGTTTGTCTTTCTCTTTGTATACTATAGGGACAATATTTTGGTCAGAATGAATTGACAATATACAACCCTCTGCCTTCAATAACTTGTCACCTTTTTTATTTCCTATTTCAATTGCTTATTTCTTAATTTCTTAGTCCTATCGGGATGACTTACTTCCTCTAAATAATGAGCGTACAATTTAGGATTTTGAAAAAGAAAGTTCATGATTTATTGGTGTTGGCGCTACTTTCTTTCTTTGACGATGCTTCAGTTATAACAATATTGTTGTTATTTGACAAAATGTCTTTTTGACCAATAACAGTTGGCATTGCTGCTAAATAATTTTAAGGAAGACAGGAGTGGCTTATCTTCTTATTCAACAATCACACCATCAGATGATTTATCTGCACCTGAAAGTTCCCAGGTACCTTTGTTTTTGTAACATTACTATATGTATTAAATATTTACTGAAATTTAAATTTGAAATATATTTCCTTAATTATCTTCTTTCTGGCTTCTTGAAATGCTCATCTTGTTAGAAGTGTCAGACTAATGTAAGATGACTTTAGTTCAGGATGAATTAAATCCAGGTAGTTTATGATAATGTTCTAATAATGTGATTGATTAGGACTTATCATCCAAGTCTTTCCACTTTAAAATGTGATACTCTAATTTGTCTGTTACCGGATGTGCATCATTAACATTGTTATGGAATATCAATTAGATAAATACTATTTTAATTGATAGAGACAATTTTGATATGGTCAATATGCACCCTATAGTGTTGCAGAGCTTGCACGGGAAAGGGCATTTGCAGCCAACGGCATCTCTTTCACATGCAGGAGAAAGAACTTCTGGTAGGTATTTGTGCAGCTTATATGCATTACTTGCTGGAGTAGATTATTCAATTAAACATATAAGTTAGAAGTTAGAAGTATCTTTGGCTGGAAAATCACACCACAATACAGATAATGTAAAATTCAAAGGTTAAATACTATCCCTATTAACTAAATTGCTAATTTTGTTTATATGGATTTTTTGGTTTGATTTAATTCTGCCTGAATCTGGAACTATTGTGTAATAGCCACCGTACAACAATCTGAAACCATTTGTACATATTCTAGTTCTGTTTAAGCATCTTTTTCTTGCTGGAGTTCATGGCACAACAGATATGTGATAAACAAAATAGTGATTTAGTGACAAAATTGTTGCCCTGCTGACCAAAAGTAGAAGATAAGTGATACTACGACCTATATTATAATAAAAGTAGGACACAACATGCAACAGGGGTCCTCTGCATTCATTGAGATAACGTCAGTGAAATCGTGATTTTCAGGATCTAAAGGCTATATGGTTGAAAACTAAGAATGAATTTCAAGAGTTGCGGTCCCAGATTCTGAGATATATGAATGACATTGGTATGCCTAGCTATTGTTTTTCCAAGTTTCTTGTTAGATTGGATACATCATGACAAAATAAGAGAGCTGTTTTTTTCACTGTAGTTTGCATTGGTTATATTTTTACCTGTTTTCAGGGAGATGCCATCTTCTTATCAAATGAGACGAGCAACTATCTAAAAAATCCAAAGAGCTCCATTTATCATTCTTTTTTTAAGCCTGTAAGATGGATGGATATCTCTCATGAAGAAGAAGGATAAAAGGAAAACTAACAAGAAAAAAAAAAAAAAAGAAAGTCCAAGAGATGGATTTATGATCCAAATGCAAAATATCTTTTGTTTCTGTGTTTATATAATAACATATTGCTTTTGAAAATTCTTGAGTTTTGATTGTCTGTTGCCATGTTGCTGCATGAGTTCAGGAAGTCAAGTACAGGAGCTGTCAACTGCTGCTTGCAGATATCACAAAGTGGTGCAGGAGAACAGGAACTTATACAACATGGTCCAAGATTTGAAAGGTTAATTAAGTGTTAATTCTGATCGCTTTAATTTTTATGGTCAGTTTCTTCTTATCCCTTTTGGTCCTCTGAGTTAACTTGTGACCTTTTTGAAATTCATTTTTATTGCTATTAGGCAATATTCGAGTCTACTGCAGAATGAGGCCCTCCTTCAATGCTGAATCCAAGAATGTTATAGATTTCATTGGGGAGGATGGTTCTCTAGTCATATTAGATCCATGCAAAGCACAAAAGGATGGAAGGAAGATTTTTCAGTTCAATCGGGTTTTTGGTCCAACAGCTAGCCAAGGTAATTCCACAATGATTAATTAATTATCCATAATTCGCATGCCAAACAGATGAAAATTTTTCTTTCTTGCCTAGTTTCTTTGTTGAAATTTCTTTTTTGAACGCAGATGAGGTTTTCAAGGACACTCAACCATTAATTAGATCAGTGATGGATGGGTACAATGTATGTATATTTGCCTATGGTCAAACTGGATCTGGGAAGACACATACCATGGTAAGATACTTGAATCAGTTGCACATATATGTTTGCAGTTCTGTTTGATCTAAATCTTTTGGTAAAACTTAAATGTCAAGGTGGAAATTGTTAACAATTGTTTGTTCCTTTGTATTGTCATTGCCATTGGCCAATGCAAAAACTAGTAGAGGCTATCTACTATATTTGCTAATTGAAACCAGGATATATCCATCTAATGCTCCTTTCTTGTGACAGAGTGGTCCATCTGGTGGATCATCTAAAGATATGGGGATTAACTATCTAGCTCTCAGCGATCTCTTCAAGATGTCTAACCAGAGGAAGGACATTATAATTTATGACATTTATGTTCAAATGGTTGAGATTTACAACGAACAAGTAAGAGACCTACTTGCAGAGGAGAAAACAGACAACAAATATCCTTTTCATACTGGATTTTCTACAGTCATGGAATTAATTTTACAATGTTTGGAAATAACATGATAAGAGAAAAGGCTGAGAAAGCTCCTTTCTTTATAGTTTGTTGATCTTATTATTTATAAGTAGTCTATTTTCTTAACTTACCAAAAATTAGAGATTCGGAGCTGCAATGACAATGGCTTAAGCCTTCCTGATGCTACATTGCATTCTGTAAAGTCTACAACCGATGTTCTGAACCTTATGAAATTTGGTGAGGTTAACCGTGCTGTCAGTTCCACAGCAATGAACAACAGGAGTAGTCGCTCCCACAGGTTAGTTTGCAGGGGTTACAATAACTAGATTCCGTTATTTGGTTGACTTGCTAGTTAATTGTTTTGCTTTTGGACACGTTTTCTACTGCTTTAGACCATCAAAAAGTGATTCATCATTCATACACTGATATGGCTTTTTGACATGTGTCTTAGTGTCTTGACTGTGCATGTTCATGGCAAAGATACATCCAGGAGCACCATTCGTAGTTGTCTGCATTTGGTAGACCTTGCTGGGAGTGAACGAGTTGATAAGTCTGAAGTTACAGGAGACAGATTAAAGGAAGCACAATTTATTAACAAGTCCCTTTCTTGTTTGGGGGATGTGATCACAGCACTAGCTCAAAAGAATTCTCACATTCCTTACAGGAATAGCAAACTAACACTTCTCTTGCAGGATTCATTAGGTTGTAATCTGCACTTGTCTCATATCATTTTCATTTTCTCCGGTTTTGAAACTCAACCTGAGCATTGAACTTTTTTTCTTTTTTCTTAAAATAAACCATAAGGCAATCTATTAAAAGTTTGTTGAAAATTTTTGCATTAGGTGGACATGCTAAAACATTGATGTTTGCTCATGTGAGTCCGGAAGAAGACTCCTTTGGTGAAACAGTCAGCACCCTTAAGTTTGCTCAGCGGGTTTCCACAGTCGAACTGGGAGCAGCACGTTTGAATAGGGAAAGCAGTGAGGTTCTGCAACTTAAACAAGAGGTTAGGGTATCTACTTTTTATTTGCATTGTTAAATTTTTTCTATTTCTTCCTGGATACCACTAATCTGTTTCTTCCACTTCAGATCAGAATATATCATGTCTAGACATATGTAAAATGAAAAATTGTTAGTGAGTGTGTTCTCATCTCAAATGACTAAACTGTTTTTCCTTTGTTTCATGCTTTGTTAGATTGAGAACCTTAAGATAGCATTGGCAAAAAAGGAGGCACAGAGAGTGCTGCTCAATAGAACTAAAGAACCACAAACTCCATCTGAGAAACCAAGACTGGCGCCAGAGAAAACTCCATTGCGCCTTCGAAGACTTAGCATTGAGAATTGCAGTGCCATAAAGGCTGACAAATCTACGAAGACAGACAATAGAAGTGGAAATAAGTCACCTCCTCTGTTAACTCGTTCAAGAAGATTAAGTAATGAAAGTTCAAGAAGCATCAAGAAAGACAGTCTACAGCCAAAGGAATCAACCGATGTGGGCAAAGCTTTACAGTTTGAGTCAGTGTCGATGCAGAAATATCACTCGATACAAGATGCAGAAGCACTTTCAAAGCTAAATGGCCAATTCAGTAATAGCAATACCAAGTTAGAATTGCCCATTAAAGCTCCTCGAAGTCCTACAAGCATCACATATCAGAAGCGACTTGTGAAAACAGATGAAGGAACCCAAATTCATCCTCTTAAACTACCTCAGAGAACTGAACCACCTGTACTAGCAACAAATGGTGCACACAGAGTAGCACTGAGTGACCTTGCGCTTTCTGCTGACTTCCAGACACCAAATGAAATTAGTAGCACAAATGGAAAAGGATCCCAAATAAGGAGATCTTTACGGACAATTGGGAAACTGATCAATGGTCCTGAGAAGAGGTGGGTAGCAGATGCCTTGTGTTCTTTATTGCAAGTGATAAGCTTTTTCTTTTTTGTTTTGGAGCTTAATGGTGACTATCATTCCCTGGTCCTGTTCTCAATCTTTCTGTGTGAATTTGCAGGAGCCAACAATTTATGGTAGAAGTAAAGTCAACCGTCAAGAGCACCATCCATATGAATGATTTAAAATCACCACTTACAGCTGATGCAAGAACGAAAAGGAGGCAATCCCTGACGGGAATTCCGCCATCTGGCCCAGAAAACTCCCGCAGGTCCTCTCTTGGAGGGAAATCATTGGCCTCTAGTGAGTGAAAACTGTAAAACTGTCAATTTTTTTAATTTTTTTGTATGTTACTTCATTCAGTATACAGTATACTAAGTCTACAGAGTTGTATCATATCCGCAGATGAGAAAGAAAGGAGAAATGCCAGAACGCCTCCCCCACTTTATTCAGCCATCAGGACTTCAAAACGGTGGCTATAGAAGAATAAGAGCAGGATAAAAGATAACTGTAGCGCTGCTTTGACTCGAAGCACTGAGAGGATAGATCCAGCTTATAATGTGGGACAAATGCCTCTGCTAACCAAAATTTTCATAGATAATTGCCTCAACTAAATGATTTTTTTCTTTTATACATCAGCCATAAAGTTTACGATATGACTTTCATCCTCAAGACATGATATTTCAATATATCAAAAGTAAGTTTCGAACTTTGAAATAGACAAATTTATATAAGTTTAAAGAATATATATTAATAACAATAGCGTTGGATTGAAGGCAAAACTTCGCTTGTAAAAGGAATGGCTTGTAAAATGTAGTCTTATTATTTTTATAATTGTATTTATATTTAATTTTTATAATATAAAATTTATATTATTAAATTTATTTAATTTCATATAATAAACAAACTCATAAAAATTAACGATTTATAAGTTAGTATTGTTCCCACAATCTTACAATAAACTGTGGTAACATTATTTCTAAAATCGGATCCGTTACCAAATAGGTGAAGACACCGGATACTTAGTTCAACTGTTTATTGGAGTTAACCGTCAGAAGGGATACATGTGTTCTGACCCTGTAATTTTGATTCCTAGAGAACAAGAGGCCAGACAGTAAGTGCTCCCCAATACAACCTAATCACTCGATAATACGTGTATGTTGAATTGAAACATACTTTAATGACATTAATAAGTCCTCAAGCCCATGGAGTTCTTGTGACCAAATCTTAAATAACTGCCTAAAAATGGTTAGAATCTTCTGTTTTTTTCTTTATGCCTTTTTCTCACAGAAAATAAGAGGAAAGTAACTTTTTAGTTTATATTTAACATGTTCATTATGTACTTGCCAAGTTGCCATACTCGGATAAAACAATGTACTTCTGAATTATGTACTTCCCGTCACTTTTGCAAAATTTTAAAGTACTTACCGTTATGAACTTGAATTCTTGATAAGACGATGACCTGAGCTGAAGAACTCTGGTAAGAAAAAACAGAGCAGCAACTTTCAAATTGGTCTCTGACGACGCCTTAATTTTGCAAACCCACGTCTCTTTTGTTAAGCAGCAATGCAAGTTTGAAGTCTTAAAACTGCCTTATCAATCTCTTTTTTTTTTGGGGAAAATAAAATTGGTGGCAGCTCTATCAAATATACACATTTTCGAATGTCAGTTGAGTTGAGCTTAACAGGTGTCAAGATGGCCTCCCACATGGTAGAAGGCAAGCCTGATTCTCCCTTCCTAAAAAACATTCACTTGGCAAAGCAAAGTTAACCCAAATATTTATGGGCCAAAAAAAAAAAAACATACATTTTTCTATGGACCTGTATTGCCCGTTACCTGAACTGAATTAACCGATCTATAGTGAAGCCTCTTCATGTTCTTTCAATATTCAAGACTTTGCAGCGGTATAGTTCATACCAAGTCTTAGTGAATTTGAATCACAAAAACAACAAAAAACTGTTATTACCAATCTTATGATCCAAAAGGTCATTTGTGCTTTGGATTCCTCTGGCACGTGGACTTTTTTAAGTTCTCAAGTGTTTGACATGTAAGAGAAAGTTGAGATTCGCCATTCTAGTAATGATATATTGAACATAGAAATTTTGAATTTTCCATAAACAACATTAACCAAATACTATATAAATAGGATTCTCGCATTTGGAAAATTAGGATACCCACCTACCAAACGACTCTTCTAAAGAAATAAAATCAACTGGTTAGGCAAACCACACAACCTTGAAATACAAGTTCGCAATCAAGAGGTGCATGCATCAGCTGGTTCCCCATTGAAACCACTAACATTTGATGCATTGAATATGAAGCGATCAGAGTCACACAAGCTTTTTTTCAACCACCAAAAAGGAGGGAAGAAATTATTTACTTCACATCCTCGTATATATTTCTAAATGTTAACGCTACAGAAAACATTGTACAGAATTTTACACAGATTTTTCTAATGGTCTTGCTATGCTTAAGAATTCACAACACTTCAAAACTATCAATCGTATAGATTAAAGAATGAACGAAGAGTACAGAATGAAATCATCCAAATTTACGGTGACTGGTGTTGAAGAGGCAAATTTGATCTAGATAATGTGTATTCATAAGCGCGATGCAATCTTTTTTGGAATCTTCTGAGGTCTAACGTAACATTTTGGCTGTCAAGATAGATCTTCTTTGTGTATCCCCACCCCTTGCTGGTAATGCTTTCTGGGTCTCTTAGAACAGGATCATTTCTATCATACTTATCATAAAGAGAGCTCTCTTTTGGATGAATGTTATAGCCAATGTATTTCAAACCAAGCCTCCTTGCTGGTTCCCCGTAATAAGTTTCTGCTGCCCATGTAGTACCAAGGGGTACCACTTGAATAAACACAGAACCAGGTCTCAAGAACAAAAAATGGGTCATGGCAGCGCCATGAACCCCAACCATGACATCACTTGCATTGAGAGCCCTATAAACCTTTGCCAATTCGGTCGTTCTCTCAGGTCTTAAAACCTTCACTTCAAAACCCATGTTCCCTGCAATCTTCACTAGCAAATTCTCATTAGTAATTGCTCTTGACCCACTTCTTGAGAGAATAACCAATTTAGGCTTCTTCCATTGATGTTTATGCATTTCTTTCTCAATGTAATGAGATTGTGAGTTTACGGATGAGGGCGATAGAGAGATATTTTCTCTTAATTTCTCTTTCTTTTCCCTTTCTTCATCTTGAATCAATCCTCTAATTCGAGGCCAATACGCTTGATCTAGAAGGTTTCTGAAATCAACAATGCTCTTCTTACCCCCCATCAAAACGGAATTCACAGTAAGCTCATCATGGATTCTCAGACCAACAATAGCTTCCGGGAAGCAATGGGTCCGGTTGTCTCCATTGAAATCAATTGCTGGAAAATCTGATAGATGGGAAAGAATGTCACCATATTTCATCATCCACCAATCATGATATTCAAGTATCACAAACACAACCTTCTTGCTCAAATGCTGGGAAGTAATGTACAGAGGTATAATACCATCATTAAATTCGTGATAAACATTGCCGGTGTAGCCCCCAGTAGAAAAGAACACTGCTGGAACATCATGCTTGACATCACAACCATGACCATTACTCAAATTCACTTTCTTTGAGATAAGATTTAATTCATCAATGGTGTCCATGACACTTGTTTCCCATTTCCTGGTATATGGCTTGACCTTTTCATGTTGGAATATATTATCCTCTTCAACTTTGCTGCCATCAACAGTCTTTGAAACATCATGGTTGAAATTTTTGCTGCTTCTTGAGTTGTAAAGAAATATTGACAAGGAAGAAAAGTGTGTTCTTATATCCCCTTTCATCATACATACATCAGAACGATAACCACTTCTATCACAACATATAGTTCCTGCATTACCAAGAAATTATAATAAATATTAATTGGAGAAAATATCAGAAAAAAAGCACTGAAGATGCCATTTGGCCAAAGTGTTAAATTCAACTAAAATTTGTGAAATTCAAGACATTAATTTCATTATTTCCCAGCTTTATTTTGCCAGGCATCAATTGAAGCAAGGAAAATCGATGAGTTCAACGCCTTTTCAATGTGGTGATTCTATATGACTTAACGCGTGAAATTGAATCCATGTGTTTAAATACTATACAGGCAAACACAAGCTAATTAGAAGGAAAGGGAATAGAGATTACTTACCACTGGGAAAAGAAGAGCACAAAGAGGTGTTTACATCTTCTCCAACCTTGCTCCTAACACTTTCAGTTCCAGGGGAGTCTGCAGATAAAAAGAGGGGAGGGGGGATGATCAACATACACAGGAATAAAAATAAACAGAGGAAACTGAATAATAGAAAGAAACAAATGGAAATTTTATAAGCACGTGAGGTGAGATGCTTACACAAAAGAGAAAAATTGTAAGAAGGCCCAAGGAAAAGAGGTGCTACAACAAGGCTGCAAGACAGAAGAGTGAGAAACAAAAGAGAGAAAAGCTTGGGTCTGGTTCTCTTGTAGTAACCAGAGCTTCCACAATCCAAGTCAATGTTTTGTGACTCTTCATCCTTAATGGATGCTACACCCTTTCTGAGTTGATGGTACCGCTGATAGCGAACCATTTCTTGTATAAAGTGCAGATTTGTATTACTTTATTTGATCAGATTCAACACCCAGGGAGGCAAACCGAGAAATAGTATTACAAGTTCTCTGCTTCTTGGTCTGAGCAAGAGAAAATACAAACTGGGTACCCCTAAAAGTTTCTTATGCCTAAAGTATGGCTGTTGGGTTTTGAGCTATCTGGCTCTTCTTTTGAGATATTTGCAGGGATATAGATATAGTGGAAGCTGGGGAAGAGAGATGCACCAAGAAGAAGATGGGAAAAGAAGCTCTGAGTTTGTCACCTTTTAAGGAACTGCTTAGGGATTCATTTAAGTTTCCATAACGGAACTACGGGGCAGAGAAAAGGAAGAGAAGAGAGGAGAATGAAATGAAGGAACGGGGCAGGGGCAAGGGTTGTCGCAGGAGGCTTCTCCGTGGGGCTCGAGTATTTTTTGAGGCGGTGTGCTATTTCAGAATTTCTTACGGGACACCGGCTTTCCAATGTTGCGTTGTTTACAACTGTTCTGGTTACAGTCAAATGCGAACGCCCGCGTGTAAAGAAGTAACGAGGAACTAATACAAGACCGTGGGATTTCTATATTCTGGTTGGCCTTGGGCATTCTCCTACAGGAACTGCGCGAGACCGCAATTCTGATACGCGCTTTTGCGGCGGATTGAGGTTCTATCTTCTTAGGAACACAAAAAAAGGAATGTGAGATTTTGGTGAAAATGGATTTTCTTTTACTTTTATGCGTATGCAAATATTTTATTATTTTATAAAAATGGCAATCAATCTATACCAAAAATATTAATTTTTAATTGGAAAGTAGATACATATTTAACAACAAAGATATATATTTTTGTATATAAAACTATAATTATACATATAATTTGATTACTTATGGTTCATATGAAATAATGCTAAACAAACAAATATATGTGTAGAATTAGTGACGCAGATATAAATTTTTATAAAAACTATTGATGGGAACTTATACAAATTCAAATAAAACTCAGTTAAGCATGAATGAAAACTACTTATAGAAAAAATACTGTATACATTATGTCTATAATAGCCTAATCTTTGCTCTTTAAACTTTAATTAAACTGACAACAGAGACAGATGACATTACATACTACAAAATTCAGCCCAATATGTCATACCAACAAAGAAAAGACAGCACCAACTTGCTAAAAATTCTACAAACCTAACACATCACAACTTATGTTTAAATTGAAAGTAATATTGTAGTGATGCGTAAATCTGTCAAATATTATAATATTTTTAATTTTATTAATTAGATTTTAATGTGTTGATTTTTCATTCAACTATATATTTATTTGGGTAAAGCATTATTTTGTAATAAATATGATTTTAAAATGAATGATATTCTTCATAAAATATTGAATAACAATCTAAACGTGCCTATATTTTCACTCTGTTTAAATTATAAATAAATTCTCACATTTTATGTTAATGTTTGCAAATAAAACAATTAATGGAAAATAAAATTTTACAGCGATGGGCAGGTAGTGTGGGGCGAATTGCGATGGGCAATTCGCGAAGCGGGAAACGTGTAGTCGCTAGTGATAGGCGCGTGCGCATGCGATGGCAGGCGTTATCTAGGTCTGTTCCCACTGACCAATTGATGGTGACCGCGCTTTTGATTTTGATGGACACAGCCGACTTCTTGAATTCTGATGTCTACATATATTTTTAAAATTTAATATTTCGTAATTATTTTAATATTTTTATTTAATATATTGTGAAGAGATGTTGTACTAGGTGTACGAAGAGCTGTAAGAATTTTTTTTTAAATAATATTATTTTTATATATTTTTATTTATAATTTTATTCTTAATTTTTATTTATTTATTTATTTTTATTAAAATTTTTAAAATTAATCACATAAACTATATCAAAGACGTAGTTCATCCGTAACCTCAATGATATATGGGTAACATTTTGGTTTTTTTACCAGTGAAAGAAGTTTGAGTTTAATTAGAAGAGTGCTGTTATTTTTTATACTGTATAATTTTAAATTTTAAATTTATTGCATAATAAAATTAAATTATATAATTTAATAATTATTATATTTATTATAAATATCATGAGAATTAAAATTGTGATGAAGAAAGAAAGAGAAAGGCTAATACGTTAAATTTAATTATAAATTATAAATATCAACATGTTACATCATGTTAATGATACGTAACATCAATTAATAATATAAATGAAATAATAAGAAATAAATTTTATTAATAAAAATTTTTAACGGTAAGAGATTTAATTAAAAGATTTAATAATAAAAAATTAAAATAAAAATTATCTTATACGTAAAAAATTAAAATGAGATTTTAATTAAGAAGAGTAGATGAAGACTTGTAAAATTTGGTTATATTTATAAAAAATTAATATGTTATGTTGGTGTTAACAATATATATTATAAACTAATAATATTAATAATAAAGTTTTAAAGAAATTTCATTAATCATAATTTTTAACTATAAAACATTTGATTAAAAAAATTTAAGAACAAAAAATTAAAATAGAAATGTCTTCGCATATGAAGGGTTAAAATAGGTTTTAATTTTTTTTTTTCATTACAAGGGGTTAAAAAAGCTGAATAAAAAATTCTCTAATTAATTATGTATTAAATATTAAATAAATAAAGCTTCTTTAAGCCAAATTTGAATTTGAATTAGTTATTTGTTAACCAGAGGGGTGAACTTCTCAAAATCATTAATTTTTACCTTCAAAATGTTTATAATAAATAATTAATAATATTAGCAATAAACGACAATGGATCATGGATGCCATCCCACCAATCATCTCATTTGCAAATGCTAAGGAATCTCTGTGGCAGAGCAGCGCAGATGAATTGCAGATTTCCTTGTAAGCGCATGTTATAATTTCTTTTACCAATAAGTGAAATTAAAACAAAGACAGTGTCATAGGACACGTGCCTCTTGTCAGATGGCTAGCACTAGGCCAGCCCAACCATTTTCAGCATCCGTCCTATTGGAATTGGATTTTTTTTATTTATTATTTTCTAATTTTAGACATTTTTATTTATTTTATAATTTGTGAATTATAATTTTTTTATTTATCTTATAAGTTTTTTTTAAACTCTATAACTACAGTGGAATTTGATCAAATCCTGTTAAGTTTAAGGCACCGGTCCGTACCTTAGACTACAATCACAGTTCCCATAAGTTAGATATGCTATTTTTATTATTTTATTTTCATAAAAGTTTATATTTAAAAATATTATTTATAAATTAATTAAATTTTTTAATTTAATATATGAAATTAAATAAATTTAATATTTAAATTTTCTTAAAAAATTGTTGTAAACAAAAAAAAAATGAAAATAGAAACATAACTAAATATATAAGATACGAGCTGTAGAGAGGAATAGGATAGTGTCATTTTCATGATTTTACATTATTATATAATTGACTGCTTTTTTAACTTATTTGTTTTTAAAATATAAAATAAATGATAGTTAATAAAAATTAATAAAATAATTCCTCTTAAATTACTCAGATCATTTTTCTAAGTGTGTTTATATATAGCTCGTGCAAATCACCAACCAGAATCAGATCCAAGACAGGTACATCCTACTTGAACGTTCGCAGGCTTTGAAGGTTAGAATCTGAATGGAAAAATTTAAAAGATAAGACGAGAAAGATGGTCAGATCAGGAATTTTTAATATAAACAAAACTCAGAGACAGCGTACGGCATAGCGAAGCATGTTTGTGCTTCCATCCATATGGTCTTAGTGTAAATTTCCAATAGACGCAATATCCATCAGGTATTAATATCGCGAACACTAATCATGAATTAATTGAACCTAAACGGCATAAATCTTCAAAGCTAATGGCGATGCTGGTGCCGTTTTTCCTTCTGCATTATCTTCTCTTTTTTTTTTCTTCTTTTTAATGGAAAAGTCAAAAGAAGACAAAGCCTCCTGTTTTGAATGTTGGCCACTTGCTGTTGTGGATTGAATAGCGTTTGGGGTCAGCCTCATCGGTCACTGTCCATTATCTTATTAACGCCTAGCTTGGCATAAATAGTTACGTGTGAACATTACGAATTTTAATATGTCAACATCATATCTTATGCCTAAAAGTGTTAAAATTGAATAAACTTGTTAGATTGGCCTGCTATTTAAGAAGTAAGGTAAATTTATATATTATGAATTGCAAATGGATTCATTTTAACACATTTACTTGTGCGTTGAGTATGCGCACTAAATATATCTACTATCTTATCCAGCACTGATTGGAAGGGACATTTTTCTCTTTATAATGACATTATCCTGTTGCATTATACTATTTGATTATTGTTTCGGAATGCATCAACACTATTGATTTCCAATTATTACACACGTAAGTCTAAAGCTACTGATTACCAATTTACGACCCAACCAAAATTATAGGCCATCTAGTTTCACCAAAAAAATAAAAATTATACACTATCTAGTGCACTAAACAGATATTGAACTTGACCTTGGTCATTTCTATGTCTATGTGAAATATAGACAAAAATGAAATTAGTATAAACTTCTAATAAAAAAATTACAAAGTTTTAGTAATCTTATTGCTTAATTTTAATTCGATTATTTTAGTTTTAGTAATTTTTATTACAACCAATCAGATATTTGATATAAACTGTTAGTAGTATCCAAAGAAAGACAAAAATAATATATCACATACATTTAGTAAAATTAACATAAAGTCCTAAAAAAAGACAAATTGCTATCAATAATAAGAAAGAGATAAATGAAGTCATCACTTAATTTCAATAAATTCTTCAATTTTCATAGATAAAATTTTATTAAATTTTCATTAAAATAAATTTAAATTATTAATTTATTAAATCTTACACTTTAAATTATATGATCTATTAGATCTAGTAACCTATGAAAAATTTACAAGCATTGCATAGGAGCCCATTTTGTAGGTTTTTTTTTTCATATTTCAATAAATTTTCTTTGTAATATCATAAACTTCTATAAAATATCAGTAATATATAAATTTAAAAAATAAAAAATAAGCATAAAATTATAAATAGGATAATGGTGGCGTTTATCACTCCTAGAATCAGTTTTGTAAAGCCAAAAATTAATCTAGTATCAATTGCTAGGCTTAAACATTAAGATTGAGCTTATTATGACATGGGCTGCCCTTGGGCCAGGCAGGGTGCTTTCCATACACAGATTCCAGATTCGGAAATGGGCTTGGCCCAAGACACATTTGGTATATAAATAAAACTATTTCTTGTCTCCCAAACTAGGTTGCTAAAAGAAAGGGAATATGTAAGGGTGGCCATTGGCCAATCTTAAGTGCATACAAAACACATGCCAACAAGGAACAGTACCTCCACATCCTAAGAAACTAGATTGGGAGAGATTTGAAAATTCTTATAGCCAAACGCGGAAAATTCTTATGCCCCAACGCTGCTGTTCGGCCAACTCAGCAAACGACGCAACCACGAAAGCCACATGACTCTCCTAACGAGTCATACAAATACAATCCTTCAACCCCAAGTTTTGTTCTCAATTATATTTAATTCCTTGAATTCCACCGTTCATATAAATAGTTAAACGCCCCAGCCTGTTGTGTCCTTTCGTTTTGTTTGTTCGTCTCCTCTTCGTTTCAGCTCACACAACCGAGGGAGAAGAAATGTCCAGAATCTGCGAGAAACTGCTGGAAAATTCGTTAATCTAGGAATCAGCTGAACCCTAGCTGGAAAATTAGAAGCTTTGATTGAGTTTTATTGGATCTTCTTTGTTCTGTAGAAGCCGCCATGTCTGATGCCTTCTGCTCTGACTGTAAGCGACAGACCGAGGTGGTTTTCGATCACTCTGCGGGTGACACGGTTTGCTCCGAGTGTGGACTCGTTCTGGAGTCCCATTCCATTGATGAGACATCCGAGTGGCGTACCTTCGCCAACGAGTCCGGTGATAACGACCCGGTCCGCGTGGGAGGACCCACCAACCCCCTTTTGGCTGATGGCGGGTTGTCGACCGTGATAGCCAAACCGAACGGAGCCACTGGCGAGTTTCTGTCGTCGTCTCTTGGTCGGTGGCAGAATCGAGGGTCGAACCCGGATCGGGGGTTGATTCTGGCCTTTAAGACCATTGCGACTATGTCCGATAGGTGAGCTAGGGTTTGCTGATTTCTGGCAATTTATTGCTAGCTCTGTTTTTTGTTGATGGGTATATCTGAGATGCGGCTTTCAATTTTAAGAATTTTGATGGACGGGGTGATATATATAGGAATTTACCTAGCTTTAATGAACTGGATTACAAATTGTAGGTCAACCTGTCATTGTTCCCCGCTGCCGACTGCAGCCAATATGTGGTTGTGCCTTGTGCGTACTAATACTTAAATTCTACTGTTGGAGTTTCTGTTGGGTTATAGAAATGATAAGGAAAAGATTAGCTGAGCTTGTGAATGATTATTTTTCGGACTTTTAGACAAGGAAAGAAGAAAGTAGTTATTCATGAAAATTTTAGTTGATGAAAGCGTAGTTCTGTATTATGGACTGTTAGGACATTATCAATACAAAATCTTAACAGCAATAATTTTTGGAAAAGGGAACTTCAGTTTTCTTCGTTCTTGTCTATCATGGCAGTGCAATTGGAATAAATATTTATTTATGCTTCTTACCTATTGCAAAGTTGATACGATGGACTGGGTTGTCAATTAGTGTTTGCTCTTGATTTTATCAGACTTTGTTCTTAAATGATTTGTCAATTGAAATTTTAATGAATTTGATGTTGTGTAACCATTAATCAAGATTTCCAGAGATGAAAAACTAAGGCTTGGGTATGGCCATGCGCACACAATGAAACAAAAAACAAAAAAAAAGGAAACAAAGTGTGACCTAGCACCTGGTTCTACCTGGATTATTAACGAATCTATTGTTGTTATCTAAGATATCAACTTGAAGTCGTCTAAGTCTAACCCAAGTGATGGAATAAAAGTCAAGAAGCTATATTTGAGAGTTCAATAAGTGTACATTTGAGTGGGAATATATGTTTCTAAGTCTGTTAATTTACCAATCTTTGGATTGGAATGTGAACTTTTGTCACTAGAAAATCTTCTGGCCTCTAAATTTATCCAATCATTTGTTATTCATCATTTATTGATTATGGTTTTGATCTTGTGTGAGATTTTCTTGGAAAAAGTAATGAATTGTCAGTTATTTATTTATTTTCTTATTTATTTTTTTATGAGACAATTGAGTAATTAGCTGATGTGGCTTATAAATTTTTAGGTTGGGACTCGTTGCAACCATTAAGGTATGCCATATTCTCATCTTAATCATCTTTTTTATTGCAGGGTAACTTCTATGAACCTGCATATATCTGTATGCATTGCTTATTATTTTTGTGGATGACTTTAGTCTTTGGCCATGGATGCTTGGCTCCAACATACATAAAACATTTACCATCTGTCAAAGTTTTCTAGTCATTTTGCATTGATTGAATTGGATAGTACTGCCTTACAGCATTGTTTGGTAGGAGGGGGTACTGTAAAGCCACTTCTAATATGTTTGGCAGCATTTGACATTTGAGGTCCCTTAAAACATATAAATGGGTCGAAATTTGACCCCAAAGTTTAAACTGCTAGAATTGCTGTTTAATATTGTGATATCTTCTGGGCATGCGGTCTGAAACAAGAAGATCTAATCTTCATAAAGAGATGAAGAAAAGGTCCAGAGAATTTTTCTTTATGCTTCTGTTATGTCAACATTTCAGGAAAATGTCTTGATACCTTACATTGTGTTATTTGCATATTGAGTAAATTTTATATTAATTTTGCTTTCTTATCATCGTCTTCAGTTTTTGTCTAAAGTAAGTCTTCTTACTGATGTTGCATTGCCCTTGATTTGAAGGATCGGGCTAATGAGATATATAAGAGGGTTGAAGATCAGAAGTCTAGTAGAGGAAGAAATCAGGATGCATTATTGGCTGCTTGCCTCTACATTGCTTGTCGACAAGAAGACAAGCCACGAACTGTAAAAGGTACAGCCTCTGAATTTTTTACATCTGGATGCTTCACCATATAGCTTTCCCTATGTAATTGAGCTTCCCTGAACCTATGGATTTCAACTAGAAATTTGCTCTGTTGCCAATGGAGCCACAAAGAAGGAAATTGGCCGAGCAAAAGAATACATAGTGAAACAACTGGGTTTGGAGAAGGGTCAATCAGTGGAGATGGGAACTATACATGCTGGGGACTTTATGGTGAGTTTCATTATTGCAGTGAATTACATATTGCTTTTTTGATCAATGTACTGGTAAGCCTTCTAATATTAATTGTATAAGATTTTATTTATTAGTGTCACTAACATTTGTTTCACCATCTTTAGAGGCGATTTTGTTCGAATCTTGGGATGAATAATCAAGCTGTTAAAGCTGCTCAGGAAGCTGTGCAGAAATCCGAAGAATTTGATATAAGGTCAAATTTGGTTCTCATGTATTTTACTCAAATACTGGAATAGATTCTCACAACTAATGCTTTATCTATTGGGTCATAAATACTGAAATAGACTCTCACAACTGATGCTTTTTATATTGTGTACACTTTTGTACTAATTTATATATGTTTATCCTTATTGGTTCTGTGAAAATAAATCAGCGGCAGAAGTAAAATCTCTGGGAGTGTTGCTGTGATGAAATGAAATAAAGATATTAGCTTAAGATGAGATATCTATCTAAACTGTGCTAATTACTCTGGATTTAACCTTGTTTCTTTTCAAAATAAGGTTTGGGGTGAGATTATAAGTTGGAAACGTTTGGATATTATGCTGTTTGTAGTGTGTGCTTGAGAAGGATAAACTCTTTGGATTTAGCCTTGTTTCTTTTATAAACAAGATGAGTGTTGTAGGGTTTTGTAGACCATGGCAATTAGCTTTGTGAGTTTAACTTGGTTCCCTCTAACTAAGAACAAGGGTAAGGGAGAGAATATGGGTTTGAAAACTTTCTATGGATGTGTTAATGTGTGCATTCATTTGTGTTGCACATGTAACTGGGCACTCACTTCTAAATTTTCCTATAATGACCTTGATTGCATTGTCCATTGGATGAGTCTACTCTTATTCTTGGCGTTCCACTGCACCATACTTACTGTTGCACTGATTTGCACACAAAACTTAGATTACTTTTTTCTTCCTCATGGTATCATGGTTATTCAATGGAGGATTTAATGTTACTTCATCTTCAGATGGATACTATTACATTCTGATGATCGATACTAATAAAATCCCTAATCTGCCAGGAGGAGCCCCATATCAATTGCTGCAGCAGTTATATACATTATAACACAGCTTTCAGATGATAAAAAAGCTCTCAAAGGTTTGTAATTCTACTTAGAGGGGGACCTGAGCTTAGATGGCTTGCAATGCAAACATGTTGATGGATTTTACTGTTTTGAAAATTGTTTCTTCAATTTTATACATATTCTAATTTCCTGTATTGGTGCAGATATATCCGTTGCCACAGGAGTTGCAGAAGGAACCATTAGGAACTCCTATAAGGATCTTTATCCCCATGTTTCAAAAATAATTCCGAACTGGTATGCTAAGGAAGAGGATCTGAAGAATCTTTGCAGCCCATGATCTGTGGAGCAAAACAACAACGGCATATTTAACAACTTAGATGCCATCAGAGCGTTCTGTTCTTGGATGTACTGAACTGTTTTACATAAAATGAAATTGTCATTTTTTGGGGCTTATTTTATCTTTTTCTTGCAGTCAACTGCGCCATCCATTTTTTTAATCCTCCCAATTTGAGTAATTTGGGGCGAGGCATTATTTATATATAAATTTGCACGACCCTGGTGCAACTTTGGAGAGATAATGTTGTACAAACGGTGAACCCACCACTGGATCAGTAGTTGTAGTTTTCTTTTTTGTTGTACTCGTCACTTCTTGACATGGACAGGCTAGTTGCAATCTTGTATATTACATATTACTTTGCACACAGTGGGTTCGACTACCACTTGAAAGTCAATTGGGTTTGGAATTTCTTGATTATATTCTTTTGATATTTTCTTTAAGCCATGTGAGAGGTAGCAATAACATACCGTCAGCAGTTAAATGTGCAATCCTAGGTGATGCTTAAGATGTAACCAGTCCCATTTTTGAGGTCTTTCTGTCAGGCCTTGTCGCTCACATATCGTTGTTTAGCTCTTTAGTTGCCACGGGAAGGGTTACCTGTTTATGATAGATTCTAGTTTGCAGAGTGCACTTTAATGAGTACGAACTAGGAAGAAGACGGGGAAAAACTACTCATAAATCAAGAAGCCTACAAGGCAATGAACACAAAATCTTCTGTCAGGAATCTGTTACCTGCTTCTGCATTTTAAGTGTTACAGCCTAGGCCTCGGCTAGGGATGTATACTCCCTAAATTTATTCTTGCCAAAAGTTGTGTTAAATACTTGTTTTTGGGTATTTATTCTGATAAATTAAATTTTATAAAAATTTTATTTAAAAATTTAAATTATTATATTTATTAAATATTATAAATTAAATTATAAAAATTTTAAATCTAATATTTCATATCATTGAGTGACGTAAGCATTCATTTATTTTTTGATTCTCTGCAAACCATTTGTCAAATGATATTCAGTGTTTTTTTTTCCCCATTAAAACGATATCCAGTGTTGGGTTATGAGGTGTTAGAGACTTAGTACCCATGGACATAATGGCCCAAAATTACTGGGGGATGGGCATTCTCTCAATACAGAGAGCGGGTTTCACAGGCATCAGGGCAGTTGGAATAGTTTGAAAATAGGTATTTAGACATCTAAATACATTTAGTTGGGAGACTTGGATGGTTTTTTGAATGTTCTTTTTCGTTCCCCTTTCAATGTGCGGTTCCACATTTAGACACAATGATATAATCGATGGCATTCTTGAAAGCTTTAATTAAGCACCTCTTAGTCTCGGTGTTCAGACAAACAAAAGTTCCAAATTTAATTTGTAGAGTGATCCCTCACGCTAACAAGGATTGCAATTAAAGGAATGAAGATTTAAATTCCAGCAGTCTTTTGCTGCACCAAAATCCTGAAGTCCTTGATATTGAGAGAGTTCACTGTAAGTTCGGGGGCCTTGGATATATATCAGTCTTGTGGATCCATAAAGAAAATAAAACACTTGAACAAACCAGCTTCCCTCAGCTATTAAAGGTTGGATTTTTCATGACTTTCTAGTTATGTGAACAGTTCTTGTTACTTTGATTTTGGGAGATCACTAGCCAGATGCTTTCCTCTCAAATATTGCATCCAGAGTTTATTCTTCTCAATTAGAAGGCTCCATTTCATTTTGCTGAGAGTGGCTAGGCTTTGATTTAGTCTTTAGAAAGAACAACCACTTCTCACGCGGAAAGGGATTGCTCATGCCTAGTTCTTAGTATTTTTGCTTGTTTGCAGATTTCTGGAGGATCTTTCCTCTGTGGAAAGAATTCCTAGCAGTAGTGCTATTCGTAATTTCATTAAATGTTTATTTAAAAAATTTAAATTACTAAATTTATTAAAATTTATAAATTAAACTATAAAATTTAATAAATTTTATATTAAAATTATTATCTATAATAATTTAATAATTCACATGACGTATTTTCAAATCCCAATCGACGGTTTACTCTTGCCAAAGGCAATTCTTGGACTGTTTTCTGTTTACAAGGTCCATTTATATCCAAGCAAAACAAGATGAGTGCTATTGTTTGTATAACATTTTTCTACACTTCTACTACACATTCCTTCGCAATGTTTCTTTGCTTTTGCTCTTTTATTTGCACTCCTACGCTGTCCATATACTGCTATCTTTTTCCAAACAAGATATCCAGGGCCTTCTGGCTAAGATCAAGTGAAGATATCCAGGACATAACACTGCATGCTACGAAGCAAAAGAGACTGGCACTACCTGATTATAACTTCGATATTCCACCACTAAAATTTCATTTTTGTTTCCCCCTCTCCTATTTTGATTTCTTTTTTTTTTAATTTTTAACTTATTTTTTCATATATTAAAATCATTTTTAATTAAATTTTTTCATTATATTATTATTAATAATATTAAAATTTTTTTATTAACATAACATATTAAATATTATATAATATTTATATGTCAAAAAATTTATCACGTCAATATATAAATTGGATGACATATTATGAGTTAAAAACTTCACTTAATTATAAATAATTTTAGTTTTTAAAAATTAAATTAATTTTAAAAGATAAAAAATTAAAATCAATGACTTCAATTTTTTTTTAACGAAAAACTAAAATGAAATTTTAGTCACATTCCAAACACTCTCTACCAAAGCCCGGGGGGGGGGGGGGGTGTGGGCCTGGGGCACAAAAGAGGTTCGCATTAAAGTCATAGGGGACTCTGGACTTTGGCTAGAAGACAATTGAAAAAGCAACAACGCTCTGCTTGCCACGGGCACACCTCGAGGAGGGCATCGACTCACAATCACGGGATTAATTTGTCCTCCGTTGCTTTGATAATCGCATGCTTCACTTTATTGCTGGGATCAACGTATTGAGATGACTTAGGGTTTCTCTACCTGATCGTTAACAAACACAGAACTTAGCCATACTCTGGCAGCTGAAGATGGTGACATAGATATTCTATCTGATCTTTGTTGGAGGTAACTCTCTTCTTTGGTCATTCCTCCGCGCAACTACTGTCTGTGCACTTACACCTTTCAAATTTGATCGGAATTGTTATTCGGCTCAGGCTTCTTAAGGATCTTGCTGTATTGATGGGTAGAAAAAGGATGACAAAGTACATCAATTTCTGTTACAAGTCCTCTAAAAATTGCCTCTTGGCTGTTAGAATAGACGAGTTTGGGCGCCTTAGAAATGGGGGGCATTGGGAAAATTATCTATCTCATCAGGATTATAATATCTAGAAAATAAAAATAATAATCTTGGTGTATGAAATAAAGTTATGTTTAATAATTTTTTATTAATAATTATTTTTTTAATATTAAAAATTAAAAAAAATAAAATTATCATATGAAGATTGAAGATCAATTTTATTCTAATATCTTCAAAAGAAGAAGATACTATTAGAAGAACCATGACTTAAACAGGGTTGTGAAGCTGCTTGAAGGATTTTATTTGATATCTCAAATAACCTCAAATTGAGGTCTCTATAACAATTGACTATCTTGAATTAATATTCTCAGTATCATCACCATCATCTTGTGGATCAGAAGCAGATTAGTTTTGGCATGTTCTTGAACCAGCTTTAACTATTATGGGGTTGACAAGGACTAATCGTTGCTTTTGCATACACATGAAGATGGTTGTTGTGGTTTTCAGTTCTTTCTGTACCATTCTTTATGCGTCAATGGAAAGTAATTATATTATTTCTGCTTCATATATGCGAGTTATTGTATTTATCACACTTGTGATTGTGTTGATTCTTCATAAAAGCCATGTTTTCAGCACATGTTCCATGGCGAGATCAAAGTCACGAGATTTTTTTTTTGGTTCTTCAGAAAGCTACATGATAAACCTACATACAGTTACTTAAAACAGACCCCTGCATATCTTCTTCCAAGATAAACTGGGGTTCCCTCGATGCATCTGTGAACACCCTAAAATCATAATTTCCTTTCCCTGCCTGTTTAGCTATAGCATCTGCAGCCCTTTTCCTTTCTCTGTTAGTATATTCTACTCTAACCTGCCAAGGATATCCCAGGAGCCCCTGTATCAGTTTAACGAGTTGCTGCGCTTGTCCTCCTTCGTGAGGGGACCCCTTTGCTAGCTCCACCGCCTTCTCAGAGTCTGAAACTAAAATTGCTTTCTTGATTCCCTTCTGCCATGCTACTTGAAGTCCACGAAACATTGCCCAAAGTTCTGCATTGAGGATTGAGCAGGCTCCAATGTTGCCACCAAATGCTGCGCAGAGGATACCTCTGTTATCCCCTTATTAACCCCCCACAAGATGCCTTCCTGCCATTCTCTGTATCGGAAGCATCCACATTAATCTTCATCCACTCATCTGGCGGTGGATCCCATCCAACAGGTCTTCTTTTCTGCTGCCGGTCCCATAAGTGTCTAGCCCAAAGCATTGCTTCGCTCTCTTCAACCCGTATGAGAATTCTCATCCATTCCTCCTGGGTTCTTGGGTCTTTATTCTCAAGATCTACAGCGTTCCGCATCCTCCAGATTTCAAGTCACAAGAGATTTTAACTGAAGATGCCAGTAGTCTACTAGAGGCATACTACTACGATCTCTTTCTTTTTTTAACATTCTCATTTGCAACTTTCCAAACTCATAACAACAACTGCTGCCAAATTGTTGTGGCAAAATAACTCCAGTTACTAAAATTACTACACCAAAATCAGTTCACTGTGCTTTTTCTTCCCCTCCACACATGACCATTAGAATTTGTTAAAGCTCATAAATTCCCGGCACCGGAACTTTGGAGGAAGGTATTACTAATACATTATTCTCCAAAACAAATATCTGCACATAAGCAACTTTCAATTATTAGTCTGGCAAGATCTAGAATAGTTTGATACATTGATGCTTGGAAGGTAATTACTGATTGAGGGAACAAAATGTTCACACCTGCCGTAGAAATCTCTCGATTAATTGGAATTAGTTTGAGATTTAATAAATTTAATAATTTAAATTATATAAAATAAGAATAATGTAAAAATAACAAAATTATTACCGTTTAGGACTACTTTGCTCTGGATAATAATAATAATGTTGGACTTGGAACTAGCAGCATGTGTAAGTAAAACTAATTAAGGTGTTCTCTCCCTGCTAATGTTTGAGATAAGGATCACCCGAACCACTAGTGATTTAGCTTTTCTTTGCCTTCTTCGTAATCCTCAGAGCAGTGTTGGTCACAGACTAGAACCCCATGATTAAAATATAAAGAAGACCAAAAAGTAACCAAATCAGGTTAAGCTGAGGGTTTGATAAAAGATGCAGAACTTCCTCAAAGGTTTATGCGCTGTAATTTTGTCATTAAATTTATTGAATATGAACTATGAAACTTAATAATTCAGCAATTTCTTCCCACAAGTTTTGTAAGGATTTGGCTCCTTCTGATAATGCGCCGCTGCTGCTGCAACTGACATTGCAAAATATCAAGCATAAAATTCACACAGGCCACTTACGTCTTACACTTGGCTTCATCTATGTGGGAAGAATCTTCACCTACTTGGTAATACGATTTTCTACAACGATTATGCAACTATCTTTTACGATTCTCAAATTATGAATCAATTGCATTATGTACAAAGAGGAAGTGAAAAGTAGTATGAACTTGATCAGTTGAAGAGCCTCCTACTTCTAAGTCGTGTATAATATTGGCCATAGAAGTGACCTTTTTTTTTTTAGGACTTTCGGGCCATAAAAGTGGCTTAATCATCGTTTAGTAGGGCATGCTTTTGCTTTAGGTAGTTACTAAGGCACTACACAAATTTTCTTTTCCTCTTTTCTGCATGACTCTTTTACTTTCCTTTTTCTTCAGGCTAAGATAAGCTCACGAATTTGTCTAATTATTGTGTGCCACAAGAGGTGAAGGTAGGCCTTTTTGTAAGATTCCAAAAACTATATACAGTGAGATGCCGCCAAACACTAATGTAATAAATATGAGATGCAGATTGTAACGACTCATATAAGAGAAATGGCCTTTTTACCAGGTCGAGTGCCACAAGTATCAATAAGATCCCCTTCAAATACCAATTCCTTCTCTCTTTCTCTGTCATGGCTGCTTTGGTTTTTGGATTAGGATTCCTTGCTGTTTGTCGTTTAGGAATGATGTTATCACCATGAGTTTTAGCTCAAATGGATAATAGATCCAAATTCATTGTACCTGTGTCATTTACCAAAATGATCGATCCCAGCTGTCTCGAAATGATTTCCAAAATTTTGGTAGGACAGACGACAGACTAGTTAAAATCACTCTCTGGTTATAGCCGTGCATCCAATGCCTAGGTTTTGTGGTAGCTGCGAGCCTGCTTGCAGTAATTAAGAATAAAGATAGCAACTTGCCATAAATTATACAAATGCGCCTCATCCAAACCATCACTGACAATGACAATAAATAGGAATAGTGGTTGCCTGGAAAGCCTCAGCATTGCGGACGACTTTGTGATTTTTACCTCAAATACTCGTTGATTTCTAGGTTTCTTTGTGTTGGGGGTGGGGAAGAGTTATCCAATATTTGTTTGGAGATTTTAAACTGAGAGTTGCAGGAGGAAGATCCCATTGCATTGCAGGGAATTAAAAAAGTAGGAGAGAGATAAAGAATATTTTAAAAGAATTATAAAGTAAATAAAAGAAAAAACTAAGATTATAAATTAAATTTAAAGAAATAAAAATAAAATTACTAAAGTCACAAAATGTAAGATGTAGAGAATCCAGTTTCATTTGAGAGTGAGATGCATTCTATGAATTATAATGCAAGTAATAAATTTAAGTTCAACAACGAATATTTGGTGCCGTCATGAAAATTTGTCAAAAACTAGTCTGTCAAAGTGGGTTCTTAATTAAGCACTCATAAACCAATAAGATAGAACAGCATATGATACAAAGGAAAACTTGATGTAAGAAAGTACAACATCGAAAAAGAAAATGGAGCCAAGGAGGCATCAGAAAAGACTACAAGTGTACTGGTTAGAGAATGACATGGATCCCATAATGACTATGCAGTGTTCTGTTTGCAAAGCGATAAGCTCATGAACATGTGTAAAAGTCACATGATATAGCCCATGAACATGTGCAAAGGCATCTTTCCATGTGATTCGCTATCTCGTACATTTTACCAGACAGGCGAGAGAGACAGGAATAAAGTAAAATCCAAGAGCTATCAGTCATGACAAACATAAAAAGGTACTTTGATATGCTTTTCTTGCCTACATAGAGCAGGCGTTACATAGAGTAGGCGGGGTTTTTCTGAGAGAATAATGTTGGATGTATGTAATTTCATTACATGAAGATTATACAAGGTTAAACACTAACAAAAAGCAGTCCTTAAATAATCTTATATAATTATTATATAATTATTGTATAAATGTAATTATATGCATTCAGTATTTTTCATCTGACAAATACAACTATCATCTCCGCATACACTTTGAGTATTTGTCTGAATTATTTATGACTCATATGGTAGCTTCAGTTGAATACAAAAGTTACCATAATTAGAAAAAAAAAAGAAGAGATTTTAGGTTCATCTAGCGGCACTAAAATTCAGAAACTTGCATCCGCGGGCGTTACGTTTCTTTCTATTTATGGCAAGGACTGCATCATACACTCATTCTCTGGCTGATGGGTAAATTTCGCCTTTGTACGTCTATTATTAATTTATTTTTTTGAAAAGGCATTCATGAATGCCTACAGCTCACTTTCATTTGTTTCCCAGCCAGACTGATGTATTTATAGAGAACCTATATTTAAGCTCCACATTTTTTGACAAGTAACTTACAGTAGCAATATGTTACCCCAAAAAATATTAGTAAGTGCCACAAGATTATTGTAAATTACAAGACTTTGTAGCCATTCTAAACAACTTGGTCACCTTCAAGCCCAATTGGCAATCCATCACTATAACCATAAACTATATTATCTTCTCAGCCTTTCTGTAGCTAACTAAATTAAATTTGGTTTTATGATCAGATAATCCCATGTTGCTTTGCTAGTTCACGGAATCATGATAGGATATTAAAAATAGAAAGCACTATACTAAAACATTTTTCTTTGGTCACAACCAAAGAAAATCATTCAGTATCCAATCTTATTCTATAAATACCTAAAATATACTCACCCTTAGCATTATCGAAGACACTCATAGTTAACTGACGTTGGAGCTAAAGCCCATCAATGGCTTCTGGCTACCAGAGTTCACCGATTCCTTTCAAATACAAAATCCATCAAAACCATAACACAAAAAGCTTTCATCAGACCCAAGTGGTGGTGGTTGTAGTACCTTTCCCAGCTCAAGGCCATCTCAACCAGCTTCTCCACCTCTCTCGCCTAATCTTGGCATATAATATACCTGTCCATTATGTTGGCACAGCGACCCACAACCGCCAAGCTACGGTTCGTGTCCAAGGTTGGGACCCAAAATCCATTTCAAACATCCATTTTCATGACTTCCGGGTTCCTTATTTTGTTTCCCCTCCTCCCAACCCCCATGCAGAAACCAAATTCCCGGCTCATCTCATGCCTTCCTTTGAGGCCTCCTCGCATCTTCGCGAGCCAGTGGCTGCACTTTTACAATCCCTTTCATCTGTAGCTAGAAGGATCATTGTGATCTACGACTCTCTCATGGCCTCAGTGGTACAAGATGCCGCTAATACTGCAAATGTGGAGACTTACACTTTCCATAGCGTCTCTGCCTTTACCATGTTTTTTTACTTATGGGAGGGAATGGGTAAACCTTGGGTAGAAAGCATGCACATCCCAGAAGAAGTTCCATCTCTCGAAGGATGCTTCCCAACCCAATTTCTAGATTTCATTAATGCACAATATGAATTTCACAAATTCAAGACCGGGAACCTCTACAACACAACCAGGGCAATTGAAGGTCCTTACATGGAGTTAATAGAACGTATCAGTGGCAACAAGAAGCACTGGGCTCTTGGGCCCTTCAACCCTTTTGCCATTGAGAAGAAAACCTCCAAGGGCAGGCACTTTAGCTTGGAGTGGCTTAATAAACAAGAGCCAAAGTCAGTGATATATGTGTCTTTTGGGACGACAACAGCCTTCACAGAGGAACAAATCCAACAGCTTGCAATTGGGTTGGAACAAAGCAAGCAAAAGTTCATCTGGGTGCTACGAGATGCTGATAAAGGTGATGTCTTTAATGGAGAAACCACAAGGGCTGAGCTTCCTAAGGGATTTGAAGAGAGAGTTGAAGACATTGGACTGGTTGTGAGAGACTGGGCACCCCAATTGGATATTCTAAGCCACCCTTCCACAGGTGGGTTTATGAGTCATTGTGGATGGAACTCCTGCATGGAGAGTATCACCATGGGGGTGCCTATAGCAGCATGGCCTATGCATTCGGACCAGCCAAGGAACAGAGTTTTGATAACAGAAGTTCTGAAAGTTGGTTTGGGTGTGAGTGACTGGGCTCACAGAGATGAGTTGGTGACAGCCTCAGTTGTTGAGAATGCGGTGAGAAGCTTGATGGCAACAAAAGAAGGTGATGAAATGAGAAAAAGAGCAATGAACCTAAGAAATGCCGTCCAACGGTCGATGGATGTAGGAGGAGTATCTCGTTTGGAAATGGATTCTTTCATTTCTCATATCAGCAGGTAGTTCGGTTTCATCTCCTACATATGCAGAGAAAACTGCAGTATCTGCTACTCACCGATAATTCAAGACTATCGATCTATGATTATCATGTCAATGCTTACTATCAACGAATTAAAGTTTTAAATTTTCATAAAATATATCTAAAAATTAAGATAGAAGAAATCAATATTTATATACTTATCTTTATCACTTCCCATTCGCATCACTCTTACTGTTTTTTACTACTTTTCATTTTTTTTTTTCCTACTCATGCTTACCATCTCACTGCAATTTTTTTTAAACTTTTAAAGATCACATTTGAAAATATGGATAATGCTACATATACAATTATTCAGGTTTCTCCATTTAAGTTTCATAGGATAAAGTATAACAGTAATTGGTGCCTGCCTGATGGAAATTTCATAAGTTTCTTTTAACATAATTTGTATGATCAAGCATATGGAATAATATTTTTTATTTTATTTTTATAAATTAAATTTTTAAAAATTTAATTTGTAAAGAAAAAAAGCTTATAAAACTTTCATGAAGCCCAACTCCCAAAGCATCACAGGCACTACTTTTTTTTATTGGTTTTTAATTCATATCTGTCCCTCAGCATTGGTTTCAATAATCGGGCCCATCCTCCATCCCTAATAATAACCTCGGAAAAATATTTATTGTGAGGAATATTTAATTATTTGGACTGATTATTAATATATTATTATACATAACAACCATTCTACTGAAAATAATTATTTTCAACTGTAATTTATATTCTGAATCGCCCTTCTCCTTTTTTTTTTTTCTGGTCCTTTTTTACCCTAAGACCATATATTTTCCACAATCCTACCCAGAGAAGTGAATCAGAGAAATCATTTCTCCCGCACTGTAAAGAAAAAAAATTTCTTCCCCTGAGCAGTAGCATCATGGATGTCTGGTATGATTAATTTGGAGAGTTATTATATAATTACGGCCTTATACCAACAACTCTTCCACATTTTAAAAATAAACAAAAATTTAACAGTGTATTTTACATTGAAATGCACTGTTAAAATTTTTATTTATTTTTGAAACGTAAGAGAATTATTAACACAAGGACGTAAACTTAACAGCGTTCTAATTTGGATGGAAAACAGGAAAAGTGCAGAAAGGATGCATGTACAGCTCTGTCCACGTACATTCACAATTCTACCCTTTCTTTCTTTTCCAGCCAAACATATATAGGAAAATGATAGGTTTACGTCGAATTTTTAATACGTTTCTTGCGTTTTGATTTTTTTATTATTTTTTTTAAAAAAAGTAGATGATGAACTTTGTATTTTGAAAAAAAAATATAATTAACGTATAAATATAAAAAATAATGCGTAAAAATAGCAACACTCTAGTAACAAACATGTCTTTTAAGTTGACAAAGTATAGCCTGGAACTGAAATCACAGGTACTTGGATAGAAACCTTACGCGGGATAAAGCGGGCTTCACCCGGGAGCTTTGCTAGCCATTGCTTGAATGTACCTCTATTCCCACAAGGCAGATGTGACCTAAAAAGATTTAACATATTAGAGTTTACTGGGTTGTATTATTAATATAATTTTATTTCTATTTTGTATTTATAATATAAAATATAAAATATTAAATTTATTAAATTTTGTAAATTAAATATTAAATTTAACAGATTAATATATCCAAACATTTAATAGTAAATATTTCATTAAAAAATATATAATAGAGATATTTTTTCTTACTAATGTTATGATATATATATATATATATATATATATATATATATGAGTGGGGGTAACATTTCCACGCCTTAATTTGAAACTCTTAGTATTACTATTTTTTTTTTTGAACTTCTATGAAATAGATAAACAAAAATTAATCTTCTTCAAATATTGAAAATATTGACTAATTTTCTATTTTTGATTATATTACAATATATATAGGCTCATAACCCATAACCTATTTATATATAAATATCACTTTGTGGTAAAACATGTTGAAATTTATATAAAATTCACAAGAAGGGTCTCTCTCTTTCCTTTCACAGCGCAGAGAAAAAATCTAGCCACCATTTGTCAACGGTTTTAAATCCTAGTTTACCACCAGGGATTTTTGACAAATGGCGACTTATCTTTCTTCTCCTCATGACTACTACATTTCAGCTGTGTTCTCCATCCAAACACGCTAATTTCAAGATGCGTTCATCTTCTTAGGCTTGAATATATTATTTCTGACCTTAGATGTAGTACTCCCAACCTCAGGTCCAGTACGTTTGATAATGTCCTGTTGTATCATCCTATCAATGGAGCTTTTTCTCTCATCTTGTTGTGCCTTCTCTCCAGTGGGTCGTGCCCCTCTTGTGTGGCCGAATGCCAGCTGCCTGCCACTGTGTTGTCTCAGCTTGCATTTGTGCATTTTTTAACCCTTTTCAGCCTATTTATACTCTAAACTTCATTTGTAATAAGTTTGCCGCATTGGACATATATACTCCAACCTGATAAGTTGTGTTAGAATAATAGTATTTTTTTTTCTTGTTTATTTCCTATTCTGACATGTACTACATTGTAGAATAATGTAGATAGGGCCATGACCCATAACTCACTTATATTAATACAACTTAGTTCTAAGACATCTATGAACTTAAATAATTCACACAAATAGCCTTTTTCTCTCTCTTCCACCTAAACCACTACAAAAATTAAATTTCCTTCGTTAGATTCATCACTTAGAAAGAATCATATCGTCTGCAACTTCTTCTCTCCAAAGTGCCAACCAAATTGATAAAATCAAAAGAAAAAGATTTGTCCAACATAAATATAGCACAATCAGATTTCTGACTTTCAATATTATTAACTGCATAATTTACAAGCAGATAATATCAACAGACAATTCATAGTTTGTGAATTCATGTTGTAAAATGAATAATCATTATTCACTTAAGGATCTACAAAGTTTTACCTGATGCTCTTAACTACCTTCATTGTAATTTTTTGCCACTTCTATATTATCCCACTATTAAGAGAAGATATGTCACCCATACTGAGAAAAAGAAGACCATCATACAATAAAATAGTAGCATACATGTGGATGGCCAAATATAACTTGAGAATAAATCATAATTCAGGGTAGAAGTGGAAGCTCCAACTTGTCAGAGGAAAAGAAACTGACCCGTCCATCCTCGACAGGCCAATCTTCGGAGGAATATCACATTGTTTCTCAAGGACTTCAATTTCAGCTCTAGATGGTGAATGGCCCCTACTAGATGATACATATGGTAATTAATTAAATAAAATTTTAGAACAATATAATAGAGACATGGAAAAGGGATGACAGAATTCAGGCTATTCTTCCAGTGTCTATCGATTTCTCACAGATGCTAGGAGGCATGTTGTTTTATATTAAATAACAAAGGCAAAATTTAACTCGTAAGTGTTCTTCGGAGCAGAATTTACCATTCGGCAGTGCAGTAAGATTCACTTGTTAGTAATTTTCATGATCAAAATCCTAACACTTCCCCTCAAAAAACATGGAACTACAACAGCCTTATCACCACTTAACGTGGGTAATGACCTAGCCGCATCAGTTTACGTTACAGCCAACATAAAGAGTTACACATCATGGATGCATTTCAATTCCACCTAGTTAATTGTCAAACAAAGAAAAACTCAAGATAATTTGATTAATTAATTCTGTATGAATTGGAACAGATTCTATCCTCTATTTTTATATAGTTCACCAAAAACCGACTATGAAGTCAAAGACACTATCTCTTGTGCTCTATATAGTTCACTGTACAGCACTTATATCATACAAAATTATTAAAACTATCAGGATTCGAGAAAATGAGTACGCAAAAATCTTGCATTTGTAAAATTGATCTGAGCTGAAAAAGTTTAAGTTCTTACTATGAATAAAATGTGATAGTATATCCAATATCAATAAATCACCTGCTGCAGATACTCTTACAAGACTTGTTGCCTCAGCAGGAAAAACATCCTCAAAAGTTGTCTTCAAATAAAAACAAAAGAATAAACAGATAAATAGTACAGCATCAGGAAAAAATAGTAGCATGAGTTGAGCAATAGCGAGAGAAACGCAACAAAAGGAACCAAGAAATTATCTTGACAAACATTAAAGTGAAAACTACTTTTGCTACCAAATAAATTTTAAAAAAATAAGGAAGCATGTGCAATTTAAAGTAACGCTGTGTTAAAATTTCATCAAATTAAAGCACAAGCGTTCAAAGCAAGGGCAGAAATATGAAAAAGTCATAAATATTTCAAAGTATGAGATTAGTAGCATGTAGATGTATATTTACCTTCAATTCAAATGCCTTCGGATCCCGTGCAAGCTGCTCTGCATTTATTCCCTCACGAGCAAGTAGCTTGTCATTGCAGCAGAAATTAAAAAGCTCCTGTTAATTAACCAGAATTGTATAATTTTACCCTTTCTGATTTAACAGGAATCAGAGTAATAAATTAAAAAAAATTAAAATCTTTCTAACAGCAAGGTGTACTCCAACTTGCCATAAGACCATTTTCTGATTTTAATATTTCGCTTCTGCTTCCTAAGTGATTTTATTTTTATCCACATAATAAGCAAGTCTGCAACAATCATCATGTGAATACCTTGTCGCAGCAATAGATTGAGAAGGCGCTTCACTCCTTAGACTCTTTGATTTGAGCTTCTTAGATAATGCTTCCAACTGATCTAAGTTTCTCTGAACAAGATATGAGAGTAAAATTTAAATATATTTATATATATATGGCATGAAATAATATTCAAAAACTGATTAATCAACAAATTTTGTTTCGATTGAGTGAAAACCATATAATTTCCAGTCTAAAAATACATATGCATACTTTCACATGATTATGCATATGTTTTGTATGGAATCAGGAATTTCAGTTGTCTCCCATTGTGCCATACTGCTATCCCATCAACCAACTATAACAATACTGAAATTTGAATCAACAACCAAAATTGTAGTAGAAGACCAATTGTAAAGTATATCTTTCCCAAAATCTCGGACATTATTATAATTCCTTTCTCAAGTCAGGACCAATTCTCTTCTGTCAATATTTTTTCTCCTCACATCCTCAGCAACAAAACAAAAGTGCACAATGTCTATGGGGCAAAGGCTTCTGGTTTCTCAGATTTCATAGCGCGGAGAATGAAGACCAAGATTCAGTCAAATGAAGAAGTTGAGTCGTTATTATTTATTCTTCTGTTATCAGAAACCAAGGGCAGCCTCACAAGTTTTGCTTGTTTTGTCAGCGACTAAATACTCAAGAGTCCAATGGTCAAGAACTATAACTTAATCTTGGCTTCCTATAGCTAACCGAAGTTTAATCGGAACGCAAGTAGAGCACTGAATCAGGAGACAAAAATATACAAAATATGTGATTTGACATGCCTCTTTTTAGCAATAATGATTTTCTCATTCCACTTTTGAAAGTCTTCCCCATAATGCAGCCAAATTTGTATGCCTCAAAAGCACGCTTTCTTTCGACCCCTTTCCCGGTCGTTTTGTCGAGAGCCAAACGGAAAAATAAAGCGACGAGATGAACCTGAAGTGGTGGGAACTGAGCTGAAGGAGCGGCTTGTCAAGAATCTTAGTGGAAGCGTGCAGAAGATCAGTCCAACGGTCGCCATGGCTCTCGGCCGAGGACCTTCGTCAGCGGAAGAGAGAGGGAGAGGGTTTTAGTAGCTATAAAGCTCCGAAAATTCTGAATAAATACGTCGGAAAAAGGCTAAACATTAACAGAGGCTAAGGGATTGCAATTTTCCCCGGCAAAGACGGGATACGGGATTCGGGGGACTCTTCGATTTCGGCCGGAGAATGTTCTCCCTACGGAGGCGGGATCGCATTTTTCAATCTACGAAGATTCAAAAATAAAAATTTATTATAATATTTTATAGAAGAATTATATAATATATAATAAATAATACAAATTTATTCAAATTTTTAAACTTTTAAATCTTCATAAAAACCTGCGACCTTGAATGGAATTACTCCGCACTTTCGCTCTCCCCAGTTACCATTAGGGAATTGGGGGCGGTTTTGAAATCCGAACGCGATCCACATACATCACAGTTCACAACATCTACGAATTTTGAAAAAGGCAATAATTTTATAATTTATAATTAATTTTATTAAAAGTAATTTTAAGTATAAAATAAAAGATAAAATAACTTAACAAAATACGTTTATTTGAATAAATTTATATATAAATCATAAATAAATAGTTATAATATTATATTTAAAAATATGCAAATTTTAGTAAAAAAATTATAATTTTGCACACTACTTGTATCATCTACGTATAGTCACATTTAATTAAAATTAGGCATATTTAAAATTTGGATAGTTCTATGAGAAAATAAAGACATTTCAAAATGCAAAGTTTCAACTGGTTTAATTGATAATCCAATTAATTTTAGTGGCTTAACTATTAATTAAAAATAAAATAAAAATTGTAATGTTTGTCTTACGACAAAAAAAAAAAAAAAGGTTACCATCAAGAGAGGTCCTATCTGCAATTACTCCAAAACTTTTATAAGACACAAATTTATTCACTTCCTAATAACAAGTGAATGAAGTGATATGTAAATAATATTTTTTATTTTAAATTTTCAATATAATCAATCTACAAACATAATTTAGGTGTATGTTTGGGAACTACCCACAATTAATTCTAAAAGAACATATTTAAATGTAAATCAATTCTTACATATTAATTTTTTAAAATTAATTATTATTAATAAATTCTATTTAAAATGAATCCACCAACATTTTCATCCCTGAATTATAAATGTTGAACTACATACCATTTTTTGAATATATAATACCCCATTTTTAGTTTGCATGTGTTAATGATATGACGATAATCTTTTGGCTCTCAGCCATTATGTAGTTTTTTTGGTAATAATAAACTATTATGTAGTTGTTCCTCATTATTCATAATATGGACAGTATAATCATTTTTTGTGCCATGTTTCAATTTTGTATGTTTATCATTTGAGTAAATTACTTTTATCTCTTTTCTATTTCATATTTTTATATAAATTTTTTCTATTTTCAAAATATTTAGTAACTTCTTTTGTGTTTTATAAATACACAACATATAAATCTAATTTATTATAAATCATCAAAAATATTTTTAATTAAATAATAAATTTATCATAATTTATCAAAATATCATTATTAGGTGAGAAATAAAATTTTATCATCTTAAAATCTATATTTGATTCTCTTTGCTAAATAATTTCATATGAATTTTTATAATATATAAATCTTACAAATAAAAGATTCTAAAAGCAAGTTTGTATTATTTTTTTATTTTATACAAAATATTAAACATAATTTTAGTATTTTTTTCATATATATAAAAAATTATAAATTATAAAAAAATTCACACTAGATTATTGTTGTAAAAGTGATTAAATATAAATTTTAAATAAAAAAATTTATTACTCAATTAATGATAAAATTTTTAATAAATTATAACAAATTTACTTCTTGACTAAGAATATTTTTTATAATTTATAAGAAATTAAGTTTAGGTGTAAGATATTTATAAAATATTAAAAAATATTATAAATTTTAAAAGTAAAAAAAATTATATAAAAAATATAAAATTAAAAAAATTGAAGTAATTTACTCTTATCATTTTGGTTTTCCTTTTTTGCACCTTTCAGCAATCCTCCTCTCACCCATAAATTTGAAAATATTATCTGCATTGCTTTTAGGTATTTTCATATTTATTTTGGAAAAAAGGAGAAAGAAAAATGAGACCAACCGCGGATAGGTCATGCCGTCATGGAATTAGAAGTGGAGACTCCGCTCCTCCACCCGCCTGGTCAAACGAAACTCAGACGGCTCGCGTGTGCTGAGTAACTAGTGGGAAGCAGCATGCGGAGCGTGAAACACTTGAGCAAGGGTCTCCAAGCCATCCAAGATCTGGACTTGCTCAAGCTTTTGAAATCTGAGATCAATTTTGAGCTCGCTTCTAATAGCTTTCAGGTTCTCTCTCGTCAACTTCCCACTTTATGTGCTTCAGTTTCATTTTTCTGATAAATCGAATCCCAACCTTAAATGAATGCTCTATACTTTATAACGAATTCTACACCCTTTCCGTGCCTATTTCGGTGTTCCTATGTGTAGTTTATTGTTGGCTTGTATTAACATTGCAATTGATTTTTGAAAATTTGGTGGTTGATTCTCAGCTGTTCCGTGAAATGATTTCATTCACTTTGCGAGTTGATTGATGAACAAAGATGATTTGACCCAGACTGGTCACTGGTCAATCATAATGCTGTAATATGGTTTTGGTATTTGTTTCCTCTTTGCTAAATCCACTTTTGTGGTTTTCTACTTTTTCTTGCGTGGGACTCTCCGATTGATTTCTTCTCTAAGACTAAAACTAATAGTTGGTTGATGTAAATGCTTGTTTGAGTGTTTCCCACGTTTTTAGCCCGCAGAGAGATAATAAATGCCTATGCTTGCAGTTGCATGATTTACTTCGTAATACCTGTTTGATGTACTTGTGTTGTGTGCCCAAATATGTAAATGCACGTTAGTTAACAAAGCTGTATATATAATCCATGAAACAGAAAGCAAATGTACTGATGATACGAAAATGGGGTTCTTTTGACTTATATGTGCATTGTCACGAATGCAGAATGGTCAAAATGGTTCTTTAGGAGACTTTGTGATAGACTGGGATTCATCACGCTCCAAAGATGTGGTATTGCGAAAACAATACAATTCTGGTGAGGAGGTTGCTATTTCAGCTATTCTGGGTCCACCTATCTACAAAAGTTATATCATATATCCCAGGGAGGTTTTTATGAAAGTATGTATAAAGAAGCCTGCTTTGAGCTCCTTGTTGCAATTTGACTGTGGAGTTTATGAGGAATCTGAGAGTGAATCGAACTTCAAGATCGACAATGTTTATTATATCCCATCACCTACATGTCTGGGTTCCTCCATTTACAGAGGCCCCTCATTAAGGTAAAATATCATAGAGATGCTTTCCTGCACGTGTTATCTTTTTCTGTCCTATATTTTACTTCGCTGGGGGAAGAAGGGGAACAGGGGAGTAGTTTTCTCTCTATCTGCGTATAGATGTTTGGTGTCATCTCCGATTTTCTAAATTAGATTAAATAGCTCTCTGGATATTTGACTGCATATTTAAGCCATAAGTTGTTCCTTTCATATACTTTATCTTAATTTGCACTTAGTTTTGGGTTATAACAGAATGCCATAGTTATGTAGCAGGAAAGTAATGGCATGTCTGTGCTTGACTTCTTCTGTTGGACTGGGAGTATGCAGGATTAGTTGCTTTACAGTTGTAATAGCTGAGTCTAGTAAGTATTGAGTTATTTCAAATGATGATTCCTTTAGATTTCCTAAAGGAAATGACCCATTGGAAACTTGAAAATCAATTAAAAATATAATTTGCTTGGCTTGGAATTTGGGTCATTTTGTATAGTCAACTAAATTTATTCCAATTTCCAACTTCCAACCTCCCCTTTTTTCTCTATCCTTTCCCCCTTAATAGAACTTCCATATTTATATTGGATCAGTAAGTGACATCTTAATTCTTTTGTGCCTCAAGTGTTGATACACCTTACCCTTGGCTGACTTCACTGGCTTCACCGCCAAAGCCTCTGTGTCTGCCAAATTATCTATCTATCTTTTGCTTACCTTGACTGTTGACGTGCCAATTATTGTGGTTTTGAGATAGCATGCTGCAGCTGATAGTCCTGTATGCCTAGCTATCAGAAATGCATCTTTCCAAGCGTTACTCATCTTGACTCTAGTTTTTGATCGTGAATAAAAAGCAAGCCCTTCACTGTTCTAGTTTTCTATTCAATTTAAATTCATAACATAAATCTTTTCTGATGGAAAATTAACTGTACAGTTTCAGCATTTCTAGTTCATCTTTAATGTTCTCGTTCTGTCTACTGTGCCCTCATGTGTTGAAATTGTTTTATATATTTATATGTATATATATTTAAGATGTTATATGCAGTTTGATGGAAAAGTAAGCCTGTAAGATATAAAACTATATGTTGAGATCAGGACTGCAAATTTTCATATTAAATACCATATTATAGTTCATTAAGTTCTGTTTATTGGTCTTGAAGCTCTTTTTCCTTACATGTCCTTCGTGTTCTTTAGTGGCATTTGCTGACAAGGTCAACAAACATGCTTGGCCTAGGTTCCATTAGCAGATCATTAGGCAAGCTGATATGAGTGGCATCCTTTTTGTTATTGGTATAACATCCTTAAATTTTTTGGTTGGGTCTTCTTATTATTGTTGTCTATCTTTTTGTTTTGTTTATCTCCATGTGAAGCACTGTGAGTGTCAAGCTACAACTTGCACTCAAGGACTATCTGATAGCCCAGGGAATCGGAACAAGCCTGACCAATTTTCTCCTCCACCACCTTCATAAAAGAGAGCAAGAGCAGTACGTGAAGTGGCTGCAACAAGGTGAATCATTTTTAGCCAAAAGCAAGTGACCTGGTCAAATTTCAGAGGCACATTCTAGTCTTGGTTCTGCAGAGCATTGGCACTTGTTGAAGAAACGGGATCTGAGGATCAGATGGTTACTCGCATCCTTGTCAATGTTTCAAAAGCTCGACTCATCACGTTGTCAACTTGCATGAGTTGGTGAATATGATTTTAAACCACTTTGGTAGTCAAATATGTGAACTCATTCATATCATGCAGTATGTTATTACCTTTTTCATTTAGGTAATGGCCTGCCATTCAGACATAATGAATCTGGATTCAAAAGTTCGGCGCTTAGCCCGTAGGGTCATGCATTGATGCACCCTGCAATGAAAGGCAGGGCAATGTACCCTCGTGATGGATTAGAGTTTGAATTCCTTTATATTTTATACGCTAAAAGATAAGGTTCAATTTGAATCTCAAATCATTTGAATGTAGCCACGGAATTGTAACTTCCATGTTTCAAATTTCATCAAAGGTGATTTTATTGAATGAAAAACATTCAGGAATACGATGCATGAACTGCATATGTAACATGTGTCAAGCTTTGAAAGCACCAAGCATACTCGTGGTAAGAAACTAAAACATTACTAAATACAGAAAAGGCTCCTAGCACTTGAACATATTTACAACTCCTTGAATGTAGTTTTAATATCCATTAAAATTTACAAAGCTGCGTTTTCCTCTTCCTCAAATGGCACGAGATTAACGTTGGAGAAGGTTAAGCTTCAAATGTTGAATCTGTAGTAGGGGGATCTGGATCCCAACTTTGGACACCAAAATTAGAGGTTGCAGTAAGAGATATAGACAATTAAGGATCACTCTTTATTTTTTTATTTTGGTTAAAGTCACCAAAATCACTATTTTCAACACTAGGAGATTTTCAAAATTTAGAGATGTAAATCTGTATTTTGATAAAAGATAAACCTTTTCAGAACCAGTTTTCTGTATGTATGATTAAAAGCCAATATTAATATTAGCTCAGGAAAAAAAAAAAAACCAATAATAATATTATACCCAACATGAAGAATTGTTCGTTCTCGTGCTTAATGATCATAGAATCTAGATTCAATTTATGCTCCCTTTCCCTATCAAATTTAATCTTTCTCCAAAGAAGGTGGTTTTTTTATTTAAAGCTTTGTGTTTACGCTATCCTTGTGGGTTGGGATTGCATGTAAGTATCAAATTTTCGTGATATTTTAGCCTGCGATTATATGCCTTACTAGTTAAAAAAGAATGTGGTTATTACTCTTGCTTGGTCTAAAGCTATAAAGTAAATATGATTTTTTTTTTAAATATTGGAAATATGAACATTAGTAGTCCAACACTACTGTCTCCTCACCATCATTAATCTTATTGTGACTTTTTTGAAAAAAAAAATTGTGAAATTTTCTTGTGACTATGAAATAAGGGGGTTAATTAAAGGTGTTTGCTTCAGCCATAGAGCCTAACCATTCTTTGCAAAGAAAAAATGTATTCGTATGTGCCTAATATATTAACGAAACGATGCATTTCATTCAGCTCTTCATCTTCGTTGTAGGCTTAACGGACATATTCAAATGGACAAAAATTATTAGTTAAAAAAAAGTTTGTTAAAGAAATATGCTGCCCATTTTCCTATGTTGACTAAATAAATTAATTCGCAAATTATTGATACTACAGTGCACCTAAATTTGGATATTATTTTTTTCAATTTTTAATTTTGATAAATTTTAATTTTATATTTAAATTTAATTTATAAATCTCACTTTACTCTTTTATTAACTTTATAATTTTTAGAAAATATTTCTATCTAACACTAATTTTCTCTCATGCATATAGACATAATCAACCACAGACAATCCTAATCCAAGGCACTTTTGATAGAGCGTATTCCGTAATCAATCAGAAACAGAAAAAAAAAAAAAATGAGTACGAATGAATTTTAATTACAGTCATACACCAGGAATTTGCATTCTATACTGATACCCTATGCTGTTACATGGCTATTTCCTGTCAATTTCTTTCCCATTCACTGTATTTCTTTTCAAACATACAGTAGATAACGTGAGAATAAAGTGATTATTATTATATAGAAATATTACAAATTCTTGGCCACGCCCCTTGTACGCGCAAAGTTTTATAGTTAGAGAATAAAAATATAAAAATTCAAATCTGGTCTTGGTTTATATTTCAGCAAACTTGTACTTTTCAAGAAAAAAATTTACTTCAATTTAAATTTTTGTTAAGAGTTGAATTTATTTTAAAAAATTTAATGATTTTATAAAAGGAATTAATTTATTAGTTCAAAGAATAAAAAAATACTTTGAATTTATTTAAAAATAAAAAAAAATCTAACAACCACTTTAAATATTCTATAAGATAGGAACCCACATCATTTAATAAAAATTAAAAAATGACAATATACCACAAATAAGTATGACAAATTACGACATGCATTATAAATAAAAATTAAAAATGAAATTTAATGATAAAACGAGTGAACTTTCCAAAGTCAAATTATTTAATTGACTTTTAGAGTAATAATAAATTATTTGCGCATGCGCATGATTCTTGGTCTTTATATATAAATATAAATATATATAATAAAAAAAATTTTGTCATGGCTTTAATCATTGACTTCTAATGTATCCATATGTGAGAATTATTATAAAATTTATATAAAAGCACTATAACAAAATTAAATTATGTGATTTTAAAAACAACTTGCATATGTTCCAATTTCAAAAAAGTTTCTTATCTATAGTGCGTCACATAAAAAAAAGGTTTCATATAGACTGTATAGTATATGTTGTCTGCATGTGATGATTTAGATTCATTTATAAAAATAATTATTTTATTCATTAGATAATTACTCTAAGGACAATAAGACAATTAAAAGATATAAGAGTAAAATTACATCTTAAAAAATATAGTGTGCTACTTGTTTTGTTTTATTTTTTTGGATTTATCTCCTTTGTTAATAAAAAAAATATCGTTAAATATTTATTAAAAATTTTAAATTATTAAATATATTAAATTTTATATATCAAACTTTAAAATTAAGAAATTTTATCATTTTTTAGAAAACTTATGACAATTTATTTATTTTTAAAGTGAAAGAAAACTTTTCTTAAAAATATTGACTTGTGTACAACTATATTCAACGACACTTAAATCTAATTTTAGGTTGTTTATTTTATGCTATGATTGAAATTTTAAAATATAAATAACAAACAAAGAACAATGGTTGATAAATAATCAAACTTTATCGAAGAAAATCTTAGGGTTATGAATTGGTGACATGAATCATAGCATAGCATCATTTGGAAAGACCATCATTAGTAATGCCTTCTAAACTTTCTTTTGATCATCTCCTGCTTATATTCGTTCTCGTCTACGAACTACGATAATCGGCAAGGCTTGCTACTCATGTCATGATGCTAATGATGATGATCAAAGGTCAAGTCGCTCTATGCATATTTTAGGGAAAATATTATGCACATAAATTTGTATATTATATATGCACATATAAAAAAAATTAAAAAAAGAATAAAAATAAAAATATTTAAAAATATAAAAGAATATATAGAATTTATATCTACAAATATATACACATAAAAAAAACCCATATTTTAATATTCTCTGAAATATAAGTAATTTTTTAATACTTAATGAGTCATCATTGAAGTGTTATATTACAGCTAACAATGTCACATTAATTTTTTTTGCTATGTTAAACGAACTTATTGATGATACGGTTAAATTGAATCAAGATTTTAGTATATCAAAATATGATAAAATTTTTGATAGTTTTAAGGGAGTAGAAGTAGGCTGCATTTTAGTCACATTGAAACATATCATATATCCAAAATCAATCCTAAAGTCACTGCCTTTAGTAAGAGGTATGGCCGTTTCGCTTCATGCCTAGTCTCTTCTAAACGGGGGACATCCCTGGAGAAAAAAAATGTAATAAATAAAATAAACCCCTTTTAAAATTAAATTTGAGATAGAAAAATATCTCTTGTCGGTCAGTTAGTTTACCAAAAAAAAAAGTGTTTTGTGAGTGTTGACGTGCAAAAAACCCGCGTGCTTTTCATCCAAGTCAACTCCTATTTCGCATGACTTTGCAGCCCGCACTCTCAGTCTCCCGTCACCTATTTTCCAATTGAACCCGCTCTCCACTCACATATATAAGCACCATTGGTGAAGAAAATCTCCAAAATCGTGGTTTCGCATCACTCGTTGGCTACGAGTCTGGTCTTCTCTTATCTCCTCATCGGTGGGCAATCTGAACGGAAAGGTTTAGCTCTCTGTTTTGAACGACAATGGATAGTCTATTGAAGGATTTCGAATTGGAGCACAAGAATCCATCCTTGGAAGCGTTGAGTAGGTGGAGATCAGCCGTCGCGTTGGTCAAGAACCGCCGGAGAAGGTTCCGCATGGTCGCAGATCTCGACAAACGTTCCGAAGCGGAGAAGATTAAGCTAAAAATCCAGGTTTTTATTTTCCGTCTCTGATTTATGCTCTTTATTTTTTATGTAATGCCGTGCATACGACGTTGGAGATTAGAATATTTTAGTGCGACTGGCGAACGTTTGGTTGCTAGGAAAATTTTAGGGATAGGTCCTAGGAAAAAAAGAAAAAAAAGAAAAAAGCGATCGTGGCGAGAGAAGTGGCTCATCATAAAAGTTTCCTAAGATTTATGACTTAGAGTAAAATCAACTTTAGCTAAACATGTTTTAGTGCGACTGGCGAACCGCAAACATTTGGTTGCTAAGAAAATTTTAGAAAAAGGTCCTAGAAAAAAAAAAAGGATCGTGGCAAGAAAAGTGGCTGATCATAAAAGTTTCCCAAGATTCTGAGACGTAAAGTAAAATCAACTTTAGCTAAACTATTGCGTGTAGACGTAGACTCCATTGGCTGAAAACGAAAGGAAAAAGAAAATGCTCAAACGAAAAGAAAAGGGAAATTGAATGGAAATATTAGAATAAGATGAATAAGAAAAATAAGATAACACAGTATAAAAGGATGTGTTGGAGCAGCAACCTAAAAATAAGAATAAATATAAAAATAAGAAGAGTAAATATTATTAATAAAAATAAAAAATATACGTAGTGTTGGGTTGAGATATAGAAATTTTGCTTTCTTTAAGATAATTCAAACATCTCATGGGTTGATTTTTTGCTATATCACTCAGTATAATGAGTATACAAACATGTTACCTCCAGGATACAATAGCCAGTACTCACTTGTTGGTTTATTACCTCTGTACAAAAGAAATAGATAATACTCTTCTTACCCACACCTTTTCTCTATCCAAATAACACTATCTATATCTAATATGAGGTGTTTGTATATTGTTTCATTATAGTAATATGCACTTAGCTACCTATATATAACTTTAACAGGCTAGTTATTCCCTTCTTTATCATTATTAAATTCATCATAAAGTGAAATAATGGTGCCTAACGGATAGAAACTCCCATTGCAACATTTCAAAAATTGTTCTCATTTATATAGGCAATTAATTAGGTGTTTCAACTATAATTAAAACAAAATTCAATTTGTTAGCATATAACAGCTATTTTATAATAATATTCTAACAATTTTTCACTTATTATTATAAAATAGTATACAAAAAAAAAGATATTTTTGGGTAGAGATAGATTGTTATGCATAATAAAAGTGGCTAATTGCCTTGAACTTTTATTTAACAAAATATATATCTTGATCCAGAATTAATAGTAGTATTCGCCTTAAACTATGATTGTTTAGGGGAGACAAGATATATATTTTGCATATATCAATCTAGGTGCAATATATGAGCCCTAGCCTGCACATTATACGACCTTTGTGCGCATCTTGTTTCTTGAATGTGTTTTGAGAATACACCTTATATATTCTCATAGGAACGGCCCCACTCCCACATTCAAATAGGTGAATTCTGTCAAGAGTGTTTCTGCAATTAAGACACCTCACTCTTATAAAGCTATAGATTTCATTAAGAGTTAAAAAAAAAACTCAGCCTTACATATTCATTACAGGAAAATGCACTTACACTATAGGGATGAGTTTTTAGGAATCAAGAAACTCTTATAAATAATGTGCATTTATCAACAGCCACTCTATGATTTGTTTTTCCCTTTGAACCAAGTTCTTAAGATATCTAATCACAAGGTAGGGTATCCTCATAGGTTGCTTTTTATTCTATGGGCTTAAGACCTATCCCCCTCAATGTATTCTAGACCCTCTCTCTAGGTAAAGCTTTTGTAAGCGAATCCGCAAGGTTATCTCTTAACATTACATATTCTATATGAATAGTACCATTATTAATATAAGATCTCATAATACTATGTTTTCTTCTTATGGGTCTGGACTTACCATTATAGTAACGATTTCGTAACTCTACCAATAGTAGTAGTACTATCACAATGTATTAATATGGGTGGAATAGGTTTTTCCCACATTGGGACCTCATTCAACATATCTCTCAACCAACTAGCCTCTTCACTAGCTGACACTAAAGCAATAAGCTCACCTTCCATTGTTGACTTAGTAATTATTTGTTGTTTTTTAGGTTTTCAACAAATTGCACAATCACCCAAGGAAAATACATAACCAGAAGTAGAAAGAGAGTCACTTGACAATATATTCCAATCAACATCTGAATATCCTTCAAGTATAGCTGGATATTTTTTATAAAACAATCCATAATTTTTAGTGCCACGCAAGTATTTCATAAGATATTTTATAGCACCCCAATGTTCTATATTGGGTTCACTTGTGAACCTTCCAAGCAAACTAACTGCATAAACAATGTCAGGCCTAGTACAATCAGTTAAATAACAAAGACTCCCAATCATACTAGCATATTCTTTTTGATTAAAAATTAATTTATCATCAGTAGTAAAAAATAAATGAATATTTGACTATAAAGGAATAGATGCATATTTACCATCAAGAACCCATATTTACTAAAGATTTTTTCCACATAATGAGATTAATCCAGGAAAATTCTATCATTTATTTTTGTAATTTTCATTCCAAGAATAAAATTTACTTCATCAAGATCTTTCATACTAAAATTTTCACAAAGTAAATTCTTGGTATCTCTTATCTCATTTAAACTTATACCAAAAATTAATAAATCATCCTTATATAAGCTAATGATAACATGATCGTTCTCAATATTTTATAATATATACATTTATCACATTCATTAGCTTTAAAACCATTTTTTAACATACACATATCAAATTTTTCATCTACTGCTTAGGAGCTTGTTTCAATCCATATAAAAACTTTGTTAATTTACACACTTTATTTTCTTGTCCTTCTATAACAAAGCCTTCCGGTTGCTCCATATATATTTCTTTGTCTAAGCCATCATATAGAAAAGTTATTTTTACATCCATTTGATGTATAAACAAATCATGAATAGTAGCAATAGCAATAAAAAATCTAATAAATGTAATTCTAGCAACAGGAGAAAAAGTGTCAAAGAAATCTAAATCTTTTCTTTGTGTATAACTTTTTGCTACAAGTCTATTTTATATTTATCTATTGAACCATTAGGTTTTAGTTTCTTGCGGAGAACCCATTTATAACCAATTGCTTTATATCCTTCAGGTAAATCACATAATTTTCATGTTTTGTTAGATATAAGGGATTCCATTTCATCATGTACAGCTTATTTCCAAAACATTGAATCAGGTGATGCTAAAGCTTCTTTCAAAGATAAAGGATTATCTTCAACATTATAAACTAGAAAATCTGGCCCAAAATCCTTTTCTATTCTAGCTCTTTTTTCAATTTCTGTATTGTTTTTATGGTAAGAAGAGCTTGAGATAGAAACATTTGTTTTCAAATTTTCTTGACCCCCACTATTCTTTAATTTATAAGGAAATTTGTTTTCATGAAAAATAGCATTATTAGATTCAATGATTATTTTGTTATCAAGATTAAAAAATCTGTAAGTTGTACTATTTAAAGAATAACCAACAAAAACACAGGTTGAAGCTTGAGGGCTTAATTTAGACTTTTTGGGTCCACATGTTTTACATATGCTAAACATCCCCATACTCTTAAAAAAATTAAATTGGGTTTATAATTTTTCCATAACTCAAAAGGTGTTTTATTTGATTTTTTATGAGGAATTTGATTTAGCACAAAACAAGTAGTCAAGATAGTTTCACCCCAAAAACTGAAAGAAATACCAGAATGTAATAACATGGAATTTGTGAGATTAATTAGCATTCTATTTTTACGTTCAGCTACACCATTAGAAGTAGGTGAATAAGGAGGTGTTACTTCATGTATAATTCTTAAATTCTCAATTAACGTATTTAGTTCATTTAAATCATATTCTCTACCTCTATCACTATGAAAACGCTTACTTTTCTTTCCAAATTGATTTTCTACTTCATTCAAAAATATTTTTACTTCAAAGACCTCACTTTTGTGTTTCATCAAATACACATAAGTATATTTTGAAAAATTATCTATAAAAGTAATAAAATATTTATTTTCACCATAAGTTAGATGACCATCAAATTCACAGATATCAATATGAATTAAATCTAATAATTTTGAATTTCTCACAATACTATTATGTGACCCTTTTGTGATTTTTGACATACTACAAAATTCACATTTTTCAAAATTATTATTAATATTAGGTATTAATCTTAAATTACTCATTCTTTGCACATATTTACTATTTATATGACATAGACATTCATGCCAAAAATTAATAGAAGAAATCATATAAGTAGAACTAGAAGACATGTTATTCATATCAAGATTCAACTTAAACATACCATCACAAGCATACCCTTTGCCTACAAAGGCCCCACCCTTAGTAAAAACATATTGATCAGACTCAATTATCTGCTTAAACCCAGCTTTATTAAGTAGAAAGGCAAACATAAGATTCATCTTAAGAGTGTAAAACACATTTTAAAGAATGAGAGTACGACTAGAAGTGAAGTTTAATTCCACATCTCCTTCACCCAAAATTTGAGTGGTGTGAGAGTCACCAAGCATGATGTCTTTAGGTTTCTCATAAGGTGAGAACACTTTAAACCAACTTTTATCATGACATACATGCCTGGTGGCACTTGAATCCACCCACCAACCTCTTGTCTCATCAACCATGTTAATCTCATAAATCATAGCCACAAAAGGCTCTTCAACATTGTTGGCATGAGGAGTATCCCCATGTTTTTTATACCTATAATTCTTTGCCATATGTCCCTTTTTGCCATAGACAAAGCAAGAGAATTGAGGTTTTTGGTTAGTACTATTGTTATTCTTTTGGGTGGAATTCCCTTTATTGTTGCCATTTCTAAATGACCTTTTCATGTTCTTCTTTGAGGGTTTTAATTGAACATTTTGTTTCAAATTTTGTCCTTGAGGCAAAGAGTTGTTGGTTCCAAGAGCATGTACCTTGGTTGTTAGATTTTCAATCCCATTTTGAACCATGAGAAGATCTTGACTTCTAGCTTCCTCCTTCACTCGGATCCTTATGATGAGACTTTCCAGGCTTGTCTCCTTTTGCTTGTGATGTAGCGCCTTTTGAAACTCGTTCCAAGTTTATGGTAGCTTATCAATGATGCCAGCCACGATCAAGTTGTCTCCAATTTGTATCCCCTCAGATCTCACCTCATGAGCAAGCATTTAAAACTCTTGAGTTTGCTCTACCACGGATTTGTCATCCACCATTTGATAACGAAAAAAATGGCTTGCAGCATACTTCTTTGCATCGGCTTTCTCAGTGTCATATTTTTTCTACAAGGCTTTCCAAATCTTTTTGACAGTAGAATATGTATTCTCATAATAATCATAAAATTCATCAACCAAATAATTAAGTAAATAATAGCAACAATTGTATTCATCTCTTTCCCATTTTTCTATTTTTTCAGCATGTTCTTTCTTTTCAACATCATTCATAAAATTAGTAGGAATCTTGTTTGGATTTTTTTCCATGAGCACATAAGACACTTTCAAAAGATTGAGATAAAACAAAACCTTCCCTTTCCATCTCTTGAAATTGATGCCTTTGAAGCAAAAAGGCTTGTTGAGGTCTCCAACGCCATTCTTATTTTCAGTTGCAACGCCTATTATGATAATGAATTACCTTCAAATTGTTGGAGTAGCAACCTAAAAATAAGAATAAACACAAAAACAAGAAGAGTAAATATTAATAAAAATAAAAAATATGCATGGTGCTGAGTTGAGGTATAGAAATTTCACTTTCTTTAAGGTAATTCACACCTCCTACGGATTAATTCTTTACTATATCTCCTGGTGCAGCGGGTACACAGATGTGTTACCTCTAGGATATAACAGCCCAATACTCATCTGTTGATCTATTACCTCTGCACAAAGGAAATAGATAAGACTCCTTTCACCTATGCCTTTTCTCTATCCAAAAAACACAATATCTATTTCTAATATGAGGTGTTTGTATATTACTTCATTATAGTAATATGTACTTAGCCACCTATATATAACTTTAAGAGGCTCATTATTTTCTTTTTTATCATTATTAAATTCATTATAAAGTGAAATAATAGTGCCTAACGGATAGAAACTCCTATTGCAACATTTCAAAAATTATTCTCATTTATATAGGTAATTAATTGAGTGTTTCAACTATAATTAAAATAAAATTTAATTTGTTAACATATAATAGACTATTTTATAATAATATTCTAACAGGATGAGTAGCGACACTTACGGATATTTGTAACAATATATAAAGTAAAGCGAAGCACAAGTTAAGACAAACGAAGAGTCCATGGCTGATCCTTGATTCTCTTATATTCTTGTTTCTAAAAGAACTATTGGGCGTCTAAGGTCTTAAGCTTTGAAATTTGGATTTGTGTTTGCCGCATTAGGCATCTTTGGACGCATTTGTAGATGCGGGGCTTTTGTTTATCAATTATCGTGGTCTATACTTCGAAGTTAAAGTTCTTTCTTGTACCATAGTGGGGTCTTTTTGTCTAAAGGACGTTGTGGCCGTTACGGCTAACTCCTTGGTCGTTTATTTCACCGACAATAGTATGTATATATAATTTTATATGTGTAAAAATATATTAAAAGAAAAAAATATAAGAAAATATAAAAGAATATATAAAATTTAAGATTGAATATTTTATAGTGAAGAGTGTATTTTATGTAATAAAATATTAATAAATAATTATTGATTAAAAAATTAATAATAAATATTATTATAAAATATAAATAAATACATATAATTTATAAATATAAAATAATTTATATTATAAATTTTTTAAACAAATTTTTATTTATATTTTATTATATAAAATTTATAAAATCCATTTCTCACTTTAAAATATTTCAATCCCGAAATTTATACCTCTATACACTAAGAACCTTTTTCTACTTCACATATCCTCCCCTCTTATATTACTAATGGAGATGGACTCACTAATGAAAAAAAAAAAAATTCTCTAACTCAAAGACGGTGGATACGCTTCTTCAACCTTCATCAGCATATGAAATTTTCATTCATTTTTTGTTTTGGGTTGATGAAATTTACATTCAATTAATTATTATATATTATCTAACAAGTTTATGGCCTATTTCATTTGCAAAGCTAAATATGCTAATAGGCAAGCTAGGCCTGGAAACCTATACTAAAAATCTGGCATACATTTGACTTGTTTAAGACAGAGTTTGACTTGATCTAAGTTGGTTTAGTTTGATTTACCTTATTTTTATTTGAAAAAAATTGATTACATAAAGTGTACATAATACATTATTTTTAATAAAATTTTATAATTTAATTTATAAAATATAATAAATTTAATAATACATTGTGTACATCTTATAAAATAATTTTAACACTCTTTCTCCCTACTATGCCTTGTCCTGATAATAAGAAAATTATTACTATAATTAGAGGTTTGTTTGTTATATGAAATTCTAATCTTACACTTTTCATAAAATAACGAAACAAAAGGAAATACTGGGTAATTAGCATAATTAAATAATGCATGGCCTCATATTGTTAATTAAAAAGAAAACATCAAAAAAGAAGGTTGATAGTGTTAAATCTATATCTATCTATAATATCATTTTTTATTTATATTAATCTATCTTCTATCAATATATACTTTTATAATGTCAAAGCTTATATTCTTAAATGTAGGAATTCAAGTTTAAGAGAAAATTATAAAATTTTTCTTTCTTTCTTCATCTCTAAATATTTATAAAATAAAAGATAGATTGAAACGTGTCAAAGACATTAGAAAATTGAGTATGAGTATGAGGAGGCTTCTTTTTTTCAAATGGTAGAGTATGAGATTTATGAATGTGGCTCTTCTGTTTGTTTTTCATTTTAATTATAAATAACTTTCTATTCCTTTTTATAATTTAATATATAAATTTTATTTTTTTATCTTAATTATATATCTATCTCTTTAAAATAGCTCTGCCACCCAAGACTCATTATTTAGGATTTTTGGGCCGGATGGGAAGATACAAAGAAGTCTTGAGCAAAATGGCCCACTTGAAATCCGATACTGAATAGAATGAGACCTATTATGGGCGTTACAAAATGCCATTGCTTTGCTTTTATTGTTTTTTAATTTTTTGGGGGATTAAAATGCGGTTGCTTCCAGGTTTTGAGGACATTATTTTAGAGCAGCTCAGGTATGTTCTTCAGTCCTTTTTTTTTTTTTTTGGTTTAATTTTTTATAGACCTCCAATCACTTGTTCAGAAGCAGGGTAAAAATATAACTACTGGAAGGTAGCTGATGACATTTACCTGCTAGCTTAATTTACTTGCTTCAGATTATTTCCATTCAAGAAATGTGGGAAGCTTTTAACAAATTCATTTGGTCTTAACTTTCAACAAAGATTTTCTTAAAAGATTCAAATATATGTTCTGATTAATCAATGTTAGCCAGAAAGTTATGTAGAATGAGTGCCCGTGATACATAATAATGTATTATGACTAATAGACGTATGGCTACGTATCCTTAGAGGCATGCTTTCGGTTTGCTCTTGCCCTAAATGAATCACCATTATTTTCCCATATATAATTTTGGAGACAAATATAGTCATTGCCATTTTGATCATATCATCCTCGCTTCCCACGTCAGGAAAAAATTCGGATTGCTCTCTATGTTCAAAAGGCAGCATTGCAGTTTATTGATGGTACGGTGCTTAAATTTCTGATTTCAATTAGAACTCATATAACTGCTTTAGAGCCTAATCGTTTGTTCATTATTTGCTTTCTTAGTTCATCTGGTTTTCTTGTGCAGCTGGGAGTGCTGGGGGTCGAGTTGAGTACAAGCTATCAGACGAGGCGAGAGAAGCTGGTTTTGGTATTGATCCAGATGAGGTTGCAGCTCTTGTTCGTGGCCATGATTACAAGGGCTTGGGACTAATTGGTGGAGTTGAAGGGATTGCGAGGAAACTCTGTGTCTCAGTGGACGAAGGTGTCAGTGAAGACAGTATAAATACCAGGCAACAGATTTATGGGTTCAATCGTTATACAGAGAAAACTTCTAGAACCTTTCTGATGTTTGTGTGGGAAGCACTGCATGACTTAACGCTAATCATTCTCATGGCTTGTGCTGTAGTTTCTATAAGTGTTGGGATCGCCACCGAAGGATGGCCAAAGGGTGTATATGATGGTCTGGGAATCATAGTAAGTGTTTTCTTGATAGTCATTGTCACAGCTGTCAGTGATTATGAGCAATCCTTGCAGTTTAGGGATTTGGACAAAGAGAAGAAAAAGATCTTTGTTCAGGTCACCAGGGACGGGAAAAGACAGATGATCTCAATTTATGATTTGGTGGTGGGAGATATTGTTCATTTGTCAATCGGTGATAAAGTTCCAGCTGATGGGATATACATATCAGGATATGGTTTGCTGCTTGATGAATCGAGCTTGTCAGGTGAGAGCGAACCAGTAAATGTATATGAAGAAAAACCGTTTCTTCTTTCAGGAACCAAAGTGCAAGATGGGACAGGGAAGGTGTTAGTGACAACTGTTGGCATGAGGACTGAATGGGGAAAGCTGATGGAAACTTTAAATGAGGGAGGAGAAGATGAGACCCCATTGCAGGTGAAATTGAATGGAGTTGCAACAATTATTGGTAAAATTGGTTTGACTTTTGCTGTGCTGACATTTGTGGTGTTGACAATGAGGCTCCTGAGGGAAAAAGCATTCCATGGTGAGTATACTAGTTGGTCTTCAATTGATTCAATGAAGCTGCTGGACTACTTTGCTATTGCTGTGACCATCATAGTTGTTGCAGTTCCTGAAGGATTACCATTGGCTGTGACACTAAGCCTTGCTTTTGCAATGAAAAAATTGATGAATGACAGGGCACTTGTGAGGCATCTTTCTGCGTGTGAGACAATGGGTTCAGCCGGTTGCATTTGCACAGATAAGACTGGGACGCTAACCACAAACCATATGGTGGTTGATAAAATATGGTTGAGTGAAAAAGCCTTGGAGGTGAAAGGTAATGAGAGTGGAGACAGGCTGAAAACAAAAATATCTGAAGAAGTACTGAGCGTCCTTCTGCAGGCTATATTTCAAAATACTGCTTCTGAAGTAGTTAAGGATAAAGATGGAAAGAACACCATATTGGGAACACCAACAGAATCAGCATTGTTGGAATTTGGGCTGCTTTTGGGTGGTGATTTTGATGCCAAGCGCAGAAACTGTAAGATACTTAAACTTGAACCTTTTAATTCAGTACGGAAGAAGATGTCTGTCCTTGTGAGTCTTCCTGATGGAGGAGGATTTCGAGCTTTCTGTAAAGGTGCATCAGAGATAGTATTGAAAATGTGTGACAAAATTATTGATTGCAATGGAGAAGTGGTTGATCTTCCTGAAGACCGAGCAGAGAATGTATCTGAAGTTATAAATGGTTTTGCCTCTGAAGCTTTGAGAACTCTTTGTTTGGCTGTCAAAGATATAAATGAAACACCAGGGGAAATCAACATCCCTGATAATGGCTATACACTAATAGCCGTAGTAGGAATCAAGGATCCTGTGCGCCCTGGGGTTAAAGATGCTGTTCAAAGTTGTTTAGCAGCTGGAATAACTGTTCGTATGGTCACTGGTGACAACATAAACACAGCTAGGGCTATAGCTAAAGAATGTGGTATACTCACTGAGGGTGGTGTGGCCATAGAAGGGCCAGATTTTCGTGAGTTGTCCCCAGAGCAAATGAAGGATATCATTCCAAGAATTCAGGTTCTATTATTATTGTAAATTCCCGTGGCTTTCTACTCTTTCTGTAAGTGCATGCCTTTCTTACGTTCTCATTATGGATACAGGTAATGGCTCGATCTTTACCACTTGACAAGCATACCTTAGTAACCCATTTGAGGAATATGTTTGGCGAGGTTGTTGCTGTAACTGGTGATGGAACCAATGATGCACCCGCACTGCATGAGGCAGACATAGGACTAGCCATGGGCATAGCTGGAACCGAGGTTTGTGTTCTTAACATTATTTTACTATATAATTCTGACATTCTCAAATGTTTTAATCCACCTGCCTGGTTTGTCAAGTTACTCTGCATCTTGTTGTAGACATGAAATGTGATCTTCTATTGTAGTTAACATCATCTCTTGCCCAATTTTTGTTTCTTCCCTTTCTCTCCTGTTCCCCTCCGTTCTGTTGTCTAGATTGCAACTTACATCTTCAAATTATAATGGCAGAAACCAAAACTTCAGTCTCTGGTGGTCTGCATTATGCTTTCTTGAAGTTATCTACATAAACGCTCTTCAAGTACATCATCCATCATTAGGCATTTCTATCTCTAGGTTCCGTTATATTGTATCAAATAGTTAAAAACAGTACAGCATGTTGAGCAATCATCGTCTCTTTTGTTGGTGTACTTTAGTATAATCTGATTACGTTTTCAGCTAGGTATCACTGATCATTTTCTTTCACATAATCATCTGTTTATTTTATGCCTTCAATTGGCATTTTATCATTTACAGGTTGCCAAAGAAAATGCCGATGTCATTATAATGGATGATAACTTCACGACTATTGTCAATGTGACCAAATGGGGACGAGCAGTGTACATAAACATTCAAAAATTTGTGCAGTTTCAGTTAACAGTCAATGTCGTTGCTCTGGTCATCAACTTTGTTTCTGCTTGCATCACAGGTTTGCTATAAAAAGATTTATTTTCCATTAAATGCAGTTAGGTTTGTTTCAATTTTCCAATAACTGGGATCGATAATGGTTTCTTCTTTTTACAGGATCTGCTCCACTAACAGCTGTACAGCTGCTTTGGGTCAACTTAATTATGGACACACTGGGTGCATTGGCACTGGCTACTGAACCTCCTAATGATGGACTTATGAAAAGGCCCCCTGTTGGACGGGGAACAAGCTTTATCACAAGAGCAATGTGGAGGAATATCATTGGTCAAAGCATATATCAATTAATTGTTCTGGCAATTCTCAATTTTGACGGGAAGCGACTACTCAGAATAGGTGGCTCAGATGCAACTGCGGTGCTCAAAACTTTGATATTCAACTCCTTTGTATTCTGCCAGGTACAAAATTCAACACTCTCCTGCGTTATCATAAGGGACAAATAAATGTTTGGAATTGAAGTGTCAAGTGACTTGCTTAGTTAAAAGTAACTACATGATATTTTTTCTGAACATGTAATAAAAGATATGGAAAATCCCAAAATACAAAATAAAGAATTCAAATATTTTCTTGCAGAATACTGTCATATAAAACTCAAGGTACACTAATCAATTACCTGTGATTATGTATACTTTTGTATTTGGCCTCATCACATGACACATCATCCTGTGAAAAAATCTACGTGAAAATTCTCTTTAAATAGCATTTCATTCTGAAAATGTAGAATATAGGAACATCCTTTATCTGGTTAGTGAATTATTGCTACCATGGAGAAATGTATGCAACCCCTCCTCTTCTAGCAGGATGTATAATAAAATCATCAGTTCAACTTGTTTCATAGCATCGAGTTATCTTCACTGAGTATGGAAGGGACTGAGTATTGATATATAATTGTAAGAGAAAGTTTCACCTTATGAGCTAATTTTTGAGGTGTAAAAACTCAATACATTTAGCATTAGTATCAGAGTCAATTGTAAAATTTATTCCATATTTATTGTGGAAAGGGTTAGAACCCAAGTTGTAACAATTCTCCAACAAGGGTTTGGTATGTTCCAGGTCCTGCGACGGGCACGGTAAGTGTTAAGAAATTAAGTTAATGAAAAGGGCTCAAAATGCATCCTACACATAGTGGCAATGTGACATAAATGGAAAACTCTTGCAACTCGTTTATGTGTTTACTATTTGAAATATTGTACCATCAATCTATTAATCACGCTAGTGTGGTAGTGACTGGATTTGTGTTTCATAAATGGATAATATGTTGTTTTCTGTTCACCCTCTCTTTCCTACTTTGGCCAGGTGTTTAATGAGATAAACTGCCGAGAAATAGAAAAGATAAACATTTTCAGGGGCATGTTCGACAGCTGGATATTTTTAGTTATAATTTTCTCCACAGTAGCATTTCAAGTTATCATAGTTGAGTTCCTAGGAGCTATTGCCAGCACGGTGCCTCTAAATTGGCGACTCTGGACACTTAGCGTCTTAATTGGAGCAGGTAGCATGCCAGTAGCTGCTATCTTAAAGTGCATCCCACTTGAAAGAAACACGACTAAGCACCGTGATGGTTATGAGGCACTGCCTTCTGGTCCCGAGCTTGCATAAAATGTGGGGAAATAGTTTCCGTCTTTTGTCTTGTGCAAATTTGGATGAATTTGTCTTTGGGACCATAAATCTTGCCTTTTGGGAAAAACTAAACTAATACGAATCGGGATGAACAATGGACACATAAGTCTAACAAAGGTACTTTAACCCAATGGTCTTCTCATGCTGGCCTCTAATGCTTTGATGATTTTTTACTTGGATTGTTTGATAATTTCTCCGAGTAATGTGTTTTAATTCTTTGGTTTTAACTTTTCTATGTAATGTATTTGGAACAAACATCAATTTATTGCAGATATTATGCTTAGCACCGAAGAGATGACAAAATTTCAACTGGCTATGCATTAGTAAACATTATGCTGTCCAAAATACATGAAACTTTTCTAAAGCCCTTTTGGAAGTTTGCATCTAACATCTCTTGTAAACCTTTCAAATCCCTACCCCTAAATGCTTTGAAAGCTTAATTTTGAGCGTATAACATCCTTGTCATAAAGCATAATATTGATTCCACCAAAAAAAAAAAAGCATAATATTGAAACATTTAAACTCTAGCTTATATTCTTGGTTATCTAATTTTGTTTAATTTTGAAATAGCTTTTCAGGTCTCAATAAAAATGCATATTTTTTATGCTTCATAAGATAGTTGTAGATTTTCGAACTTGCCCTTTGAAGAATTTCGTACATTTTACTATGGACAAAATTTAACACAAGCGATACATGAATGTTTATGTGATACATACAACAGAATATCATCACAAAATCACTGCCCTTGACATTTCTTTCTCTAGTCACGCTACAAAGAATCTAATCATACTAATAAAGTAACAATAATGCTAGTCATAAGAGCTGCCACATGTAGCTTCTCATGACTAACTTTCCAGCTCATTGCTTCTCCTTTTTTAATAAAATCTATGACTGCTGATGCTACAGTAGCTATAGGGGATAGAGCTGCACCTGCAGCTCTGCAAGGCACGACCTCGCTTCCCTAGTTTAGATAAAATCACTGCTACAAGAGCGACTTACACTGAATAAACAAACAGGACAATCGGCGAAAGTGGAAGATTATTCATCTAAACCTCCTCTTTGTTTCTCCATATGCAGCTACCCCAATTACTGTTATTGTATAGCCAGCCATGCCAACAACAGTGACAGGGTTTCTGAATAGAAGTATTGAGATGACAACGGCTACAGCACCTTTTGCATTGCCTAGAACCTAATCAACAAATTGAGAGGAAATGAGTGAATAGAGAAGTATAAGAGCAGTTTCGAAATGAGCACCAATTGTGAAAATTGATCATTTGTAGTGTTCAGCACCCCAATGGTAGACCCCAAAATCACCTTATACCCAAGGATGCAACTTACACAGTCAAACAATTAAAGAGGCTTAATGGAATCTCAATTATGTCAACGTCGATAGAAGCCTCTAAGGTAGCTCAATGGGGTTCAGGGACCATCAATCCAAAAGACAAGAAGAAAAAGAGACTATGGGTTGTGGAAACTAAAGGAAACTATCACGTAGAAATAAACTTTAAGAATCGAAATATTTGAAGGTTAAATGCACCTTTTTTTTCTATTCAAGAAACAATAGAATAGCCTATAAACTTATATATTACACTAAGTCTTGCAGAGAAAACTTATTTCTATGGATACTTATATTCATCTTCTATGCTTTTAAGACATGTTAATTGAAGGCCACAATGGGGGGAAAAACGAACACGTTATTTGAAAGTTTAAAGGTCTTGTGATACATAATATATATTAATTCAGATACTCGTTTTTCATAGTTTAGCTATTAACAAGCAAGTTCTCATAACTTCTAATAGTGGATAATGATGACTTAAAAAAGGCAAACCTGGAGTGTCAGAGCACTTGTATGTTTAGTCACCAAGAAGTTTGATAAGTTAGCAGCATAGGCAGTGACTGAGTTAAGCAAAAGAAGTATCCACATAGATTTGTCTTCCCTTCCAAGCGATATTGTGACTTCTAAGACATTAGGCTCCATAATAAGCACTGCAGGCAACAAAACTATGACAGCGATTGGAGACATATAGAGGAGCAAATTCATTGAGTTCAACTTTTCCCTGTTATGTTGAAGGGGATCAAGAATTAGAAGTTGTTTGTTACCACCAGAAAAGGCATAATCAATTTTGGTGTACTAGAAGAGATCAAGGACAGGAGCTTGAGATCCAATCACAGCTGTAACACAACTGATAGATTGAAAGAATATAACATTAATACCCCACACATTGTGATTTTTCCAATTTAATCTTGACCAAATCATCCACAATGTATGAAAACTTATCAGTGCATATTAGCAAACAAACTGCATAGCCAGAAACAGTCCACCTGTTGTGCTTGTACACTAGAAAACAAACTACATAGCCAGAAGCAAAATGCATAACTCCATATTCAAATCGGCCAAAAATGAGGGAAACTGCACAAAAGTTGTTCTAAAGCCCAAATAAGCATTAAATGTTATGCGTTTACTGTAGAAAAGCACATGACATAGTCTTGTATATAATCGACAAGTCACAAACAGTCCACAACTGCACTGTTTATTATGAAGAGATAATTATTTCTATTTAGTGGCAATAAAACAAATGCCAGTTAAGTTAAAAGACAAAAGAAACCAGAAATGGAAGTTTACATTTCAGGAAACACAAGTACAACCGAATGGACTTTACTAACACCATACAAAATAAATGTGAAATGTTAGATTTGTTGGGCTTTACAGATTAAATTGTAAAATCTAATAAATTTAATGATCTGAATTCTTTTAAGTGAAGTTTTCATAAGATTCAATTTGTGGAAATAGAAGGACTATTAAATTTCGGATTCATGGACAAATGAGAAAGTACTCAAATGAAATACATGTTAATAAGTGGAAAGCAGAATAAAAAACCGTAAATTTCAATTAATGTTTTAAGCAAGAAAGTTCAGCGCACTAGAATTTTACTTTTTTCTTTTTTAAGTTAATAAGAACAATGGGGAGAAAAGAAAAAGGAATTTTCATCTGGTAGCATTATTCTGACAATCCATCTTTGCATAAAGTACCTTTAATATATAAACATGCGTGACTGCAGAAGTGTGAAAAAAGTATAATCCTTTTAAAAATGTTTTTAAATCCTAGAAGTGCAACTTGCTGGAAAAAGAAGATTCCAGAAGTTTTTCTCACAAAATATAATTGAATTTCAAGGAACAGGTTAGCTGAAGAATCAGTGCAACTCATCAAAGCAACATGAGAAGATTTGGCAGTAAAATATTCTTACATCCATCATTCACATTATCCAAAATTTAAAATTTAAGGATTTGCTGTATTTATAGTTAAAATGTGAAGCTTTAGTTGCAGATGTCTTGATTTCAGATCATTTTAAACCTTAGCAACATCTTTTAACAATCCCCAGACTTTAAATTTCAGCAAATCTATTTCTGATATCTCCTGACAATGTGTCTTTCACAATTCCACTCGAAGTAAAGGTAACAATTTCTATTCATATCCATCATAGCTTGTTTTCCATTAAAAGTACATTTAGATGGCTAGTTCCCTATCAGTGCACAAGTTTTGGTGACAATTGACCACTCATATTTGGAAATTGATGAGTTCCGATTCAATAACAGATTTCAGTAAGTTTAAACTTGTTCTTGAAGTGAGGTATGCAACACTGTAAAATTTTTACCCTTCTGAAGAAAGTAAAATGCCCTGAAGAACAGACTTGAAGGCTCTTGCAGCAGTTGCACTTAAACACATAATGAATCCAAAGAAGTGAAAGCCTGGCTCACCCTGTCACCACCAAGAAAATCTTTTAACGCCACAGAAGTTAAATGAAAAATCAGATGGTAACTATGAAGGAAATATGCAACATGCAGGCCTTAAGGAACTACTATTTCTTGCCAGTCTTATAAGATAATGCGGTCTAGAGGAATACAAAGAATAATATGATAGTAAATAACTAGAAATAGCCTTATTCAAGACAAGTTTTTGGGGAATGTATAACATAATTTCGTAACCTTATAAATAATACACGATTGGATGAAAGAATATAGTGAAATGAGTCATTTCGGTGATATATTGGTTGAATAATATTACCCCAAATTCCGGGTTTCTAATATTAGCTAGTAAAGAAGAATAATTCGGATTGGGAAAAAATAATGACAGGTAACAGAAGGAGTAATTTTTCTCCCTCCAAAGCACATCATATATCACCAGAAACAAATTGCTCATACTTCAAATAATTATAGATCAGCTAAATCGCACGAAACTGTGAATTGCCACAAGCAGCTACGATTTACAACTGAATTCCAGATCTGGAGGGGCATTTGTTACAGGATATAGCCTTAAACGTTTACCAAAACTACAAGAAGAAAATGTAGGCCTAGAAACCGTTGACGTTCTAAAAAATCAGCTTAAAGCTTATTTTCAGCACCAAAGAAGAAAAATGATACCTTTCACCAAAAGCAAATCCTTCATGAGTAATCAATTAAACGCATTGAGGTTATGATGATCCAGAGAGAAAAATTAACATACCCCACTTGCAATCACAACCCCAGCAACAACTGGTACAAGAGCAGCATATGTGACCCAAGCTTCTCGCTTGAGGGTTGCCAAATAGGCGAAAAGCGCAGTGAAAAAGGGAGTGGTCGCACCCACCGCTTGATTGAAAGAAACCGCTAGGTACCTGAGGGAGATGTTGCCACCCACAACAGATGCACAAAATACAACACTTAAAGTTGCAATCTTGATGAACTGGGACCTGGATTTGACCATCTGGTGAGGCACAATCTTGAAGAAAACAATGGAAAGGTAGCTAAGAAGGGCACAGGCAGCCATGTGGCACATTGTGAGGAAGATGGGGAACTTGAAGCCATAATTGGAGAGCAAGTACTTGTTGAGGAGGATGACACCAATGTTTGAGGAATACCAAAGAATCACAAGTGAACAGATTAAGAGAGCCTCCTTTTTGAAGAACATCTTCTTCTTCCCAGGCTTTGAGGCTGTAGTGAGATTGGATGCCTGGATTTGGACAAGAGGAAGGAGCGGTCATTTGCGCTCCAGAAAGGATAGACGTAGCTTTTCTTAATTTTATTTACCATCTTTTACTGTGGAGTGATTTTGATGTTTGCTTTGGATCTTACGATGCAAAGAGCATGTGCGCTCATGGGACCTCTATTTTATTTTATTTTTTTGTAAGCTGGTCATAGGAACTTTTGTTGGTGTGTGCAGGCAGAGGGCGGAGAAGAAAGGAGCCGATGCTTTCTTGTATATTGTCAAAACGTTTTCATACATACATAAAAGGAAAGCTCGTATGGTCTTTGTCTTATGTATTGTCGGTGCTAATGAAGTAATGCCAAAGTCCGGGGAAAAGAAAAAAACTTGAAAAAGTGTAACAAAAGTTATATCATCAGCAATTGCGGTTTGTCTTGTAATCTTATATAGATTCTCCACTTCTATACATATCGGAAACACCGCATCAATTCTTTTGGTCCGAAAACAATAAAGAACACTATTTGCTTAAGTCATTTACTCAAATTCAGGAACATATAAAGTAGAAAAGGCCATGAACAGTAACAAGTCAGTGTAACTTGGTGCTGACATTTTGGTAGGACTAATTTATACTACCCAGCTTCCTGGATCAAGAGGTGTAAGTGAAATAATGATTAGTTTAGACTCAAATCGCAATTTCCTCCTCTAAGTATCTTAACACCTGAAAGCTGTAAAGTTTTCCTATTTTTGCTGTTTCAACCTTCATATATTGAAAAACCACTTACTTTTGGGCAACCGGGGATTTGCTGTATTAATTTAATAAAAGCATAGGGAGAACCGGAGGAGAATTATTAACCCTGACTCCATGAAATGGGATCCGCGACCGAACGAGGCTAAGCTTGATCGCGACACGTGGAAAATAAAACGACAACGATTTTGACGCCTGTCTTCCGTTCCAATTGACACGGCAGGGCCGACCGACATTTTCCATACATGCGGCAAAGAGTTACGGAACATTCTTTTTTTCCCTTCAAATTTCTCCGAGTTTAGATTTTTTATAAGAAAGATCGTATACTGTTCCAATATTATTTTAAACATATTTAAAGTTTTTTTACAATATATGATAAATTTTAAAAAGTTTTCCCAAAAATTTTCGGACTTTATATCTCAACTCTAAAGAATAGATAGTTAGAAAATAAAATAAAATTAAATTTAAAGCCAGCTTCTATAACAATAAAGCTCTCATCAATACTATTATAATAATCTTTGTTGAACTAATTTAATTATTACAATCATTAAAGGTAATTGTTATTTATTATAATAAAAAATAAAATATATTTTAAAAATATTATTAATATAATAAAGACAAAAGTCTTTATAACGAGAGTTATTATATTTTGGAGCCTAAAAACAGCACATAAACCACGTGTTACAAACTGAGGGCAGTTATGGGAATACGTTCACACTACGTATATTCTCACAGGTTTAACTCATAATTTAATTATGTCTCTTTTATTTTGTATTTAATTTTTGTATTTTAATTTTTTTTATTTTTATCACTTCTATCACATCATAAATATAATTGTATTATAAATTTAAAATTTGTAAATAAAATATTTTTGAGTGAAACAAATGATTACCTTGTAGCAACTATTTTTTTACGATAATTTTATAGATTATTAAATTTTATATTTTATAATTTAATTTAATTTATATAAAATAAAAATTGTTTAAGAACAGAATAACTATTCAAAATTTATGAGCTTGGCACGGGTGCCTTTATGGGGTTAGACCACTAATCAATAATTGCATTTTTACAAAGTCAATATTTTGTATGATATAAGGTAAATCTATGATAAACCTTTTTTTTGATCGAGTAGTGATATTTCTATAACATTTTATACACTAAAGTCAACTAAAATTTGACACCATCTGTCACATAATATGAATTCCACATTATTTGTGTTTGTATGTAGAGAGTTGTGGGAGAAGCCGAGAAGCAATTCTTTTTTGTTACTGTATCCATAGAGGATTTATCCTCTTCTTTTTGTAAGTTGATATTATCACATTCAGCCAATCTAACAAGTAGATTGTTTGGGCAAGTCTAAGAGATGGCAGAAAACTGGTTTACGTCTTGAACATAATTTATAAAGTATTTGAACGTTCTTTAGTCCTACAAGGGAACAAATGAAAGAATCTATTAGTCATTAGGATAGCTTCATGGAGAACTTAACTGTGTTCTTGGGTCAATGAATTCTGTTGGCGAACTGTGCAATGCTTTCCTCCCCCGAAGAGGACATTGAAGTATTGAGCCATTCTTCCTATGTTGATATGTCCTGCTTATTGATCATCGCTTGGAAACATTTCGATGGCTAAACGAGTCTTCCTCTTCGATAATGGGAAGCTAGGAGAGCTTCCTCGATCAACTTTGATGGATGGTAACACGGATTCGTTGCCATTACCTTGGCTTGTGATTTCAGTATCTCTCTGTAACGCCATCTTTCGTTCCTTTTTATTCTTGGCGGAAGTGGGGGAAGGGGAATTCTGTACGATCTTTAGTAATCACAATCCCTGCTAGAAAGGGTGATATTGATGCCTCTAATTGCCGAATGTTTTCTTAGCTGCAATTTTGGATCATCACCAAGTGATGGAGCTAAAGTTCCTTACTTTGGTGAATATCAAATAAAAGACATATCTATGGAGTTCAAATTGGCATGGAAATTATTCTTTGAGGCAACTTAGGGATATTTAGCTAGGATAATTTCACATCCACCCGAAAAGTTGCCATACATGTGGATGAACAGCATTAATGTTAGATCTCTGCAAGCAATTTTTTTTAATAGATAATTTATAAATATTATAATTAACCTTCTTCAAAATTGTAACATATCCTAACTTTAAAATAAGTAACATCTCTCACTTCATACTTTTATACAACAAAAATAAAAATGTATATATTGTACTACTACAAACAATAGCTTGTATCACATCCGAGCTATGTTTGGGGATCCGGGCGCTACACAGAACAGAATCAACTAACTCTGCTGCTAAAATGCTTGAACAGTTCATCTGATGGACTTGGGTGACCATCTACATTGCTCATTGAAATTGGATATATCTATTCGTGCAATTAGCACTGAGATGTCAGTTATCAGGATGCATGATTAAACAAAAGATTTGTCATTATCCATTTTAATATAAATAACGTTGGGGATGAGGATTTATTTAAATGCCTCCAACTTTCTAAACTAATCAATAAAAGAGGAAAGAGGCTTGATAGTAAAACCAACCTAGATTGTTAGGTAGCTGATCTCTATAATTCTTCCACATTTCAAAGGGAAGGCTATTTCTCCCTTAACTTCTTGGTTATGGCAAAGACAGCTCCAGCCACAGCCATAATTATGCCTGAAACTATAATAGCCGATTTTAGTGAGTGCAGGCCGTCCTTCTTTTCCCTTTCCTTTTGCTTTTGTTCGGCCTCAGCTTGATCCTTTAAACAATTCAGCAAGCATTACACCAATCAGTGTAAGATATGGAAGACCATGCAGCAGAGAAGGTATGAGTTCTTGAAACAAGTCATAATTCTGCCTAAAGAACGCCAACCGAGAGAAAAAGAATGAATTTTACTAAATGTTCACTTGAAAGATTTAAATAAGTAAATTACTGATTCTCACAATTCTTTTTAACCTTCTATTATGCTCTTTTTTCCATCTGCAATATGCAGTTTTGTCCCTTTCTACCACCTCGGATGCAGGTACATATAATTAATAAGTAAAAGATAAACTAATGAAGGTACCATCAGTTTCTTGGAGGCAGCCACCTCAGATGATATAGGATCAACTTGGACTGTATTATTTTTCCCAGGATTCAGTTCCCCATCAACGTCTGCTGGTGGAAACTGTTGTTTTGAGTTGTTGAAAACTTCGTCTGCCATTTTCTTCTCTGCCTTCAGGTTCGAGCCTGTGGCTTCGTTTCCACCGGAAGAAGGGTGATGGTTTCGTTACTGAAGAGGAGAGAACAGAGAATAGTAGTGAAAAAAGAACGCATTCATGATTGAGGTTTCATTGCCAAATCAATGCCAATAAGTTCTTCATTCTTAATTGACACGTGCCAGTGTCTCAATTGCTGAGTTCGTTAGAGTTTCATGGGTCTCAATGAAATTGCGCTCCTATTCTCGGACTTTCCGGGATACTTGTTCAGACTAACTGAACTTTTGGTAATCAGGAGAAATAAAACAAAAAATATTGAAAAACTGAATATAAATGATTTAGCGTTACTCTAGCAAATCAGCCATAAGTATTGGCATTTTCGTTTGTTAAAAAGCCTGAAATTTTTATAATTGAGATTTATAAAATTTCAATTTAATTTGTGTAACTTAATAAATTTAAAACCATTATATGTATTCCAGAACTACGTATAAGGGAAAATGTCAAACTGGGCTAATCAGAATTGATAAAAATATAACCGTTAGATTACAAGATACACCGTAGAGATTGTACAAGAATGACACTCCTATCTCAGATTTGTACATTCAAATAAAATAACTCATTCTGCCTGAATTACATCAAGCTCCTCGAAGAATCACATTGCTATTAGAATTAAGAAACGACCTAATGATGTAATTTTAAAGAAAACTAGTTGTACGCTGACCACCCCCTGACCCAAAGTTCACATTATAATGTTAACTACCTATAGAAATTTTCAATTTCTGGGGCCAAAACCACGAGGGCTTGGCCTTGTTGATGCTGACTCTTTGAATTGTCTTCTTGATTCTGATCTTCTTCTCCTCCTTGCAGTACCAGACGAAGCCTGATGAGAGTAGAATGGAGAAACCAAAAGGCATTAAATGTTCTGTCTAAATGCATATATAAGCGCATAATATTCACAATAAATTTCTGTTTTCTGTTTTCTTTTCTTTTTAACTTTTTTGGACACTACAGAAATATGCAATTGACTTTTTAAAGTTCAATGAAATTTTTTTTATCCAAAGACAAAAAGGGTCCCCAGAAGTTTTACACCATGCCAGGGTTCATGGGATCGTCATGTCTAAGGCAACTCCATTCAAATTCACAAAGTAGACTCTGGGATCAATCTCTACTTCAAGATGATTCCATAGTATGAATAACATGCAAAGCAGTCATAGATTTTGACCATTAACATGTCAGATCTATGAATACATTCAATTTGTGAATGACCTGTCCAATAGACACCTAAACAGGAGGAGGAGGGTTTCGCCTTCAAGAGATGTTTGTCTAAGAACTGCTATCTAAGATAAACATGCTCATTTTATTTAATTAATATTTTAAAGAAAAGAAAAAACTTGAGGATTGATAAATCTCATATATTTAGAAAATTGAATTTCACCTTTTGCTCTGATTTAAGTGCCTCCTCAAGATTACTGAGTGTTGGAATAGATCCACCTTCCATTACACCCATCAGCTTCTTCATTCGAACACGCATTTGGAAGAGCTGAGCCACAAGTTGGCTTACCTAATATTGTTGTCATATTTTACTCAAGTTAGAAAAAAATAGAACTGGTAGAGAGACCACACTTTTGAGGGCCGTTAAGACAAAGTTCAAGTTAAATTTTGATGAAGATCAATCGTACATACCTGCTGCTCTGTTCTCCCTGAATCCTGAGCTATTCTTTTCCTCCTGGCAGGGGATTCTGCCAATAATTCTGGCTTTTCTCGCTCTTCTGGAAATAAACAAGAAGTTAGTTTAGCAAAATCACTGAACATGGATGCAATAGTGTAAAGCAAGATAGTAAAGCAAATATTTCTCACAATAACAAAAAGCTTATAATTAGCAACTTTATCATGTGATATTTAAGGGACTCTTATGTGCTCCTCCTTGCAATTGTTATAAGAAATTTATCTGATCATGGTAGTTAACCATGGACATACGGCTATTATAACTTGCATATGGTCATTAATCAAGTACTTAATATCCATAGCACATGATCTATTGGTACATGCCTTAAGAAATTCAATTCCATAAAGAAGGAGCAGAACATACTAAATAATACTACTACCAAAGCTCATGAATATGAAAAGCATCTTTCGTTGAAGCTAAAACTGACATGGCACACAATTCTTATCCAGGAAAAACCCTGCAGAAAAGGGATGGAGTATCAATTATAAAGTCAGGAGACCTAACTTAAAAATAAAGGCATCTCTCAGAAGGTTGTGACCTTAAGGTGTTGACGAAACCAGGCAAATTGGGTCAAAGTAATCTCAAAAAATACCTTGAACAGCTGAGTTTTAGAAAAGATACAATAGATTAATACTGACAGAGCACTGAACAAGCAGCAAAAGAGAAAGTGATGAATTGAAGGTCTGGGTAACATATTATGCAGGTAAACTCAATTACTGCTAAGGCAAGTACCAAGCTTATATACTCAAAATATTCCAATGTTAAGTGACAATATTACAAAGCTGGAGATGATAGAGCAAGTTTTGTTTAACAAAATGACATTAATTGGTACAGAGAAAGGACCAGGGGTCATTGCTTCTATCATTGCTTCCATTATCTTCAGACTCTTCTCTGCTTCTCGAATCTGTGCAGGAGTAACCTGTTTGCACACAATTAGAGATGAATTAATCAAATTTTATTTTACTCACTTGACTTGTATTATTGCTTTTACATTATTGACAGAATCTAAACAACTAATATGCTTGAGGTATATATGCATATGCTAGCAATGCTCAATTTACACGTTCATAATCCAAAATCAGGAGATTTTCACCAGACAACTGCCATGTTGATTTCCATTTTATATGGAGTGCCCATCCATAAGCCCATAATCAATAGAAATATTGAGAGAATTCATGGATTGGATTCATACCTTCCATAATCAATAGAAATATTAAGAGAATTCATGTATAGGATTCATACCTTCCCCATACCAGGAATCATTCCAATGACTCGTGACACAGAACCCATTTGTGCAACAGCACGTGTTTGCTTTAGAAAATCATTAAAGTCAAACTTCGCACTCATCATCTTCTTTTGCAGTTCTTCAGCATCTTCTTGACGCATCTATAATAAAATGAAGCTATGAACCGGAAATCAAATTTTCATTTCAAGAGAAGGACCCAGTAATATAATGAGACTCACAACTTCTTGTGCCTTCTCTACAAATGAAAGAACATCTCCCATTCCTAATATGCGTCCTGCCATTCGATCTGGGTAGAAAGGTTCAAGATCATCCATGCTTTCCCCCCGTCCTACAAGCTTAATTGGCTTTCCAGATACCTGCCATCATTGAACTAATCAAGAGAGAGACAGAAAACTTCATAATGGTGAACGATGTTAGTTACTTTACAATACCAAGTAAGCTGAAGAAACATTGGTAACAAATGTCAACCAGATAGAATAAATGTCCATTATTGAGGGCATGCTAAATTCTAAGTTATGGCAAATTATATGCAGTATCAGTCCCTTTTGAGTTTGAAATGTAAGTGTCAAATAGTTCTGGTCCTGATCCAGGTAATTTACGTCTTTGAAACAAGATTCCAAATATGTATTGATATCAGTTTGTGAAAGCCTACTATTCAAAGCAGACTCTCAATAAAGTACAAGTTGATGAGTACTTAGTACAGAGATTGAGAGATTGTTGAACACATTTCTCTGAGAAAATCTGCAAGTATCATTTTTCAAGGCGTTTACATTCACTGATGTGAAGTGGGATGCAGCTGATGGGATTTTTGTTTACCCTAGAAGAGGCCGCTAACATTCCAATTTTAGTCTTTTAAAATATGGAAACATCCCAGTGACTTACTAGGCTAACAGGGTGTCACAATTTGTAATTTAAATCCATTTTGAAGAGAACCATATGACAGCCAATTAAGCATGTCATACCTCAAAAGTGAAGTCTAATAGGATATTCAGTGTTCCAAGATGCCATTAACACTAGAAAGCTAAGTAGCATGCTAGCCTTGTGTTGGCACAATTTGATACATTGCATACAGCAATACAAGAACAGAAAGGAACATGAGTTGCAATTTTCATGCATCTACTTATGACATTAGCTAATAGAACTAACTCTCAAATGTTCATGACTTTAACAATTCTGGTATGAAATTAGAAATATAACTTATGAAGAGAATCAATGTAAAGTAATACCAACGTTCACAAAATTAAATATATCAAACGAAGTGCCAAGATAAAGACAAAGCAAACCTCTTTGACACTCAAAGCTGCTCCACCTCTTGAGTCACCATCTAGCTTTGTCAAGATGGCACCTGTTATCCCAATCTCAACATTGAAAGTATCAACCAAGGCTGTCAAAGAAGATAGTAACATCAGATTTTTGGAGAGGCTATAACTGCCAATTTGACATGGTATGAGGATATCAGGCACACAACCAAACTAAGCCAAAGACAAGGTTGATCAATAATGCCGTATCTTTTCATTTCATATAACATTACTGCTCTGTTAATACATATGGACAAAATTTTCATAATACATGGTAGTATGTTGAAATAACAAAAATTCAACCAACATGCAAAATGTTGTTATTTCACTATCAAAGGGGTTAAATTTCAATTCTGAATACCTGCTGCTTCTTGGCCTGTCATTGCATCCACAACTAGCAAAACTTCAGTTGGATTCAATACCTTCTTCACTTCTTTTAGCTCATCCATCATTGCTTTATCTATCTGTTCTATAACAAATTGCAACCTCGATTAACTGAATATATAATAATTTCCAATAAGAAACAGGAATCATTAAAAAATTATCAACCATAACTTTTCCAATCCTTTAGAGAATTACCTGAAGTCTACCAGCAGTGTCAACAATAACCACATCAACTTTCTTCTTTTTTGCCTCGTCTAAACCTTGTTTTGCAATTTCTGAGGGTTTAACATCAGTAGCTGCCGTATAGACAGGAACATCCACCTGACACAAGCTACATCTAATTATGCATTTGTGATTAGATATAAATTAGAGAAGAAATACAAACAATAATAGATATTGATCACTAATGTCTGAATACACTTAAGAACTATGATTGAAAGAATAGGAATACACACAACACTACTATTGTTTCTTCAATATGTTATAAGCCCAAAAGATGATTAAACACACTGACAATGACAAGGAGAAATATTGGCTAGATACTATAGCACCATCTAACCAAGAAAGCATAACTCCTGTGACCTGTGAAAAGAAAATCAACCTCCAGAACCAGAGGTTCTCACTTCATGTAGTTACATTACTACAATACACTTTCTAAGTTTCATAATAGTAACAACAGGAGGGGGGAAGTACTATGTTGTGTACCTGTCAAGGATAACAATAGTCAAGCAAATGACTCCATAATTGTATATTTGAGTAGATAGATTAATTTGTGTTTCTGACAATATCTAAAAGAAGTGTAGCGCTCTAGAAATTGGAACCGGTCAACTTCAAGGAAATGAAATTCCAGTACCTGTTTGCCCAAAATAGCAAGTTGGTCGATGGCAGCAGGCCTGTACACATCTGCAGCGACCAGCATACAACTCTTCCCCTAAAGAAAGGTTATATGACTCATGTCTATAAGGTCCAGCAACTATAAGGAAAAACTTGAACAGAAAGAGTAAGTGGGATGGAGATTGGAATAGCACCTGTTTCTTAAGATAATTTGCTAACTTTGCAGAAACAGTTGTCTTTCCAACTCCCTGTAGTCCAGCCAATAAAATGACAGTGGGCCCAGATTTGGCAAAAGCAAGTTCAGAGACCTCTCCACCCATCAATTTTACTAGTTCATCATTAACAATCTGCAAAACCCAGAGATCAACACCCATGATTTTGATATTGAATTAAAGTTCAGCACTTGTAAAGTAGCCCAAGTTGATGTATCGTTACAATAGAGTTCTTAGATATAATAAAACGCACTTTGAAGTTCTCTCAGTCTCATTGCATGAGACCGAATGCACATCAAAAGTGAAAAACCAGAGATGAATACATCCATACAAAGTGATTTTAGTTTTCTCTTGGAATCAGAAGTTCTGATTTGTTCGGATAGTTTCCCAATCGATCATTTTACCTTAACCAATTGCTGATCTGGTCTCACTCCTCGAATTAGGCCAACACCCACAACCTGATCGGTGACAGCTTGTACAAACCTTCTGACAACAGAAAGGCTTACCTGCCAAGAGAACATGCGTTACCTGCTTAATTTCATTTAATTGAATATTAAAGCTCCATACTTAAATCCATCTTACATCTGCTTCTAGAAGAGCTCTCCTGATGTCTCGCATAGGCTCCGCGATATTCTCTTTGGTCAAAACCTCTGTAGCCCAAGCAAATATAACAATCCAGGCAATTCAATGGTTAAAGCATCGAATTTAAACAATGACAATAAAGTAAAACGAAAAAAAAGGGAAGGAAATAAATATTTTTAAAAATAGAAAATCTAAAACCAACATCAACAAGCAATCCAGGCGATTTTGCTGTCCCCCAAATTGCCATTATGTCTCCACCATTCTCAAAGCATGAAAAGCTTCATTTAGATTAGCTTAGCATTGAAACTAGAGAATGCAAACCTTCTCCTCTGAGCTTGTTCCAAGCAGCCTCAAGGCCACTCGTTAACTGCCCAAACATTTCCGCCCTTACCACTCCGTGCATGTCCCTTCCCACAGTAACGCTTTTGGAGTTCACCCAACCCCATATCTCATGCTGTCACCAGATGGCGAAGTTAATTATTTGTAAATTTGTAAAGTTAATAGAATAAAACCGGCGAAATTGCCTCTAGCTGTTCGTTAAACTACCAATCTCATCTACAATTCCGACCATACTTGAACATTTCTAGGACTTACAGTGAACAAATTTCTGGAAGAATGTGAGATAGCAGCGGTTGAAGCCGTCCAAGGAGAGGAAAGCTTGATCGATTTCGCAGCAGAATTCGAAGAGTAGAAGCTTCGGTTCTGAGAGAGAGGTTGAGCAGCAGTGGATAACTGGCGGGAGGCAACGGTTGATAACTGTACGGCCTCCATTTCCACTGCACAAGTTGGGAGCTCCCTCGCTTTCCTGCTCTCTGCCCTTTATCCACAATGATCCGTTGATCAGTTACCTTTTCTCCTCAGCTATATATCCGTGGTTGTGGGTTTTGGTTGAATGCTCCGCGGTCCACTGCTCAAATTCTATTCAACAATTGGCGGTTCTTTGGTGATTTCATGCGTTTGGCAAAAGCTTGGATAATGCTCAATGCTAATTCTTTGTTTGCAAACGAATTCAAGTGGCAACGAAAGTCGAAAACTAGCAATTTCTTTTTTCGTTACATTGGGGGATGGAATCGGGTGAAGGGAAAAGGGTGAGGTGGTTCAGTGCCTCTTGTTATTAACTTCATTCGAGGAAAATTAACAATTTCTATTTCTGATGTTTTATTGAACAAATTTTTAATAAATTATTAAATTTATTAAATTTTATAAATTTGACAATAAAATTAATTAATTGAATAATTTTTCATTAAAAATAAATATTTTATTTTTACACGGCATAATTTTTTTATTTATAAATATAATATTATTGTGTTTTACGTCACATTAAGTGAGTTAAAATAGCATAAAAACTTAAAGATGACACCAACAATATAACTTTCAATAATGTCTCAAAAATAACAATAATAATAGAAATAGTAATAATGGTTATAAAATTTAATTATTTAATAAATAAAAGTAATGTAATCTTGTTAAATAAATTTTTATTCCGAAGGGGTCACATAGATATCAAATTCTTACATCTTATCATAATCCAAATCTTAAACCAAACTTTTCATATCTCACATTTTTTAAAGTTTGAAAACGTCACAAACCAAATACACCCTAAGCCATTATTTAAACAAGCAGGAAGACTTAACTATAAGATTAATCACTAATTATGATTTAAAAATTTGGGAAAATATTTTAAATCTGCGATTATGAACCATAAAAAAAATTAAATTGCATTAGTGCAATCATTTCTCTAAAAATAGAAAAAAAAAATTAAGTATCACTATTTTGATTCTGACTACAGCCCGAGGCCCCAAACGCTGACCGCGGTTATACGTATGAGTTGGGACCCGCCTTCAAGATTTAAGAACGCGCGCTCTTCCAGTGTCTATCAAGAAGCTCCTTTTTTCTTCTACTGCGCCGCTTTGTTCCCAGCTATTCGCTTGGGTCAGGTAAGAACCAATATAATTCACCTAAATATCGAAATTTATTCACATTTCTCGGCAATCAAACACTCACAAATTCCATTTTTGTTGGTTTGATTTGTGGCGAAATTTTGTAAATGCCTTATCGCGAGTAGCATGGGCTTTTGTGCTTGTCAAATGCTGGACAGAATACTGGTTTCATATTCGTGATTCTGGAATATTATGCGATTGATCGTTAAATTCTGAAATAAGTTGTATGAGCTTTATCTGTATATATGTCATGCGTAATTATTGCTTGATTAAGGTAAATGCCGTGTTCATTACGGGAGAAATTATATATTTCGTGTGTGTGTGTGTATTGCAAAACTTCGACTTCAATGATTTCTCTGATGATGGAACTGTGAAATCTAGTGTGACATACTGACATGGAGGCTGCGCAACTAATTTTGATTATAGTGACGATTGGGATTTAATAAACCCTCATGTAGGGATTGCTTTGGAGTTGAGCTTTCTTTGGAGTATTACTGTAGCCCAGTCCAGTCATAATTTCTTTTCTTTCTTCTTATTCCCCTTTTTTGACAAGTTAATTGAAAGAATGGTAAGTTGCAGAATCTCGTAAGTTTATAATTGGTTCAGTGACTCGTTTAGTACAGGTATAAGTTTCCAATTAATGATAATCGGGATTATGGGTGCTTTAATAGCGAATATTATTGCTCCCAATAGATGCACATACTTGTCATTCTGCTTTAACATCATTGCAAAATTAATTCTCTTCATGATTTATAGCACAGGAGCAGCAAGAAGATTTACATTTGAAATGAAAAGAATGTTGCATCAGTGTATGGCACAATCCTTCGTGGTTATTCTTTGACAATGTTTTGGAGTCCAACCTTCTTCACTTAGTTATTATGGGCAGAAACCAAGATAAGAAGCCATTGATATAATTTCACTCACTTTGAAGGGATACTTGAAATATGAAACAAGAGTAACTTATAAGCAGGCATTGGTTTTCTTAATAACACTTTTCTACTGTTGTGAACAATTTTTACTAGAATTGACAACATGATCCATGTTAATAAAAGTCAATTTCATTGTTTGAAAGTCAAAGAAACTCAAGCAGACGTCATTTCTTTAACCAAACAGTTGCTTTCCCCTCTTTGAAATAAGTCATCCTTTTGTGTCTTTTGCAGGATATGGATACATCTAATCCTGCTGTCTTTGTTAATGCGGAAACATTACGCTTTTATGTTGGACGGAGGGTTCGAGCAGTGTTTCAGGTTGTTCGATCTGATGGTGGAAGTGTATTTGGAAAATCAACAGATGAGAAGCAGCTTGTTGTGAAGGGCTTGCCCCCACCCAATCCTCTTACAAATTTTGTTGAAGTCATTGGTATTGCGGACAGTGATAAATCCATCCGTGCTGAGATATGGACCAATTTTGGTGATGCAATTGGTATAATATTTCTTTCCATTCTGCAATTTGGTTGTAATATTGATTTTGAAATAGGCCAATAGGATGCTTTGTCGTTTTTCTAATTAATTTGGGCCATAAGAAACTTGGAAAGTGACAAATAAATCTTGGTAGCAGTAAAAGGACTTTAGAACATAGAATTAGGTCCTTTCATGCTTGATGTAAATTTGAAGATTGGAGATTTGAACAGCGGAAAAGAAGATTACTCATGGTTCCGAGAGGGCTTGATTTACCTTTTGTGGCTTTCACTGCAGGAAGTATACATGTGGTACCTAACTTATTTGGGGATTTTAGAATGCCAAACATAAGGTTAAGGTTATAGGTTTCACCATTCATTGGCGAATGTGCATCCATGAAAAACAGAACATTATAGTTCTCAAATATTTTAAGAACATCGATAGCTGTTGGACTGTTGGACGTTTACTTATTTTGACAGATAAGGAACCGAATATGAAAAAATAACTTATTCTGGCCTTGGCAAATAATGGTATGGTGTGTTTATACATCACAGACCATATAATAACCAAAATAACAACTAATATTGTTATTTGATGTTTCAAGTACTGTGTTTGGAGGCAGGTAGTGGATATTAATTTATGTTTCTGTTCATTCAGACATGCGTATTCATTTGAACAAGTGCATGCATGTATTTTCGATTTCTAATATATAAAGTGCCATTATTTGGGATTAAAGCATCTTCCTGTTAGTTTTGTATTATGCATATTTGTTAGGACTGAAATGAGCAGTCAAAGCCCAATAGAAAGTCAACCCTGGAAAGTAAATGTAAGAAGAAAGAAAAGAGAGATTAAGAGGGGATATTTTAAGGAGTAGTTAGTGAGGAATGGGCGATAGTTAAATAGAGGGATGGGGGATGAGGGAAGTCAGTTTTTGACTGTTATTGTGTAAGCTGTGACAGCTGGGCCAGAGGTAGTTTCTCTGAGCAGGGTCAGTAGTCTGTGATCAAGAACCCCATCTGGTTCGTTTGTACTCTTTTGCTAATCAATCTAATATCAAGTTCTTAGCCCTGTCATTCCTGAGTTGTAACAATATTTGTGCCAGTAGTCATATTAATTCTGATAGTGTCCATGGGACTGATATGTTCAAATTAATTCTGTTTTAACCATTGGGCATATCGTGTGCATTTTGTATTTCTGTTCCTTTGTTGAGGAGGATACCTTATTCTCCTTCTTCATAATCTCCCTACTCCGATCCCCTTTTCTTCTCCACTGAATTAAATTCCTTCTTCTATGTAAAAAACATGTGCATATTTAATTCTAAGCTGTAGCTGTTTTGGCTATAAATAAATGTCTAGTGTTTAATCTGTTGCTGCATCTTTTCATGATCGTTTGAAGGGAAAAAAAGGTATACAAAGCCGTGGCTTCGAACTAACATATTTGTTTGCTCTGTGGACAGATACCTTCAGTTACAATAAGCTTTGTCAGCTCGCAAATGGAGAATTTAAACACTTGTTCCTGTGAGGTGGGATGAGCTTGTCTGATGATACGAAGGTACGAAGGCCTCTGTATCTTATGGAAATACTAAAGGGAGGATAGGTATTACAGTAGCATTTGATACTATTCAGTTGAATTTGGTTTGGGCTCCCCTGGTAAATATTTTTACTGGTTTAACTAGCTAGGATCATATTATGTTTTTTTGGTAATACTCGTTTGTCATATTTGATTGTTAAGTGTGGCCCTGGACCGATTTATCTTTTAGAAGATATATTAATAAATAGATATGTTGCTGAAATTCTACATCCTATGCTTGTGAAGCTATGGGACCTGTATTCAGATATCCAGGCTGTCTTGTTCTGCATTAATCTGCAGTGGCATCAGTTTATGCCATGCAGCGCATGCTTTGTATTCACAACTCATGTAGTGCATGCACACTGAAAATTTTGAACAGTATATTACTAAAAGTTACTCACAGTTCTTCACCTTATAGTTCCGGGGTTCAATTTGCAAAGTCATCGTTTGTAAGATCCTTTGATTTCTTATATAAATATCTGATTTCTTATTTATAGGTGAGGTGTAATCCGGGACCTTGTTCACGGATTAGGAAGTGTGGATGTATGGACCAAACTGTTAGGAAGTCGCCTACTTTGTTTTCAGCTAAAAATAAGAGCCTCTGACGTAACCTAGGAAATAGATCTATCTAGTGTAGCAGTGAATAGAATTAATTGTACATAGAATTGAGTAAAAAATAATTGATATTAGAAAATATTTTTTAAGAACATAAATTGCAGCTGTTCTAAAATCTTATATTCACTTATGCGCGTAATTACTAGTATAGTCTTTTGGTGATGAGTTTTGCTCTATCAATCTATTTATTATTAGTTATTTTGATGGCATAATTTATGGTAGTATTGCTCTATCAATTTATGTATTACTAATTATTTTAATGATACAATTCATATAATTTATAAGTAAGTGATTATTAATAAAAAATTAATTAATTTATTTATGTTTTTTAATAATTTATATTATTAATTTTCTTCAACAATGAGTTAACTCATTTTATTCTATAAATTACATCTTACATTTTAAGTTAACGAAATTCATTTATAAAACTTATGAACTATATTATATTACATTTGGATCGGTCATATCAAAACTATTCTACCCAGTCCACGTGATGTTTACAATTAAAGACTTGGTCTAAAGTCTAATCACCCTATTATTTGTAAGAATATATTAGGTAAAAAAATTCTTTATTTTATAATTTTATTTTTATATAACTCGTGCTTAATAAATTCAAATTATAATTGTTTTATAAATTAAATTTGTAGGAGGCAAATGATTCAAACACACCAGCCACTTAGTGCGAGGATTTAGTGAAAAGTCTTTTGCTAGAGAAACTTATTTTAAAAAAAGTAAATTATAATCACTTTCCTAAAATTATTTAAATATGATATTTTATCTTATTTTTATTTAAATATTATTCTCTATTCTAATAACTTAACTAATAAAATATTCACAAGAGAAATATTAAATAAATATTTTATTCTAATTTTATACAAAAATTATACTTTAACTTAATTAGTTATTTTAAATAACTAAAATAATGACAAAGTATTATATTTTAAATAAAATAATTGCATTTATTGTTATGTGTGAGTTTAATAATGTATATAATCATGAGAAAAAATTTATTGTAAGCATAAAAATCTTATTTTACGTTATGATTGTGAAAACATTTAATATGTCTTTTATTATATTTTAATATAAAGCCTTATTTTAACAATTAAATCTAAATTTAACAAGAAAATTTTGTCAATATGATTATTAAATGATGCAACAACTTTAATGGAATTAATTATGAGAATAAAAAATTTTTAGTTTTGATATTATACTTGTAATATAACAAAATTTACTAATAAAATTTAAAAAATAATTTTAATATAATTTAATACATGATTATTTGAATATTTTAATAATATGTAAATTTATTTTATTATTTAAATCATAAATTAAAGTATAATTTTTGAATAAAAATAAGGTGAAACGTGTTATTTAGATACCTCAAAGAAAATGAGTGAATTTACTAAAAAAATGTTGATAAAACTGCTGTATAAAAAAATAATATTATTATTATGACCGAAGATGTTACTTTCGAAGGCCTGGTCCAAATGCCCAATGGCTCCCCTGGATTCTGATGGGCAATGGTGAATTAGGGCTCACGAGTCACGACGCTATTCTTTGCCTTCGATAACAGAGGATTAGGGTTTGCGGACTCAAAAAAGAACAATCGGAGCATCTGTGCTGAAGCACGCTTGGTTTTGCGCACTCAGGTACTCTTCTTTTCAATGCTATCTGCAGATGTTGTATTCTAGTCATTAGCTCTAATGATTTTCGTAGCAAGCCCTAGATTGTTGTGTTTGTTCTCTTTTTCTTTTTGTTGTCATTGAGCAAAGCATTTGATTCAAATTTTAAGGACGTTGAGATGAAATATAAGAATTCCTTTCAGTTATTTGATGCTATATGAGATTGTTTAGGTTATTACTAATTCAGGTCTGGGTTGTTCTCTGTTGCAAACTGCGTAGAAGCAGTGTTTTTGAAATGCTTATTTTGTAATATTCATATTGTTGTATGAGATTTTGATTCCCCATTGGTGGAGGTGAGAGAGGGAAATGGAGAGGAGAGATGCGAAATTCAGGGTCTCTGCTTTAGAGGGGGGGTACTGCTTGGCTATTGCATACGTAACCACTGAAAATATCAAAAATTCAATTGAAATACGACAAAGAAGGCTTTTTAGTTTTCTCAGGAAACCATGGTAAAATAAGCTTGAATTTATTTCTCAAAAGCATCGGGACGAGGCATTTTTGTTTCCAAGCAAACATAATTGTAACCGGCAGTAATTAGGTCTTTCAGTTCTTTTGTGAGTGTTTGATTTTATAATTTTTAGTCGAGAGGCCTTCAGTGGAATATATTGCTCTTTCCTCAAATTGATTGATAAGATGAAAAATTGTCTTTGTTAGTCTCTATATATATAATTTAAAATGTTTTGTTTTATAGAATTGTTATTATATGTAGTTCAAATTCTTATTCCTTACTTTTGTTCCTTTTCCCCCCTTTTTCTTTGTGCATTGTCCCAGACAAATAGTTAAACAATAAAACTGGCCACTGTTTTCTGGGCAACTTTCGCCATCTAAATTTTGAGAGATTCACTTCTTCATGGAATCGTGGTTTTTGGTTGTCTTTATATGGCCTGTTGAGCATTGTTTTCCTCTTAATTTTCATTCAAAGTTCTCTCTTACCTTCTATTACTGGTGTTACTAAATTTTGATCCCTCCATTTAAAATCAGTCACATTACAACTCATTGGACCATACCTCATGGCACATATTTGGTCAAAATTCTTACTCTGCAATTCCATCTGGCCTCTCATATTGTTTCCACCTTTCCATATTTGCTTTCTCTCTTCTTTGAACGCTTTGGCTTCTGTGCTTCCTTCACAGTTGCCCTGCAAGTTTGCTTTTTTAGATACATAAAATGCCAGGAACAAGAGGGAGTAACGTAGCATCCCGAAATCTAGACTCCCCAGATAATCACAGTGAGCCTGAGAAACCTGTGGATTCTGAAGAGCAGGTAGACTTTGATGGGGACAATGAAATGGAGGAAGAAGTTGAGTATGAAGAAGTAGAGGAGGAGGAAGAAGTTGAGTATGAAGAAGTAGAGGAAGAGGAGGTGGAGGTGGAGGTGGAGGAAAAAACTAAGGGGACTGTCAATGCAGATAAAGCTGACAGAGAATCAGATGGCAAAGAGGATATAAAAATTGCAGACACCGAAGATGAAGACGAGAAAAAGAAGCATGCAGAGCTTCTTGCGCTTCCACCTCATGGGTCAGAAGTTTACCTTGGTGGCATTCCGCACAATGCTACTGAAGAAGATTTAAGGGCTACTTGTCAGACTGTGGGAGATGTCTCAGAGGTAAGATGTAAGAAGTTCTTGTAATTTTTTTAATCATGTTCAATTAATCTGATGAAATTCTTAACAGGTTAGGATTATGAAAGGAAAAGAATCAGGTGGAGCAAAAGGTTATGCTTTTGTGACCTTTAAGACAAAGGAATTGGCTTCTAGGGCCATTGAGAAGTTGAACAACTTTGAATTTAAGGTAACTTTCTATATTTTTCATGTTATGTCTTATCAATTATCCTTTCCCCCCATATTTTAGTAATTTCTTTGGCTGACTGCTGTGAAGATTACTATGGTGTCTTCTAGGACTGATGTCTCGATTAATTCACTTATTCCTAGGGAAGGAAAATAAAATGTTCAACATCTCAAGCAAAGCATAGGTTGTTCATTGGTAATGTTCCTAGAAATTGGACTGAGGAAGATATGAAGAAGGCTGTAACAACAGTTGGGCCTGGAGTCAATTCAGTGGAACTGTTGAAGGTTGTGATATTTTCTATTATGTTGTATGTTCCATGTGTTGTTTGACACAAGTTAGCTCATTTGTGTTTCCAAAACTGTGAAGTGTGTGTTATGATAGTAGTGTATGCCTTGACATACTAAACTGATATATTGTTACAGGATCCGCACAATTCCAGCCGAAATCGAGGATTTGCTTTTATTGAGTATTACAATCATGCTTGTGCAGAATATTCAAGGCAGAAAATGTCAAACCCAAAATTTAAACTTGACAACAATGCCCCAACAGTGAGCTGGGCTGACCCTAAGAATGCTGAATCATCTGCAGCCTCTCAGGTAATCATAGGTAGCACCATAGCATGCAAGGAGAGGAATTAATGAATCTTTCCATGCTTCATATTTTGAAAGTAAAGTTATATATGGCTGGCCTCAAATTTTTTAAATCAAAAGTATGTAGGTTGTTCTATGTCGTTTGTTCCTCTACTCCTAAATCAATATGGAATGCTGAACCAGATGAGTTGCACCAATATTGATGCTTCCCTAGCTGTAATGTTCTATTACTTTTTTATTTAATGAAAAATCTATATCCTGTCAATTGGAGGTGCCCTCATTTTGTTGGCTCAGGAAATTGGTGTCTGCATGTATTTCTTCTTTTCCTGCGGTTGGTGTTTTCCTTTATGAGGAAGGGCCCGTTTTTTATTTTATCTCATGACTCTTTTCTCTTGCAAGTTTTAAATAGAATCGAATTTCTTGTGGCCTTCCAAAGAAATTCTGGTCAAATTTTTAGTATTCTGCACTGAATTTTTACAACGTTTTGTTACTAATGACTGGTTCTTGATGTAGGTAAAGGCAGTATATGTCAAAAATCTACCAGAGAACATTACTCAGGAACGTCTTAAGGAGCTGTTTGAACATCATGGAAAGATCACAAAAGTGGTTCTTCCTCCTGCAAAAGCAGGACAAGAGAAGAGTAGATTTGGTTTTGTTCACTTTGCTGAAAGGTCAAGCACCATGAAGGCGTTGAAGAATACTGAGAAGTATGAAATTGATGGTACTTTTTGTTCCCTTTCTAAATACCTTTCTTCCACTTTAATTTTCTTTAACAACAGTGAATTGTTACATACATTATGCAACACATTTTCTGTGATTGGTAGGACAAGTTTTAGATTGTTCACTTGCAAAGCCACAAGCGGATCAGAAGTCATCTGGCATGCCAAATTCACAGAAGTCAGTTGTTCTCCCAACTTATCCATCTCATCTTGGTTATGGTATGGTTGGGGGGGCCTATGGTGCTTTGGGTGCAGGATACAGTGCTACTGGTTTCACCCAAGTAAGTTGCTCCATACCCAACTGGAAAACATTGATTCCAATATTATATGTAGTATTCTCAATGAATTCTGGGGTTTGGGGGTGGGTGGCTATTATTCCCTTTTTTTGTAAATTCTGTCTTTATCAAGAGGACTTCTCAGTCAGTTGGATGTTACTCATTGCAAGACATGGATCATTTGATCAAGTAGGATGATTTGCTCTTCTTGCTTTATGGCTGGCTTTTTACTTGAATTGATGGGCTGATGTCACCCGCAACCCAGGGAGAAACAGTTTGACACCACGTTAAATTCTTGCTTTTGGTGTCTTTTGACTGCTACGTATATTTATTGATATAATGGTGTTCTTATTTATTATCTTGTGTCCTGGGGAGAGTCTTCGTTGTCTTACTTTTGTATCTGAAACACCTCAACTAGTGTCATCCAGATATATTGATTGATTCATCAGCAATGGTCTTATGATCCATATCATGATTTTTCACACTATATGATGGAACACTATATGAACAACTGATGCATTGACAATTTTTAAATGTTTCATTGTGGCTAATTCAATACATGCCCTTGGTCAAAGATTTGCTGGTAAAAAGTGTAAAGCATTCCTTGCTTTGCTCTTCCAAGCGATACAGTAGACCTTTGCTATATTTATTGATTGGTTGTGTGTGTCTCTTGCTGATAGTGGCCCCTAATTTTGCAGCCACTGATCTATGGTAGGGGAGCTTCTCCTGCTGGCATGGCGATGATGCCAATGCTTTTACCAGATGGGAGGATTGGTTATGTATTGTAAGTGTTATCCACTTGGTTTTACTAGTTTTGAACTTTCAACCGGTCTTTTAAACTATTAATGATAGAATATAGTATAGCCTTTCCTACGTTACTCAGCAAAATGGCCACATTAGTGGTTAAAATTCCTACTTGTTGGCTGTAGGCAACAGCCAAGTTTGCGACAACATTCATCTTCACCAGCAACTAGAGGTGGCAGGAGTGGTGGTGCTAGCAGCTCGAGTGGTGGGAAACGTAGTAACAATAACTGTGGGCATGGCCGATATCACCCCTATTAATGTGGCTTGCCATGGACTTCCAGAAGCTAGGAAACGAAGCTCTGTGGGGAAAATTCAATTTTGTTGTGTGGTTCAAAATTCTTGATGGTCTATGTGGAGAAAGGAAAAGAAATTGGGGAAAACTGAATCCCAGTTGTTACATGTGTATATTTAAGTTCGTTTCTTGTGCTATATCTTTCCCTCCTTTTTTGGACCCTTGGAAAAAAAATTCATGAAACAGGATAATCTACTTTTCAATGGTACTATACAGTCTTATTCAGTAAAATAAAATTACAGGGTGTTTCTGAACTATCAAAAGTTAGAAAGTTAGTTCCTGAGATCAAAGCTAAATCCCGGTGAACAATTTTGTGTGAATGAATTTATGATTCAAGATAACATGTAATCTTAAATATTTTTTCTTTGGTAAGCAAAAGGGGCACAAAGGCCCAATGTAATCTTAAAAGTTAATATCAGGGAAGAAGATAAATCTGATAAGGGAAAAGGAATAAATAAAATGGTTTAAGAGATTCCGTCACCAGGCGGTAACTATGATCGAAATGATATCGGACCAATGCAGAAATCCATTGTTCCGTACAGAAGTACATTTTCGTGCATAAGGGAGGACTAAAAATATGGTTATTATATGACACACCGTACCTGTTTCTCATCTATTTATGATGAGCTCACTCTCATTTATGGACAAAAACTTTAAAAGACAGCGCAGTAACGTGTAGTGCGCACAGCTTCCCCTAAGTTTCCAATTAAACAAGCTTTGTCTTTGTGAAGGCAACTAGAATATATATAGTAGAAACTCCAACTAAACACAGTGAAGGATGAATAACAACAGTGAAAATAAATTTATAAATTATTCTGAATTAATCCCAGAATAATTGTGCAAGCACTGAGCATCAATGTTCCCATAAATCTTGCAATTATAGGATCTGAAAGACGAGTTAAACAGCCAAGGGTAAGTCCTTTGCTTGCTCCCATACAATTGTCAACTCTCTTGCATATCACTGTCACCTAGTATATTAGCCTCCTATACACAGCCTGCAAAGACGTTGCTTTAGGCATGCTTAATGAACTGCTATGGCCAAAAAGTCCATGACAGAGGACTCTGAAACTGCTCTATGAAATGAATCTGACCATAATCGTTCTTGAACTACTTAGTCATGCTCTGCGCAATGAATCAATGAGAGAACTCATAGCTGAATGAAAATACTGCAGTCAATTATAAATTTCATGTTAGATAAAATTTCTGTAGCCATGACAAATGCAGAGAGAATAAAAAACAATTTCTAAGCTAAAGAAAATGCTGCACGCTTGATACAGTAGAGAATTGTATACCAAAATCAAAATGTGCCATGAGATGAGAGTTTCACATGGATAGTTTCAACACCTTGTTCAGAAATTGACATATACAGATTTGTTCAATCAACAGTTTGAGCCTGCCAGTCCTACTAGAAAACTGGGCCCCAAGCATAAGGATGTAGCAGACAACACCTAAAACCATTTTTGACGAACAGCTAAATAACCCTATTCCATCAAAGACTCGTTCAATGCAGTTGACTCGGACAAGGTTTGCCAGGCAAGTTCTTAATATTTCAGGAATGCCAGCTTATGTTTTCATCTTTATGAGAATCCTCAAAGCATGGGTAAGAGCTGTCTTCCAGTGGAATAAAGGAGGCCAGTCAAAATAGTGCCCTCGCTGGCAGGTTCTCTAAGCTAGTCAAACTCAAAATTATAAGTTGCTGCGGGTTAGACAAGAAGGTAACAAGGGAGCAGACCAGGTTGCAAAGTTTTCAAGGCGGAGAAGATATGCACCTTCAATTGGGCAATCAGAATTCTTTCCAAAATCACCTCAACAGTCCCCCCCGACCTGTTTCTTTGATGTTGATGCCCTTTCCCTTGCGTTGTTTCTGTTATTTTGTCTGTTAGTTAATAACAGCCAAAAAAAACAAAAAAGAGAGAAGAGAAAGAGATAATTGCTTCATCAACGAAGTTAGATTTTTAACAGAAACGCTTAGGAATTCCTGACAATAATCTTTACAAAGTAACAGAACAGGTGGTTAACACTTGACAATATTGAAATAGTCCCTAATAACTTAATTGCCTTAATAGACCATTAGTCTGGTCAACGGTTCTTAAACTGGAAATGGTTTTGCTAGGAATTGCCAAATTGTAATTCTCATTTTCTTTTATGAGGAGTAAGTTCATATATTGAGGTTCCCTTCTCGTCTAACCAGTTCATATCAGATTAATCACCTTGGCTGTTTCAACATTAGCTGCAAAACAGGAACATTGAAATACAAATTTCACAGAACTTGAATGGTTTGTTCAAGTCATTGAACTTGTCTAACCCATTTATTAAAATTTTACTCTATCATTATACGATTTTATCAATTTTTAATAACTTATAATAAACTTTTTAAGGTCAAACCTGTCCCTTGATTCACTCACGTCTTTGGCAAATGACCATTTTAACCAAACCATAGAAATTGTAGACTCAATAGAAGACTCAGCAACTAGATAGAGAATTACAAACACACATTAAATTGCAGTTACAATATGAAAAAGATACAATAGATAAAAAAATAACATTTAAATTAATGATAGAAACAGAAACACAAGATGCAGTTTATGCAAAAATAACATAATGAATTGAGTATAACTTAATAATAAATATCAATGCTTGCAGGATTGTTTTACATATAGCAAATATTAATACTCAAATAAAAAAATATGGCAATAATGACATTGATACAAAGTCCAACTTTACAATTATTACTTGGTAAAGTATAATCTAGATTCAAGTGGCTCCCAAAAAAACATATTAGGGATAAATATCAAGGCATATATCTAACACAATTATATTACATGTTTAAAATTAAGTGATAAAAAAATATCCATACATGACTGATTTGAACATTCTTACTTGTTTAACTAAAATTCTTCACATGAAAGTTGAGAAGTCTTTCAGAGGTTCAATCCAAATGGTCTCACAAGGTTCCTGTTCTCCCCAGTCATGGCATTGCTTACGAGGATAGTATCTATTGTCATCAAGAGAGAATGATATGCAACACTTTCCATAAAAACGAACTTTAGAGAAGTAGACACTGTTTCTCATTACTCCAGGGAGGCCAGTCCTTGAATGAGATGACAAGAAACTTGCAAAAAGAGTCACCCCGTCAAGTGTTTTTATCTCTTCCCATTCCATTAATGTCTTGTCTAACTTAAAAATCATAGGATTTTCACTAGAACATGTATAAATTACTAATATATCTCCTTCATGCTCAGTCATAAATTTACCCTTCCACCAATTTTTGGCAAAAAATTTCTCTGGGCATTTGGGTGGAGGTACCACTAGAACACTCCAACTACCCTCAACAGGGTCAAACACCCCTAGCCAACCTGTGAGACTCAAACAATAAAAGAGACCATCACAAAAGACAAGTTTATTCCACATACTACTGACAAAGGGCAAGCGGTTTTGGTAATTAACAGTAGTCCATTCTGTTGCCCCAGGATAACAAGTACTAATAGCCACAATAGTAGGACTAACATGCTTAACAGTAAATAGAACACAGCCGGGAGATGTTGGAGCACAAGAGAAGGCAACTATCTGGTATGTCATCTCAAATCTTGGCAGTAAAATTAACTCCCGAGTAAAGGGATTAAAGAAGAACATTTGGTGAGAACTAGATCGGTACAGCAGTAACCAACCATCTTTTGTATAACAAACTCTAGAGCCACTTAACTCCGGCAACTCAAGGGAATAGGTCTTACGCTGCACAGGGTCATAAAATTCATACCAGTTGCCAAACTTTGGGAAATACATTAGGTAAGGTGATTGATTTACTACACGTACAGCAGTGGCAACAGAATTCCATCTCTTGCAAACAACAGAAGCACGGACATTGTCCTCCACGGTCAAACGAGACAAAATCAATTCTAATAATTCTGCAGGAAGATCAGACCAGGTTTGCAACTCCAAGTTTTGATTCTTCACCTCAGTCGCTGCTTTTTTGTTGTCTGTGAGTGTATCATTTAACCTAAATAATAAATATTTGTCATAAGTTTGGAAAAAAAAAAGTTGAACAAACCCACAAAATGAATATAACATGCAAAAAGGGTGAAAAATATCTCTAAAGATTAGCAAAGACATATGAGTAACTTGTATCTCTTTTCAGAGCTTATAAAGTTGTTAACGTAACCAGAATTTGATGCTTATATCACAACAAGTATATGGCACTGCCACCGTTAGGAACACTACAAAAGCACAGCAGCAATGGATAAACCTTGGGATTTGAAATGATTAACTTAGTCATATGGTCATGAACTAACATGTACAGCTCCATAACAACGGAAAAATAAGATAACAAATCGAAAAAGGTCAGAATGAGCCTCAAATGAAACTAAAAGACACAACCCAAAATACAAAAAGTTAATCACCAAGAAGTTTTTAATTAAGAAAAGCATACACGACCTAATTCCATCCTAATCAATTACTTAATATGAAGGACAACCACAGCGGATGATCAAAAAAGATTCAGCATAATTACAGTATATCAATTCTAAATAATTCAAACCAGGGTAAACCATTATTCAACCGAACTGTCAGAACATGAGATTGATCTAAATCATAAACCCTAAGGCATTCACATTCACAAATCAAGTCCATTTCCAAACTGGCCATCAACCATTTTATTAAAATTCAGACTCGACTACGAGAAAGGATAACAGAGAAAACCCATCTTCCCTACAAATCCATAGTGATCCGGCATTAAAACCCAGATCAATATTTGACATGTCAGTATAAAGTGAATTTAAACAGAATATATCAAGTAAAATTCAACTATCCATCAAGAATAACAGAACTCACGATTTCAACTTCCTCCTCCTTTTCCCCGACATTATGCGAACCTAATTATCCAGAGAAGTTGCTGTCCAAACAAAGAGTGTCTAGAGAGAGAAAGAGAGAGCAAGTAAAGGTTAGAGTTAACAAGGAAGGCATATATAAAGAGCAAGCGGCGGTGGCAACACGTGTGAACGGGTGACAAACTTACAAATAACGTGTGAGCCGACAACGCGACCGAGTAAAAGATATCATTCAAAGTGCTACTGTTTGAAAAATCTAAGACGGTTCGTACATCTCATACTGTTATATAGAATATAAATTTAACGAAAAAAATGTTATATAATATTTTTAAAAATTATGTAATATTTTAAAAATTTATAGTTTTAATGTATGTTTTTTACCTAAAAATTACAATGTTTTATTATTTTCGTATTTGATTTTTATAATTTAAATTTTATGATATTAAATTTATAAAATTTAATAATTTATATTATTAAATATATTATTTTAATAAAAAATTATGAAAATAATAACACTTTATCATCTCAAGCCTCAAATCACGTTAGCGTCACGTAATCTTACGCCAATTCTCAAGCTTTGAACGTCGCGTGGTAGATATCTTGCGGCTCATTGTCCTGTGATCTGTCTAACATATCACAGACAGTAACTACTCTGCTACACTCGCTGTATTTAGAACCATTTAATCTTCACGCGCGTCATAGTCTCCAAGCCATGCTCATGTTTCTTTCCTTCCCGTTTTATTTTTCAACTCTCTCGCCTATTACATTCTCTTTTTATGGAAAAAAAAAAAAAAAACCTCTTTTTTTTCATAAGACGTAATAATCACAAAAATTTAAAAAATATATATATTAGAAATTTTACAGTCACTGAAAGCACATTACATTACATAACGTTAGTCCGCAAGGGATCAAAACAAGCTCTAAAGCACACTTTAGAGCCCTACACTCTAAGTTACACATGTGGGAGATGACAAAAAAATAGAACACATTCCTATTCTGTCTCATCCTAGAGACTGACATTGAAAGCCGTTAAGCTTCCCAAAATCCAAACCAACCCGAACCCAAAAACCCATCCTTTAACAAACTTTAGCGACAGATAGGGCACTGAATTAACCCATTCTCATTACACTGACCACATCTCACCGTTTTCTTTTGCTCCTTATCCAAAACCTTGCAACTTCCATTACATTCCATGCACATCACAAACCTCATGCCAGCACACCCTTCACACCCCCCTAATGCCATTGGAATCCCCTCAAAAATAACGCCCAATTTTTCCTCTTCTTCCAACTTTGTCACTTGGTCAGATCCTCCAATCAGCCTTCCCTTCACGAACAAAAGTGGAACTTTCACTTCTTTGGTCCCCATTAGTGTCCTCAACTCCTCCTTGAACCCTGAATCCATGGAGATATCCCGTTCGAACATGTGTATGCAATGCGATTCAATGATTGATCGAACTTTATTGCAGTCTTCGAACGTCTTTCTGATGCCCCGCAATGTTGTCGTGTAAATGACAACAGAATTTTCCCCTCCCGGAGGGCACTTTTTCTCAAACATCTGAAGGATAGTTTCTGAATCCAGAGACTTTCGGGCTTTCCGGACTTTGGATGTTGGCCAAACCATTCTCTTAATCTGTTCTTCCTCTTCAAAGAGTTGTTTTTCATAGGATGCAACAAGCTCTGGATCAAACAGGGGCCTAGGGCTCCTCCTACTTGAATAATACCCAGAATCACTCTCAAAACTGTTCCTTCTCGCACAAATTGGAGACCCCTTCGCTGAAAAGTTCGAGTTGAAGACCGACTTACCCGATTTGGGAGAAATATTGCTTGCTTTCAGTATTCCTTTAGGACTATAATCCAAGCGCCTCATGCCGCCTCTGACCCAATTACCCTGAACTTTATTCTCCTTCCCCGCGAACTTCTTTGCCGTCTTCGGAGACCCAAATTGATTCAAGAATTTCAAAGGACTTCTCGTATCAGTACCCATAAACCCACGAAGAAAAGCACTCGACTTTGGGCTTTTCTTGGCTTGATTCGATATGGGTACTCCCTCTTCGAGGCCCTCCATGAGTTCCCAGGCATTAATAACCTCCGGCTCTTGGCGAGGGGGCGACCTCTGCAGCCTCTTCGACTCTGCAACGCACTCTGTAATGGGTGGCTCAGTGTCCAACTTAAGTGCCCCATAAGTGCTTGAAGTAAGTGAAACAACATGATTTGCGTAATCGCCGCCATTAGTGAAAAGGACTTCTTGCTTGAGATCTTTCCTGACGAATTTTGAGGAAACGCAACCCATAGGAGAGTTGGCGTTTGTCTCTGCCCTCCTCTGTTTGTTTTTAAGGTAGGGAATTTGAAGAAAAAGTGAAGGCAACGGGTAGGGAAGTTTTTTCTCCCGAACCCCAACCGTTGCCTTGTCTGCAACGGGCCCCAACGGTCCGAAAATTCGAATCTACTTGTAAATCGTAATGAGGGATTTTTGTTAGAAGCCCATCTAATTTCGTTTAATTAGCTTCGTAGGCCACGAGAAATTGGTAATTCCGAATTTGTCACATTTACTGCACAGCTCATGGAGCATTTTTTCAAATCTAACATAATCGAAAAACCCACAATTAAACCATGTTCGTCCAAATCTATAACGTCAAACTATAAATTGGAGAAACCCGAAAACATTATGTTTAATTTGGTTAGGGACGATGATTAAAAAATTTTCATGTCTATAATAAATAATTTTCTTTCTTTTTTGACACAATAATTTATGAAAAAATTTTTCTGGCCAACTTTTTGGGTACATATACTTTGATAAAACAAATAGATATGCCATTACTTTTGGCAAAAAAAAGGTGTAACATAACAAGATTCTTTTAATTTATGTTTTTTCGATTGTTAATTTAATGAAATTTAATATAATATAAGATATTTTAAATAAATTTTTGTTAGATTTAATTTATGAAAATAAAAATAATTATAATTTACGTAGTCCAGGCCCAATGAGAAGTGATTATGTGAGTGGGCCTAAAAGAATCTTCTTCCAGGAAGCGTGGCACACTGACAGAGTGAGAAATGGGCCAGAACAAATGTAGCATAAGAGCACTTGATTTTATTGCATTTGCATTTATGACAAGCAATTTTACATTCGGATTTTTGTACTCTTACGTTAACAAAAACTTAAAATAATGAGATAAAATGAAAAAAATTCTCTTGACTCAACGCTAAAGAAAAGCCGCGTTAAAATCATGCCATCATTAGATTGCGTCTGGGCTTAAAGAAAAAAAAAAAAAAAGAAGGCAGGTATTCGAGTCCAACTTTTCTTTCTCATGTGACAATAGTCAATGCTACAAAATTTTGAAAATAAAATAAATATGGTTACCACTTTCTATTTTCAAATTATATTAGCTAATCAGATTTTTCTGAGACAAGACAGCTTATAAAGCTTGGCGGTCAGTAACTTGGCTCGCAGTCATCAACGCTTCTAGAAGCTTCCCGCAAATACCCTTGGGCCTTGGCGGCGGCTTCAACCCACGTATTGCCTCCCTCTGGATTAGTTTCACATTTTCTTTTTCTTTTTTTTTTGAGACCGATGATTAATTTGATATTTTATCAAATAAAATAATTTTATAAAAATTAAACTTATCCTTTACCTTATAAAAATAAATAAAAGATTTAAACTTAAATATTTAATTTACATTCCAATTTAAAATAAAATCTATTACTATTTCACTACCACATTATTAGTTTTAAAAAACAAAATTGATGACGATAATAATGTGTAAAGTAATAATATATGTTAACGTGGCTACAGTTGCAGCACTTTCCCGCAGACCCCCGATGAGTCCGTACAACTTTGGCGTCCCTTTTATTTTGATCTTTTATAGTTTCTCCACCGCTGCTTCTAGAAAGGAAAACGCCGCACGCCTCGGTTTAGCCCCACGCCAGTGTGACTCCAAATTTGTCTTTTCCTTGGTATGGCAATGACGGACCCCCAAAAAAAAAAAAAAATGAAGGGCCCCAAATCCGAACGCCGGTTTGGCTGTTTGGAGTCTTGATTAAATGCGATGGGGGCTAAAATCATTTGGAAGGAAGAGTTGAAGCAATTAAGGATTTTCTCTAATAAATGGAAAAAAAAAAAACCTCTAAGTGCCAGAGAGTCGTTGTCTTGATCTTAAAATAAGAAGAATTTTTTTATTTTAAATTTTTTATATTTAAAGATAAAAAAAATGATATGGTGCGATATTGCATTTTCCTAAAACGTGAGGGGTGTGAAAGAAAAATCTTATGCGTGATGATGTTAATTATTATACTCAATTATTCACTGGTTTGCGGGATCGATGTGTGCAAACTGCACGCTTCGTTTAGAGACGTAACACATGCTAATGCTTACATAATAAAAAAATATTTTAATTTTATGTATTATATATAATATATAATAAAAATATATATAATTTATATATTTAAAAATATATATTTAATAAATCCTTCACGCACTAATATCTCTCACTGTAAATGACGGTGCAACCACATTTGAACCTAGCTAATTATGGACTTATTTTAAATTGGTTCCTTTAATATTTATTTTACAAAAAAAGTTCTAAAATAATTTTTAAAAATTTTGAATCCACTTTGAATAATATCAAAATTCTATAAAACTTTTCGACAAAATTAAATCCAACGAGCTTAATTAATATATAGGACCAGGATTTGGTATGTGACTATAATCAGTCGAACCTAACTCTAATTGAACTTAATGATTTCTTCTATCACGGCTAGTAACTACCTGCTGAAATATTAATTGAAATTTTATCATTGTATATTCATATATAATTTATTTTGATATAGGGATTTTTTTTTTAAATTTTAAGTTCAAACCATAAATTTTTATGTGTTACATGATTTAATATTTTTTTGTTAAATAATTCTAACCTATTATTGTTTTTTTTCCTCCTCCAATCTATTAAATGAAGAGTTGTCTTACTTGCCTTTAATATAGTTTATACCATAAATTATGCAAATCTTGAGAGTTAAGTAGCGGAGTTGGAAGGCTGAACAGTTCTGCTTGCTCATATAGCTGTCATACATGATACATTTCATTTGTATTCGTCTTTTTTGGGACAGCTGGTGCCGTATATGATCTATATCCCATTTTAATTAAATTTGGCTATCAAGATTCGATCATTTAATCAACTACTAGATGGGGTAGTACTTGATAATATAATAAATTCTGCATATTTATTTGTTTATAATCTAAGAACCAAATTAATATATATATATATATATATATTCTTTCTCTAGAAGATTAGTTTTTGTAAGCCAAATAAAGATATTTTAAAATAATTTTAAAAAAACTAATATATATTCTTTGTTACATTAATCTTATTATATATGACCCATCAAAATAAATCTTATTATATATAAGACGATAGAAGATATATTTCATTTGGTCTTGTTAGTTGAGCAACATATGCTTCTTTATACTATTTGTTTTGATTGCTTAGTCTTTATACTATTAAAGTTGCCCGAATGATCCCACCAAAAAAAGGTTGCGTGAATGAGAATAGATAAGATTGCTGTTAATTAATTAGCTAAGCAGTATAGGTATTTTTGTATTTCATAAATTATTAGTGGGTTTAAAGGTACATGAAATTTCAAATGAAGTTTTCCCGTCATCTTTAGATAAGTAATGTATTATTAGATTTCTCATAAAATTATTGAATTTGTTACCTATATTTTCTTTAACCTTTCGTCTTTAATGGGTTTAGATCCTTTATGTTTATTATTTTTTTAATTTTAATATTCTGTATTTATATATTTTTTAATTTATATTAAAATATAATTCTTTAAGGATACAAAATCTATATCCCGTCTGCAATATACTTAGCAACGAATGAAGTTGTTACTATTCACATGTTTTTTTTTTTTGGTGAAATACTATTCACATGTTTTGAAACATCATTTGCTGAACGAATTTTCGGTGGGATGATTATTTTGCAAAATCTCTTTGTCACGAATTCGTACGCAGTAAAAGCAAAAACATCATAATAAGATATTCAATCTGTTTTGTCTTTGTAATAAATTTTCACTTTGCCGTAAAGAATAATAATTCATTGTATAAGTCACAACTAATTACGTTCAGTATACTGAATTATGAATTGGTCAGAATCGTCCTTCCCAATTAAGTGTTCCATGTAAAACCAAACCCTCGTCCCCAAAGCAAAAGAATTGTGTTTGTTCTAAATATATATAAAGACAAATCAATAAAAATTTGTGACTTTGATCTGACCAAACAGGATAATATTTTGTGGTCCAAAACAAGAACACCACCATATCATGAAGAAGAGAGATCTCAGATGATATTAATTCCATGCCAACTAATGACAATTATTTATTAATGCGAAGGTGAAAATATCTAGATAGCACTAAAAACGACTAGTTGCACTAGCATTTATAATCCAAGAAATCTGCTAATTGTGAAGAACAAGGATAATGGGTACAAAATTAAAATTTATTTTACTTCTACTTTTTATATTTTTATTCATATATACTTAATAAAATTTAATCTAATTAACAAGTGGTTAGAGTAATAACAGTTGATTATATTTTAAATCACTTTAAGTCAAGCCATTTATTCAGGGTTCAATTTTAGAATCATTTTTATCGAAAAAAATTTATTATTTAACTCTTACTTTAAATAAAAATTAATTTATTTTAAAAAATAAGGATATCTAATTAAAATTAAAAAAATTAATCTATTAAAATTAAAGAGTAATATCACAAACTAAATTTTAAAACTTAACTAATTTAAAATTTTTTATCATTAAATGTGAACAATATGTGATATTAGAGTGTATAAAAAGGAGTATTTTTTTGTAAAATTTATATCCTACCTTTTTTAAGGGCGTGGCTAACATATATATCAACTTATTGACAAATACTAATACCTTGAGTCGGCAACCAATAAAAGTATAATGCTTCTCATGCAACTCGATTTATTTAATTTTACAGTAAAAACCATGCACCTTCCAAATGTAAATAATACTGGAGAGTTTCAACAACTATTTCTTAATGTATACTGGTCCTCATAACTACGCAAATGTATTAGCTCACAGCTCAATTACTTAATTAATGTGCAAATTGTAAGTACCAGTTAGTCTAGAGAATTTACAAATTACAGAATCTAAATCTGTCCTACCCACCACAAAACCACAAAGAAGAAGACAATAACCAAAAACAAGAAAAAAAGTAAGTACCAGTTATAACTCAGAACTGTAACTTTGAGGCCATTGGTTTGGTTGATTGCGTTTGCTTTCGTAATCTTTTTGACAAGAAAAAATAAAATAGAAAATTCCTGTCTGTATAATTTGAGATTCTTAATTTTTATATTACTTGATTTGATATTTCTTTATATTTATTTATTCTTGTCATTTTTTATTTATAGTGTAGATTTTACTGTAAATACTTAGTAGTAACTTCAGACATAAAGAGAGAATTTAAATTATTAAAAAATAAGTGAAAAATAAAATTTACCTTATATAATGTCATAAATAGCTATTCTCTAAAAAGGTACGCATACAACTCATCTCTGAATATTAATATTTTACTTTTGAATATTTATAGATAAAAGTATTGTAAAAAATATATATTTTATAAAATATATTTTAATATAAATTAAAAAGTAAATAAAAATTTACCAAATATTCTATATTTCATGCCTTTATATATGCCATTCTAGAAACTAAAAAAGTGGGATGGGAGATATTCATACTCTCTTACGAAAACAAGACTACCACGGGAGCACGAGTCAACAAGTTGAAACTCCTCCCTCCTAACCACAATATATTACTACTTATCTCTCTCTCGTCCTCACAAACTTCACGTCTCTTCCAGATATCAATTCCCCCATCTCACCACTTCTGCACCCCACATCTTTTTCCCTCTCTCCCATTTGGTATTTTTCTTCGTTTCTATCATTTTCTGCTTTTCCATTTTCGGTCTTTACGAACTACCATGCCACAAGTGGATTTAGAAACATTGGTTTCAGCGTGTGCCGGCGGATCCAGTGATCGGAAAATTGCCTGCGAGACACTCGCCGACAACGATGACCCCACCGCCGAAGAAAAGGATCACCCGGATTCGCCGCCGGAGTCAGTTTGGCTCTCTAGGGATGAGGAGTTCGACTGGTGGGACCGCAACGCCGTCTACGAGAGAAAAGAATCCACTAAAGGGAACAATTCAAATTCCACGAACCACAACCCCACTTCGAACTCCAATTCTCAGCGGTTTTCTTTGCTTTCAAAGTCCAAGGCTGCCATCATTGGGTTGCCTAAGCCTCAGAAAACTTCCTTTGTGGACACAAAGAACCGCCGCAACCACAAACCGGGGAACACTCGTTTGTTCCCCCCACGGACTACATCGGTGGGGAAATCGGGATCGTCGGTGATCGAACCTACTTCGCCCAAGGTTTCGTGTATGGGGAGAGTGAGATCCAAGAGGGATCGAAATCGTAGGTTGAGAAGTAGCCAAAGGTCCACCTCTGACTCTGTAACTGTTAAAGGAAAATCGGCACGAAGCGGAAGACGCAAACCTGGATTCTTTGAGAGTTTCCGGGCTATATTCAGGTCCGGTCGCAGAGAGAAACCGTCCCAGGAACCCGATTATTCAAAAGAAGATTCAGCACGGAGAAAGAACGAGATTACAAAAGCGCGGGATAGCACGGCAAGCGGTTACGACGCATCATTCGCCGAGTCAATTTCGAGAAATAGCGTATCGGAGAGTGAACCGCCCGGTTTGGGTGGCATGAAGCGGTTCGCGTCTGGGAGGCGGGCCGAGTCGTGGGATTAGGTGATCCTGAAACCCACGTGCCACGGTAGTGCGCCAAACGCCGGGCGACGTCGAGCAGTGGGCCCAATTACGTAAGTAGCCATTGAGTTGACGTGGCACGTTGAATAACGGTCTGCAACAGCGCCTTATCACCGTTGGTAAGGTAAAAAACTTGTTACTGTTTGGAATTTGCTGCTTGTTTTTCCCTCTCTTTCCTGCCGATACTGTTCTGTAAATATGCATAAGAGTGTTTTTGAAGTGAGCAGCTGTAAATTTTTCTTACCAGTTTCAATAACGAAGCGAAGTGCTATGTATTTCTCTCTTTTAAAAAAATGCATGGACGATCAATGATGATGCGCCGAACATTCACATACTCAAATGTGAAGTTATAATAATTTCCAGTAAAAAAAAAAGTAAGTTATAATAATTTTAGAAGTAAAACCTCTGTTAACAGGTTAATGCAACTAATAAAATTTAAAGTACTTATTTTATAAAATTTAAATTTAAATTTCTCTATGAAAATTGTCTTGGAATAGAATAGTTTTTCTCATGTTAAACTTTGTTTTTGTTTTTATTAAATAAAAAAATGTTGATATCACTTGAATTTTAATTCCAAAGCAATTTTTAGTCTGATATTTTTTAGAAATTCAGCTATATTTTTCAAAGACTAAAAAATAAATTACTCTAATTTGGATTATAATCTGGATAAATATTTATTCTCCTTGCATCTCAATAGCAAGCACTTTTGAGTGTACCTAATTACAAATGCATGCTCATAACGCATGCTTTATGATTGTGAGGAATGTTGGCGATATGATTGTAGGGAAAGATAAATGATTCAACATTTAAGGTTATTACTATCCAACTATGTATTTTAAATTGGGGACTGCATGGGTTGCGTTTCTTTATGAAAAAAAAAAAACATTTTATAAGATTTTTTAAAAATTAGAAAGTATTTACTTTTGAAAAATACTAACAAAATTGTTTTGTTCTCGCTAAAATCTGTAATCCTTTAAAAATAATTTTATATGAAAATATTTCTAAGCTTTTATTTAAAAATAATTCAAAAGGGCACTATAAATATTTGTAAAAGGAGATATTTGGTTGATGCTACGGGGGAGAGTTTTGGAGGCAGCCATGTGTTTCTTCATCGATCGTCAAGGCTGTTTCTGTTTGGCAGAGCACTTATATCTTCTCCCGAAATGTATTCTTTAGAGGAAAGTTTTCGCACGGTTCCACAATGTACAAACTTTTCTTGGTAGCTTACTTGCCATTTATGGGATCGCCTTAAATATAGCCTTTTTATATATCTTATTGAGTTTTTTTAAAATATGAAAGTGACTTTAAATATTTTAAAATTATAAAGATAAATTTATTATTTATTATGTATAATAAGCAAAAAACAAGATAAAATAACGCACATCTTATGAGCTCCAGAAAGAGAGTCCTTCTGCCCCTTATTAAGAGAGCATCACTACTGATATACTCTCTCTCCTATTTATATTACCTATTGTTTAAGATTTATATATAAAATTTTTAAATAATTTTAAATATTCTCTTATTTTTTAAATTATTATAAAAAATAAATTTAATTTGACATTTAATAGAATTAGTGTTTTTAATAAGGATAAAATAAAAAATAATTAATGTTATCTTTGTTTTAAGAAAATAATATAAAAAAATCAAAATAATACTCTAAAACAATAATTATTTAAAAAAGAAAGAATATTATTTGGGACATAAAATTGACATAGAATCCCGAATCCCAAATAGTGTGGCTCTATAGTTTCCGTATTAGTAGCATACTTGGCACGGTAAGGTGTGGCCAGCTCGGGACACGCCAGAATTTGCCTAGTTTTCAAGAAAAGCATGCAATTATGGGTATGAAAATTACTGTATTTTATTCCTTGGGGAGATGGGTATTGGGGGGCTGTCAGATATTTTGAGACACAAACTTGGGAATTTGGGTTTGAAATTATGGGGGTTAAATATTCTTTAATGGTCCACCGAATTATACTATTTCCATTCAACTCTAAGAAGTTCTAGACTTCTACTGCTACCTTACCACCAAGTCACGTCGATGGCAGGATAACGTTTTATGTAGGAAATTTCAACACATGGGTGG